>OZ034969.1:15689168-16289168 GCA_964030785.1 Siderastrea siderea | reverse complement strand
AATTGTCCGGACCGTGGCTTGGTGTCCGCTTACGACGGAGGTTGTATTTGTCATACATTGAATCTGATAGGCTACAAACGTTGACATTCAGTTCATGAAAACGATACGCCTCGTATAACTGCAAAACTGCAAGGAAATTAGACATTCATTTGCAGTCCGTGACCTCTAAGTTGAATAATTTTTCTCGACCGAACGCCAATAACGTGTAGTTATGTTCGACAACTGGACATGAAACGTGTTACTGTTTCTCTTTCTATTCAATAAAGTACTGTCCTAGAAATTTTCGGACCTTAATGCTACGTATGCAAGGCGTTAACTGACGTCATTCTGTTCCACTATTTTATAAACTCCAAGGCTCCGTAGAATGACCGCAACTCCGTGATTTGCGGACTCAAAATTAATCTCGGCCAGAGGTCACAATTATTGACGCGATCAAAAGGAACGTGGGCTCTTGGGACGAGAATGGGCTCTAAAGGTTAAAAACAAAAGTATAGTGTCCATATTTTTAAATCCATCGCAGACGTCTCTTTATTGACGAAGTGGTTGCCCATGGGTAGTTTTGTACTAGGACGAAAACACAAAACTAATTCAATCCTTTATAAGGGAACGTTGAAGCCTATGTACTGTATGGTTTTCCCCTATACGTCTCTCGTCTTTTTATCTCTTCCCCTCAACACAAACATTTTGGACTGCTCAGTTTTCTTCTGAATCCAGATTCCTTTAGTACACAACAAGATTCCTAATTTAAGGTTTTCAAAGTTTTCGTTCATTTCGTTTTCAGACTTCAAGGATCTCTTTGACAAAATTCACAAAGACACGAGAGGTCTGAATGGTTGTAAACCTCAACTGGAACGTGTCCCTCTCTGCACTTGCATCAAGGTCGAGGGATTAATGAAAGAAACAAAGGATTTTACCGTGGAGCTGTATTTTGACAATGAGAGAAGAAGTGGTGGGGGCAACGTCACCAGTGTAGAAAGGACAGCGGAAGATGAAGCATTAGTCTACTTTGAGGATCCTACAAGTAAGAGGAAGTCTTAAATTTTCATCCATTGCAAGGGTAACTGACTTGTTACACGCCTAAGGCAGCCAGGAGATCAATAAGTAAAATCAACCAATCAGATTGCTCTATTGCCAGCCAACTATTTTTTAGGTATTGGAGCTAGTAATGCCCTGAATGATCCCAGGCCATCCCGATTACTTGTTAACCCTGAGTTTCTAATAACTTAACTGGGTGTTATATTGTCAGGTACAGATGTTACATGAGCTGACTTTTTGTGCTTTTTGTTTCTTCCTGTGTTTAGGCGTTAAGAATGTCATCCACCATCCAAAGCGCCACAGCGTTGGAGAAACAGAACTGCAAGTAAGGCCGTATTACCCTTATCTTGAAAAACCAACTACTAACAAATCTGAGATGATATACGATCCTAATGTGCTCGATTACATCCGGGAGAATCATGAACATGAGCTCCAAACCATACTCAAAGACAACAGAATGGAACTTTCAGTCAATTCTGATACATCAATCCTTACTGTTTCCTCGTCTCAAAAGAAAAACATTTCCTACCATTCCTGGCAAGAAAGAGTAGGGCGTTTGGACAGCTTCTTGCAGCAGTTTCAGAAAGTTTCAATTTCCATTGCCTCTGAAATTTACGATGAGATTGTAGGGCGGTGGGAAAAGCAACGTTCCATCCAAGAACATTGCAATGCTATGGTTTCATTCGATGACAAAAGACGACAAGCTCTGATCATTGGTGACAGCACGGACGTCGACAAAGAAAGGAACTGTTTACAACAGTTGGTTAATGAAGTTAGGGAAGACACTGAGCTCATGAAGTCAATAGTAGAAGTGCCATATGATGGTATCCCTAAATCACGTCTTACCTTGTTGAAAACGTCTGGCATTTGTGAACGACTTCAAAGTCAGCACCAACACCTGAGTATCTCTTTTGAAGAAAATGGCCAACAGCTGTGTTTAAAGGGTCCTAGAGCCCTTCTTCAGGAAGTCGGACCTGAACTGTTGGCTTTTACTTCGAAAGTGATTGAACAGACTATTCCGTTTTCAAGAAACATTATTAATGTCTTAAAAAGATCTCTTGTTTCTGAATTCATACAGAGTCTCTTAAAACAAAGAAATGTCCAAGCACTATTTGTTTACGATCAAATCAATAGTTCGAACGAAGTTCAAGTAGTCGGAGTCGATTCTAAGAGCGTTGAAGAAGCTACAGTGCTGTTGCAGAACGCAGTTCAAGAAAGAAGTCTCCATTTAACAAATGAAAATGCTGTTGTGCTCGAAAGTCGTAGTTGGAAAGACTTCCACTCAAACATGACGTCCAAGTTCAAAGTTGGAATTTTTACGGAACCCCAATCTAATACTGTTTGTGTGAGTGGAATCGCCGAAGAAGTGAAGCAATCCTTTGATCAGGTCAAGCACTTTCTTGATGCAAACACCATTCTACATAACAGCCTGCCTGTGGATCAAGGGATTACACGCTTCATCGTTCAAAAATGGGGATCAAAGCTTGAAACGATAAAAAAAGACCTTGCGACTTGCTTCCTTGAAATCAAAACTGCTTCTAACTACGACGGATTTAAAGTCTCTGGAACTGCTGAAGGATTAGAGAAATGTCTCCCAAAACTTCAAGAACTTGCAAAAGCCGTTCAGAAAACTTCAGTTCCAGTTGACAAGCCAGCAACCAAGAAATTCATTCTATATGGTAAGGGTCCCGAATGTCTAAAGTACATAGAGAGCAGTAATCAGTGTCTCATCCTTGTAAAAGAAGGGAAAGAGCATGAAACACCATTAACTGAACCTGACGCAGAAGATGTCTGTGAATACGGAATGCCATCTTCAGCGTTCACGTACGGTTTTGGAACGAAAGAAGGTGACGGGAGTTGGGCGCTCAATAGTGCAGATGACAACGTTAATCCATCCACCGAAGTCAAGAAAACGCTCAGCGACAGCACTGAAATGCGGAGACTTCTAGAATTTGACCTTGGCGTCAGCCTAAACACAGAGCGGATGAGGGATACTCCACGAACCTTACCTGGCATTAGTATCACCGTGAAAGAGGGTGATCTGAGCAAAGAGCAGGTAATTTAACAAATTGACGTCAGTTTTTTATGCGTCTGACCTCTTATTGATGATAAATTTCGTCATAACATTGTCAAAGTGTTGTACATCCACGAGCCGCAGGTGAACAAACAAACAATTTCCAGTGTGCATTTTTTGTTGTAAAACATACCATCATGCGAATGGGCACTCCCACGTTGAATGAAATCACATTTGGTTAGGAAAAAATCTAAAAAAGGAAAGATGACAACCATCGCCGTGAACTTATCATTTTTTACGTGTACTTTAATTTAACTGCTTAAATGCATTTGAGAAAAAGACCGGAAAAAATTTTCAGGCTGGAACGAGATTCGACCACATTACCCCGCGATTAACCCGTGCAGCACCCTAACCAACTAAGCGAACCAGCCAACTGGGAGCTGGTCATTTGTGTTCGAGTTGGTATTGAACCCATGGATGGTGAATTAATCGGCGTGAAATTTTGAAATAATCATGTATATGAACTGCGGATGAAAGAAGGAATTAAGCAACTGTCCCAGTAATCTCATCAATTTATCAATATTTTTTATGTATATTCATAATTAAAAAACGAAAATGGTAGTTGTTGTAAGCAATATTCCTTATTAAATGATATCGTACCTCTCGCCAGTGAAGCTTTGTTTGAAATCGAAACTATTACAAATATTTTAATAATAATTCGATAATTCCATACAACCACGTACAATCCTTTACCAGCAAGACAGACCAGGATCCCATACAATGAATCATTATTCAAGTGACCAACGAGATTTTTCCTTTTAATTCTGTTTTTAAAGGCGGATATATTAGTAGGAACCGCAGCACCGAGTCTGAATTTGGATCACAATCCTTGTGCAAGAGCCCTGAAGAATGGTGCCGAAGGAAGCTTCCAACAAGAATGTACTAAGAAGGCTCCAGTCCGTGAAGGCGACATCGCTGTAATAAACCAAACGGGAAAACTCAACTGCCTTGCTGTTATCTTTGCAGTGTGCTCTTCGTGGAACGGTGGCAAGGGAAAGGAGGTAGATACACCCGACGTGTATAATCGAAAGAAATTTCAACCGAACGAAATCACGAAATCGAACCTGATCGAACCTAACTGCAGATTGAGTTTGATTGAGTTCGGGAATAAGCTGATGACGCCATATGACGTCAGAATAAAGTCATGTTCTCAAACGGTGACCATATTGAATCCGCCATCTTGGATTTCTTGTTTTTTTTTTCCGAAACCCTCTCAAAAGCGCCAAAATTTATCAAGACGTGATCAAAATCAATAAAGTTACACGAAAATGGACTAAAATTTAAAATTTTCTTCAAAAAAGTTATAATTTTTCATAAAAAAGGGGAAATTAAAAATTCTAAAAAAACCGCTTGTCAAAAAGTGGTTGCCATAGCAACGTCAAACTTGCTGGACAAGGACTTGCCACATTAAATTGTACCCAGTCACCGAGTTTGGTGGTTTTATCTTGCTTATTAAAAAAGTTATAAGCGTCCAAATTCCGTGCGGGTAATATCTGCCCCAACCCCCCCCCCCCCCTTCGCCGTCTCAATAAGGGAGAAAAATCTGCAACTGATCAGCTCAAGATCAGCTCAACGCAGCTCTATTAACCCATTCATTATTTTTCATAAAAAATGATGCAATCAAAAATTAAATATAATTATACTGCCACTGTTTTTAACAGGGTGTGTTGGTAAAGCTACGTACGTGTGTGGCCCAGTTCTTGATATCACGGACATTGCCTTTAGCACTGGTCTATAAAATGAAGCTGACGTTTGCAACTTGGTCTTGATCGCGATATTTCATTTCAAATGATCTGCAGTGTGTTTCGTTTGCTTAACAGTAATTATAAAAGTTGGTAACGGTAACTTACTTTGTGGTAGAGTTAGTGTTGTTTACGATAAAGATCAGTTTTAAAATACCTGAGCTGTTTTAAAATAATTTCAGGTACTCAAGGGTCTCCTTGGGAAGTGTTTACAAGAAGCTGACCGTAACCGTATGACGTCCATTGCATTCGCTGCCATTGGAACGGGTAACCTTCGCTTTCCGCGAGATCAAGTAGCCGACATTTACTTTGAAGAGGTAATGACCTACAACCAAAACCACCCCAATACTACACTGAAAGATGTCAGGTTTGTGCTACACGATACTCTGACTTTCCAGGCCTTCCAAGCCGCAGAGCGTATAAAACAAAACAGATCGTCAAGTTTAACTGGAAAGAGTGCTGCGGTATTAAGGGGTCGACGCAACGAAAATGGTGCATCGTCAGATAGCTCCTCAGCATTTTCACCGGTGAAAGAACGAAACCTGGACCATTTACAAACAACTGTGGGGTCCATTTGCTTCCAAGCCCAACCTGGCAGCATTACCGAAGAGACTACTGATGCAATTGCAGTAATCTCAAACATCCAGTTAGATATCTCAGCAAGTGAAGCAGGTGCTGCAATCCTTAGCTTGGGAGGCGATGCCATCACGTCTGAGTGCTCGAGGAATGCTCCTCAAATTCCAGGTGCTGTTTTTGTTACAACAGCTGGAAAACTAAAGGCAAGATATCTGTACCATATGGTCCCCAATCAGTATCCTCTAACGCCTGCAAGTGTGCAAGATAGCGTTCTCAAATGTCTTCAAGAGGCAGAGTTAAGAGGAATCTCATCCATTTCTTTTCCGGTTATTGGAACTGGTAACCTTGGCATGAGTGCAAAGTCATGTGCACGTGCAATGTTATCCGCAATCCGAGAGCTAAGCAGCCAGAGCCCAAAGTCCTTAAAACTCGTCAAGATGTCGATATTCCAGAAGAACATGATTAAAGATGTTCGATCGGTGATGGCTGACACTTGTCCGACAAAGACCACTGAAGAACCTGGACCAGTACGAAAATTTATTGACAAAGGTATTAAAAAGGTAGCTGGTGTCTTGGGCCTTGGAGGAAAAGAGCAGAAGGCTACTAACCCAACGTCAAACCGAGATGTTGACAAAAGAAAAGTAGACCTCCTTATCTTTGCTGGATGTGAAGGAGATCTTCAAAGAGCAAGAGAAGCAGTGAGTGGAATGATGACAAAAAACTGCAAGCAGCAAAAGGTCTTCGATGAAGCTATTAAGTGTTTAGTCGAGGACGACATGAAAAGAATTCACACCTTTGAGCTCAGATACAGTTTAGAGGTCAGTGTGAAAAAAGAGGAGGGGTGTATTGTGGTGGATGGTCTATCAGACGACATTCCCCAAGTTCTAGTGGAGATCTACGAAATTCTTCGCAGAGTACATGAACGTAGCCATGCTGAAATGATGTCAAAAGACATACAGTGGATGTATAAAACTGTTAAAGGGAACTTTACAGAATATGAAAGCCATCAAAATGCAGAGATTGAACTTGCTTACCACCAGAAGAAGTCTAGTGTAACAATTACCCGCAATGAGGAAAAACACAAGATAGTGTTTGATAACATGGCTGAAGAAGATGAATACAGCAATGTCACAGCTGAAGTTCGAAGGATTGACCTTCGCAAAGGTACGGCTATATAGCAATCCCCTTTACAAGCGTGTACAGCAGATTCCTTATAATTAGTTTCTTTTAATTACTGAGTCTAACCTCAACCCAGGGAAACGGGGGATTCTTGCTATCAGCTTATGTCGGACGTTTTTTTACGTTACAGCCTAGAATTGCAAAAAAAGAGGGAAATTCCAAAATGCCCATCAAGGTTTTCAACAAGAATTATCATAGTAGCAGTTTACGATTTCTTCATTTTATATACGACGCAATCAAATTTCACGACATCAATCAATGGCCTACAACATTAAGTAGGGTTCGTATCAACACTTTGCCGGATCTGAAAGGAAGAAGCTTTTAAAAAAGTAGGAATATCGTAACCTTGAAATGCCGTGTAATTCCTAAGTTACAATTTCTTTTCTCTTTAGCTAGTCTCTGATCATGAGATTCGAGGGATTGACCTTACAGCAACTAAGTGTTTTTATTTCTGCAGAAGTTGAGTTTCCAGTTGATTGGGTTCCCCAGCCAGTCAATCCAAGCAATGGAAAAGAAGAGACTGTGTACCTGTTCCAGTTAGATCCTGTGGCGAATGCGCAAGAATACAAGAAAGTCAGTAATCATTTTCGTCAATCTTGCACCAACAAGATCATCAAAATAGAGCGAGTTCAAAACCCTACACTTTATGGCACGTATGTAATTAATAGACAGAAGATGAATAAAGCGAATGCAAGAGGAAGTAACGAAATGAGCTTGTTTCACGGCACAAAGGGCTCTAACTGCGAATTAATAAACCATAAGGGTTTTAACAGGAGTCTCTGTGGAGAAAACGTCGGTAAGTATGTGTATTTTACTTTTGGTTCGCTTTAATTTTCCAATAGCAGCCTTCACCTTTTATTACCAACCGAAATTTCAATTGTGGACTAAATACTTGAGTCATCAGTACATCATGTAATTGTACTAGGAAGCTGCAAAGTAGTTTCGTTGGACGTTTCCTTGCAAACGTTGATAGAAAGGTGCAAACAATGCATGAAAGCTACCGTGGAACCCGGTCTTTCGGTCACCAATATGGACAACAAAAATCTAGACGCTAATTAACTAGGGACCGGATTAAAGGCTCTTAAAAATACCGTGAAAATGACTGTATGGGTTTAGTTGGGGACAAAAAAAATTGCCTGTAATAAAGAGGTAGTGGTATTAATCCACACACGTACAAGCAAAATGACACCGCCATCGTGTTACAAGTGGGGGGGGGGGTCTTTGATATGTCACAATATTTCGATTTTACCTTGCGGAGCTGCTGGAGGGCTGTCACGTCACTCAAAATTAGAAATTATCAAAAAACGGCGGTAAATGGCATTTTTGATGCTAGACATGAACAACATGACATATTTAAGCACTTTGCCTCTTTTTGTCAATAACTTGTGCTTTTGTCACCTAAAAACAAGGTTAAAAACATGCAGTTTTACTCAACAATGGCTTGTCCAGCTGCTACTTATGGCGTCATACCTCGTAACCATTGTAGCCAATTCTCACCAAACTTGTGTCAAAATGTGTTTAAGGGATATGGATACAGCCCACCACCCCCCCCCCCAACCCTTGTACGTCCAAGGGTTAACGCAGAGGTCGTAATGCAGGATTCCGCTGTAAAGCGTTACAGTGCAAGATTTCCAACTCAGCTAAAACTGTCTTCCAAACTGAAAAGGCGAGCTTATAGGTAATTTTCGGTTAAGTTTGACATTGCTCGGAAATTTTTGAGGAACCCAAGTAGTCTTCAAATGACTTGGTTAAGCGTTCCTGAATGAAAACTTTGTATTAGTTTTGGTAACTGTCTTACTAGATGATAAGAAACCAGTTAACACCGGTTTATAACAGAACAAAGTACCCAAATAATTAATTGTACAAGTGGTTTTGTTTTTTTCTTTTATTTGAAACGTAATTACTCTTTCTTCCATTTGCTGTCCAACACCGATATACATGTATTTCTTTTTAATGTTCTTTTTTTTTTTTACTTTAGGGGCTCTCTATGGAAAGGGAGTGTATTTTGCTGCAAGAGCCTCTTATTCAGCACGACCTCAATATTCACCAGCAGACAACAATGGGTACAAGTACATGTACCTAACAAGGGTCCTAGTGGGTGAATATACAGTGGGAAAAAAAGGTATTCTCACGCCTCCAGTGAAAGATCCTTCTAATCTTACCGACAGTTACGATACTGTTGTGGATGACGTTTCAAATCCTTCAATTTTCGTTGTTTTCTATGATTGGCAATGCTACCCAGAATATTTAATCACTTTCCAGTAAAGTGAGTACACATAAAGGGAGGGTTGTTCAACTTATTCCAGCCCATGGTTGTACAATATATAATTAGGGTGGATACCAACTTAGAAACATAGCCAAATACGTTATTTGTTTGGCGAGTTGTTTCCAGTGTGTCCAGCTAGCTAGATATAATCAAAGGAGAGATTACTCCACATCTTAACGCCAGATCACAGTATATTATTTTGTTTGGCAACGCACAACTGTGTAAGCAACGGGGGGTGTCTCGTGTCCGACGAAAAGACATATCGTACAAAGGGTTCAGTTTTTTGCCCCTAATATCTTGACTTGCATAGTGTGTATGATTGTACTGACCTTGCCTTCCTTATAGAATCGATATAGAATTGCTTAGTTTTTTGCGTCAAGTGATGAGCACATTAGCTTGTGGTCAATTGCCTTATCAATATTCAAAACGTGCAATCACGTGCTGCACGTACGGGGTAAGGTCATTGTTTTTTATATTAAAATCTGTCATCCTATTATCTACATTGTACTTAATGTAAGAT
This sequence comes from Siderastrea siderea, assembly GCA_964030785.1. NCBI lineage: Eukaryota > Metazoa > Cnidaria > Anthozoa > Scleractinia > Rhizangiidae > Siderastrea > Siderastrea siderea. Next base: position 16,279,776 of record OZ034969.1, on the reverse strand, counting down.
CATAGGTGTATCACATCAAAGTCTCAATAGGCACTTGAGTTATCCACGGCCGCCTTACAACGGCAAAAATAGTTGAATACAGTTCCAACAAAGCTCGAAAATAAGTTACACAATCTTTACTTAGGTGCACGGTATTTTTTAGAATTAATTTTTCTGAATTTTGGATAATAAATCTCTTAGACGGTGCTTGGATCCCTGAAAAAGGATCAACTGCTGTGGAGTCCATATCCCAGATTAGCGATTATCTTTAGTGTTAAATCAAACATTATTATTGCTAATTGTAATTAGCTTTAGTGTAGTTTTTGTTTTTGATTCCATAGTCATTGAAAATAGGTTTTTATTTTTGTATTTACTGTAATGTTTGTAATGCGCATTTGATTATTCTTATAGAAAATGCGCAATATAAATACCAAATATTATTATTATTATTATTATTATTATTATTATTATTATTATTATTATTATTATTATTATTATTATTATTATTATTATAAACAAAAATAAGCATTGATATTATAATTATATGTACGGGAAAAAAAAGCAAAAAAAACTAGAATTCAAGTGAGTAATCGCATCGTTAAGATTCTAGGCGCATAAAAAAGTTCTCCACTTAATTGTCGGTGGGAGATGTTTAAGTTCAGATACGTCTTATCACTAATTAGAAAAAATAAAGTTATGAGGAACATTTCACCCTGGGAAGACATCAGGCGAATGATTTGTTAGGGCAAATCATGCAATAATCTTCTAGATTTTGATGTCTATCCCAGGATTACTTGCTGAGGACAGCACATATTCCAGTTTTTCTTATGCTATTTAGCTCATGATTGCATCCTTTTCTATTTTATTTTGTTGTTTTCAAAAGCATCTTTTAGCGGTTTAACAACAAAGCCTAGAACATGTCACCTTGAATGGTGACCTTTTCAGCACAAGCGTAAGAGGGGGCTAAAAGCTATGGTTTCAAAAAGGGGGTTAGGAAAAGGATGCTAAAAAGCCATGTCTTGCACTAAAACCTTTCAATGTCCTATTTATAGTCTAAGAGCCATTTTCCCAGATATGGCTAGAAAATTAATATCGTAGCACACCCACTACATAAAAGGTTTGTCTCCATTTCATGTTAGTATATCATCAGAGGATCCATCTTATGTATGATGTACTGTTGACTTTAGGGGTCAGGGGGGTGCTAGCACCCCTTTTTTGCAAAGGGGGTAAAAATGTCCCTTCCAGGTAGCTCATGGCCTATTTCAGAGTTTTTTTAAATATTGTTTTATTTAAATGAGAAATTGCCTACCAAAGTTTAAAAAGAATAGGTTCAATAAATTGTACATGTATGCCTAACTTCCTAAACTAATGAATGCTTTCAACTTTGGCCACGTGATGTGCCTCAAACGTACATGCAAGTTCTCAACCCCACAACCGTACGGGGAGGAGGGGGGAGGAGGTGGGTTTCAATGACTTCTCCCTTGTGTTTATTTTTATGAGACACCTCGAAAGCATTACGCCTTCTGAGGATAGCCTGGAGCATTCTTTAAGAGATAGGATGGTTATCTGATGCTTATGACGTCATGCAATGCGCTATCTTGGATCCGCCATCTTGGATCCGCCATCTTGGATCCGCCATCTTGGTTTTGCTATCTCTTTGCAAACAGGTCAAGAATGGTTAATTTAAACCGAGGACATAACATAAACTGTATGTTCAAATTTGCTTTACTGCACAGAAGCATATTTTGCCCAGATTGATTTCAATGTTCATTTTATTAACAAGATGTAAAAGCATATATCAAGTCACGTGACCTGTTTTATAAAATAATTTTGTAACTGAAAATGATAGTCTACTTTTCCAGGAAAATTCATGTGACAGACAGTAGTTCGGTACAAAACATTGTATTTGATATTTATCTTATATCATCCTACTGGAATTTTGTTTTGACTTTCTGTTTTGCGCAAAGAAAGAATCGCCACAGGTCACGTGACCTACAAAAGACGCATTAAAGTAAAAAAAAAAATTTAAGCTTGTGAATATCTACGTGCTTGCCAAATTTAGCAACGTTTCGATAAAGTTTTACCAAGTTATAATGTAAAAGACGTCTCACAGATAATTAGGACTCCAGCCATGCCTTTAATAAAAATTACAAGCTTTTCAAAATAAAAATAATTAATGTAAGAAAAAGGTAAAAATTTTATTTCACTTGTACATGTATTAGCAAATAAACACAACTTAGAATAGTTAGTTTTATTTTAATCCTGATTTAAATCTTGTTCCCTCCCAATGAAATAATCCAAGTAAGTCCAAGTGTTACCCACAGTCCTTTGCTCCCTGATTACCCATGATTCCCCATTCTCCATGTCCTTATCGTGGAAGCCATATTGGAAATGAATGTAAGTACCAGTTGTTTTTTACAATTTTATCACGTTTTTTACTTCAAGTGGCTTATTATGCACTCGTATACCCAACGATAATGAACTATAGACTTTTTATAACGTACATTAGACATTCCTGGTGCTAATTTCGCAATTTTTGTCAGAAGTTGTGTTCTACTTTTAACGTGTGTTAGTGTGTTTATATTTTCTGACTGTAAGTGCCAGTTTGTTTTGACAATTTTAGCATTTTTTGTTAAAGGACCTTCTTAAGCTATTGTTAACGAAACTATAATCAAAAAAAGCCGTTTTATAACATTCATTAGATATTCCTAGTGCTTATTTTTCCCCGATCCTGTGTAAATGAATACCATTCAAGTGAAAGTACAAAAGATAAAAGTGCTGTAGAAGAGAAGAATGCAAATATGTGTTCCAAAAAGTCATGTATTCCTGTTACCCTTTATGATGAAACTTTTTAAAATCTTTTTTGATGTTGTTTATGATATAAAAAATGATCTAATAGGTATATGCTGTACGTTTTTTTATTTTTTTTATTTGACATTAATGAGACAGTGACTGAATGGACTATGGCTAGTGGTGTTAAAAGGAAGTTTTCAAGCAGCGCCACACCATCACAAGAGGAAGAAAGTGGAAGGGAACTGCTTCAACTCTTACCTTTTAAACGAAAAAAGAAAACAGACTGGAGTAAATGTTTGATATGTCAGTCAGGTAGTAGTGACGAGGCATTAAGGAAAGCCTCAACTGATGGAATAACAACATTCACAGACGCTTGCAACCAGAGAAAGGATGAGGTGTTTGAACGTCTTTGGACAGATCTTGAGAAAATGTCAACCATGGAAGCTCAATGGCATGGTAAATGCTATCAGTCATACACCAGCAAGCAGAATCTTCGCTTCGCCAAATCGACGTGTTCAGCATCAACTCAAGCACTGCAAACAAAGGTAAATAATGAAGCTGATGTTGAAATTTCTGGATCAAGATCATCGAGATCAAGAATGGCACCTGTAGATTGGTCACTTTGTCTTTTCTGCCAGAAAAAGAAACACAAGGGCTGTAAAGAGTTGTTAAATGTGAGATCGGCTGATGCTTGTGAGTCTATTCGTCATGCAGTACGGGTTAGAAATGATGAAAGCATGTTGCTCAAAATCCAGAGCGTTGACCTTATAGCAGCGAAAGCGAAGTATCACAAGGACTGTCGCTCAAAGTATGTCAGCAAATCAAACTTACAGTATCAAGAGAAAAAGGAAGAGGATTCAGAAGACGATTTGTATAACAAGGCCTTTGAGAAGATGGTTGTTGAAGTAGAGGCTGGCATTGCTGCTGGGAAAGCTTATGACATGACATCTCTTCTATCCTGGTATCAGTCAATTCTTCTTGAAAGTGGTATTGAGACGGGGAGAAGCTACAGGAGTGAAAGGCTTAAGAATCGATTGAAGCTGCACTTTAAGAATGACATCGTCTTTCACAAACAACCAGATCCATCAAAACCTGAAATTGTCTACTCCAACAAGATCTCTTTGCAAGATATCATAAATGCTGCATCCGCCGTGAGCCTCGAGACCAACAGAACTGAATGTGAGTTCAAGACAGCTGAAGCAGACCCAGAGCAAGAGGTTACAATGACATTGTATCATGCTGCACAAATTATAAAGTCAGATATCAAGAAATGTGAAGGTATAAGAACTCAGCCACTGGACAAAGATGACCTTTGCTTCAGCAAGGAAAAAGAAGTAATACCCGAGAGTTTGTATGCACTTCTGTGCTGGGTGATTTCAAATCCAAATAAGATTCAGGTTGACGATTCTGCACTATCTAAGTGTGTTAACGAAGCTGATGAAAGACGGATCGTCATGATTGCTCAAGATATTGTACATTCTGCCAGTCATGGGAGAGTAAAAACACCGAAACATGTTGGCCTGGCGATGTCTGTGCGCCATATCACTGGTTCAAAGCAGATTATTACGCTTTTAAATCGTATGGGCCACTGCTCTTCGTATGATGAAATTGAAGCAATTGACACCGGCCTTGCCCGAGAGATCTTGGCAATGTCAGAATCCTGCGGAGTTGTTGTACCAACCAACATATCACCCGGCGCATTTGTTCAGGCTGCTTGTGATAACAATGATGTCAACGAGGAAACTCTGGATGGAAAGCACACGACACATGCCACAACCCTTGTCCTTTACCAGTCTGTTCAGTTTGGCCCAAGACCACCCCCAACGGTTCACAGTGACCATTCAACCAAGAGACGATCCCTTGGATCATTCTCGCCTGTACAAGAAATACTTGATTGCAGTGCTCATGGCAAGAGACCGCCAGTAAGATGCTTTCTAAATAAGATCAAGGAGAATTGGTGTGGCAGTGCAGACCCTCTCCTCTCAAGTGTCAAGAAGAAAGATTCAGCATGGTCCCTTCTAAGGTCATCGCCAAGCATACTTTTTGATGTTAATCTTCCCGTCCGTAATCCAGACCAACAGCGCATTCCTGGATGGAGTGGCTTTAATGCTGAGGTCTCCCAAGTAAATGCTCCCCAGACAACTGTGGGATACTGCCCAATGATACCTGCGTCCTCCACAGAGTACAGCACGATATATACCGCAATGAATCAGGTACAGAGCATGATGAAAGTTCTGGATCAAAGAAACACTGTCATCACTTTTGATCTGGCGATTTATATGAAGGCCAAAGAAATTCAGTGGCGCTTCCCGGTGGAATTCAAGGACACAGTAGTTCGTTTGGGCGGTTTCCATATAGCCCTTAACTTTCTAGCAGTGATAGGAAAACGATTCCAAGACAGTGGTTTGGAGGACTTGCTTGTAGAATCAGGCATCTATGGTGGCAACACAGCCTCGGTATTACTGAAAGGAAAATCCTACAACCGTGGAGTTAGAGCCCACAAACTAGTCATGGAAGCCATGTTAAGGTTGCTGTGGCACTCCTTTGCCAAGTGGATGTTGCAAGAAGTAAGGTCAAGCCAAGAGTCACTTACAGGTGTTGATGAAGATCGTCTCATGAATTATTTCCATTCTTGCCAGGAAGCTGTTATTGACAAGTCAAAGGAAGCTCTGCAAGGCCAATTTCACCTGCTCTGTGCAGAAATGGGCGAACTGCTCAAGCTTTTTGACACGTTCAGAAAAGAGGGAAGACAAAAGTCAAAGCTGTTTGCATTCTGGGATTCTTACATTGAAATGGTTGAACTGCTTCTTACTTTTATCAGAGCAGAACGAGAAGGAAGCTGGCCATTGCATCTCGCAGCAACTATGGAAATGACTCCTCACTTCTTCTCCATGGATCGTGTGAATTATTCCAGGTGGCTCCCTGTTTACCTTGCAGACATGGACCAACTAGCTGTCACCGCACCTGAGGTTAACAAAGAGTTCTGCCAAGGTAGCCATGCAGTCAACAGAAGTGCTCACACATTCAGTCAGGTGTGGACAGATATGGCACTGGAGCAAAGCATTAACCTTGACAGCAAAGGCAGTGGTGGCATTATTGGTATTACACAGAACCCTGGTGCTCTGGCTCGATGGTTTCTTACTAGTCACGAAAGGGCCGCAGTTACTACTGCAACCAAAGAGTTGTGTGGAATGGATGATGGTCATAGAGTTGGCTCTCACAAAGAGGCTGGATCTCAAAGGCTAAAGAAAGATGAATCTGATGTGCAAAAGGTTGTCAGCACCGTGCTTGATGTCATGACAGATCCCTTCTCCTTAGAGAATGTAGATGACGAGGATTGCTGTCCACTCTTGAACATAGCAACAGGTGTGGTCATGCCGGATGAAAAAGCTTCCCGGTTGATAACGTCAGTGGAATTAGGAAGAACGCAGATGAAAGATTTTGTTGAAAAAAGATTGAACACCAATGAGGTAAAGTTCTGGGATCCCTTGCCACATCTCAAGATTGAAACATTTGCTTCTGTATCAAAAAAGAAGCAAATCAAAACTACAGATGAGAAGATTGTGACTGTCAATGCGGATCGAGATCTTTTTGGCAGGCTTTTAATTGCTGCAAATTCACGAAGTGTGCAGTTACGAGAGGTGCTGAGTTATGAGCTGGCAACAGTACCTTACGCTCTTGCTCATGTGGATGGTTCGTTAAGAAAAGCAACAAAGAGCGCTCTCTTGGCAGAATTGGAAAAGCACGTGGACGTGTTACCGAGACTTCCAGTACAAGAGAACGCAAGTACAGCCTTCATATTAGACGGAATGGCCATCGTTCAAATGGTCAAAGCTGGTGGTGTACAAAGTTTTGGAGAACTTGCAGAGAAATATTATCAGCTTATCAAGTCCCCATTTCAACAGGCAGGATGCACAAGGGTGGACGTTGTCTTTGATCGATATGACAAACCTTTCTCCATCAAAGGCAATGAGCGGGAACGCCGTGGGTCTTCTTCAGCCCTGGAGATAAGAATCATCGGGCCAAGCACTCAAGTACCAAAACAATGGAACAAATACATCAGCAATCCACAAAATAAAGCAAATCTCACAGCATTCCTATCAAACAGATGGTGCCAAATAGCTGAAGAACAACTGAGCGATGGACAACAGCTTGTCCTCGGAGGTGGTTTCAAAGAGTGCAACAAAGCTGTTTTTGTTATCAAAGGCTCCATAAGTCCCTTTCTACCCTTGCAATCAGATCAAGAAGAAGCTGACACGAGAATGATTCTCCACGCGCATAACGCATCACAGGATCATGATCGGGTAGTAATTCAATCACCTGACACTGATGTTGCTGTTCTCTCCACACATTTCTTCAATTCTCTGGCCTGTGAACAACTATGGTTTCGAACTGGTGTTAAGGATAAGTTACGCTTCATTCCCATTCATAGCCTGGTTGAAAGTCTTGGTCCTGATATCTGTGTCGCCCTTCCCTGTTTTCATGCCCTCACAGGATGTGATTCCACAAGTGGTCTTTTCGGGATTGGAAAGAAAAAGGCCTGGGTCAACCTGAAAAGGAACATTGCTCTCCATCCAGGGATTGCCAAATTGGGGGATGATTTGCCATTACCATCTGAAACCTCAAGGGCGTGTGAGACCTTCATTTGCTCTCTTTACACCAGTACAAAGATGTCTGAAAGCTCTGCAGATCAGTTGAGATACTGGATGTTTTGTCAAAAGAAACAGAAAAGCGAGTCCTTACCACCAACAACGGACAGTCTTCACCACCACATTGAAAGAAGTAATTATCAAGCACTGGTATGGAAGCGGTCTTTGGAGGCAATGCAAGCTTTACCAACACCGTCTGGCAACGGATGGGAGTTTCAAGATGGGCATTTAGAAGTCCTGTTGATGTCAAAAGATCCTGCTCCAAAGGGATTGTTAGAGCTTACCGTTTGCAAATGCAAGACGTCTGGATGCAAAAGAAGTGATGTTTGTCCTTGTAAAGCAAACGAAATGACCTGCACTGAAGCATGCCTCTGTATGAGTGGCGATGAGTGTGAGAATCCTTTTAGAGTTTTCATTGATGATTACTCAAGTGAAGAAGATGATGACTGAGCAAATACAGATGAGGATATGTCAAACACGGCCTGTAACAATGTTAATTAGTTACTATGTCTCTTTTATAAAGAAAACTGCAAGTCTGTAATAAGAAAAAGGAGAAAATGCTGTATTTCATTCAATGTCAGTCTTTTAGTTGCAAAGACAACATGTACATCGTTGAAAACCTAGGTCAGATTGAGCAATAAACTCTGTTCGAAATTAGCGTCTCTGACATTTATACTTTCAAACCAACGTTGTTCTATGAATGTATCTTTTCCACATTCAAACTTAGATTTGAATCATTTTAGCTGATCTGCCAGCAGCACTGCCATCCAAGATGGCCGCGCCATATATTCTTAAATGACATACCTGTGACGTCACATGATGCAAAGTTAACTCACAACTAGCAATTACAATCCTTTTGTCTTATTATCAATTTGGTTTAGAACTATTACCAGATACTGTTTACCTTATTTTTCAAGTCTAATCCATTTTCGAAAAAGTTTAGCTGATTTTTCAGTTCAACCAAAATCCAAGATGGCCGCCGTTAAAACAAAAATGGCATGCTGTGACGTCATATGACGTAACCTGAACTCTCGACTAACACTTAAAGTTCAGTTCAGTGTGATTATTGATTTGGTGACAGCTTTATCTATTACTATACAGTAAATTATTAATTTCATCTGCTAAAAATCTATCGATTAAGTTATCACAATGCCCCACCCCACCCCCCTTGGTTAATACATTCTGTTGGCAACAGCTAGAGAAGTTGCAAGATAGCCGAAGATGCTCCCTGGGTTAGCCTTGTCTTGTCTTAAGCCGAGATTAGCAAGTTTGCTCTGAGAAAACAAGGAAAAACAAAACTGCATATTACCACCCACATTTAGCCAATGAAGACAAGCTAACATGTGGGACTTTAGTACCCCAAGTACTTTTTATTACTACACCCCCCTGACCCAACAAATCCACAGTACATCATACCTAGAAATGATGTTCAGATCATGTCCTATCATAATTTCAGTTCGGACCTTTTATGTAGTGGGTGTGTTACGTGACAATTTTTTTGTGATTCTAGCTCTTAGACTATTAAACGACAGAGTTCTTCTGGCGAAGGCACTATCATGTGATAGGCTAGCCGAGGAAATTTGATGTTTACAATACGACGTTTGAACATCAAATTTCCGAGGGAACCTGTCACACATAGGGCCTGAGACAGAAGGACTCTGACTATTGTTTTTATTGTACAACGCTATATTTTGAGCAAAAATTGCCAAAAACGGGCGTTAGGCGCTGATAAGCGCCTGCTGAGGAGAGACACTATCGCGTCACGTGATCGATTTCGACCAGTAGGAGCACGCAAAAAATTAGCGTTGTACTATAAAAGGAGTTATTTTGGGGGGAAAGTGGGGAAGTAAAAACTTGATGCACCATTCCACTATACAGACAAATTTTGATTGTCCTTATCGGTATTTCAAACTTTCGAGACTATGATTGGGCCATAATCCCGCTTCGCCGTTCAAATGAAAGTATTGGGCAGTTCGTTCCTGTAGTGTTGCTTTTACAACTTGACATTTTTATCACCCAGTTTTAAAAGTGACATGGGAATACTTCGAAAGCAGACTCCACTGGAAGAAAGTGAAAGAGGGAAAGCAGCGAAGTTAGTTTTAGGGCCTTTTTTCTTTATATTTAGGTCTATTCTCAGATAAGTCAAAAATGGATAGAGCGTGTCCTGCGTTTTTTGATTCTTAGACCGTTTATATAAGCAAAAGTGAGAAATGCAGAGGTATTTTGGTTGATAAAATAGATCGGTCTTTTGTATGCTCTGTAGTAGATGACTCTATGTAGAATTTATAACTTTGAAAGGGTGTTGGTAATTATATATATGTATCACGCTGTCAGGCCCGTAGCTACCTATATGTACACTACAAGCAAACGGCAGCAGTTTCCTCTGTTGAAGTTTTGTTCGACTTTCCGCCTACTGACTGTGAGAGACTATATCCAAATAAAAAGAAAAGAAAATCTACTGGTTACGCTGACCGTAATAACGAAGCAGTTGATAGTCTTTTAGTAGCTAGCTAGGCAACTTTGAAGTTCAGCACTTCGAACCGATAGGCGCTGCCATGGAATAAAAGAAAATTTCGTATCTATGGCATCATTTCCACTTTTGAGAACCGGACGAGCGAAAAGCGTCTTGGTTTAAACGTTTGCATTAGCCGGGTTAAAGTACCTGACGTTGTATGAGTTCAGCCAAAGCGTTTTAGAGTATGGAATTGATATTTCCTGTGTACATGAAACAGGTTATTAACAATTTATGAGAAGTAAGCCAGGCATGAACGATGACTTAAAAAGGTTAAATGTTTGAAAACACGTAGAAGTTTGAAAGTTTGAAAAGTACGTCAAAAAAAAAACCGGAAGCAAGCTGCAATAAAACTGTGGTATTCACTCCATGACCGATCGCTGATGCTGTGTCTGTGCGACTCAAAACTTGACACCCAATTCAATTGATTGCGACATCGATGTTTTGAGCAATTGCACCAATTAGGGAAGGACTCCTTCGTAGTACTTTTCCTTCCCTGTTCTTTTCCCGACGAATTTTGCAGCATGTCATTCAACAATAATCAGCAAAGAAGCACTGAGTAAGCTGCATGTCACTGTCACTGTTCCAAAGTGTGTCCAGGTCAGAGATTTTCTGCTATCATGGCGGTAATTGACAAAAAAGGAGACCAGTTCTTTTTGTCGGCAAGGCCTTTGATCTGCATGTCGTCTTGTTCAATAGAAGGGAAGTTCCGTAGTTTGATTAGATGTAGCTTTACGTAGGGCCCCAAGTTAGAGGAAAAGAACGAAAGATTGTGAGCAAGCTCAGTAGACAATGGCAACAACATACTATTACACTGTAACACGTAAGCAATTAGCTAGCATGTGGCCAAGAGCTTCTTGGTCAGGTAAATCATGCCCAATAAGCGGTTTGTAACCCGCTGATCAATTCTTTTTGCTTGCTTGCTTGCTTGTTTGTTTGTTTGTTTGTTTGTTTGTTTGTTTGTTTTGCCATTCAAAGCAAGTTGATCAGAAATATATTAGTCGTCTTGAAGCTAGCCTAGGTGGTGAAGGGACGTCTGCGCACAGGCTGCCTTGAAGTAATGATAGTTAAAAGGAAATGCTCGCTTTCTAGTTCATCATTAATTTTCTTTTTTTCTTTATTTCTGTTGGGTCTTTCTTAGCTTAGTTTTCAAACTTTGGTTTATTGTCGATACTCGCGGTGAATAATACCTCCTCCCTCTTCTCTAAAATGTTGAATCAAAGCAATCACGAGAAATTGATCAGCAGGTTAAGAGAGCAATAATATGGGATTCATGAGTACAACAATCGAATAGACGTCGATGGATAAGTGTTTCATTTAGCCAATCTCGTTTTCGATTTTAGAGAGGTAAATATGGATTGGCGTGAACGTCTGCTTTCCAGCCGTTCGTTGAAACGCGCGATCGATCTTATCTATAGTCTGCTTCCCCCTCCCAGCCTCATCATACGGTGGTACTATCAGTGGTGTGCCAGGTTCGCCTGCGCGTGACAATGTAGTCCCTCAGTATTCAGGCATACTCAGTAACTGAAATTTAATAGGTAAAGAAAGAACTTCACGACACGCAGTTTTGAGAAATTGAAAATGACTAATTATAGGCATAAAGCCTAAGTCTAAGCGATTCACTGCCCTTATTGAATATCATGACGGCTCTTGATTCAGATTCAAGCAACGTTTTTAATCAGTTTCATTTGACGTCGTATGCAAATCCAGGCAGTTCTTTGTTGAAAAAGAAAAAAGGGTAAACAATGTCCCATTTGTTCATATCTCAATTGTTCAACGAATTAATTACTTTTTCGTTTTTTGCAAATCCATATGACAGGTTTTGAAACGGCGAAGCGTATTGGGAGACAATAAATGCGTAAATATTGGCGAACGTTTAAGTGAAATTTTTGGTTACTTTCGCTATTTTAAAACAGAAAAATTAACTACATGGAGTTAATAGTTGTTGAATATGCAAATTCATTGGTTGGTTGCATTGGCAAGCTATCTTTTCCCTATTGTTTAACTGAAACACAAAACTCGGCTGTGATGCGGCAGGGACGACCAAGTGTAGACGAACCCGCCAGCGAACAACAGTACAAGTGTAATGAGGCTGAGGTTGCAGACAAGATCTTATCCTATAACAGGTGATCGTTCATGTGCAGGACAGGAAGAAATAATGGATCAATCTTTTTGTTATAATTTCACTCAACCAAACAAAAGGAAACTAGATAAGCTAAAGGTAACATACCAAGAGACATAACATACAATAATGAAACATATGGTGTAGGGTTTTGTTATATTAACCTTTAGCTAGCATTCATATTAATATGTATAGTAAGGCTGCTTTTTCATTATTAAAAAGGTGCATGAATTCCTTGTTTGTGGTCGTTTCCAGAGACTGAGTCCCCTTGACAATAAAAGAGTCATTCGGGGCATACTGATATGTAAAGTCACCAACAATACAGAGTAAAAGATCATAAAATTAATGGACCGTACAACGGATGGATTACCACTTTCAAATTAACTTCGGCGCTAAAATATAATAATAAATATTCTTGGCAATTCGAACTATTTCTCGGACGTACAAGAAGAAAAGACTAATTCATTCAGAACTGAAAGGGGAAGTAAATCGCAGAAATTTGGGTTTATCAAGTGAGTTGATAAGGTACATTGGCCACCGTAAAGACAATGAAAGCAGACGTTTCAAGCGTTAGCCCTTCGTCAGAGTAAATTCGGATTCGCTCTGACGAGGCGCTAACGCTCGAAACGTCAGCTTTCAATTTCTTTACGGTGGCCAAATTACCTTTAGTTATTAACTAATTAAGTTGATAAATCCAAAGTTTGTGTCTCTCTCGATCCTCCGAGTCGTCTAAATGCCAGTTAAGATCAACCGGGTGCGGCTTTGAAAAAGAAAAAAATATGGAATGGATGATTTAGAGAGTAAAAAGTTGCATTGCTTCCTCGTCTATTTTCCACGCTAAATAATTCACTTTCAGTCACTACAAAACAAACGTTAAAGGGCAAAGGCTCGTCAGGACTTGAACAAATCTTGGTGAAGACTAACCTGCTCTTTACCTTAAACCGGCCGTAGTTTGGAAAATGCTTTAACTTAAATTAACACGGCCGTGCAAAACGTGCTCACGAAAACTTCAGCACAGGGTTAGGCATGATTCAATTCTACCTGTTACCATCCCCCCAGGGCATACCCCCGGGATTTGCAATTTTCTTCCCACTTGGCGGTCTATTCCCCACCCCCCCCGGCGGGCACGCAGAAAGAGACAATTCCCCACCCCCGGGACTCCTCATCGACCACAAACACGTTGTTTTGTAGCAAAACCAGACGTTTTGGCAAGAACTTAAACTATTTTTTAGAGTTTATTGAACGAAGGACACTACATGTACATGCATAATATAACAAAAACATGAACACTATATTTGAAAAAGAAAACTGAACAAAAAACTCTAACGGCACTGGCATACGGCTAGCAAGTAAAGAAATGTTCTTTGCCACGTGTTTTATTCTAAATCTAGCGCATACGCACAAGAGGCCCGTGAACAAACTGATGGCAGCATTTTACCAGGGGGTTTTCTTAGCTTGTTTCATAAGAACACTGGACTGAGATCTCTGTTTAATATAAAGCCGTGCGTCTGTTTTTATATAGAGTCTATTTTATAAGTCGTCTTACATTTTTATACATAAATACGCTGATCAAATATTTCTGTTTGCTACGAACGCCATCCATTCGAGTACGCATCAATCGCACATTCGTTTAACAATTTATAATAATAAAGGTACCTTCGAATACAGATTTTAATTTTGAGAGTTTATTCTTCTCTACCCAGTCTGCTACAAATTCTAGAGATTTTCCCTGGAAATAGGCAGTCTTCTCCGCGCAGTCCGGCGCCATCGTGTCAACCGAGAAGTGACGTACTTCACAAGAACAGCAAGAAGTTATTTTCGATTTGCCCCGTCCCCCCTCCCCCCGGGATAAGACCGCTTCAAACAATTCCCCATCCCCGGGCCCGAAGGGCTGGACTTGTCCCCGGGGTTGCCCGGGGGGGGTGGTAACACGTAAAATTGAACCATGCAACCATGCATTAGGCTAACGTATGCACGCGTGCACAGAAAGTGAACGAATTACGTGCCAAAATAGTGACCTGTGAAAAGAATCAATCCATTTTCAAACACCAATCTGTTTGCCGAACGCCATGAAATTTTTCCAGGAGTTCTCTCCCGTAGAGTGAAAAAATCTGGGTACAAGATTCTCTCAAAAGCAAGAAAATAAATACGCATACATAAGAGAATTTCTGTCAGAAACTATCATCTGTAGCTCTTGGTTTATCACTTAGATACCATGATGGGATTATGGTTTGCATCTACGTCCGAAATTTAAAGTGTAAAGAAAAGGTCAAAGAAAAATACAACCTACCATAACGATCAGTCGTGACGAAATCATCTCTGCGGGGAGCTAGTTAACTTTGCTTTTGACACGCCGCGCGGCTCCTTACCTTATGAACAAATGTTGACTGATAACCCTAGAGATCCTTTGACCAGTTTTCAAATTTAAGATAGCAAATCCACACTTTATATTTTAAAGGTTTGTTACGTTGTCAAGAAAGATTGAAGAGAGGCACCTCTTGCTAATGAAAATGGTAATTACTAAGAGAAAGATGCGTTCAAATACTATATACCTCTTATTAGCCTAGTTCGAGGTCCGTACTGTAAGTTACGAATCAAGTTTTTTTCAATCAGTAAAAATTTCCGGCAATTCTAGTTTTCTTTCCAACATCGGTGGATGATCTCCAAAATATGGCCGATTTTCACATTCTTCTCTATATTTTACTGATAGCTAACCAAATAATGGTGCCTTTTTTCAATATTTGGAAGAGACACCCTTTCGGTCGAAAAAGGTACGTTTTTATTTCTCTTTAAGGAAATAACATGGGTTATTTGAGTCTCTCCGTCACCAAATAGAAGTCTAAATTTGGTACCTTTTTTATTCAATGTGTCTGCCAACAATTGAAAGTCGAAATTTGGAACCTGTTTTCAATATGCCTGCAAACAATTGACAGTCGAAATTTAGTACCTTTTTCAGAAACACTGATTACAACATGCTACTGAAGGACAATATGCAACGTCTACTTTTTTTATTGCCTGTAGGAAAGCATTGCCGCGTCACGTCCCCGGGTGACGCCATAGACAGACTGAGATGTCTTCTTTGAGTCCTTTGCCCGGATCCTTTGCTAAAATCCCTGGCAGAAAATGGCTCGCTATGTAAGCAAAGGTTAGAAATTAAAATTTTTGTTCCTTTTGTTGTTGTAATCAAATTTATTTATTCAGTTTTTGCGAAACGTCAAACAATTTATTGCCCGTTTGAGATGGGTGTGTGGGGAAAGGGGCAGATCGACTGACATTAGAGGTTTCTCTAATGAAGTTTTAAAATGCAGAATGGACTTCTTAGAAGCTAATGCCGAGAGATTTAGAAACCTTGTAAGAGAAACCAAAACCTATAAAAAGATAAGAGAGATACTTTCAAAAGCTTTACCTGAGGTTAGGAGAGGTTTTTCCGAAAGGATCCTTCGATTTTTTTGCGCATCATGCATGGGATCAAACGATTAACTGAAGCTCACGTCGATGACATTGATGACATGACTTCGCTCCAATAGTGCCGGATCGTTTGCTCTTTCCACAGATCCCCAGTAAGCTCATGTTAAGCCATTTTCTGCCAGGGATTTTAGCAGAGGACCCCAGCAAAGGACTCAAAGAAGACATGTCTGTCTATGGCGTCACCCTGGGGCGTGACGCGACAGTTGTCTGCTTTCCTACAGACAATAAAAAAGTGTTTCTAAAAAAGGTACCAAATTTCAACTTCCAGTGGTTGGTAGACACATTGAAAAAAGGTACCAAATTTCGACTTTTATTTGGTGGCGGAGAGACTCAAATAACCCATGTTATTATTCAACAAATTGTCACTATGCCCATATATGGTAAGGAAGCTCTCAATATCTGTCATCCTACATGACAGATATCCTGCGATATACGTAAATGACCATATTTGGAAGTGCACCGCAAATTTTTTTTCATTGCTTTGGTGGCCATTTTGAAAAGCGAGGCAGTTTTAGCAGTGTTCTCCGTAAATTTTAACTCTCTGGAAGAAACTTACCACGATTAAATGCTCTCAAAATGTCAACAAGTATGTGCTTCAGCTCATAAAGATATCCAGCGGTTGACTTGGAATTTTCATAGTGAGAACTCAACCAAGAAAATGCTATTGCGAAAGAAGCAGCACACTTGCTCACGGAAAGTTGTTAAGACTAAAGTTGAAAGGATTTTAATTCACAGGAACAGGACTTATTCTCGGTAAGGTAGCAATATTTTTTTCCTTTGTCTTGTCATTTCCAAACATGAGTTTGTAAATAAGTCTTTTTAAGTGAACGGTAGTAAACTTCGATTTCTTGAAGTTCTGTTTTGATTTTTATTAAGCTTTATGTGTTGCTAGCTTTTAGCGTTTTTATCATAGAGCCGTAGTTTTTCTCGTTCTGAAAATGGTAGTCGATGGGAATTTGTTGAATAATAAAACAATTATCCTGCTCAATCTTGCGGAATATCCCCTGATTTAGCCAACTCGGCCTACGGCCTCGTCGGCTAAGTATCAGGTGATATTCCGCGCGATTTCGCAGGATAATTGTTAATTATTTCCTTAAAAAGAAATAAAAACGTACCTTTTTCGACCGAAAGTGTGTTTCTTACAAATACTGAGAAAAGGCACTATTATTTTGTAAGCTATCAGTAAAATAAAGATAAAAATGTGAAAATAAGCCATATTTTGAAGATCAAACACCGACGTTGGAAAGAAAACTAGAATTGCCAGAAATTTTCACTGATTTTTTCCCCTCGATAATTTATGGTCCAAGCGCGAAGCGCGAAGCGCGAATCGAGCGGAAAAAACGAGGATCCCTAACTTACACAACGGACCGAGAATACGAGGCTAATAAGATATTTATTATATTAGTCCAGCAGAATCGTGCAAAATTTCATCAGAATTGTGCATTTTGTGGTAAAAGCACCAAACTTGGCACAATGACAGTTTATGGCATAGTAAACAATATTGGATATGGATCCTACCGAGATCTATCCCATGATTCAGATTAGAGCAGGTTCAATTTCTACCACTGAGATTCCAGCATGGAAACGAGGCTGACGCAAAATATTCTTAATAACACCTATATTTATGTAAGCAAAAAAGGGGTACACCTAAAAATTAAAAAGGAAATGCAAACGAAACACTTATGACGGATTAAGAAGGGACACATGACCTGTCAGCATGGAAATGAGGCTGACAAAGAATATTCTTAATATTGTCTATTTTGACAAATGTAAAATAGCCAAACACCAACCACACACCTACAAAATGAAAGGGCAATGCAAACCAAACATATGTGATAGGTTAAGAAGGGTCACGTGGTCTCTCAGCATGGAAACGAAGCTTAATGAAATATTCCTATTATCATGAATTATGCCCGAAAACTGCTAACAAACGCATGAATTAGGCTACATCATTTCCTCTTCGATGTGTCATGTGAAGGAAAAAGATCGCTGTTAACATCATAGCATGAACAATTGTGATCAATAGCTTTGTCCTTTCTATTCAAACCAACCGTGTCATTTGTTGACAGTACTGATACATTAATCAGTATGGCTATCCGCATACCTTCACCTTAACTGAAGAGACCAAGTTAACACGTCTTATTAAACTGGCAGACTGAGACATTCTTGTGCTAAAATGAACTTTGGCTTCGCTCCAAATGCCCTTCTAGCAGATAAGCGGGGTTCAAGTAACAGTCCAGAATCAAGTTAAATCGCTATGCAGTGTTATCGAAGAAATGGGAAATCCTTTCCTGGAGCAGAGCAAGGATCTTCTTGTACTGTGCAAGCGTGACATCATGGACTCCAGTGTTGCAGAAACCGTTAGAATTATCAAAGAAATTGGCAAGGCGCAGTACCAGGGTTCCTTACTGAAAAACATGAGAAACGGACAACATCACAGTTCGATCCAATAAAGAGAAACAAGTTCTGACTGTTCAGTAGTCCACCTCTATCTAAGGTGAAATCCAGTAACAAGATGCAAATAACATCACTCAAGAATAACTGCTCTCTCTCTCTCTCTCTCTCTCTCTCTCTCTCTCTCTCTCTCTCTCTCTCTCTCTCTCTCTCTCTCTCTCTCTCTCTCCTCTCTCTCTCTCTCTCTCTCTCTCTCTCTCTCTCTCTCTCTCTGCGCGCCTGTATGTTTCCTGCCAAGTTCGTGATGGAGATATGGAAGGATTCTTTTGTCATGTGGATCAAAGTTTCCAGCCAGCGTTGTCTCAATTTGGCCATCTAAGAACTGGCACGAAATTCGACCAGCAACCTTGCCTTGAAAAGATCACACCTGTGCAAGCAGAAAGACCATCGGTAGAATCTCTGCTACTTGACGGCATGGCCATTGTAAATATGCTGAATCCTGGTCCTTCAAGGACATTCGAGGAGTCAGTGTGTCTTTCTTCCGTACGTGAAATGCAGCTTAATGTTGTATGGGACATATACAAAAACATCACGGATAGCATTAAGGTGACAACCCGGACCAAGAAAGGAATGGGGATATGCAGGCGTGTCAAACCTGACACCAAAATTCCAGGCAACTGGGTCGCTTTCCTAAGGGTTGATGAAAATAAGGAAGAGCTATTCCACTTCCTTGTTGATCAGTTAGCTACAGTTGGAGCGGAGCATGGACAAGTCGTATACACAAAAGACGAGTCTGTACTGTGCAATGAACAAAGAGATTACATATCTGATCTGGCACCGTGCAAACACGAGGAGACCAATACAAGGCCTTTACTCCATGCTGCTCAAAAAGCAAAAAGCGGTTTTAGGAAGATAATGTTGCGGATTACTGATACTGACCTTGTGGTTATAGCCGTTGCGACATTTCAAAGCATTTCATAGCATTAGGAGCTGGAAAGCATTTGCGTTATGTACCAGTACAATACTTCTAGCATGGGTCAGCAGAAATCAAGAGCTCTTCTTGCGTTCAACGCCTTCACCGGGTCGGACCAAACGTCCTCATTTGCTAACAAAGTCGAAATAAAGGCAAGAAGACAGCGTGGGACACATAAGCGATATACGATGAAGTGACAGACGTTTTCGAAGTCTAAGCACTGCCCCGTCGACTTCAAACGTGACCGATGCTCTCCCAGTCCTCCAGCGATACGATTGCAGAAGCTCATGTACATTAGTGAATGATGACGCAGGAACCTCTTCACGCACAAGGGAAGAGACATAGATCTCATACCACCAACAGCAGATGCCTTGTGTCAGCACGCTAAAAGAGCAGTGTTCCAGGCCGGACATTGTTGGGGCAAGTGCTTGGAAGTGACACAGCAACTTCCTTCTCTAAGCAAATGGGATTGGCTAAGGGAACCTACTCAAGCATGGGAACCATTGTGGACAATCATCCCCCAAGCATCAGAGAACTGTGGTTATAAGAGCGAAAAAGGATGCGCCGAACGAGGTAAGTGCATTAGCGTAGAGCTGCCTTGTACCGCCCATTGCCATTGTGGACGGCTTTGCGGCAGGAGTTAATACGCAGCCATTTAAAGGACGGACGAATGGTCCCTGTAAAAATACCCAGGATCTTAGGAAAAATTATGTAGAGTCTCCGAATCTCGCCGTTTCTAACAAGTCATCTGATTCTGTGAGTCTATTTTTTCCTATTCGTGACTGTCTTGGAGTTACAATAACCTAAAAGTCTTCCACTCGGTTTTTAAAATGTAAGCCTCGTTTCCATGCTGAGAGAACACCTGACCCCTCTTAACCTATCACATATGTTTGGTTTGTATTGCCCTTTCATTTTGTAGGTGTTTGGTTGGTGTTTGGCTGTTTTACATTCATAAAAATAGACAATATTAAGAATATTCTTTGTCAGCCTCGTTTCCATGCTGTTAGGTCACGTGACCCTTCTTAACCCGTCATACATGTTTGGTTTGTATTTTCCTTTTAATTTTTAGGTGTTTTGCTGTTTTGCATACAAACAATACAGGTGTTATTAGGAGTATTTTGTGTTAGCCTCGTTTCCATGCTGGAATCCCAGTGGTAGAAATTGAACCTGCTCTTATCGGAATTATGGGATAGAACTCGATGGGGCCCATTTTGCAGGGTAGCCAATAACATGAAACAACAAGTGAATGAAGAAACTACTGAAAGAAAACTCGACCAAACCTACTTCAATCTGTCCGTGGCTCTCAGTTGTGCTCAGATTGTTAATTTTTCGAGCAAACGATCTGTTGGAAGCTGAACATCAACGAGTTGCATAGGAAATTACTAGTTTTAGTCGCGGGCTTTACAAACGCCTGAGCGAGGGTGGACTTTTGAAAAAAGTTATTTACATGGATCTCTCCTGCAAAAACAAGCCTTTTTTGAGGAAACAAGGTACTTAAGGTTAACAATACTGTTTTTTTGTTTTCCCTGAGAGCAAATAACTAAAGCGAGTTACAAGGTTCAAGCTTAATTCTGATCAAAGTTAAAGCTTATGTAAACCGGTCAACGTTAAAACCATTTGCGAGTTGTTTTGAAGTTGAATTTTTTCCACTGTAGAAGGACAACTGTTACTGTGGGAGCAATTACTCTTTCTCTTCTAGTTTGCACGGTCTTTGCAAGTTCATTTAACAGTCGTTTTTATTAGCTCCTTTTTCGGCATGTTTTGACTTACCAGTTGCGATGTAAGCTTTCAGGTTCTCAAGTTGAAACTATAAATGCTTTTAGCTTCGCAATTTTTTTTTAAATGAAAGCCTTCATAGAACTTCTGTAACTAAAAAGTTTTAGCTTTTACTCGTTTTAATTTACATATCGCGTCTAAGAGATTAGCCTACTATTTCTTCAATGTATAAAACTACTGCCGCAAAATGGATTCAAGGCCTTTCAAATTTTGCGGTCCGTACAGTAAAATACGGCCCCAAAATTGACCAATCGCAGCGCGCGTACTAGCTGACAGATATAATAATATCTTTTAAGAGGGCCAAGGTTAATTACTATTGGGGAATATTCAAAATAAACATCCTCACAGGAATTTCTCAGATGCCTGGAAAGAGAAAATGTGGAGTATAAGAGGTTACCAAGAGAGGTTATAAGCTCTCCAAAAATCATTTTAGTACCCATCCTTCCAGCTGCCCATTATAATCCCAACACCCCCTTCCAAATCTTTTAAAACCTTGTATCTACTTAAATTTCAGATTTAAAGGGTAACAAAATCAACCCCCTTTGTAGGGTACACAGTAATGACATAACTGTAAAGCTAAAAATAAAGATCATTTCACGGTTAAGAGCACAAAATTCAAAACTAGGCAACATAATTAAATTTTGTTTTGAAAAATGTTTCATACTTGTTGATGGTTACATATACTTTAAGATTTCATCAACAGACTCAAACCTTAGAAACCACCGTGTGTTCACACTTCCGTCCACAGACTCAAAAGTTACAACCACCGGTACAACATCATAAGCAGTACCACAGGAAAGTACTGCTCAGTTACTTTTATTTGAATGGCCACACTAAGATTTTAGCCACAGGCTAAAAAGTTAGAACCACATTACATCACTCTGTGATTATGACACAAGCAACACTACAACCTCGTAAATACAGGCGGTTTATCTCGCAATCCTGACAGGTTAAAATCCTGCTTTACCATAATTTCCTTTTGGAAAGCCAAGGGAAAGCTGGGGAGAAGATTGCTTTCGCGCATCGTAAAAGTAAATAGGCCTTACGATCTCTTCCAGTCTTGACTCCTCTTGTTGCCGTTGTTGTTGTTTGTGGTTTCCATCTTTTTTACCTGTTTGTTCACTCTAATCTATAAACATGAGTTATCTCTCGATTTAAAGAAAATCCTATTAAACTATACCCAAATTTCTTTTGTAACTGAACAGCACACGACGTTCGGTAACTATTAATATCTTGCCCTTATCCAAACACAATAAAACGTTTCTACGCTCTTACGTTTCTACGTTTCTAAGAGCTCCTAGGAATAACCTTTAAAATATAAAGCCCACCATCTAAACGGGCTGATGGCAAAGTAACGGCGACGCAGAAGATTTTCCTTGATCAGCGGATCCCTTTAGCAGCCAACTCTTCTTTAACTCGCCGCAGGTAGTCTGGGTCGGGATATTTAAAGCTTTAAGAGAAGTGAAAAAAAAACACTCATTAATTCGCTGCTATGTCAAGACAATACACCTTCACTTAACTTAACGGAAAATTTAAAATTTGCGATTTTGAAAGGTTGATATTAGGTTGATATTTCACGACACTTACGATTGGCAAATTGGAAAAGTTTTAACACTTACTGTGATCGCTACTTGAACGAAATCGTGAATTGAATGACGTGAAAATTTGACGTCGCAAACGTTTTACAATTTCAGTGCTATGCATATGGTAGATGTACCAGATATAACAGATAAAAGCAGATGGAAAACGAATCCAGAATTAGAAGTACGTTTCCTTACCGATAGGAACCTCCGCTCACGGTTGGTCTTGTGGTGAATATCATTCCATGCAATTTGATTTGATCGCCCCGTGGTATTTGATGTCCCAACAGTAAACACCAGTCGCGCTTCAAAGGCTCTTCTCAGAAGCTGTAGCATATCTCGTCCTTCACGTGTGTCAGGAAGATAGACAATTCGTGAAGTGCTTTCATAATACTGGCCGGGATTTGGATGTTCTGGGCCTTGAACTCCCGACGGAAAGTGGTAATGGATAACGATTGTGCCATAGCCTGCAGACTGGCAGATATAGATATAGATATAGATATAGATATGTAAAAATATTAAAGGTTGTACATTGTTTATACTATAATTTTTTTTAGTTCATTAACTCTTTTTGAAGGGAAGTTTAATCTCGAAAGAAAAAACGAATTAAAGAACAGCTTTAGAACGTCCCCAATTTGTTTTAAAAATAGAAATCTTACAATTTAATGTGACAGCATAACGTCTTTAAATCTAGGTTGCAGGTTTCTTGTTTTGTTTGTTTATCTGACCAATCGAAGTCAACAGGAGACAAATAAGGAACGTGGACTCAAGGAACGGGATTGGCTAGCCTGCGAGTAGTCTCTAATTTTGACAATGGCGATGGCGATGGCGATGGCGATTGTGGGGCGGGCGAAACGCACGCCAGGAGACATGACGAGACGGGAGCGCCGACGCGCCTCCTCGAAATTTCGTGCGCGCACGTGTGTGTTGCGCCCGCCCCTCAATCGCCATCGCCAAAATTAGAGACTACTCGCAGTCTGCGTGAGATTACTATACGATATCGATTGTGATTCTACAAAGTCAAAAGGAAACCACCAACAAAAGTTGCCTCCTGTTTTTTCAACAACGACAGCTTCAAAATTACCTTCTAACCTGGAACACTGTAACGATCCACACGAACCGTCATCTCTCCTCTAGGCTGGTTTCCTTGAAGAACACCCTGAGGTTCTTGACATACTGGACACCTGTTGCTCACAACTAAGGCACTCTGAAGGCATACTGAACAGAACATGTGCTTGCACTTCAAAGATCTTGGGTTCGTCATATAGTATCAAGACAAAAACAAGACGTGCATACGAGTATCAAAAAGAAATACAAATTTTATTTACTATTAGTGTTCGGTCAGAGGATTTTTTTTTAAAGGTCACTTATTTAATACTAGGGACTCATGAGACCTTACTTTCTCTTCTACTGAATGCTATTTACATTTGTCCGTACGCATCAATGACTATATGAACTGCACACATTCTGCCTTGTGTTCTTGCTGCTTCTGATTTAAAACCTCTGTATGAAAGTGAAGTTAGTTAATACTCCCTCCTAGTTTCGTGACGCTGTGGATTTCTTAGTTACCTTTCTCTTCGTTGTCTCCATCGCCTCCTTTTGAAGGAAGAGAAAATCCCCCCTTTCCTTTGTCGCTCCGAGGCTTTTGGCCCTCCGCCGGCCTTCCATAGTTATCGTTCAACTTTCCTTTTACTACGCTACTGGATAACGTAGATGGAGATGAAGACGTATCGGAAGCACCCAAAGGATAATTCGGGTGGTGTTGTTGAATGACTGCTGTTAGGCACATTTTTTCCACGACCTCCACCACGATTCGACCTTATAGGCGACACTGTGGAACTCCCACCTTCGGCGCCAGGTGGTCTGTCAGGACCCTCTTTGGACGTCCTCTTGTTGCCATATCTATTTATAAACTCCTTTCCAAAAGCCTGCACTGAGGGGTCATCCATGTCCACAAATCTAATGTCGGTTAATGTCTTCTTCTTTGAGGCACCTTGTCTAATAAACTCATCAACGGCATCAAACATGACTTCAGCGCAGACGTCTTTTGGCATGCCATAAATGCCGGAAGCGATGGCTGGCAGTGCTATGGAGGTCATTCCCAGTCTCTCAGTTTCAGCAAAACTGTTTAGACAGGCTCGACGGAGAAGCTTTCTACTATTATTTGAGCCCACGGTTTTCCAGATGGGTCCAACAGCATGGACAATCACTTTTACATGGCAGGTTTCCCAAAGTTGTCGTTGCTACCTCTCCATCTCTGAGCACCCTGCACTCTCTTGAGATTGCATTTGACTCTTTCTGAATCTTTTTTCCGCCCTTGTCAACAATGGCCTTGGCCACACCCCCGACGTGTTGGAGGCCACTATAAGCCATGAGCATTCACAACGACGTCGACGTTTTCCTTGGTTATGGCTCCTTTGTAAACAGACACTTTTACTTTCCCTGACAAGGACAAAGTACTAAACTAGTGCACCAGGCGGCAGACATACAGAAACTCCCCGCTATGTAGAACTCCGGCTTTCTTCAACGCCATATAATCTTTAACTGGAACCGATTTCCCTTGTAATTGCAGGCTATTTTTCAGTAATTTACTAATACACGTTCTGTTGGGAGACAGTTTATTCAAATCGGGTAAACCTGTTAAATTACTACGTGTCTGTCGCACGAATTAATCCAATCAAACTGTTAGGGATTTTTCAATTGAAGAGCTAATTATTGAAATGAATAAGGAAACTAACATTGAAATAATCAACATTCACATTTTAATTTCGCGGGAACGCTGTTCCTGTTTTGACTGTAAAGGTTATTTAAGATTCAAGGCGTTAACTACTGCTGACAGCGTCGAAATTGCTGCCTTGAGCAAAGCCTTTTTCAGGATTACCCTTACTGGACAGTCAAAATATTCTCTTACTCTTGGGCTCAAATCAACTTTAAAAAAATACTTGTTTACTTACCTAACAAGGTCTCTAGCTTACTGCCTGGAGTTTTGACTCCTCTGAAGCTCGAGTACTCATGTGGATCAACATCCATATCCTCTTCATCATCTTTTCGTTACTTCAAGCCACTGTTCTCATCTGTGGTGTTTTCTGCTTCCCTTTTTATTTCTACTCGCTCATGCACGAGATATTTCAGGGCCTCCTCGATGTGGTTTACCATTCCATAAAGCTGCTCAATTCTATCGAGAATTTTTTAGCAGCTCTACTTATTGCCTCACGGGAAAGAAAGACCAACTTCTCGCTTTTTAGCGAGAACCGTTCCACTGATTTTCACGAGCTGGTACATCTTTTGATACAGACTGATAAAGCCGTTACAAGCTGCATCGCACTCCTCAGCAATGCATCCATTTTTGGGTTTCAGACTGAATTGGCTTCCTTCAACCATTCTGGGAATTTCCACTTGGTATTTGGTTTCAATACCGCTAAAGTCTTTTTCATACGCTTTGATAAAAGCTTTAACATGACCTTCGGTTCAATCTCAAAACTCTGAATTTGAGGGGAAATAGAAGAGACTCCAACATCGGTAAAGTTGGGGGGCTACCAGTACATTTGTAACTCTAGCATGATTGGATGTTTTTTGCGAGTTAATTATATTTTTTCGAAACGTCAAGTTGCCTTTCTTACCACTGCATGCACAATCGAAATAGCCGTTAGCACGCTAATTATCAACTCTGATTAAAAGAAGAGTAAGCATTATGACTTGTCATAATGTTATTTGTATCGAGGTATGATGCTCACGTGATAACCCGTTGGGCCTGTTAGTACTAGCTACAAAGGGCGTAGCTTGCTACGATAAAGGCACGATGTCTTGGTCAGTGATTCCTTCTTTACCCCGCCATCACAGCGACCAGATCACGAGAAACGTCTTTCTACTCTCTTCTGTTACATTTGCCAGCAAGTCACACCATTTATTCTTTTACTGCTTAGATTTCTTTGTGTTGTTTGTTTGTCGATACGTTTAACCCCATTTCGCTCTTGTGATGAAACTTGGCACGTATTTAGTACGTCATTAGCTTAACAGATTGGTATTATGACGTGTCAATTATGACGTGTCATGACGTCATAATGGCGTCACAAACCCGCCATTTTAAACTTGAGGCTGCCATCTTGGATTCTTGGAACCTGCGAGAAATATATGAATTTGTTCTAGGAAACATACTTAATCAAAATGAGCGCAAAAAAGCAAAGGATTATCCTTTTCTTACAATCTAAGGGTAAAAAACTGAAAAAAACAACTGAAAAACGACAGAAAATAGTCAAAATACACTCCTGAGAAGACGGTTGCTATGGAAACGTCAATCATCATAGACACGTCATTGACACAGGAAAACATTCTCTGATAAATTTTAGGAAAAGTCACGAGATTTGGTGACTATTGGGCCAGCCGTTTAAAAGTTATAGTTCGTTAAAGTCAGCGCGGGCACAATGTGCCCCCCCCCCCCCCCACCAAGGCTAAATAGGGTTAATAAGCTTTTTGATTTGTCGGATTTCTTTTACAAACATAATAACGGACTCCGCTTTCTAACAAAAGGCACCAATTTCTACTTTATCCAAGCGGTTCGACTCCTATCGTTGCATATTGCATCATTGTATTTTAACCAACTTATCTTGCATTTACAACGCCACATATTCTCGTTACGGTTATCGTTTCTTTGTCACTGAATACTTGAAAGCATTTATGGAAGTCTCAATAATCCAAGGTTAACTCTACCACAGTACTGAAATCTTGAAGACCTGTATCAACTTCATGACGCAAACTTTGTTTGAGGAGCAAGATGTATTTGTATTATTTTGCCAGTTCACATTTTGCCCGGTACATTTTGTTTGCACATCCGTGGCCAAATTCATCCAACACGGTTGTTTAATATTTTATTTCGCGCTTTTTTGATTACAGTATTTCCATCTAAAAGTAGAGCTTGCGTTTAGTTTTAAGAATGGTTATAAATTGCATATGCATGCCTCGGTATAAAAACATTTGAACCCGAAAAAAAGTAAAAAGAAGGAAAAGAAAGAGAGCGAAACGAAAATAATAATAAAAATATATAGCCTTTCAAATGTTTTAAAACAGGAATGTGAAGGCAATTTAATATTCGTGCTAATATTAAAGAGATAAAATTTGCGGAATTTTATGTATGGCTAACGCACGTGGCAGTGTAGAATTTGCAGGGATGTTACACCCGATTTCACGGGCTTTTCAAACATGATTCGCCAGCAGCGATTCGTCCGTCTTGATTTCTCAGAATCACAAAGCGATAAAGGGAACAAGCAGGTCTTCTTATGATTGTTCATTTATGTCTCAGAAAGTTATTATTTCTTTTGTAAACTCCTTTCGTCTGCAAATTTACAGAATTTATCTTGTGACCGAGAACGAATCGTGGCAGACAAATCATATAGCCGGCGAATCATGATTCGTCCGTCACTGATTCGCACATGGTCACGAGTTATCATCATACCGACGATACCAACATGACTCTTACTGCAAAACCTTAACCGAGTTTAAACTAGCAATAATTCCTGAACTCGGCAACCTTAATCGCTGGCTAAAATCAAACAGGTTAAGTTTAAATGTGGCTAAGACTGAGCTAATGACAATAGGGTCAAGGCAGATATTAAATGCTGAATAGATGGAGGAATTATCAGGAGAGTTGATCATCCTAAATCCTCGGGACTTACCACCGATGATCGACTCTCCTGGACTAAACACGTTGACGAAATATCCAGGAAAGTCTCTCCAGCTTTGGCGCCTAAAAATGTGTGCAGCCCTTTATTTCTTAAAATACTGCGATTCAAATCTATAACGCCTTAATATTACCACACTTCGATTATTGCAGTCCTGTTTAAGACTGTTTGAGTAGTCAGTTAAGTGACAAGCTGCAAAAATAGACAAAATCGCGGAGCCAGAGTGATTACGAAATCGTCCTTTGACACGGGCTCGAGCCTCCTTCTGAATAAACTCAAGTGAGAGAAGCTGTCTATTCGTCGCCAAAAACAGAAAGCTGACTGGTTTATGTACAAGACAATGCGTAAACTTGCCCCGGAATACTTACAACTTCTTTTTACTCAACACCACGCGGAATATAATTTGAGAATTTGAGAAATCTAGAGGGCAAACATGCTCTGCCCAAGCCGCATACGAATTATCTGAAACGGAGTTTTTGTTATAGCGGGGCCTGTCTATGGAATAATTTGACCCAAGAATTAAAGGAAGCTAGCTCTATTGGTCAGTTTAACATCAAGCAGGTATCTGACTTATCGGATTCCCACACGGCAATCTTGTAAAACAGTTGTAAAGCATTTTCCTTTCTTTTTTTTTAGCTTAACTGATGACTTTCCGTGTATAAATAAAGTTTTACATTACATTAACATTTAAACTTAGTTTTTGACCATAACTGTCAACAGTGATGCTCAAATGTCAATTTTGATTTCAAAGTCGATCGCAAATTCCTGACATTTCCAACAGAGTAAGCCTGAACTTAGGGATGTTATCCTCAACCACCTGGACCACTGACTTCATGAGCTCGGTATCTTCTTTGACTTCTTGGATCAAATCTTACAATTTTTGCTGTTCTTTATCGACATGTGCCACTCTGCCAATAATTTGAGCTAGCCGACCGTGGTTATCGAACTTTGCTTTTTCCACCTCCGTGCTATCTCATCAAAAATTTCGGAGGTAATATCGAGTTGGGATTTTTTAAAGCTTTGTAGGAAGCTTTCAAAATATCCTGCCCTTTCTTCCAACGACTAATCAGTGTCACCTTTTTGTTGTCGGTAGGAGAGAGAGACAGTCATGATGGGGAAATGGGAATCAAGTTGCACTCTTCAAGCAGCATTTGAAGTTCGCGTTCGTGGTTCATCTGAATATAGTTAAACACCTCTGGATCAATCGTTAACTCCGTTTTCTTTATTGTCGTATTTTAAAGAAACGGATAATGCGGCTTCACAGTCAGCAGTTTACCCTGAAGGGTATGTCTCCTTTGGATGACATTTTGCACACCTGAAAGTAAATATGAAAAATAAGAGGGAGGTGACAACTTTAAAATACTAGGTTGTACTCGTTTGGTGTGAATGGTAGTAGAATAATATTGTACTTTGAAAAGTAAGAGAATACCCTCGGACGCGCAAGCAAACTCATTCCATCGAAAACTCATCCCGTCGCAGTATACAAGGGTGGGCTCTTGATGGAACTTCCCTGGAGTTTTTCTTGTGTTACAATATTTCGAAAAGATTTTACCTTTTTCATACCCAAAAAAATCCTTTCATCATCACAGACACTTGAAATCCGGAGTACCCCCCCCCCCCGGGCTTGTAGAGCACATCACAAGCCCAGGGGGGTACTCCGGATTTCAAGTGTCTGTGATGATGGAAGGATTTTTTTTGGGTATGAAATTTTCGATTCCGGAATTTTTTGGGTAGGAAAATTTGGTAAATATTTTTTTGGGTGGCTTGGTTTTTTGGGGTATTCAAAACAATCTGAATTGGTGGTAGTGCCCGCGTATCCCGGCCGCGTAGTTCTGCGAATAAAGTACAACCAAACCTTTTTTGCGGTTGTTTTAATATTTAACGATGTTGTCGCATTACATTTATCTGTTTCATAAGACCGGTTATATAATAGTCCGCAAAGTGTTGATTTCTTATCCATCGTGTTTATTTTGTTTTAATTAGTCCTCTCTGGAAAATTTTAAGGCTCGAAAATTCGCCATGGGATTTTTTGGGGGTTAACCTTTGGTCCAGGGATTTTTTAGGGTTTTGATTTTTGCCCCCATTCGATCATCCCCGACACTTGAAATTCGAAGTATCCCCTGGGTGTACAAGATGAGGTAAATATTATGGGTTATTGCACTACTGAACGCCTCTGACTTCATCCATAATGATACAATTAAACAAATTGCTGCTTTTGTCAGCATGTTATCGAAAACTGGGTGAAAAGACGCATTTCCTATTCCAAAGTAGCCTGACCTCATGCTACCTATGACGTCGTATCTCGTAACTACAGCAACTGATTTTCAAGTGCATCAATGGAAAACGGGACGGGGCAATCAATCCCATCCCTCGTACGTCCAAGGGTTAAATACTTGTAAACGATTTTTGCCCCCAGTATGAGCACTTCAGGTCTGATAAGTGTTGTCGTCACTTGATTCTAGAGATACTTTTCGATCTGTAAGTTTTCAAACAATTGTCAAAGGCAACAAGCGTCTCTCTTACGGCAAAGATCATACTACATAGCATATAGACAACCATCCATCTAAGTCACTGATTTTGACAATTACGCCAACTATTGTCAAGTCTGGAAATTGAATGTTGCCAGTAGCCCTAGCGTGTTTCTTGCTGTGTTAGTTACGTTTTGTATCAAAAATATACTTCACTTTTGGACCGAATGGAAATCTCTAGTTTTTGGCGGACTTACTTCGAAGAAACTGCCTTGGTATTTTTGATTATTGATTAAAAATCCTTACTTGACGAATCCTTGAAATGAACTAAGGCTTCGCCTTCCCCTTTTCTTTCCACCTTGCTGACATCTTTTCCGCCACTTCTCCTCTCGTTTTCAAAGTATATTTGTATGATATCGTCTGACGTTTCTTTTTTCAGTCCTGTTACCAGAATGCTAGTGCAGATTGGCACGAGCTCCAAACGAGGTTTCTTCCCTTCAAGGCCTTTGGTGTCTTTGTGCACTTTATTGAACAGCAACTGAAAGTCTGACGAGACAGCAAAAGCATGAATAAAGGTTACTCAGTCGTTCGCGAAATGCACCTGAATCAATATTAGAGCCTAACGTGAATGACCCTGATTCAAAGAGGACGCAATTAGCCTGAGATTAACCTGAATCAATGAGAATAAAGTTCTGGTCTTTTTTTTTAGACCAGCCATGAACGCGGTCTTTAATTACAAGAGATTATAATCTCTATATTTTCATGGTCATTTAATTTTAACTGCAAATATACAACAACAGCATAAGTGGGTGTATTCGGTATCACTGATCTGCAGGTGTGCAGGTGCAGGTGTGCAGGTGTGAATGCAGGTGTGCAAGTGTGCAGGGGGGTGCAGGTGGGCAGGCGTGAGTGCAGGTGCAGTTGTGCAGGTGTGAGTGCAGGTTCGGATGCAATGTCCAATGTCCTACATATCCATGTGTCATACGTGATAAAACACGGCCCATGTCACTTTTCTTTAACATTTTCGACATTTTCAGCAATCATGGAAAACCTTTAAGTATTCCCGATTGCTTTCCATGACTTTAACAGCCGATCATTTACTACACCCGAGCCTAATAAAGTTTGACAGCGCCTTCCCTGCCATTTTATCTTTAATTTTAATTCGTCAAAAACGTCTTCCTCTATGATTATATTTTGCTAGACAAATTTCAAATCAGAGGCAAAGCGCACGAAGTTTATGATTTCCTGAGCCTAAAGGCTCAGAAAAAATGAAATGTCAAGTAGCTTTTTACGACCGTGTTTCTTCGTTTGTTCTGGCCATAATGTTTCCCCTCAAGAATAAACTCAAACCTTTGTTCAAATCCGTTTGGTGTTAATTTTTCCTTTTTTTTTTTTACAAAAAAGACAGGAGGTAGCACAAGCTCTGGTTTCTGCTTGAATTTTTAAATGAGAACAAATTTTGAATAAAAACGTTTTTTCAGCTCAGCCCCTTTTCTTATCTGTTCGTTTCCCATATGGTTTTCTCTTATTTCGCCTCGAATCGGTCCAAAAACCATACAGGACTCAAATAGACGAACAAAGGAGACCAGGTGAGAAATTCCTTATTGAAGAGTCGTTAGCCCGTTAAATTTCAAGTAGGAAACGTTTTTGCCCATACGAATCCTCATAATTTTGTCGTTTAACGCAACGGTTACAGTATCGTTCAAATTAAAACAGTCTGACAATGAGGTAATAAATGTTTTTATAGCCGGTTGAATAACTCTGAGAGCCTGGGATACCTGTGCAAACTCAGCAGAGACTCGTATTTGTAGCCGAAATAAATAACGGGATTAGTTTCTAAAGAAAACTGTCGCTGCATCAGTGAGGAAGTGAAACACCAACATTTGGCTTTACCAACTGATTAGATTAAGTGAATTGGACGCTGTAATATGGGTTGAGGAGTACAACGAAAGTCATCGGAAGCGGTCGCAAATACTTGAAGGTTTTCGATGATTCCTAAAAATGACCAGAACTTCAAAGAAAAGTGACGTGGGCCGTGTTTTATCACGTATGACACATGGATATGTAGGCCATATCAAAATGTGACGTCATCATGACATTCTGTTGTCATACATACACGTTGCATCCGAACCTGCATTCACACCTGCACACCTGCAGATTATACCGTCCGCTCCTAACATTACGTGACGTTCAATATAAATTTTTGCCATGTTGGATTTTAAATGATGCTAAAGCAAACTAAATCTGTACCCTTACCGCAAAGAAAAAGAAAATTTCATTAATAAAATCAATGGATGTAACTACCCGAGCTTAATATAATTTTAGGTAAACATGCCTGTTAACATGATTTCTATGAAAAAAAATCACGCTCTGTAAACATTACGTAATGTATTAAACTCTTGAAAACAGTTATGAAATTTTGCCAGTGGACACCTGTTAAAAGTTCTGTTATTACAAGCATAGAAAATCCCTGTATGATCGAGCAAATTTTAGAAAGAAAAGACAGTAATGATTATTTTACTTCACTACCTGGTTCGGTTTTAAAAACAACAAGGGCGTTGTTGTTGGAACCAAAATGCACCTCCTCAACCTCAACATCGCCACTGAATTTCTCCAAGTAAAACCTTAGGTAGTCACCGTTTGTCTTCTCGCTAAGTCCTTGCACGTGGACTCTAAAGGGATCTGGTGGTAGTTTTTTCTTTGGCGGCTGCAGCGTAGCTGTTACAATTTTTCCGTTTATCGAGTGTTTACCCTCCAGTAGACGCTTCAGATCTATTATATAAAACGTAGATTAAAAAGAAGCAAAAGCTTTAAACAGGACCAGGAAAGTGATTGGGCATAGCCGTTTTGAAGAAGAATTACAACACACAAATTTCAGGGGAAAAAAAGCTCAACCAAAACCTCAAAAATCGACCATTTGTAGGTATGCAAGCTAATTTTAGGTTCTCAGAGATTGACCTCTGGAAAAAATGACAAATTTCCCACAAGTACTATTAACGAATGAACTGTTAAGTATTCGGCCACCATAAAGAGTGTGAACTGAACCAGCTATTTGCTGACTCAGCTGACGCATTTAAATAAGCGTCTTTCACACGAACATTTTTGATACTGCTCATGTTTCAACCAAGGGCAGGTACCAGAATAATAACCCTACTCCAGAAAAGGAGCTACAATCATCCACCATCCTCCATCGCTCCTCTCTCTAATTTCAAGTTGTTTTCAAAGGATTTCATTTTTTCGTTCTTTCAGCTGCGCTTAATAGGAAAGAAAGGGAGGGTGTAAGGAAGAGATCGAGATAAAAACGATGCTGTATTTTAAAACATCTAGAAACTAGGTTCCAATAATCTTGAATTATTTGCCAAGAAATCCGCTTACCTATGACAATATTGTAGCTATGGATAGCTGCAACCTCAGACGTACCTTTCACCTCAAGGAATTTAATTACGACATCTCCATCATCGTTATAATCGATAGTATAAACTTCGCCTCCCCCTGATCTTCGTGCGTTTTCGAAGTAATTACACACGGCAGCCTCTGTGGTCGAAGGCGAGATACCGCTGACAATTATGGCGATGCCTTCTTCGAGTTCCTCTTCGTTTTCTTCAAAATCATCTGGATTTTCGTCCTCCAGCTCTTCTATCAGGGACACGCGAAGACACGCGCCACTCAGTTTGTGAGTAGAGTGCTCCACCGTTCTGAAAGCATCTGGAATGGATTTAAAAACCTTCATTCTTCCAGTGAATTGTTACGAATTATTCAGCGCTAAAAAAAAGAAACGGAACTCAATAACGTTTTTTTTTTCTAAGGCCAGGTTTATCTAGGCGTTGACCAGTTATCTTACGTCAAATAACTAATGGCTAATTCCATTCATTTTAATGACTCGCATGCTTGTTATTTGCTACAAAGAGTTATGATTTAGAAAAAAATTACGAGAAATAACAACTTAGTTTTTTTTTCTTTCTAGTACAAGAGCAGCTGGTATTGTCCAGATTAATGAATCCAGCGAACAAAAAAATAATAATTAGACTATATGAAAAGAAACTGACAAATACATAAAACGTTGGAATTAAACAAATTTGCCTCGACTGATAAAGGGGAATATAGTTCACAACACTTAAACAATTATAATTGAACGCACCATCAGGAAATTCAAAGGTGACCTGGCACGTTTGAAGTTCAGGATTCATGACGATATTAGCCACAGGACCTCCCTTCGATCGTTTCGTGTTCTCAAAGTAATTCAAAACCAGATCCTCAGTTGCACCATCTGGTAAACCCGCCACCTCTATTGTACACTGCTGCTTAGTGTGTGGTGCTGTCCCATGAAATTCTTCAGATGGTTCCAAAAGGTCTTTTCTTTCGTTGGCTGAATCTGATACTTGCGTTTCAAGCTGCTGTAACAAAAGAAGCTCTCTATTTCAGGTTGTACCAATGCGTCCAATTATTACGTAATTTATCCCATTTCAGGCCATTTATTCGTACGAAAATTTGCGGTAGTGCTTAACCCGGCGATCAAAAAGTGATACAGGAACTTTCTTCTTTTAATCTTAAAAGATATACACCTTATTCGTGTGTTTTGGTCCATAATACGCGCAGCTATTTTAAGAGTTGCCTAGTAGTTGATCGTGAGCGAGAGATGAGTAAAATGTCCGCACGTATTATCTGCAAAACACCGATTAAGAGGTTTACTATTCCACTGCATTTTGTTTTTGCTTCGTCCTCCTTCAGCAATTTTCCATATTACAATACACAACATGAACTACAAGTCAACCAATAGAGTTTTGAAATAATGTGTACCAGCGATCAATGATGGGGACATGTGGGCGTGCCTGCCTTTGGGTAAGGACGTTAAGCGGACTTGACAGAGATGAAAAACTCAAAAACTGGAAATCTTCACGAGAACACAGTCAAGTGCCAATCGGTGAATTTTATCTCAAATCGAACGAACATGTGTGGACTCAACTGCAAGGCAAAAGGGACGAATTATTTAGTTGTCGTAGTTCGATAGCGAAAATTTTTTAATGGCGGGAATCAGTAGCCGGTTGGGCAGCAACTCCTACCACACAGCGATGCAAATGCCTGTAAATTTGACTTTTTTAAATGGAATTATCCATTAAATATTGGACGATCTCGCTTCATACTAGCTAAAAGTACTAAATGGCATGGAGGCAATCAATTTATTGATGTACATGGACTCAGCATTTGCTTTTCCATAAATCTTAATTTGTATTTATCACTGAGGTGATCAGTGAACGCTCACCACGGTAAAGGAACCTCAATTGCCTCCGCCCCAGTCCTCAATATGTATCCCACAGAAGTATTTTCTTGAGGGAGGGTAAAGAAAGAAAGGAAAGTGCTATTCACAGAATTCAATGGTGCGCCTATATTACTTTATCTTTTTTGATGTAGCAACTTCAACATAAATAATGAAAAAGGACAAGAAACTCATGAAAGTTTAGACGAAAGTAAAATATAATTATGAAGTATTATAGATATTAAATGACGAATGTCTACTTACTTCGTTTAACGCGTGACTTCTATTCCTCCATTCAGTCGTAGTTGGGGTAAGAGGACCGACGTTCTTCACAGATGGACTCGATGCCTGCTTTGGGTTTGAATACGCTTGGTTAGCCAAGTGAGCTACTTGAAGCGGACAGTTGCGAAACAGATGATTATGTCGACCAAATACCCTTGCCGCGGCTACCAACCAGAATAGCAATAACAAGATTTAAGTTCACCTCAAACTGCAGGGTTTCAGCCAGCTCTCCGTCCTTAGGAGACAATTTGTCCCTTCAAGGCCTTTGGAAGGGGACAAATGGGAACAATTGGGGGACAAAAATTTTTATCATTATAGCAAAGGTCTGTCGTAATCAAACTTCCATGGTGGCATCTTGATGTTCACGCGATGATAAATGCCTAGTTAGAGTTGTTCTTTTTACCCAAGCGACAAAAATGACAAAACATAGCTTGATTTTCACATCTCAACCATGTGTGTTCTTTAAGCCATTTCGTCTGAAAATTGTGGCTTTCGTTAGATGTTTTTGCCACTTTAGGATTCGTATTACCCCGCCTTCAGCTACTTCAATCCTCAAGTCGTTCTGATCTTTGTCTTTTTCAGTTTCTTCATTTTTTTTGCCGCCTAAATAGCTGGAGATTTTCCACTTAGACATTTTATTAAAAGGTCATGAAAGATCTGCACGTTGTGTTACAGCACAAAGTCAGTCAAGCGTGAAGCTGGCAATCATGCAAATTTTCGTGGTACTTCCAAAAAAAATTATGGTCATGTTTTACAGTCTTTTCCAGTCGCGGCTGATGTTTTTTATATTTTATGGACAATAAATTTATTTCATCATTGATATTCACGTTATCCAAAGATGGGAAAATGTAAAGGAAAGTTCCAAACAGCATTTGAATTCTACACACCGGAAATTTTTATGTTGGGAGACAATTTTGGCACAGTCACCAAATTTTAAGGGACAAATTGACACTGAAGCGCGAGAATGTCGCAACTTCGCGTTCTGGCTCAAACCCTGCAAACTGTGTCACCTGCATCTCTTTCTGCACTTGGTATAATAAAAAATGACATTCATTTTTCCCTGTCTTCAATTAAGAGGCCAATAGTTTGAACATGAACTAAGTAAAATCAAGTTGAAGAGATGGAGAAGAGATGGAGATAAAAACGCTCCTGTATTTTAAATCATCTAGAAACTAGGCTCCAACTATTTGCCAAGTTACCCATTTACTTACGACAATAATTGTAGTTATGCATAGCTGCAACCTCAGACGTACCTTTCACTTTTTCCTTTTCGTTTCCTTCAAAATCATCTGGATTTTCGTCCTGCAGCTCTTCAATCAGGGACATACCAAGAGACGCGCCACTCAGTTTGTGAGGAGAGTGCTCCACTGTTCTGAAATCATCTGGAATGGATTAAAAAACTTCATTCTTTTAGTGAATTGTTACGAATTATTCAGCGCTAGGAAAAAGGAAATGGAACTCAATAACTTTTTCAGTTTTCCATAAGGCCAGGGTTTAGTCATTGATCAGTTAGGCTGAAGCACTCCACAATAGAACTGGCCTACTGGCCATGAATCACTGACTTAGTGTGATAAAAAATAAACTTAAATACGTTAATAAGAAACTTAAAATAAGAAATAAAATAAGAAAGTCTATTCGATAAAATGCAATTCAATAAAACGTATGTATTAGTTCAATACCTTCCATCCTTGATGCAGAAGTGCTGTCAGCCGTAATCCCCTCTCTTCTTTTTCTCCGTCTCGAATTTACCGGGTTTTTCTGCACAATTAGCGTGAACGGACTGCCCACGATTGGGGTCCCGGCAATCGTGACAGCCACAGTGAATTCTCCAGGGGTTGTGGGACGGTAAGAAACTGAATAACGTCCATCCTTTAAGTTCGTCACAGAGGTCTTCATGTGTTGTTTCGTTGACGGTGATGAGATTGAAACATTGATTTCGTCAATCTCACTGTAAGTTTTCTGGCCCACTGAATCCTTTGTAATTACTGTAAAAGTGTAATCCTCGCCTTCCAAAGCCTCTGTGAGACTCTTCCCTTCTGCCACTGACAATGTAGGCTCGGTGTTGGTGGTGACTAGCTTTCCCGGTACGAAAGAAAAATCATTTGAAACGTACTTGAACCCAGAATAATCCAGCCTCGGGATAAATTCGAAACCAGGTGGTACAGAAAGCTCTTGAAGCCTTTGTTCAATCGTTGCTTTGACGTTTAGAATTTCTGGTAAATTATTTCGAAGAAGAACATCTTCACAAAATGTCAAGGTGTTGTCTATCTCCTTCAGTTTATCGTCCAAGGTTGTCATTTCGGCTGCGAATGCATCTTGAAAAGCTGCTTTCTGTTTAGTCAACCGTTCTGTCACGCTTGCTTCGTGTTGGCGAATCACAAATATGTAGCGTTCAGCGACTCGCTTGACTGCCCTTGTCGCTTGTTCAATGCTGTTGTTTACTTTCAGCCTCTTTTCCTCCAAGAAATCTTTCTGGGTCTTCAAACGAGAGCTGCTTTCCTGAACGTTGCGCATTCTAGTCTCAATTTCGGATTTGTTGTTTTCAAGGCCTTGATCGAGCGAGATTTTGCTGTGATCATCTTGATGTTCTAATATGGCGCAGTCACGACAAATGCAAATTTTGCACTTTTCACAGAAGAACCTGACTTCGTCTTTGTGTTTTTTGCAAAAGTTTGCCCGTCTAGCGTAATCTTGCACATCGCTTGACTCAAAGTTTCCAATTTCTTTAACATGGTGGCCTTTAAAAAGTTTCCATTTCTTGTGCACCCCAGCACAGTCTTCACACAAAAAGCAATTGCAGTGAGAACAATAAAACTTCAAATATTTTCCTTCGTCACAGTTTCCACATTGGGGTGAATCGTGATGTCCTTGTCCACTATAAGCTTCCACAATTTCAACCAACTGCTTGCAAAACAGGTTAGATGGCAGCCTGCTAATATCGTTGTTAGGACAGTCGGTGAACTGACGACATGTCGGGCAACTTAAACCTCCTTCACGCTGCTGTCGCAACCAAGCTTCCAGACAAGTCTTGCAGAAAGTGTGAAGACATTTTAATATTTTCGGTTCCTTAATTTCACTAAACTGCTCCTGGCATACAGAGCATTCCAATTCCCTTTTGACATCGTCAAAAAAGCGACCACTTTGAGCCATCACTGCCAACAAGGGACAACAATTCGTGAAACACGAAACGCCGAAATGGAGCGGAATTGCAAATGACTATTCCCAGAATAAACGGAAGTTAAAGCATTCTTACGCATGAACAAGTCTGTCATCAAAGTCTCTTCCCCAAAGCCTAATGCGGGATATATTGACCCCGATCATGATGTAAGCCTCCGGCAACGACAAGCCATTTCCTTCCTCTTTACCAGAGCCTCTGTCACGGCCTCTTTTATAATTTGTTTGTTTTTTTCTTTTATGAGCGGTTGGTAGAAATAATTTTAAAAATTTACCAAATGGGGAGTTCTGAAGACGAGAGAGATCACACACACTTGAACATAGGTCGCCAAGGGTGCCGTGGATGGAGGATTATTTTTGCCTGAAATCCATGTGTATATTTTCTGATAGCCTTACTATTCACCTGTGATCAGGCTCTATTTTGGTCCTCCTGGCAAAGCTGAGTTCCCACGGGAAGCCCAAAATCCCGACCCCTTTTCCCCAAAGATACTGGTAACCGAGTTGGGGCAAGCAAGAGGAAGAAACCTGTAACACAGGAGATATTTAGCCTGGAAAGCGAGGGCTCCTTCCCGCTTTCTCGAATTTTCAAGCGAAATCATGGCGCAACACAATACTCGTTGACAACTTTTCTCTGCGCTTGCCCGCGCTTAGGCTGCGAGAAGTCTCTCATTCCGCTCAAGCACAGTCGAGTAAGAGAAACACGCGAGCGGGCGTAAAAATCGCTTGCCGCGTGGAAACGTAATGCACGCGTGATAAACCGCTAGACTAAGTGTAGTGAGCTCAATACACTAGCGGTCAATCACGCGCGCCACACGTTTCCAGGCGGCAAGCGATTTTGCGCTCACTTGACCATCCCTGAGCCGAAAGACAGACTGCCCATACTCTAACCCATGATTAAGACTGGGCTGGGAGAACAACCGTATTTGAAAAGTCATAGCCTCCTGATAGGCTCGTTCTTTCGGTGGTTAAAGGGGGTCTTAAAGCCGGGTTGCCTGACAAACCAGATGAACGGCTACGAGGTGCTTTGAGAAGCAAATAAACCCCAGCCTCGTTTTCTTAGCTTTATCATCAGCCTTGCAGACTGAAAAGGCAAATCGTAGTCAACCATATCACTGCCAGTGGGGTATATCCAAGGTCCAGAAAAGTTCAATCCCAGCTGACAACAAATATACGCTTCCAGACAGTGTAACGGCAGCAAGATGAGATGAAACAGACTTCAAACGGTCTCGATCACTAGAAACGAGCAAAATCTGCTGGCCCCAAGGCAAAATATAGCCCGACATGTTAACAGAAAACAAGTTGTCTAACGTAACTTACAAAGTCGTCCCAACTGTCGTCTGGCAGTTCTAATTTTATGAAATTACAGTTACACTGCATGATAGCCTTTTTTCAACTGATGCAACAAATCAAAGCGATATTTTTCAGAGATTTCTGTGAACAGAAACTGTATATTAGTTGCCACGCTAAACTCGAGCTACCGCCGGAACATGTTGAAATTCAATGAAACCACAATGACCTTATAAAGGACTTAAAGCTGCATTTATGTGAACATTTTATTTCTAATAAAAGCCTACATCAGTCTTTCGACATTTGCACTTGTCTGTATAGAAATGGCTTAATGGCCATTAATAGATACGAACAGCGTATCCTTTTGATATTCGTTTTGCTACTTTACTGAGGTATCTGGTTTTCCTGGTCGACACCCAAAGAACCTCTTCTTTTGTCTTAGTAATACAACTCTTTACTTTTTTAATTGTTCGGTACTTAATGGTGTAAACTTACAGATTTGACCTGAATGTGCGATTTTAAGTTCATTCTTCCGCCACACCACAACTCTGTGCCATCCAAATCTACACTTCCCATATCCTCAACTCTGTTAAAAAATCCGATACAAAGCATGTATATTAAACTAATTGTAGTAAACACACAACCTAAAACTATATTGCACGTTGTGAGTATTAAAAAATGCTGTGGACAAGCTTCAGATAGAACTTCCTAAAGGTGTCAAACACCTAGATTGGTAGAC
The DNA here is from genome assembly GCA_964030785.1 of Siderastrea siderea. Taxonomy (NCBI): domain Eukaryota; kingdom Metazoa; phylum Cnidaria; class Anthozoa; order Scleractinia; family Rhizangiidae; genus Siderastrea; species Siderastrea siderea. The sequence continues at coordinate 16,238,651 of OZ034969.1, read as the reverse complement.
TTGCACCAAGTCGCCCTCTCGATCAGCGAGCGAACGAGCGGAAATGCGTCGCCAAGCGAAGCGTAGTGCGTCGCCAAGCGACGAGCGCGAGCGAGTACCTAAACCGCGCGTCGACGAAGGACTTTGTGAAAGTCTACTAGATTGGGAGCATTCTCTCTTTTCCTCAAGGATTGTCGACCGAGAAGCGATACACATGAGCACAAGAATAAGGGGAACGGAATCAACGCGTGGAAACTCGCGTGCAAGAACTTCGATCTTCGATAGACGATCCTCGAGGAACAAGGGTAGCTGCGCGTGATGTATATCTAACAACAAACCATGAAACAAACTGATCGCGTACATTTTACGTTTGTCCTTAACGGGTCCTTAAGTACGTCCTTGATTAGCGGATCCCTTTAGCAGCCAACTCTTCCTTAACTCGCCGCAGGTAGTCTGGGTCGGGATATCCAAACCTTTAACAGAATAATAAAATCATTAATGATGAGCCCTAACCGTTTTGCGATCAGTGTTAATGGGAATTTCTAAGGAATAACTGCTAAATGCTCATTGAAATTCTAACAAAGGAATATGCCACAGAAAATAGTGCTTTGCTTTGAAATTGTGGAGGCGCGGTGGTGAAGTGGCTAGCGCGTTGGACTTTCCAAAAACAGATGAGAGGGTTGCTGATTCAAGGCTTGTTTCTGCATCGAGTCGTGTTGTTTCCTAAGGGAAGAAACTTTACGCCACATAGCCCACGGTTGCACTCAGTGTTCGTTTCAGTGTTATCATTGTGAATTATACCCCACAGGGTATTTAATCCGTAACAAAATTTTAAAAAGAAATGAAAGACGATGTTTTAATGTGGCTTCATTTTAATGTTGCTCAGCAGCAAGTTTAAGAAATGTAACACAGAAGCAAACACTAGTTGAGTTAGAAGTGAAGAAACACTTGTGACCGCAGCTACACTCACCAATGAACCCTGCTATACCTCCTTGAATTTTCTTCGTCACCCGAGTAACAAAAACTGAACGTTAAATGTTGAAAACTGCGTTTCGCATACAATTTGTAATTCAATTCCAGTGGGTATTGAGTTACAACAGAACACTGAACTATCACTGAGTGCGACCACAACCAATTTCTCCCTCCACCCAGTTGTATAAACGGATACCGTTAAAAAAAATCCTGGAGAGGCCCCAAGATGGACTAGCATCTCATCCAGGAGGGAAGTAATAATACTACTAGTTGCTTTACGCCAACGAAACCGAAGTGTGGAAAGAAACAGTCGTGTGGGCCGCTTACTTCCTGTGTGGGTGTTTTGACCTACCGACCTACCTTGAATTGAAATTACCTTGTTACTTACAGTAAATATTCTTACCCAGAAGGACCTCCATATATGTTAGTCTTGTGATGAATATCATTCCATGTAATTTGATTTGTGAGTCCAGTTGTACTTGAAGTCCCAACAGTAAACACCAATCGCGCGTCAAAGGCTCTCCTCAAAAGCTGCAGCACTTCTCGACCTTCACGTGTATACGGCAGATAAGCAGTACGTGACGTGCCGTCATAGCGTTGCCCAGGATTTGGATCTTCTTTGCCTTGAACTCCCGGCGGAAAGCGATACTGGATAACAATCGCGCCACACCCTGCAAAGATGCAAAGAGTGCAGCGTCCATGTCAGTAAACGTAAGTAGTTCAGTAATATAAATGTAGCCCGCTACGATGCGGTTGAAACCTGTACCCTGAAAGCATCCGCACAAGGAACTACGGGTTCTGCCATGTAAGCAACAACAATAGGCTCCACGATGTTGCCCTGCTTCAGGACATCTAATATTGGTAATCGTATTGTAGTTTATTATATATAGCAAAAATTCCTACAAAATTCTAACTGAGGGTGAAAACGGGGATCAGCGGTGTTTGAGAATCACACCCTACAGAAACAGCTCACGAATGAAATTATACAGACCTTGCCACAACACACACGGTTGTACGACCAACCGTAACACGTCGGACGTTCATCGTAGGTACGACGTAATGCCTCAACTTATGTATGACGAGCGCCTGACGTAAGAACGGGTTGTACCAACTTTACGCCTGGAGTACTTCAGACGTCCATTAACGTCCAAACACGTGTCACTTACGGTCTTCCAAGCCGTGACCCCCTGCCCTAGCCTGCAGACTGACTCCCCACCTGCAACTGCTCTAGCCAAGGTGCACAACCAAGCAATATACTCTACAGTGAAGACGTTGCGTCACCCAGGTAACAAGAGAACTTCTACATTGTATTTAACTGAGTGAAATTATTATTTTGTCAAGCAGAAATTCGTCCCAAATCAGGATACGCTACGTAATCAAGGCAAAATATGGTCTGAGGTCCTCACAGTAGGACCACGGCATCAATTTTCACATCGAAAGTAACTTAGAGGGAACAGATTACAAGGCCATCACTGGGATTACACAGAATGTAAAAATAATCATATACGAGACCAACTCTTATTTCCTTTTTACCATAGTATTGCAGTTGGCACCAGCATAGTTGTAGCAAGCCAGGACGGAATAAGAGGGACATAGGAGGCACTTGGCCCATACTTAGGCTTATTTTTGTTTGATTGGCTAGAGACAATAACAACATCTGCTGTACAACTTTAACCAACTACCTTCGTAACCTGGAACACTTCGGTGTCCTTCAAAATGAAATGTCATCTCTCCTGGAGGCTGGGTTCCTTGAAGAACACCCTGAGGTTCTTGACATACTGGGCACTTGTTGCTCACGTCTAACGCTGATTGAAGGCATCCTGAACAGAACACGTGTTTGCACTTCAAAGCTCGTGGATTTACCATAGTATCAAGACAAATGGGACACTCTACGGAGACAAAAATAGAACATGAAACTGACGAATGCTAAAAATAAAATTAGGCCCAGTTTTCCAAGTATTGGGCATCTCTGTCGATAAACTAAACGCCGCTAAATTTTATTTAAACTGCACAGATTAAAAACACTCGCTTAGGGGAGTCAGAAAACACAGCAACTCGTTCGCTCAGCCTTGCCAAGAATAATAGCCCCGCGCTACGTACTTGGTCATTTTTTTAAAGAAGGTCTTAGAGCTAGGGTGTTATTGCTTATTCTGTTACTGATATCCCACTCTCGGCTATAGGAGGCAATGCTTCTAGTTGCATCATGCAATGAATACCATACATATCAGCAAAGGGAAAAACGCTAACCCCGGTTCTAATCTGACACAAACAACTCTTAATTTATAATTACCTTCATTCTTTTTGTCTGTCTTGCCCCCACGAGGGACAGAAAATCCCGCCATTCCTTCAGGACCTCGTGGCTCGTCACCTTTCGGCGTACTTGCATCACCAGTACCAGTATGTCTCTTCACTGTGCCACTGTACGAGGCATTTGGAGACGTGGAATAACCAGAAGCACTTAAAGGGTGATCAGTATTAGCAGAACTAACAAAGGAAGTGTGATGGTGTTGGCGTGCTTCAACGTCACGCGGGTTCGTTGTTGAACGATTGTTGCTAGGCATATTTCTGTTGCAGTTTTTACCGAGATTCGACCTCGACCCAGTAGAGCTGCCGCCTTCGGCTCCAGTTGGTGACAAACGAGTCGAGCCCTCTCTGGTTGTTTTCTTTTCGCAGTTATTGCCATGCCTGGTCATAAACTCATTTCCAAAAGCCTGCACTGTGAGATCATCTATGTTCACAAATCTAATGTCAGTGATGGTCTTTTTCTTCGGATCGCCTTGTCTGACAAACTCGTCTACAGCATCAAACATGACTTCGGCGCAGACGTCTTTTGGCATGCCATAAATACCGGAACCGATGGCAGGTAATGCTATAGAGGTCATTTTCAGCTTTTGAGTTTCCAAAAAACTGTTGAGACAGGCCCGACGAAGAATCTTTTTGCCATTCACCGATCCCACGTCGAACCACTTTGGTCCTACAGTATGAACAACCGCTTTACAAGGCAGTTTGCCAGATTTCGTGGTAACTGCATCTCCATCTTTCAGCTTGCTACCACGCTGCTTTATGATTGCCCAAGACTCTTTCTGGATTGTTTGACCTCCCTTGTCGAGAATGGCCTTGGCGACGTCCCCAATGTGATCGAGTTCTCTGTTAGCAGCATTGACGATGACGTCAACTTTTTCATTGGTAATGTCTCCTTTGTAAACAGATAACGTGACTTTCCCTAAAACAGAAAAGAAACACAAAGTTGCAAACTAGTACACGATACTTCATTGCCAAGGTTAGGTTTAACTACGCTGCTTTCCGATAGGGTCGATCGAATAGCCCTACCCAGGTCTAACCGGGGCTTCTCAATAATTTCCAACTAAACTACCTTTCAGTAGTAGAGGGCAATACCCAGTAGAGAGGTTCAGAGAAATAGCAAGAGAAAGAGTTGGGGAGGGGGGTGTAAATGTCACGGTGGAAAGCTCAAAAGTCAATCAAAGTTCGCACTCAGATGCATACGTGCAAGCTACCTCCGACGGACTAGAAACTTGGGGTGGTACGTGTTAACGGGAAGGTCGAAATAACCGATAGGTTCAAATTATGATACCCTTTTCAAAAATGGAGGAGCTAACAGAAAAACAACAGGGGAATGCAACATGGCTTTACAACTGGCCACCAAATTAAATACAGTTTAAACAATATATTTTTGTACTTTTTGTTGGTCAGTTTTAGTTTTCTTTAGTCGTTTAAGCAAACAACCAGGCATTTCGAGCACTCGTATCAACAGGGTAAATTTATAGGAAGGATCAAGAATTCCAGACTCCAGAAAACGGTCGTTGATCGTTTTAGCAAGTTGGTCGAATTAAAAAGGTTTTCAAAAAGGACATTTCTAAGCTTTTGTCTGCGTCGCAGAAAAGTAGTTGGAATAACGAGGCGGTCATATTTAAGGGGTGGTCGTAAGGCGTGGTTCTACTTTAGGCGGCCTCTCGGGTTCAAAATAAGACCAAAAATTGTGTTTTACCAATTCCTCATTGGAACTTTCACTTTTGACATGCCTGATGCATATCGCAGATTCTTTCATTTCCTAGGTGGCGCACATAAATAACGGCTGAGATAAAATTGCAATCTGGAAAATTTCTGCTTGTCGAGCCAGCAACAAGTGCTATCAGTGAAAAGTCATTTTTCTCAGCTTTAAAGCGACTTTTCAAAGACGCATTTGCGTTCAGCAACTGGACAGCGTAGACTTATCATCTGATATTGTTTCCTGTGCACAAGAATATAGAATATGCTTTAGCCTTTCTGGAAATTGCAAGCGACCTGGTAGGTAAAAAAGAACTCTTGGGATGGGTGGTTCTGGAAAAGTGCTAACTCACCCCCACCCCATCTAGTTTTTAAGTCCACCCATACAACTTGACTGCAATGTAGACACTACCCAGTAACTCTGGTATAATTTATCGACCTTTGCTGGAGGCATTCTGGTAGGGAACTCTTCCCCAACCACTCATTCATTGCTTGCAACGGCCTTGAGGTATGGTCATCTTGTCTGCAACGCGGACAGTCTCACGGATTTCCCGGCAAGTTACATCCAGGTTAATTTACAAGTAAATTCACGAGTAAAAGAGGGTTTCGATGGGGTTTAATCGTTGGCCGTAAAACGGCCAAAAATTTAGTCGTTAGGCGTACAAATTGAAAAATTTTAGCCGTTAACCGTAAAAATTTTTCTAGCCACGATTTGTCATTTTGAAAGTGTCAAGATCTACACATTCTGCCCTGGTACCGAAAAGAAAAGCAGTTGGCCCAGGCCCCTTTGGACTCGTGACGCGGGAGTCTTATTTGGCAAACTGAAAGTGCCTCCTCATCGTGCGACGAATTGACAGACGTCTTGACAGCTCTATGGCTTTTGCTTTCTGCTGCAAAGCAGAACACTTTGTAAACCGAAAAATGTGGAAGGTAACGTAACTCGCGCAACAGTAGAAAAATCGGGAACAATCAATGCGAAGAACTGACATAGTCGGAACTACATACGGAACCGAGAGCTGGTCGCCTTCAGCGAACTCGGTCGGCGCATTGCTTGAGTTCGCAGCATTTGGCGGTGGTCCCGACGCCAAACATTAGACAGATTTAGCAAAGACAACGCGACGTGAAATGAGGACGCGACAGCGCGCGGAATAGTCTGGACCCGACTTCCGGTGCTTCTGTTGACGTTGTCAGGTCAAGGTCGCGTCGCGTTCAGGACGGCGTTTTGGATGTTTTCACGTCCTGACGAGAACGCCAACAACTCGCAAGGATTTTCGCCCTTTTTTGAGCAAAGAAGGTAAGGGAATATCTTTTACTACATAAAATATTCAGTCTAGACATTTTTTCTTTGTCCTCAAAGATGGAAATTGTTTTTTCGTATAACCGAAACCTACTAAAAGTAGCCAAATTTGTTTTGATGAACTTCAGTGGGTTTCCTCGAGTTTTCAGTGGGTTTCCCTAACTTCAAGATCTATCGCCGATACTTTTTTTATTTTAGTAACGTGCTGTCTTCTTAATTTTTGTTAGTTTTCTGAGCAGTAACAAGTGCCTTATTAAATAAATTAATTAATTGATTCGCCATTTTATGTGTTCAAAATAACAGAAAATCGCAGTCGATTGTTTTTGCTTTTACCAAAACAAGGGCGCCTGGTCGATGCAAATGGTTTTTAAAAAGTTATCTCTCTTTTAGTTTCTTGGACCTTTCGTATGATAATGGAATCAGAAAGAGGCGAAGGGAAGAAAAAGTAAGTAGAAGTCGTAAACTTTTTAAAAATATTCTGTATTTATGAAGGTCATATAAGATAAAGGGAAAGGCGATCTGAGAAGCGAGATGTTAGTTTTTATATCACAAATATAAACAAATCCGCGGGCGACAACGCACCTTTTCAGTACTTGTTTATATGTCCAGTTGTTGTAATGAAAATGCACAAAATCCCTCACAAGTACACATTAGGCGTCAATGCTTGAAAACAGAAGATAATTTTAGCCATTTGCCGGTTTGTTTCCCTCGGGTATTAAATTTGCTTTAATCGAAATTTAATTAGACTAAATGTTGTTTTGAAATTCGGTTTAACTGAGCTTGTTGGTGGAAAAACTAAATGTGGATTCATGTTGTTTGGGGGATTTACGGCAACGAAAATGCAAAAAGATTTGAGGACAGTGACTCACAGCCTTTTTTTTTTCTTTTTTTGAAAAAGTCTGAAATAAGGGGCAACAAACAACTTTTAAAATATCGAAAAATAACATGTGGATCATAGAGAAAACAGTTTTCCATTTTTCTCTCTCTTTTGAATATGAATTTTTGGTAATTTTCTGTCTCACTAGGTCGGTTATGGTATGGTCAGATGAGAAGGATTTTGTCATGTTGAAGGAGGTGGCAGGTGAAGGGGTGTTTAACAGTAAGCCTGGCAGCAGAGAGAGAGGTGGCTCCTGGCAAGTGGTGGCAAACAAATTAAACAGTTTGCCACAGTTTACTGTCAATGCACGAGCTGTGAGGGATCGTTTCAACAACATTAGTAAAAAATTAAAAGCAAAGTTAGCAAAAGAGGCAACTGAAAGTGGAGGAGGAGAGATTGAAGAGCAAAGTGAGTTGGAAATGCTGTTGGAACAATTAATTGAATTGAATGAAGAGTCAGAGAAGAAGTCAGATGAGCAGGGTGAGGCAAAAAAGGAGGCAGCTGAAAGGGAAAAACAGCAGGCTTTAGAGATGAGAGCAAGGGCAATGGAAAGCCTGGGCGAGTCAAGGAAGAGAAATGAGGAGAAGGAGCGAGAGCCAGTCAAACCAGAGAAAAAAAGAAGAAGAAGGTCAGGAGGTGATGCCCTGGAGTGGCTAAGGGAAAGAGCAGTAATTGATTCAGAGGTGAGAGAGAAGGAACTGGAAGATAAGAAAAAAGAACGAGAGACTCTGAAGGCTCAACAGGACCAGTACATACAAGAACTGGAAACCATGCGACAACAGCAGGGGGAACAGGTGACCATGGTGCAACAGCAAATGTTGCAACTCATACAACAGCAACAACAGCAGCAACAACAGCAGCAACAGCAACAACAACAACAATTTGCATTGCTGCAACAACAGATGATGGCATTCATTCAACAACAGCAACAACAATCACAAGCTGTATTCAACATGTTACTTAAAAAAGAGTAACAAATTTTAATAATCTATCAACCCTTTCACTCTCAAGAGTGCCCAGAGTCAAAATTAAAAAAAAATCTCAAATTTCATTTCATAAAATAGTGAAAAACAAGTGGTACCATGCAAAAGTACAACTGAAGAGATTTAATTCATGGTCACCCCAAAGGATTTCATCCACAAACTCAAAAGTTATAACTTCGTAACATGTTTGCAAAATGATTTGACTCAGTGGGAATGAAAGGGTTAATGCAAGTTGCATTTTGATAATTACACTTTCCTTAAGGTTGCTATTGTTGAGATTGAACAATTTAATTCAGGAAATATTCATCCTCATTATTATTTGGTGACTGTTATTTATAGTGATTTCAATGGTTTTAATGTTTTTATCATGTTTTGAACAAAGTATTTAATATTGTCAAATAAATACAACTGCTTTTCCTGTAAAACTTTAACTTTACTATTTGTAAATTAGTAATTACAATACCATATAATTAATTTTTCAAAATTATACTTATATGCTCTTAAATTGAGCTTTTTGACTTGTAAACAATTACCATGGATTTAATAATACTATTAAATATTTATTGTTTTTAAAATCGAAATGTATTGTACAGTTTGTACAGTTTGTACAGGCATCTTAGCCAAGTTTGTTTGGGGATGCTATTTCACGGCTTGTTGTTGAAAGCTAAGAATTCTTTGCTCCAAGCATCCTCTCCTTACAGGGTATTTTCAGTCTGCATTGGTTCTTCACAAACAGGCATATGAGTTCAAAAAGCCAGGAAACTTTGATTTGACTGTGCCATGTTCATTGTGACACAAAAAATAAACCACAAGCGACAAGACAGGATAATAATTACAGGATAATAATAATAATGATGATATGCCTCATGCACTTTATACTAGGCATCCAAAAGTCAGGTTTTGGTGAATGCCAATCAAAGAAAAGCTGTTAAGGGGGCGGGGGGGGGGGGGATTCTGATGGATTCAAAGCCAGAAAAGGCCAGAAAATATACAACTTTGCCACCTCATACTGAATCATTTAAATGGAATTGAATGCTCTTGGAATGTAGAGAGTAGTAAAGAGAAGTGTTTGAAAAATAAATGTTAGTTCTACTGCACAAGAGGGGCCACTATAGGACTGTCACATGCAGCTTCATTTACCTTTTCAATTCAATTCAAATATGATAGAAGCTTTTCAAATTCTAACCGGTTTAGAATTCAATTTTCATAACGGTTACCATTTACGGTAACTTCTCATATCATTATCAGACTGGGTTCAGCTGTTCAAAATGTGTTTGATTCTAATCCAGGATTAAAAGTTAATTACACATTTCCATTGTCTGTTTCAAAACAGAATTCCAAGATTACTTTAGTCCCAGATTAACCTAATCATGTGCTGAACAACTGACCCCAGGTAGTAATCCTGTTCTGCAGTATAAAAAAATGTAATTCATGTACAGAGTAAAATTACCATGAGAAATACTCATTTAAAGATGGAGGAGCAATTTCAAACATTTCAGAAACCTGGTTGCCATACAAACAGGTACGGGCATTCTCTAACAAGGCACACACAAAGTATATTTTTCCAACTGGACTTAAATTAACTTTCATCTGCCTCTTAAAGTCAATGAACTTAAAATAATTGCAGATGTCTCCAAATAGCAACTCAACTGCCACTCTAACCTCACTCATTGACTTGTTGTACAATTCCATTTGTGGAGTTAAGTTGTTGCCCTTATATGGTGCCTGAAGATGGATTCCCAGTGGGTATGCAGGATCCCCATACAAACAGAGTGGTTGGCCATTATAAATGGCTACCCGCCTCAACTCGTCAAGAAGACCAGACTGGTTTAGCATTATGCTGTCATGCCTCTTTCCTTCAAATGGCCCACAAAGATTGGCTATCAAGCCATTTGGTGTCACAACACTTTGAAATTTGATCCCATGGACCCTTTTGTGTCCATTGTACATCACTCGTTGATTAAACTTTGGGCGAGCTATACTTCGCACAGTTCCATCTACGAAGCCAAAGCAGTTCTGGAGTGGAGCACCATGCTGGTGAATGGTTTCTGCATATCTGTGCAGCCTCTCGGGTTGAAGAAAAGGATTCATGTTCCAGTTTTGCAGTCGGTGCCGATGGGTCGAGTAAAGGAAATCAAGGACTGAATTGAAGATTAAGCATAGCTCAGTTGGGTTTCGCCCAAATCTAGGTACCATGTCAGTGTACCGACATGGATATGCCAGTCTTTTAAGAAGAATGCACATGCCTTCCATGCCATCACATACAGATCTCTGCGAGCAAACGATTTCATCGGGAATTTGCAAGTTGAGTAACAACAAATCAAGATCTTCTTTCCCAAACCTCAACTCGGTCCAGCATTCTGAATCTTCCCAGTTGTCAAGTGAAAAGCGATCAAACTTTGAATAAGGAAAAACCGGCTTGGATAAATTTGCATCGTATAATACGGCAAATTCTACGTCATCTATAATTTTCTGGTAATGAGCAAGCAACAAAGCGTCGCGAACAGTAGCAAGACTCGACATCTTGCATGAATTTACCTCACGACAAGCTTCAAATTACGTGAAATTTTCATGCATCATCTCGATGGCGAAAGCAAAGACATGACGACGACACAAAATCTAGAGCTTTGTTATGTTTAATTCGAATGACATTGAAAAGTAAGCTTACAACAGATTCTTTTAGCATACAGCAATGTTACAGTGTACCTTTAACTTACCAAAAGTAGAATTACGAGCACTGCAAATCTTACTTCAAATATCGATCCCAGCATCATTTCGATATATATCAATAGTTTGCGAGACTGTTTCCTTTCTTTCCAATGTGAAATTACTGATCCTTGTTTCGTACTATTTTTTTCCATTTCTCTGTCACCAGGTTAAACAGAAATGTAGTAAATTGTTCGGGGATTAATTGAATTCGAGAATACAGTCGACGTTTTTTCCTGACCTTTGCTAAATCACTTTTCGCTCACAACGCGACGGCGTTGTCGACCCAGTCCTAATCGGTTATTTCAATGTGCGCGCGCCGTCGTCCTGTGGCGACGTCGCGATTGCTAAATCTGTCTATTATAGAGCTAGTGCCTTCGTGTTTTTCCTGTCCACAACCATGGTTTTTGTGACGGTCCGAACACATTTTCCTAGGAAAAACACCTGTGTTTACCTCGATTGAGCCGCGATCAATAAACGGCCACTACATCAGTACTAAATTAAAAACAAACATCAGTACTAAAATTTAAATACTTGTACTGCAGTCGGGATTAGTGTGGCGCAACGGACATACTGCATATTTGCGCTTCGGATAGTCCGGATTCGATTTTCGGAGGGGGAAACAAATTTTGTTTTGTTCTTGTATTTGTCTTGTTTTTGTTTTGTTTTGTTTTGTTTGTTTGTTTTTTTTGTGTGTTTTTTACTCTTTTTACGACTTGACTACATAAAAATGCAAGAAACAGACGTGTTGGAAATTAAAGATTACCAGCAATATATATTCAAAAAGTTAAAATTAAAGAATTGACTTCATTCTATAGCATTGCAAAACAAAAAATTCCAATTAAAATTAATTATTCAAAAGTACACATAAAAATAATTCCTTCTGCTATTCTTCTGCCATGTAAGCAGAGACACTATGTAACCTAAAAGCTGTGGATTATAAAGATGGACCCATTCAAGGCCCTACTTTTTAAAACTCACTTTAGATCTTCAGTTTCTTCGTCTGGTGTGAGTTGACCGATGGCTGTACTGAAAGGTATATTCAGCATGCAAACACCACTCCAACAAGCTTGGAGGTTCGGCTTAGGGTCGTTTGACCTTAAATTTTACCACCTTGTCAAAAGAATGTATTCCATATCGACCTAGCAGCAGCCAGGATATTCTGGAATTAGCCCTCAAACAATTAAAAAGACTTACGGCTTAGGTTACTTGCATTGAATTAAAAAAGGTATGCTAATTTATATAGATTATATACACCCAAAAGAATTATTGAGTTTTGTTTTTCATTATTTTCATCCCGGAATGATCCTGATACCTTAAAAGTGTTTCAAAACAATGGAAATTAATTTTTTAACGTTTCTGTTAACCGTAACGGAAACGAATTAACCACCACCCTATGAAGACCCTCGTAAAACGCATTGGCTTACACAACAGCTCTACATGCATGCAACTGTATGGTAACGCTTTTCGGTAATCAAATTTATTTCTGTGTCTGATGCGATCGTAAGGCGCGGTTTTACTTTTTCGTTCAGGTTGTAAAGCCTCTTGCGATAGATGATTTAGGAGTCAAGGCAATAATTTTTGCATCCTCGGAGACCCAGGGGCAGCTAGTCGGGACAACGGGATTTTCATGGGCGAAAGTTTACAACAAGAGCGGGAGAGCCCCTGGGCACTTACTCTTACCGAACGAGTTCCAGAAGCGTTTGAAATCCCGCCTTCTGATTGGCCAGAAAAATATTTTTCTGGCCAATCAGCGAAGAGGAACAGCCGGGCGACCCTCATGTCTTCTTACACGAGGTTGTTTTCCTCATCGAACGCCGTAGTAGCGTGGCCCGTTCAACGGGAACATTTTTGAGGAGAGCTTCAGAAAAAATAAATAAATAATAAATAGACGAAGTCGAGGAAATCGCAAACTATAACGTGGCCGCAAGAAAACAAACACTCACCGGGATTTTTCACGGCGGACTTATCGAAGGTATCGTAAATTTTTTAGAGCTAGCGACTTCCCCTTTCTCAAGTGTTGCATGAGTCTAATAGCTACTCGATTAAACGATGTTACTAATTATTTCTCCTTGTTCGTTGAACTAAGTCTGAAACTTTCCACGGGAATCTCCGATGCACGGGCCACGCAACTATGTCGCTCGAGCGTGGGAACCACAGTTAACCAAAGCGTAATATGAGTGTTTATATGGAACTGAAATTCGATCGAAAATAATCGGCGGTTTTCCGCTGAAAATGCATTAAAATGGAAATACAGTTTGAAAAACATTACCTGCTATGTGTTTGCTGCGTTTTTATTGCTTTTCCGAGCTTCTGGAGGCCGATCTGGGCGATTTTCTGCTTAACGGTCGATGCGATGTCATGCCACGCACTAGAGAGAACTTGATCTCTCTAGTACGTGACATGACACGCTCGACCAACATAGTTGCGTGGCCCGTGCATCAGAGATGGAAAGTTTCAGACGAAGATCAACGAAGAAGGAGAAATAATTAGTTACATTGGAGAAAGGGGAAGTCGCTAGCTCGAAAAATTTACGATACCTTCGATAAGTCCGCAGTGAAAAATTCCCCGTGAGTGGTTGTTTTCTTGCGGCCACGTTATAGTTTGCGATTTCCTCGACTTCGTTTACTTATTATTTAATATTTATTTTTCTGAAGCTCTCCTCAAAAATGTCCCTGTTGAACGGGCCACGCTACCACGGCGTTCGATGAGGAAAACAACCTCGTGTAAGAAGACATGAGAGTCGCCCGGCTGTTCCTCTTCGCTGATTGGCCAGAAAAATATTTTTCTGGCCAATCAGAAGGCGGGATTTCAAACGCTTCTGGAACTCGTTCGGTAAGAGTAAGTGCCCAGGGGCTCTCCCGCTCTTGTTGTAAACTTTCGCCCATGAAAATCCCGTTGTCCCGACTAGCTGCCCCTGGGTCTCCAAGGATGATTTTTGCTGTGATCGTCGAGATTTCCGCATTGAACAACACTCGTTTTCAGGATTAGCCCTGATCGGGACGATCACAGTGTACTGACACTCTTGGGCTCAAATGATCTACAAACGAATTATTTTTACTTTTTTTTTCTTTCGATTTTGTTTACTAACCTAAGTAAGTCTCTAGCTTGCTACCAGGAATTTTCGAACTTGTGGAGGTCGGGTACTCATGTGGCCCCACATCCGTATCCCCTTCATCATCTTTTTGTTTCTTGCGTCCACCATTCTCATCCATGGCATTTTCTGTTTCCCTCTTTATTTCCACTCCCTCGTCTTGCGTGAGATATTTCAGAGCCTCCTCGATGTGGGTTGCCATTCCATAAAGCTCCCAATGCTTTCGATCCTTACTCAGTTCTATCGAGATTGGAAATTTTTTACCAGCTCTGCTTATTGCCTCACGAGAACGAACGACCAACATCTCCCTTTTTAGCGAGAAACGTTCCATTCTTATGAGCCGGTACATGTTTTGGTACAGACTAATAAAACAGTTGCAAGCCTCATCGTATTCCTCAGCAATGCATCCATTTTTTGGTTTCAGACCAAATTGGCTTCCTTCAACCATTCTAGGTATTTCTACTCGGTATTTGGCTTCAATGTCGTTGAGGTCTTTCTCATACGCTTTGATAAAAGCTTTAACAATCTTCGGCTCAATCTCAAAACTCTGAATTTCGGGTGATGCAGAAGAGGCTGTGACATCGAGCAGGGATTTGCTGTCTTCACGCTTCTGAGATCGATAAGCTTCTCCCTTTATTTCATTCAGTACTACTATTCCACTGGATCGGTGCAAACCCTGTTGCAAAAAAGCTCGGGACTCCTCCAACTGTTTAAAAGTTCCTGACAACATAAAACTCTCACTAGATTTAATCCACCTGACACCGGTTTTAGAAGTGATTTCGTTCAAGAGAGCTTCGGTCTGTTCTCGTGAGAGATACTCCACAAATGTCAAGCAAAGCTCTGCCGATACCACTTCAAACACCTGAAACAAACGGAAATATAAGCTTGGTTCAGTTGTGGGAGTTTAATGTTCATTATCCCCTTTTTCTGCGTCTAGAGACGCTGCAAAGGCTAAGGGTGAAAGGTTTATACCAAAGTATGTCAGTAAAAATTTCAAACGTAACCTGGTAACACTCTTACGCAATCACAACTGGGTCACTTGCATAGTTTCAGTTTATGCATTTCGTACCTATTTACGAATTGAACACCATGTAACATGGCGTTCAATTTGTAAAAAGTTATGATGTAAAAGTGACGAGTACAGTGTTCTTATAGCGACCATTGATCATTATTTAATAAACTTATGTGGCTGCTGGCAGGCTGGCAGGCTAGAGCCCCCTGTTAAACTTTATTATAATTTGTGTAATATTACTTGATTTAGCAATTGCTTGGAATTATTGAATATTACTGGTAATTATTTAATAATCTTTAGTTGTAATTATTTCATGTTTTGGCTTTTTTTTTTTGCAAAATAATTACTAAACAAAAAACAGCAAACTAATGATCTTTGGTAAAAAAAAAATAAGTAAAATAAAGTGATACGGTACCTCAAAGTGCTGATCATTTTCTAGCATTTCTAAACATATGGGTTCCACTTTTAAAATCACTCCATTAAATTCTTGTTTGTGCTGTAGTGCTGACGTCACAACTAGAAGCACAGACAAAAATTGACAATTACAATGTATTTAATTCACACTCACATTTTGCTTGCTTCAGTGCACAGTCAATTGTACATGTTCACAAATACATCGGGAAAGGGAAGGTGAAAGGAAGGAAAGAAGGAAGAAAGGAAGATGGTATTTATTGCAATTATGTGACATGATGTATGCGTTGATCGCGTGACTACTTATAACATGCACGGCTTGGAAGTAGGCAAATGCACCAAATCACTGTTTCCGGAAATACATGGCTATCAAAATGTATTAGTTCCTAGTGTGCCCTACTAAAGTCTCACATACATGTCAACGAAACTTCGATCACACTATACAAGGAATCTAAACAACATCTCTTAGCGATTATTGCATTTTCTAATGAATACCTCATTGGCAAAAGGAAAGGAAACCCATATTCATATCACTTTGAAAACAATAAATGAAGAAAACAAAAAACAGGTTCAAAAACAACAAACACAGCATTCCTTGAATGCAGATCACAATTTTCATATCTACAGTAGAATGGTGGAGACACGTTCAACTTTATGCACGCCAGTTCGCCAGAAATATTACAATAATTCTCACCTTCAGGGTTGTCGAATGTTATTACCGCTGTCCCTTGTTTACTGGCTATGATACTCTCGATATCCCCGCCGCCATTTCTCTTACGCTGGAAATGAATAATCAGATCTTCCGTCTTTGTTGTCGTTGGAAAGCCTGCTACGAATATGCTTCGAGAGATTTTCGTGGGAGCCATGTCATAAACGTTCTCTTCTAATGGAAAAACCACTGAATTGTAAGTGTTTTGGTCCCCTGAATCCTTTGCATTTACTGTGAAAGTCCCATCGGCGCCTACAGAACCCTCTGAGAGCCGATTCCTCTCTTCTGCCACTGACAATGAGGATTCGGTTTTGGTAGTGACTAACCTTCCCGGTGCGAAAGAAACGTCGTTTGAAACGTACTTGACCTGAGAATAATCCAGCCTCGGAATAAATTCGGAACCGGACGTTACGGAAAGTTCTTGCAGCCTTTGTTCAATCGTTGCTTTGACGTTTAAAATTTCTGGTAAATTTTTCCGAAGAAGAACATCTTCACAGAATGCCAAGGTGTTGTCAATATCCATCAGTTTAGTGTCCAAAATTGTCATCTGAGCCTCAAATGCATTTTGAAAGGCTGCTTTCTGCTCGACTAACTGTTCTGTAACGCTTGTTTGGTGCTCGTGAATCATTGATATGCAGCGTTCTGCGACTCGCTTGACTTCACTTGTCGCTTCCTCGATGCTACTGTTTACCTTCAGTCTTCTTTTCTCCAAGGAGTCTTTGTGGATCTTCAAACGAGAGCCACTGTCCTGAACTTTGCGCATTTTTGCCTCAATTTCTGACTTCTTGTCTTCAAGTCCTTTCTCTAGGGAGAATATGTTGTGGTCTCGATGGTCCAGTATGGCACAGTCACGACAGATGCAAATGTGACAATTTTCGCAGAAAAACCTCACTTCATCTTTGTGCTTCTTGCAAAAGTTTGCTTTTCGAGCGTAATCTTCAAGGTCACTGGACCTAAAGTTTCCAATTTCTTTTACTTGGTGTTTACTGAACATTTTCCATTTCCTGTGGGCCACAACGCATTCGTCGCACAAGAAGAAGTTGCAATCAGAACAATACCACTTTAGCGACTTCTTTTCTTCGCAGTTTCCACAGCGTGGTGAATCTTCTGCTTGTCCGCCGTATGCTTCCACAATTTCTACCATCTGTTTGTAAAACAAGTTGGATGGGAGCCTGCTAATGTCGTTGTTAGGACAGTCAGTAATCTGACGGCATGTCGGGCAACTTAAACCTCCTTCATGCCGCTTTCGCAACCAAGCTTCCAGACAGTTCTTACAAAAAGTGTGGAGGCATTTCAGTATTTTTGGTTCGTTAAGTTCACTAAACTGCTCCTGGCATACAGAACATTCCAGCTCCTTCTTGACGTCCTCGAAAAAGCTTCCACCTTGAGCCATCACTGCACTGCCAACATCAAGAGCGGAATTGCAAATAACTATTCCCAGAAAAACCGGAAGTTTAAGACGAGTCTTGCGCATGCACACGTTTCTCATCGGTGTCGTTCCCAGAGTCCACGCGGGATACATCGACCCAGGCGATCACGGCCTCTGGTGTCGAGAATCATGATGCAAAGCCGATCCCATTCTCTCACGCCTCTGTCACGGCCTCTTTATAAAATCGGTTTGAGTTCTGATGAGCTGTTGGTAGAGATTAATAACAAAATCATATCATACTTAATAGGTACAAATACTTATGTCACGCAATGTGTATCATAGCGCTGAATTCTGTGAAACCACTCAGTGCATAGACCCTGTGATTTCCGAACACTTTCGCTTCGGTTTACGAAATGAGGAAAGGGGTCACTGCTGCACAAAAGGATGAATAAATTTGAGGCACATTTACCTTACAATAGAGGTTAATAACGCCATTTCAAAGGGGCATAGTCACGAGGATTTCGCAGATTTCTGGTCAAAACTGTGCTAAAGTTATCGGTAGCTAACTTTATCCATGCGTAACACTGTGTTTGAACATTTAAAGGAACATGTTAACTTAATTTCATTAAGAGAAAACAAACCATGACCATTTAATATCGATTTAATGTCAACACGCTGAAAGAATTTGAAAAGTTTAGCCTAAATTTTTCAAATTGCAATCCATTTCCATCCGTGCCATCCGTAGCAATAGACGACAGAAAATAGTTTCAGTGCAGTAACATAATCTTTGGTAACAAAACTAGACCATTATTTGTGGCGTTCATTGATGTGAGGACATATTTTTGATTTTGAAAGTGAACTAAAATAGCGTGACTATGCTCCTTTAAGTTCCGGTGGAGGTAAAAGAAATTCATTCCAGACTACTTTACAAGGACATTCCGTGTACAACTCGAGTATTCAGGAGAATGAGCCCACTTATCCGGGATACAAAAAAAGTAGCACTAAAAGCACCTCCAGTTTCAAAACCTACAACCAATTTGGAGAATTTTGATGCCAAATTTGTACGAAGAATTTTTGAACTTGATAATGACCGAAGAACAGTCGAAACGTCGTTCTTTTTCACCGTGTTTCAGTAAACCCTTACTGAAAACGAAGAATTTTCGTCGGAAAATTGGCAGTGTGTTTAGTCAGAGCGAAAGTATTCTCCTCATCACGCACCTGAGTCAATGAAAACTCCCACTTCTCCCCACTCCGCAACCGGGACAGACATGGGAATGACGGGGGCATTGAAGCACTTTTGAACTGAAAACTATCCCCCGCGGGTTGTACATTAGACGTATTTGGTCTCTTGTTCCAGTCCCCACCTCGAGACATATCGGGGATCTTACTGTCACAGCAGACTGGCACTCCGCGTCACGGGGCGCAGCGGAGTCAATATTTGACCTCAGTTCGAGTTCGCCGTTCAAATCTATCTTGGTAATATGAACTCGACGAAACAAAGCGTTCTTCTGTTTTGGAGTCTTCATGATCATGAGATGGCCGACCTCTAGATGATATATACAAGCCCTTTTTCAGACCAGTTTGCATACGAGTTTTTACTTATCCTAACAGATCATCGATTATCTAATTCCTCTTTTAAGTATTAAGCATAACTCCTATTCTCACCTGCTTTCCGTATACCCCCAAACAACCAACAAAAATACAGGGCGAAAATAATCACTGCAAAGGAAACAAACTTTCCTTTCTTTTATTTACAAATCACCCTTGTGAAAATGAGAGGATGACAAGTATCCCCACTATCAGATCGAAACCTCAATAAACAATCCTTAATATAACACAACTGGCAGCCAAAGGTCCGATCAAAATCCTAGCTCTTCTTAAAGTTCGATTAATCTTAGCTAAGTAGGCAGAAAAATCTTTTAATTTTTCTTGCCAGTCCCGATCGGCTTATGTTTTGACTTCTGGAAATCTGAATACCCTACTGCCGTGGTAAGACGCTCACGACTGGTAGCACCATACGCCACCTGCATTAAGTCAGTCACTCTTAACCTTGACCAATTTGGTTCATAGACTAGTTGTGCTAAAATTATTGGCAAGTGCAGCACTTTAGAGTGCCTGCGCGATACGGTTAGTTTGTGCCTGCAGGTCTGTTGTCATAGTCCTATCTGCGCGATTTCTGTGACTTCACCCATCACAAGTCTTCCATAATTCTTGAAGTCAGTGGTAAAGCGTTCCAACTGGTATCTGGAAGGTCATGGGTTCGATTCCCGCCGGAGCCTGGAAATTTTTTCCGAGAAAATCATAACATTTATTCATTCATTCATTTATTCATTCATTCATTCATTCATTCATTCATTCATTCATTCATTCATTCATTCATTCATTCATTCACTCACTCACTCACTCACTCACTCACTATATGAAAATAGAGGAGTATCAATCCCTGTAGAACGACGAACATGTTTGGTATGTAAACAAAATTGCGTAGAAGGCGAAAAGCATTTCTTGATGTATTGCCAGGGGTTTACCACCATACGACATGAGCTATGTTCTAACATTTCAAACATTGATGTAAGTTACATACATTCAAGTGAAAACGAGAGGACTAAGTACTTACTTAGAGCTGACAAAAAAAATACATAAAAAATAGTAGGTAAATATATACATTTAATGTTTAAAAAAAGCCTGAGCTTCTTAACTTACAAAGACAATGAACATTATATTTTTTCTTTTTAAATGAATTGTGTAAGAATCTAGTTTTTGTTATTTCTTAATTGTATTAGCTAATGCTCCAACCTTTATTGTAAACAGACCAATACCTCCCTTTGGAGAGTACGGCGCAATAAAGATTACTGTTACTGTTACTGTTACTCACTCAGTCACTCAGTCACTCACTCATTCATTCATTCATTCATTCATTCATTCATTCATTCATTCATTTTTTATCTGTTTATTTATTTATTAGTATCCCTGTTTCACAATAAGGCAACCAATGAAAAAACTACAGTCGGGTGTTACAAAAGGAAAACCACTTGGCAATCAACCCAAGGAAACAATCAGGGCCTAGTTTTTCGAAAGCTGCTTAACGCTACCTGGGATTAAAATTTAACTAATGTTCCTTTTTCTCTGGTTGAAAACAGTTTTCGCGGCAAATTCCAAGTAACAGTTTGAAAGCAACCAAAGTCAAAATGTAGGGAAAATTAATTTACTGTAAAAGTGAATTGAAAATTGACGCTAAAATTGACGCTAATTTGGGGGCTAACATTTAGTTGTTTGGACCACAAATTGGGTGACAAGTGCCCACTTGTATTACTAGAAACTTTGAGCCATTACCAAAATGACAATCTGAAACACAAAACTTTGTCAACACTTTGAATTTGTTTTGAAACATGCCTTCTAACTCGCATTTTTGAGGGCTTTAAGTCCTACTTTAGGTCACTTTCCTTTAGGATAGCCAAGAGGGATCTGTGGAGGAGGTTAACTTTGCACATCTTGAAAGACGATCCTTTCCAGTCTTGTCTGTCCTTGTTGTCGTTTTTGTTGTTGTTCAGTGTTGTTGTTGTTGCTGTTGTTGTTGATGAAAGTAGGCAGCAAAATTGTTTCTTGTCATCCCCAATCTTATACTTTGACTTCCGGGAATATGAAGACCCTACAGCGGTGGAAAGAATCCCGCGACTGGTAGCTCCATACACCACCTACATTAAGACAGTCACTCATAACCTTGACCAATTTTATTCATAGACTAATTGTGACAAAAAATCGTAAGCCATAGTAAATCAACCAATCAAAACTACAGTCGGGTGTTCCAAAACGAACACCACTTGCGTTCTAGCTGGCATTCCTGTTAGGGTAAAATCCTACTTTGTCATACTTCCCTTTCGGGCCGGATAGCCAAGAGGGAGCTGGGGAGGAGACTACCTTTGCGAATCGTGAAAGAAAATAAGTCTTGCAATCTCTTCCAGTATTGACTGTCCTTAAGCTTCAGCGCAGTTGTTGTTGTTTTACAGTATTCATCGTTTTCTCTATTTCTAGCATCCTAATCTATTAACTTGAGGTTTCCATCCATTGGAAGAAAATTCTATTTAAAGATAACGGGAATTTTGATCATCAACTGAATAGCACACGACTTTCAGTTAACTATTGATTTATTGCTGCAGTTATTCAGAAACACAGCTGACAAAAGGTTCTACGCTAAGAGGTCCTAAGAAACGTTAAAAGTCTTTCATCTACAAAGTGTTAAAAGTTCATCATCTAAATGAGCTGATAACAAAATAAACGATGCCACAGAAGGTTTTCAGTCAGCGGATCCCTTTAGCAGCCAACTTTTCTTTAACTCGCCGCAGGTAGTCTGGGTGAGGATATTCAAACCTTCAAGACAAGTGGGAAAAAATCATTAATTCTATTCTATATCAAGACAATACACCTTCACTTTAATTTGACGGAGAATTTAAAAATGCAATTTTGGAAGGTTGATGTTTTCAACACATTGTGATAGATAAACCCTTTTTTTCGCGACATAACCTTTTTTTGACGACAACAAATTTTGCGCCTTGAACGAAATCGTGACAAACGTCATAATTTGACGTCGCCAAAGTTTCCTGTAGCATGGTAGATGTACCAGATATAAAAGGTAAACGTAGATGGTAAACGAAGCCACAATTAGAATTAAATATCCTTAATGAAAGGGACCTCCCCTCAAGTTGGTCTTCTGGTGAATATCATTCCACGTAATTTGATTTGGACGCCCCGTGGTATTGAAGTCCCAACAGTGAACACCAGTCGTGCTTGAAAGGCTCTTCTCAAAAGCTGTAGCACATCTCGTCCTTCACGTGTGTCAGGAAGATAAGCAAGTCGTGAAGTGCTGTCATAATACTGACCGGGATTTGGATGTTCTGGGCCTTGAATTCCCGATGGGAAGTGGTATTGGATAACGATTGTGCCATAGCCTGCAGATGGGCAGATATAGATATATAGATATAGATATAGATATAGATGTAGATATAGATATAGATATAGATATAGATATAGATATAGATATAGATATAGATATAGATATAGATATAGATATAGATATAGATATATAAAAAATATTAACGGTTGCATGTGGCTTATACTATACACTTTTTAACTCATAAACTCTTTTTGAAAACCTTTTTGAACGTTCCTAATTTGTTGTAAAAATGAGAAATTCTACACTAACTTTAAATCCAGGTTGCAGGTTCCTTGTCTTGTTTGTTTGTTTGTTTGTTTGTTTGTTTTTTGTTTGTCTGTGTTTGGTTTTGTTTTTTTTATTTTGTTGTTGTTGTTGCTGCTTTTGTCGGGCAGCAAATCGAGGACAGCAATCGACCAATTGAAGTTAACAGAGACAAAACGGAAAGCGGACTTAAGGAAAGGGATTGGCCTGCGTGAGATTATTATTTGATTGTGATTCTACAGAAAACAAAAGGAAGCCTCCCACAAAAGCTATTTCGCCCTCCTGTCTTTCAACAACGACAGCTTCAGAATTACCTTCATGACCTGGAACACTGTAACGTTCCACACGAAACGTCATCTCCTCTAGGCTGGTTTCCTTGAAGAAAACCCTGAGGTTCTTGACATACTGAACACTTGTTGCTCACGTCTAATGCACTCTGAAGGCATGATGAACAGAACATGTGCTTGCACTTTAAAGATCGTGGGTTTGTCATAGTGACAAGGCAAATCGGACAGGTTTCTACGAGAAAAAGACCACACGCTGTATATGAGTATCAAAACGAAATACAAATTTCATTAACTATTAGTGTTTTGGTCAGAGGATTCTCTTTCGTAGGGCAACTTTACAGGTATTAATACTGGGGACTCATGCGACCTTACTATCGCTTCTACTGAGCGCTACTTACATTTGTTCGTACGTACAAGCATCGATGGCTATACGAACTGTACACATTATGCCTTATGTACTTGCTGCTTCTGATTTAATACCCTTGTAGGGAAGTGGAGTTAGTTTATACTCCTTCTGGTTTCGTCACGTTGTGGATAACGTGAGTAAAAACCTGCCTGATGAGCCATATTTTAAAAAGAGGCTTTCTTAGTTACCTTTCTCTTCGTTGTCTCCATCGCCTCCTTTTAAAGGAAGAGAAAGTCCCCCTTTCCTTTGTCGTTCCGAGGCTCTTGGCACTCCGGCGGCCCTCGATCGTTATTTTTCAACTTTCATTATACTACGCTACTAAACAACGGAGATAGAGATGAAGACGTATCGGAAGCACCCAAAGGATCATTCGGGGTCGTTGCTGAATGACTGCTGTTAGGCATATTTTTCCCACGACCTCTATCACAATTCGACCTTATAGGCGACACTGTGGAACTCCACCCTCGACACCAGGTGGTGTCATTCTAGCAGGACCCCCTTTGGACGTCCTCTTACTGCTAGAGCCTACTCGGTTGTTGTCATATCTATTTATAAACTCCCCTCCGAAAGCCTGCTCTGAGGGGTCATCCATGTCCACGGTCTAATAAACTCATCAACGGGATCAAACATGACTTCAGTGCAGACGTCTTTTAGGATGCCATAGATGCCCGAACCGATGGCTGGCAGTGCTATGGCGGTCATTCCCAGTCTCTCCGTTTCAACAAAACCTTTTAGACAGGGTCGACGAAGAATCTTTCTACTATTATTTGAGTTCACGTTTTTCCAGATGGTTCCAACAGCATGGACAATCACTCTACATGGCAGGTTTCCCGAACTTGTCTTTGCTACCTCTCTATCTCTGAGCGCCCCGCGCTCTCTTACGATTACACTTGACTCTTTCTGAATCTTTTTCCGCCCATGTCGACAATGGCCTTGGCCACACCCCCGACGTGTTGGAGGTCACTATTAGCAGCATTCACAACGACGTCGACTTTTTCCTTGGTGATGTCTCCTTTGTAAACAAACACTTCTACTTTCCCTGACAAGGACAAATCACAAAGTACTAAACTAGTGCACCAGGCGGCAGACATACAGAAACTCCCCGCTATGTAGAACTCCGGCTTTCTTCAACGCCATATAATCTTTAACTGGAACCGATTTTCCTTGTAATTGCTCGCTATTTTACAGTAATTTACTAAATAATACACGTTCTGTTGAGAGACAGTTTATACAAATCGGATAAACCTGTTAAATTACTACGCGCCTGTCGCACGAATTAATCCAATCAAACTGTTAGAGATTTTTCAATTGAAGAGCTAATTATTGAAATGAATAAGGAAACTAACATTGAAATAATCAACATTAACATTTTAATTTCGAGGGAACGCTTCTCCTGTTTTGACTGTAAAGGTTATTTAAGATTCAAGGCGGTAACTACTGCTGACATCGTCGAAATTGCTGCCTTGAACAAAGCCTTTTTCAGGATTACCCTTACTGGACAATCAAAATATTCTCTTACTCTTGGGCTCAAATCAACTTTAAAAAAAATACTTGTTTACTTTCCTAACCTGGTCTCTAGCTTACTGCCTGGAGTTTTGACTCCTCTGAAGCTCGAGCACTCGTGTGGATCAACATCCATATCCTCTTCATCATCTTTTCGTTTCTTCAGTCCACTGTTCTCATCTGTGGTGTCTTCTGCTTCCCTTTTTATTTCTACTACCTCTTGCACGAGATATTTCAGGGCCTCCTCGATGTGGTTTGCCATCCCATAGAGCTCCCAATGCTTTTGATCCTTACTCAATTCTATCGAGAATTTTTTACCAGCTCTACTTATAGCCTCACGGGAAAGAAAGACCAACTTCTCGCTTTTTAGCGAGAACCGTTCCACTGATTTTCACGAGCTGGTACATCTTTTGATACAGACTGATAAAGCCGTTACAAGCTGCATCGTACTCCTCAGCACTGCATCCATTTTTTGGTTTCAGACTGAATTTGCTTCCTTCAACCATTCTGGGAATTTCTACGTGGTACTTGGCTTCAATACCGCTAAAGTCTTTCTCTTAAGCTTTGATAAAAGCTGTAACAATCTTCGGTTCAATCTCAAAACTCTGAATTTGAGGGGATATAGAAAAAAACTGCAACATCGGTAAGGTTGGTGGGCTAAGTACATCGGGTCAGTTGGGGGGCTGCATACATTTGTAACTCTAGCATGATTGGATGTTTTTTGCGAGTTAATTGTATTTTTTTCGAAACGTCAAGTTGCCTTTTTTACCACTGCATGTACAATCAAAATTGCCGGTAGCACGTTAATTATCAACTCTGATTAAAAAAAAGAGTAAACATTATGACTTGTCATAATGTTATTTTTATCGAGGTATGATGCTCACGTGATAACCCGTTGGGCCTGTTAGTACTAACTACAAAGGGCGTAGCTTGCTACGATAAAGGCACGATCTCTTGGTCAGTGATTCCTTCTTCACCCCGCCATCACAGCGACCAGATCACGAGAAACGTCTTTCTACTCTCTTCTGTTACATTTGCCGGCAAGTCACACCATTTATTCTTTTCTTGCTCAGATTTCTTTGTGTTCTTTGTTTGTCGATACGTTTAATAAGCTTTTTGATTTGTCGGATTTCTTTTACAAACATAATAACGGACTTCGCTTTCTAACAAAAGGCACCAATTTCTACTTTATCCAAGCAGTTCGACTCCTATCGTTGCATATTACATCATTGTATTTTAACCAACTTATCTTGCATTTACAACGCCACATATTCTCGTTACCGTTATCGTTTCTTTGTCACTGAATGCTTGAAAGCATTTATGGAAGTCTCAATAAATAAATCCAAGGTTAACTCTACCACAGTACTGAAATCTTGAAGACCTGTACCAGCTTCATGACGCAAACTTTGTTTGAGGAGCAAGATATATTTGTATTATTTTACCAGTTCACATTTTGCCCGGCACATTTTGTTTGCACATCCGTGGCCAAATTCATCCAACACGGTTGTTTAATATTTTATTTCGCGCTTTTTTGATTACAGCATTTTCCTCTAAAAGCAGAGCTTGCGTTTAGTTTTAAGAATTGTTATAAATTGCATATGCATGCCTCGGTATAAAAACATTTGAATCCGAAAGCAAGGAAAAAGAAGGAAAAGAAAGAGAGCGAAACGAAAATAATAACAAAAATACATAGCCTTTCAAATGTTTTAAAACAGGAATGTGAAGGCAATTTAATATTAGTGCTAATAACAATGTTGAAGGCAGTCTGCTGGAATTTTCCGAGATGACAGAGATAAAATTTGTGGAATTTTATATATGTCTAGGGCACGTGGCAGTGTAGAATTTGTAGGGATGTTACACCCGATTTCACTACTATGTGTAGAACTCGAGCTTTTCAAACATGATTCGCCAACAGCGATTCGTCCGTCTTGATTTTTCATAATCACAAAGCGATAAAGGGAACAAGCAGGTCTTGCTATGATTGTTCAGTTATACCTCAGAAAGTTATTATTTCTTTTGTAAACTCCTTTCGTCCGCACATTGACAGAATTTATCTTGGGAACGCGGACGAATCATGGCAGGCAAATCATAGCTGGCGAATCATGATTCGTCCGTCACTGATTCGCACATGGTCACGAGTTATCATCATACCGACGATACCGCAACATGACCCTATACTGCAAAACCTTAACCGAGCTTAAACTAGCAATTATTCCTGAACTCAGTAACCTTAATCGCTGGCTAAAATCAAACAGGTTAAGTTTAAATGTGGCTAAGGCTGAGCTAATGACAATAGGTTCAAGACAGATATTAAATGCTGAATGTGACGAAAATAGATGGAGGAATGATCAGGAGAGTTGATCATACTAAATCCTCGGGATTTACCATCGATGATCGACTCTCCTGGACTAAACACGTTGACGAAATATCCAGGAAAGTCTCTTCAGCTTTGGCGCCTAAAAACGTGTGCAGCCCTTTATTTCTTAAGATACTGCGATTCAAATCTATAACGCCTTAATATTACCACACTTCGATTATTGCAGTCCTGTTTAAGACTGTTTGAGTAGTCAGTTAAGTGACAAGCTGCAAAAATAGGCAAAATCGCGCAGCCAGAGTGATTACGAAATCGTCCTTTGACACTCCTTCTGAATAAACTCAAGTGAGAGAAGCTGTCTATTCGTCGCCAAAAACAGAAAGCTGACTGGTTTATGTACAAGACAATGTTAATGCATAAGCTTGCCCCGGAATATTTACGTCTTTTACTCAACGCCACGCGGAATATAATTTGAGAATTTGAGAAATCTAGAGGGCAAACATGCTCTGCCCAAGCCGCATACGAATTATCTGAAACGGAGTTTTTGTTATAGCGGGGCCTGTCTATGAAATAATGTGCCCCAAGAATTAAAGGAAGCTAGCTCTATTGGTCAGTTTAACATCAAGCAGGTATCTGACTTATCGGATTCCCACACGCCAATCTTGTAAAACAGTTGTAAAGCATTTTTCTTTCTTTCTTTTTTTTAGCTTAACTGATGACTTTCCGTGTATAAATAAAGTTTTATATTACATTTACATTTAAACTTAGTCTTCGTTATGGATTGCCGACTCCAACGAACGTCATCGGAAGCAGTCGGAAATACTTGAAGGTTTTCCATGATTGCTAAAAATGACGAAAACGCTAAAGAAAAGTGACGTGGGCCGTGTTTTATCATGTATAACACATGGATATCAAACTGTGACGTAATAATGATGTCATGTTGTTAAACATACACGTTGCATCCGAACTTGCATTCACACCTGCACCTGCACACCTGCACTCGCACCTGCACCTGCACATCTACAGATTATACCGTCCGATCCTAACATTATGTGACGTTCAATATAAATTTTTGCCATGTTGGATCTTAAATGATGCTAAGGCAAACTAAATCTGTACCCTTGCCGCAAAAAAAAAAAGAAAATGCCATTAACAAATCAATGGACGTAACTACCAGAGCTCAATATAATTTTAGGTAAACATGCCTGTTAACATGATTCCTTTGAAAAAAATCAAGCTCTTTAAACGTTATGTAATGTATTAAACTCTTGAAAACAGTTATGAAATTTTGCTAGTGAGCACCTGTTAATAGTTCTGTTATTACAAGAATAGAAAATCCCTGTATGATTGAGCAAATTTTAGAAAGAAAAGACAGTAACGATTATTTTACTTCACTACCTGGTTCGGTTTTAAAAACAACAAGGGCGTTGTTGTTGGAACCAAAATGCACCTCCTCAACCTCAACATCGCCACTGAATTTCTCCGAGTAAAAGCTTAAGCAGTCACCGTTAGTCTTCTCGCTAAGTCCTTGCACGTGGACTCTAAAGGGATCTGAGGAATTTAATAACAGCATCCCCACCATCGTTACATTTGATATTGGAAACTTCGCCTCCCCCTGACCTTCGTTCATTTTCGAAGTAATTATACATCTGATCCTCTGTAATAGACGGCGAGATACCGCTAACAATTATGGTGATGCCGTCCTCGAGTTCGTCTTCATTTACTTCAAAATCACCTGAATTTTCGTCCTCCAGCTCTTCAACCAGGAACACGTGAGGACATGCGCCACCAAGATTACAATGAGAGTACTCCACTGGTGTGAAGACATCTGGAATGGATAATGAAAACTTCATTCTTCCGGTATATTGTTACGAATTACTCAGCTCTGGGAAAAAGGGAATTGAACTTAATAACTGTTTTTCATAATGCATGGTTCAATTTTACATGTTACCATCCCCCGGGCAACCCCGGGGACAAGTCTAGCCCTTCGGGCCCGAGGGTGGGGAATTGTTTGAAGCGGTCTTGTCCCCGGAGTAGGGGGGCGGGGCAAATTGAAAATAACTTTTTTGTTGTTCTTGTAAAGTACGTCACTTCTCAGTTGATACGATGGCCCCGGACCGCGTGGAGAAGGCTGCCTGTTTCCAGGGAAAATTTCTAGAATTTGTAGCAGAATAGTTAGAGAAGAATAATCTCTCAAAATTAAAATATGTGTTCGACGGTGCGTTGATAAATTGTTGAACGAATGTGTGTTTGACGCGTATTCGAATGAATGGCGGTCGTCCCAAACAAAGAAATATTTCTTCAGTGTGTTTATATTTATAATAAGACGACTTAAATAGACTCTATATAAAAACGGATACACTGCTTTATATTAAACAGAGATTTCAATCCAGTGATCTTATGAAACAAGCTAAGAAAAACTCCTTTAAAATAATGCTACCATCAATTTGTTCACTGGCCTCTTGTGCGTATGCCGCTATATTTTATAGAAGAAATAAAACACGTGACGAAAAACATTTCTTTACTCGCCAGCCGTATGCCAGTGCGCTTAGCGTTTTTTTTTTTTTTTTTTTTCAGTTTTCTTGTCCTTTTTCTAATGCATGTAGTGTCCTTCGTTCAATAAACTCTAGAAAAGCGTTTATAAAAGTTCTTGTCAAAACATCTGGTTTTTCTATTGTACGGAAATCAATATCGTCATTTATGTTTTGCACACAAAACGTATTTGTGGTCGATGAGGAGTCCCGGGGGTGGGGAATAGACTGCCAAGTGAGAAACAAATTGCAAATCCCCGGGGGTATGCCCGGGGGGATGGTAACAGGTAGAATTGAACCATGCATAAGGTCAGGGTTTAGCAATTAATCAGTTAGGTTGAAGCAGAATATAACTGGCTTACTGGCCATGAGTCACTGACTTAGTGAGATAACAAAATAAACTTAAACATGTTAATAAAAGAAATAAAATACGAAAGTCTATTCAATAAAATGCAATTCAATAAAACGTATGTATTAGTTCAATACCTTCCATCCTTGGTGCAGAAGTGCTGTCAGCCGTAATACCCTTTCTACTTTTACTCCGTTTCCAATTTACTGGCTTTTTCTGCACAGTTAGTGTGAATGGACTGCCCATGATTGAGGTCCCTGCAATCTTGACAGCCACGGTGAATTCTCCAGGGGTTGTGGGACGGTAAGAAACTGAATAACGGCCATCCTTTAAGTTCGTCACAGAGGTCTTTATGTGTTGCTTCTTAGACGGTGATGAGATTGAAACATTGATTTCGTCAATCTCACTGTAAGTCTTGTGGCCCACTGAATCCTTTGTAATTACTGTAAAAGTGCAATCCTCGCTTACCAAAGCCTCTGTGAGACTCTTCCCTTCTGCCACTGACAATGAAGGCTCGGTGTTGGTGGTGACTAGCTTTCCCGGTACGAAAGAAAGATCATTTGGAACGTACTTGACCCCAGCGTAATCCAACCTCGTGTTAAACTCGGGAGGAACGGAAAGTTCTTGGAGCCTTTGTTCAATCGTTGCTTTGACCTTTATAACTAGTTCTGGTAGGTTATTTCGAAGAAGAACTTCTTCACAAAATTCTAAGGTGCTTTCAATCTCCGTCAGTTTATCGTCCAAGGTTGTCATTTCGGCTGCAAATGCATCTTGAAAAGCTGCTTTCTGTTTAGTCAAGCGTTCTGTTACGCTTGCTTCGTGTTGGCGAATGAATAATATGCAGCGTTCAGCGACTCGCTTGACTTCCCTTGTCGCTTCTTCGATGCTGTTGTTTATTTTCAGCCTCTTTTCCTCCAAGAAATTTTTCTGGATCTTCAAACGAGAGCTGCTTTCCTGAACGTTGCGCATTCTGGTCTCAATTTCGGATTTGTTGCTTTCTAGACCTTGATCGAGAGAGATTTTGCTGTGATCTTGATGTTCTAATATAGCACAGTCTCGACAAATGCAAATTTGGCACTTTTCACAGAAGAAACGAACTTCGTCTTTGTGTTTCTTGCAAAAGTTAGCCCGTCTAGCGTAATCTTGCACATCGCTTGACTCAAAGTTTCCAATTTCTTTAACATGGTGGCCTTTAAAAAGTTTCCCTTTCTTGTGCACCCCAGCACAGTCTTCACACAAAAAGCAATTGCAGTGAGAACAATAAAACTTCAAATATTTTCCTTCGTCGCAGTTTCCACATTGCGGTGAATCGTGATGTCCTTGACCGCTGTAAGCTTCGACAATTTCAACCAGCTGCTTGCAGAACAGGTTGGATGGCAGCCTGCTAATGTCGTTGTTAGGACAGTCGGTGATCTGACGACATGTCGGGCAACTTAAACCTCCTTCACGCTGCTGTCGCAACCAAGCTTCCAGACAGTTCTTGCAGAAAGTGTGGAGGCATTTCAGTATTTTGGGTTCGTTAAGTTCACTAAACTGCTCCTGGCATACAGAACATTCCAATTCCTTTTTCACATCGTCAAAAAAGCGACCGCTTTGAGCCATCACTGCCAACGAAGGACGACAATTCGTGAAACACCAAACGCCGAAGTGGGGTGGAATTGCAAATAACTATTCCCAGAAAAAACGGAAGTCGAAGGGTTGTTGCGCATGAACACTCGTCCCCAGAGCCTAACGCGGGACATACTGACCCAGATTATGTAGGCCTCTGGCGACAAGAATGATTCAGCCTCTAACACAGCCTCTTTTATAATTTGTTTATTTGCTTGCTTGTTTTTTTTTCTTTTATGAGCGGTTGGTTGGTCACAAACGAGGGAGTTTTGGAGACGAGAAAGATCACACAATTAAACATAGGTCGCCAAGGGTGCCGTGGAAGATCATTTTCCCCAGAAAGCCATACGCATATTTTCTGATAGGCTTACTCTTCACCTGTGATCAGGGTCTATTTTCGTTCTCCTGGCAAACCTGAGTTCCCGCGGGAAATGCAAATTCCCAACCCCCTCTCCCTCTCCTCCCCAAAGATACTGGTGATTGAGTTGACAAATGTCACAGCTCAACTCAGTCGTCAAATGAAAATAGTTCAATATCCTGTGTTCATTCTTTTGTGTTAAATTCACTTCTTCTTCATTAACTATATTGAGGGAATTCATCTCACATTCTCCTAAGCTTTCCTAGTTTGAAAAGCAAGAGGAAAAAACCTATAACACAGGAGATATTTAGCCTGGAAACCAGGGGTTCCTTCCTGCCTACTCGAATTTTCAAGCGAATTCATGGTACAACACAATACTCGTTTACAGTTTCTCTTTGCGCTTGCTCGCACTTAGACTGCCAGCAGTCTCTCTTTTGCTCAAGGACAGTCGAGCAAAAACAACGCGCGAGCGAGTGCAAAAATCGCTTGCCGAGTGGAAACGTGATGCACGCGTGATAAACCGCTAGTGTAGTGAGCCCATTACACTAGAGGTTAATCACGCGCGCGTCACGTTTCCACGCGGAAGCGATTCTCGCGCTCGACCATCCCTGAGCCGACAGAGACTGCTCGTACTCTAACCCATGATTAAGACTGGGCTAGGAGAACAACCTTATTTGAAAGGTCATAGCCTCCTGATTAGGTTCTTTTGGTGGTTAAAGGGGGTCTTAAAGCCGGATTGCCTGACAACCCAGATGAACGGCTGCGAAGGAAACTACATGCGAAGTGCCTTGAGAAGTAAATAAGGCAAGCCTCGATTTGTTAGCTTTATCATCAGCCTTACAGACTGAAAAGGACAAATCTTTGACACCCATGTGACTCCCAGTGTGGTGTATCCAAGGTCCAGAAAAGTTCTATCCCAGCCGAAAACAAATATAATTCTTCCACTCTTAAGTCAGGTACCTTCCACACGCTTCGTTACAGTGTAACGGCAGCAAGATAAGATGAAACAGACTTCAAACAGTCTCGGCCACTAGAAACGAGCAACATCTGCGCACCCCAAGGAAAAATATAATTTATAGCCCGACATGTTTGCAGAAAACAAGTTGTCTAACGTATTACTTACAGAGTCGTCCCAAATGCCTTCTGGCAGTTCTAATTTTATAAAGATGGTGGTCACCATATAACAATGCAAGATAGCCTTTTTCCACTGATGCAACAAATCAAAGCAATATTTTAATATTTTTCAGAGATTGTAGTGAGTAAAACTATATAGCTGCCTCGCTACTTTCGAGTTATGGCCGGAACGTGTTATGGCGAACACCTCATAAATCTGATAAGGGGCCTTAAAACTGCATTTATGTGATCGTTTTATTTCTAATAAAAGTCTATATCAGTCTCTAAACATTTACACTTTATAGATATAACTTCAAGTAGGCGTCAGTTAATAGTCCATAGAGATAAGTACAGTATATGCTATTATTATTCAACTGCATTCAGTAGAGTACAAATAACACCCAAAACGAGTACAAATATCCCACGGTATTTGTACTCCAGAAGACCGGTTTGACAGGTTTTCTACAAATGCCACGTCAGGCTTTAGGCTTACAAGGTGAACGATGAAAAAATGGCCGAAACGCTCGTTTTTCCGGAAGAAAACAATGAATGCTTACCAAATTTTGAGGGTTTTAACGAAAACGAGATCCTAGAGACAAGCAATGACCTAGACGACAGTGAAATTTCTTTATTTATTGAAGAAAATCGAAACGTATTAAAATACAACAGAAAATACAAAAACTGACCTCAAGTCCGTTAAAGAAACAAGGGCCATTGAAGAAATTCCCGCCGAGGAACTTAACAACCTTTTATGTCATTTGTTTGTCAAAGTCAGGAAGGAACCCATCATTTCTCAGGAGCTGTCTTCAACAAATGCACAATTGTTGTCGGTCAGAAATCTCCACCGCTATCTCTTCCAAAACGACCCGTGGTTAGTGATTCGGACGAAGATGACTGAGCTTGAAGTGCTGTTTAACTTTGTTTGACTTGACTTTCGAGTTCTGTTTGTTCTGTCGAGTTCTTTCTTTTCGTAGTTTTACTCGGGGACCAAGAACATTGTTGTTTATCTAACTGTAAACCCGAAAATAATTCAGTTTTGCCTTGTTCCATCTTTGTTTTCCTTGCAAGTTTGAAATAAAATCCCGACGCTTCGCTCGATTGACACAGGTTTGACAAGTTTTCGTTTTTGACCAATCAACAACAACCTCACGTCAAGCGCGGGAAACCTGACTCCGCTGGCGCGCTCACTCGCTGCTCAGAAGTCACGTTAGTTTGTCACGCAACTCAGGCAGTTTATAAACCACTTTTCATTTTGTAGCTAAGTTGAATAATAAATCCCTTATTAGACGGTTTAGTGTGTAGTATCGTGGGATATTTTTACTCGTCTCTTGTATTTTGACTCGCCCTACGGGCTCGCCAAAATACGGCGCGACTCGTAAAAATATCCCACGATACTACACACTAAACCGTCTAATAAGATATATTTAATATTCGTTTTGTTACTTGAAAGGTACCTGATTTTCCTGGTGGACAGCCTAACAGCTTTTTTTTGTCTGAGTAACACAACTCTTTACTTTTTTTAAATTGTCCGTGTTTGACCTACTGAGCAGTTCATTCTTTCGCACCGCCACACCCCTGTCCCATCGAAATCTACACTACCCATTTCCTCAACTCGACTTAAAAATCTATAGAAAGCTAGATATTAAACTAATTACAGTAAACACTCAACCTAAAACTATATAGCACATTGCGAGTATCAAAAAAACCTTATAAACAAGCTTCAAAAAGAAACTACAAAAGGGATCACCGAACACCCAGCTAGATCGCCAGCAGTCTCTCGTTCCCTCAAGTATTATCAACCAAGACACAGTACACGAGTGCGCGAATAAGAGGAACGGAATGACCGCGCAACTGAACTAGCGCGCAGGTTCAGAATCAGTTCAATCGATCATTTTTGAGGAACAAGCGTCACTGTGCGTACTAAATATCTGACACCAGTCCATGAAATAAACTGGTTACATGAAATTTAACAAGGGCGGCTCAGAGGCTTTTCTTATATCAACGGATCCCTTTAGCTGCCAACTCTTCTTTTACTCGCCGCAGGTGGTCTGGATCGGGATATCCAAACTTTCAAGGGAATAATAAAAGCATAAGGGATGAGAATTGACCGTTTAAGCGTTATGGGTATTTCTTAAGCCTGACGACGCGATCCTCGTTTAAATTCTATCAACGGATATACCATGGAAAATACAGTTTTGCCTTGAATGATTGATTAGTTTTGATTTGATTTATTAATTGTTGAGTTTTGCCTTGAATTGTTGACTATTCTATCTTTTAAATCTTCTCTGAGCTTAAAATTCACTATCTTTCTTTATTTATCACCTATAGGGCACTTCGACATTGCTGGCCCTAGCAATATCTAGGACGCGTGTCACTACGAACTCAGTAAATATGACCTTTTCTCGCCACGAGACTCCCAGTAGCTCAGTGGTTAGAGCACCCGACCGGAGTACGGAAGGTCATGGGTTCCATTTCCGTCGGGGACTCAGATTTTTTTTGTTTGTCCCACGCTTGCGACATGTCGATTATTCCATCTTTTCATACTATGTTAGCTTTAGTAAATATTCTTACCCATAAGGACCTCCATATATGTTAGTTTTGTGATGAATATCATTCCACGTAATTTGATTTGCACGCCCAGTTGTACTTGAGGTCACTACAGTAAACACCAATCGCGCGTCAGAGGGTCTCCTCAGAAGCTGCAGCACTTCTCGTCCCTCGCGTGTATCCGGAAGATAAGCAGTACGATATGTGCCTTGATAATACTGCCCGGGGTTTGGATGTTCCTTGCTTTGAACTCCCGACGAAAAGCGATAGTCAGATGATGATCGTGCAGTACCCTGCAAATAAACCAAGCGCAAAGCGTCCATGTCAGTACATGTAAGGAGTTAAGTTACCGTACAAATACTAAGCCAGACACTTTGTGTATTAAAACCGCGTCCATTTTTCCTAAGAAGGTGTAGGTGTATGAGACAAAGCCAATGGTTTAACCTTGTAAGCCCTGATAAGAAAATGCATATTCTCCTTACTGTTCTCCAAACATTTCATAAAAAAACTAGTAAGGGGAATTTGTCTAAACATCAAGACATCTTATCCTTGGTGATTGTCTCCTTTATTCTCATCACTTGAATGTTTGAACAAGCAGTGATGATGAAAAGTGAAATTTCACTTTCGTCGCTGTTAGGGCTTTTAAGCGCTTTAAAAAGGGTTAACGTACCACCTATGACCCCATCATCTGAACTAAGATAAGGCGTTCAGCCCAGCCAGCATGATCTTATCAGTTATCTGAAGACCCTTAATAAATGTATGGCCACGTTGCAATTTGACAGATTTCAGTCATGATTTGCGTAACCTTGTCCTCACGGAAATGTACATTGTTCAATTTTTGTCTTCTATTCTCTTAACGCAATCAACTTCTTTCAATGTTATCAGAATGCTAAAAAGTTATGAATATCAAATTTAACGCCAGTTTGAAATTTGAAAAGACGAATAAACCAAGAAAGTAATTTGTGCGATATGTTACAGCCTTACAAACCAAGCTCTTGGGCTACAGTCACTCATTCGTGAATGTACCAAAAATGGAATTAGTCCGATGGGCACATGTGATTCAAAAGCGCTATAAATGGCTGGATACAACAACTACGTCCGCTGAAGAAGTATAAACAATTGCCTTCGTAACCTGGAAGACATTGATATCGATCACAGCGACTTTTCATCTCTCCTGGAGGCTGGTTTCCTTGAAGAACACTCTGAGGTTCTTGACATACTGAACACTTGTTGCTCAATTCTAAGGCTGTTTTTAGACAGTTTGAACAGAAAACGTGCCTCACTTCAAAGCTCGTGGATTTGTCATAGTATCAAGACAAACAGTTCAATCTTTGAATGATCTTAGGAAGAAGCCAAAATCAGCCCCAGTATTCCG
This sequence comes from Siderastrea siderea, assembly GCA_964030785.1. Taxonomy (NCBI): domain Eukaryota; kingdom Metazoa; phylum Cnidaria; class Anthozoa; order Scleractinia; family Rhizangiidae; genus Siderastrea; species Siderastrea siderea. Next base: position 16,201,652 of record OZ034969.1, on the reverse strand, counting down.
AGTGTTGGGTTCTTGTCGTTAAACAACGCCCTCCAGATTCTCATTCAAATCGCACAGGCAAAAAAACACTCGCTTAGGGGATTCATCATTAATATTTGGACTAACGTGAAAGGTACTTACGAATGCAGCAGCAGCAACACAGCAACTCTTTGAATTCCTTGTTCTAAAACAATCAAAAGGTGCATTAAAAATGATAATGCACTCGCTTCTCAGTCTTCCCAAAATAGTCTACCCGTGCTACCAGAAGGTTTTGGAGCTTGGGCATTAACGCTCGTTCGGTGACTGACTTTGGAGGAGGTCATACCTCTAGTTGCGCCAAGCTACGAACTACCCGGCTAGGTAAGCGGCCAGGATGATTAGCAACTTTAATCGGAAACAACTCATAGTTACCTTCTTCCCTTTTTCCCGTCTTGCTTTCACTACCTCCACCAGGGAGAGAAAATCCGCCCTTCCCTTCAGCACCTCGTGGCTCATCACCTTTCGGCGGATTTGCATCACTAGCACCCGCATGTCTCTTCACTGTACCACTGTACGAGGCATCTGGAGACGTGGAATGACCAGAAGCACTTAAGAGCGCTTGTCTGTAAAAATCAAACATAACGCGGCAAGGGCGGAAAATTCGATTTCTTTCATATTTTAATGTTAGATAGGTTAGGGTATAACTAAAATCACTGGATACTTTTTTTGGCAAAATATCCTTTTATTTCAAAGAAAAATGCAAATAACGAACATCCATTAAAATCGCCATTTGAAGCAGTAAATCATGACATCAATTTGAGGCGTTCGCGAGCAAAAACAAATCCCTCTGTCGTCTTTTAAACACTCAATTTTACTTTTGTAATCTCTCAAGAGCTTCAAAACTGATTTTGGTAGAAACTGCGTTGTTCTTTGTAATTGAAATAATTTAATTTTGAAAGCATACATTTCTCATCAAGAAAAGTACTTCGTGAATTAAATTATTTTTCACCATGTGCTAAACCTTCAAATCGATTCAGCTTCTGGCTGTTGAATTAAGAAAAGATGTTCTCAGGATTGCTGCAAAAATTTCTTTGGGCAAATGATTGAGAGCGACGCGAGAGCTTTTCAAAGTTCGTTAAAATGCAGGTTGTTTGACCCTTCTTGGCAACATTCCATTCGCGAGACATGCATCTATTTTAATGTATTTCGACCCATATATGAGATCGAAAACGTCAAACAGAAAAACAGTTCGAAATGCTCTTACCTCATTTGCTGCAGAGGACAGGTCCAGAGACCATTTCCGAGTGATTCTCTTGCCGTTCGACGTATTTTGGTCCTGTTGATGCCATCCAATGAACACCGCCAACTGGGTCAGTGTATTGTAAACGGTCGAACAGCTCAACAACAACCTTTCTTCCAAAACGTTCGACATCTTTCTACACTGTGACATCTTACTCAACGGTTCAGTTGCTGGTCAGTGTTGCTTAGTTGGCAATACACAAAAAGGTTTTTATCACCACATGTCGCCGCTACCGTGGCCAGAGTTCTATCTAGAGCCGCGTCACGCAATACAAATCATCGGAATGGACATTTTACTAGAGGGTAGGGGAAGGGCAAAATCTGCTCTGATTCTTTTTAAACGGCTCAGGGTTCGAGAGATGGGAGGAACTAGTAATGGACCAAAAATACGAAACAAAATTAGTGCTACATTTAGGCACCTCAACCTCCCGTGCCAGAATGCAGAAAAAGTAGTCACCCCTCGGCGTGAGTTGTAGGCATGCAAATAACAATGTTCGAACACGAAAATTAGCTAAAAAGGGTACGTGTAGTAGCTTAAGTTAAAAACCTCTTCAAAACGTCGAGTCCAGAACATTAAAATCGTTTTTATCAGGGAAATTGCGATGTGACTAACTAGTTTGTGCTTATTGTTTTGGCTTAGAGGGGGGACCTCGGATTTTTTTCTTCACAAATAATAATAAAATAATAATAATAAAATATTTATATAGCGCCAATATCCTAAAAGTTCAAAAGCGCTATACAGAAGTAACGTTAAAAATATTAAAAACACTATTAAAAAAATAAATATAAAAATAGTTAAAAAGTTACAAAAAAAAATCTTAAGACTAATAAAAAAAGTTGCTAAAAAGTTATAAAAATGCTTTTTTAAAAAGGAAAGTTTTAAGTTTATGTTTAAAAAGGGACACTGAGGAGCTGTTCTTGATGTCAGAAGGCAGAGTATTCCAGAGTGTAGGAGCTGCCACGGAGAAAGATCTTGCGCCATATGTTTTCAAATTGAAATGCGGAATTGAAAGAAGGTCTTTTGAAGATGAACGTAGCTGACGAGGTGGAGTGTAAGGAGTAAGAAGATCGCGAACGTATGTAGGTGCCAGATCGTTTAGAGCCTTGTACGTGATGAGTAGAATTTTAAAGATGATGCGATAATTAACAGGAAGCCAGTGGAGATTCAACAAAATAGGTGTGATGTGTTCGTGTTTTCTTGAGAGGGTAATGAGACGAGCGGCGGCATTCTGGACGTGCTGTAACTTTTTTATTAGACAGTTCGGTAAGCCATAGAGTAAAGAATTGCAGTGATCCAATTTTGAAGATACAAACGCATGAACAAGTATTTCAGTAGTGGTGGATGACAGGTACTTTCTTATATTGCTGATATTACGGAGATGATAAAAAGATGATTTGCAAATACTTGCAATATGCTCATTGAAACGAAAATGATGGTCAAAAATGACACCAATATTTCTTGCTTTCTGCGAGGAGCGGATGGTCTCATTGACGACAGAGATTTCTTGAAGGATTGGTCTCGGTAGATGTTTAGCGGAGATCACTAGAAGTTCAGTCTTATCTTTGTTCAGTTTAAGACGATTAAGCAACATCCAGTGATCAATCTCGTGTACACAGCGCTCAATGTTGGACACAGCTCATAAAAACTGACTTGTATTTCAGTAGTGGATGACAGGTACTTTCTTATATTGCTGATATTACGGAGATGATAAAAAGATGATTTGCAAATACTTGCAATATGCTCATTGAAACGAAAATGATGGTCAAAAATGACACCAATATTTCTTGCTTTCTGCGAGGAGCGGATGGTCTCATTGACGACAATATTTACATACATGAATTGCTTCGTTACACAGAAGACGGTTGTTGTTGGTTCCATTTTCTTGTCGTCGGAGTTTGTGGTTACAACACCAGACGAATCAAAAGCTTGAAAACAATTGTTCCCTTCCTTTCATGCACCAAGGACACCCAGGCCCGTAGAAGGGGGAGGGGGGGGGGGGGGGGGGGCTCGAGTCCCCAGAAGTTTTGGAAGTTGAAAAAACATGACAATAAATGAGCCAAAAAATATATAATTAAAACGAATTAATGTGCAACGAATAGTTTTAAATGCTGATGCTAAAAGTTCCTTTTATTATTTTACAACCTTCAACAGGGTTTGACATCTGTTGAGTCACTAGCCGCCGGGCTAGTGGGCTTCAAAAATCTACTAGCCCACCGCACATTTCAGTCGCCCAGGTTCCTTCCCGATGTCTTTCTTCACCCATATCACCTTGACCCTGGCAGTATAGCTTTACTGTGAAGGACCTTAATGCCTTTAATAGCTAAGCGACTGATGTGTATTTGCTGCAAGCTTTAAGCTCATCATGTTGTTTTAAAACAAGTCTAAGGAACAAAACTATTTTTATCTCACCAATCGAGTGATAAAAGTTACGTAAACGTTTACGAGCGTTAGGTAAAACAGGTCCGAGATTCGTAGCTTGGCTGTCGAAATGTTTCAATTTTAACAAACCTTGTAACTTTAAGGGTACTTTTTTAAAACTGATGCTATAAATCTGGTGGATGTTGCCAACAACTTTGTCGGCGAAAAAGCAAACAGGAAGCAGCTTTTTGGCAAATTGTCAACGAAGGATGTCCCCAAAAAGGTGTCGTGTTTGACGAAATCGACACAAACTGTGGCATTGTGAACAGAATTAGTATCTATGTGCATGAGTGTGTATTTTGAAGGGGGGGGGGAGGCTTTGACTAGGCCAATTTGATCGCAGCATTTATTTCAGCCTTGGTGCGGGCCTGATACCACAAGTTACAAGTCAGTTTTTACAACGAACGCTTGAATACAATGACGATATGTCCCAGCCATCGTGCAAAACTTGGAATAGTGTCTAGCAGAAGCTGCAGCACAAGGGTCCGGATCACGGTAAGGAAAAGGAAGGGGCCAAAAAGTGAAAGAGGACTGGGGAAAAAGGGATCTGAAATTATCTTACGCGGGACTGGTTCGCTTGTAAAAGTTGGATCAGGTGAGTTTTATATTCGCTTGTGGTCTATCCGAATATTAGCCAGGTTATCGATGGAAGCCTCACTCTTCTCTTCGTCCTCATTAAGGTGTATGTAGAACGTGAAAGACGTAACAGACGTTTAAGGGCAAGATGCTTGACGTATTTCTGTTATGATATCCTCATATCCATTATGATAAGTATGCTGGCTGCTGTGAGAGATCTCGCTCACTGGGAACCTGTCTCAGTAAGATTCGTAAACAGAAATTCAGGAACACAACCTCATTTTTTGTTACCATGGTTACGTGCCATATTTCACAGTCTTCAAACAGCACTGGCGTGCTGTTAGAAGCCCCACTCATTAGTCAGGACACACTAATGTAGACTAAGTCAAACAGCTGACAAGAGAGCACAGTTAAAAACTTCGATTGCACCCATTTGTTATGAAAAGAGAACCCTTCCTGTCCAAAACTCCATCCAACCCTTTAACAGCGAGCTGACTTTCACTCCTGATATAACTGTGCCTTGCACCGGTCCTGTGCCAGCTGAGAACCAGCAGACTGACACCAATGATCATAGGTAGAATACCCGCTCGTCAATTAACAAAAGGGAGCCCCTTGTAGTTATAGGTTTCCCCGTATTAAAGTTGGGTCTAGTTAATAATAGCGCCACTTCTGTTGCACCACTCACCTGTAACCATGTCTGTAAGCTTGTACAATGGTTGGCCGATTGCGTTTCAGACTACTAGGCTAGGGTAGCAAATACAATTTTTAATGGTTGTAACAACACTGGTAATAAGTAAGAAAGACACACAACGCCATTAAAACCACGAATTAACACTGTATGTTATTTTACTTCACCTCAAAGGTTTTGCCCTTCCAATACCCGCTAAAATGCCTTTGATACGCATTGCGTGACAAACCAAAGACGCACGCGGCGCCATCCACGTTTGGTCCCAATTTAGCAGTCAAATCTGAAAAGGCTATCTCTAAAATAGGGAACGGGGAATCGAGAAACGGGGAACGGGGAACGGGGAACGGGGAACGGGGAACGGGGAACGGGGAACGGGGAACGGGGAACGGGGAACGGGGAACGGGGAACGGGGAACGGGGAACGGGGAACGGGGAACGGGGAACGGGGAACGGGGAACGGGGAACGGGGAACGGGGAACGGGGAACGGGGAACGGGGAACGGGGAACGGGGAACGGGGAACGGGGAACGGGGAACGGGGAACGGGGAACGGGGAACGGGGAACGGGGAACGGGGAACGGGGAACGGGGAACGGGGAACGGGGAACGGGGAACGGGGGAACGGGGAACGGGGAACGGGGAACGGGGAACGGGGAACGGGGAACGGGGAACGGGGAATCTCTAAAATAGGGAATATCTAAAACAGGGAATCTCTAAAATAGGGAATATCTAAAACAGGGAATCTCTAAAATAGGGAATCTCTAAAATAGGGAATCTCTAAAATAGGGAATCTCTAAAACGGGGAATCTCTAAAACGGGGAATCTCTAAAATAGGGAATCTCTAAAATAGGGAATCTCTAAAACGGGGAATCTCTAAAATAGGGAATCTCTAAAATAGGGAATCTCTAAAACGGGGAATCTCTAAAATGGGGAATCTCTAAAATAGGGAATCTCTAAAATAGGGAATCTCTAAAATGGGGAATCTCTAAAACGGGGAATCTCTAAAACAGGGAATCTCTAAAACAGGGAATCTGTAAAATAGGGAATCTCTAAAATAGGGAATCTCTAAAATGGGGAATCTCTAAAATGGGGAATCTCTAAAATAGGGAATCTCTAAAATAGGGAATCTCTAAAATGGGGAATCTCTAAAACAGGGAATCTCTAAAACAGGGAATCTCTAAAATAGGGAATCTCTAAAACAGGGAATCTCTAAAATAGGGAATATCTAAAACAGGGAATCTCTAAAATAGGGAATCTCTATAATAGGGAATCTCTAACATATAGGATCCTACTTTCGTCGGTATGCATTTTTTTCTCAGCCTGAATAATAGGCCTTTCAATTGATCCAAATATGGTGCGGATTACAGTGTCTGCGCGAGAAAGAAGGAATCGGATGTCAAAACATTGTAATGAAATTTCAGTTCAGAAATGGTTTAGAATCCTTGAAGTTGAAGGGGTGTAGCTGATCAGAAAATGTAAGCAGAAACATTTTTCCATTTTCTGTCAATTTTTCCGAGCACACTGGAAACGTTACTGGAAATCGCGACTGCTGGTTTTCTCTGCTACACCTTTCAGACTGGATCGGGTGAAATATTCCGAAGAGGCGAAGAAATGAGTAAGTAATTATCCCTAGTTACGTTGCTTTGAAATTTATGCGTCATTGTGACGGATAAAACTTTAGACAATACCAAACAATAACATGTCCTTACCGAAAAGGAAACGTGTGAATTGCCAAATTAAAAACTGGCTACAAAACCTTGCAAGTTTACAAGTACCATGACCGTGCACATTCCTTTGTTTAAAGTTCATATGCTGCGGCTGAATATCTTAACAGTAACAATTTGATTGGTTAGTTGCTCATGCAAAATTCAAAACCTAACAAAAGTAATAAAACAAAGGACTTCACTGAGCTTCATAAACCAGATTCTTTTATTACCTATGGTTGAATTAAAACCCTTTTTAATTGTAATTTCAACAAAACTCTTCTCTTTTACGAATTTGCACCCTTATCTTACATAGAATAAACTGTATTCTCTGAAACTCTCGTGAAAAAAAACTGCATTTCTGATACGTTTGGCAGCAAACAGTGTTCGTTAACAGTTGTAATTATTAGGGTACGTTTTTAACAGTGTTATCAACAACAACAACAATCCCGTGCGACTTGGTACTGCTTGTTAGGGCCCTCTAACTGACACAAGTTAAGCAAGGCATTTAAGGGCCAAAACAAAAAAATTCCTGTTTTAAGGTCAATAACAAGACACTCAAACTTGTTCGAACTGGGCTTCCAGAGAAAAAATAAACATCATCGAAGGCACTGGGAAAGATTAACCCGAGCCGGATTCGATGTTTGCCAAATCAGCAAAGCGCGTCCTGTAGACTGCATTCCCATTTTCCAATAACCTTTCAAGCGGCAACTTTCTGTTTCGATTTCTTCTTTCCCCTTTTGATCTCGACAAGATACCCAGCCATCAAACCCGCGATATACAGCCGTAGTAAGTTCGATCTTAACAATTTGCGCGTTGAAACAAATACTTTAAAAATGGTTATTATATGTATATGTCAAATAACTGATATTTAGACAGACAGACTTTAGACAATAGGAAAGCGACGATTTATTGGCTGACTGATACCGGATGCAGTATCAATTACGCAACTACTGCACAGCTGTTTGCCTCAAACGACTTCACTTAGAATTCATTGTTTTCATTGTTTTCACCCGTCTTGAATTCGTAACTGTATGGTGTTGAGAGGCCTGGGTTGACAACGCAAAAAAACAGAAGTCCAAGTACCCATATGTCTACACTCTTGAGCTGGCGGAGACCCATAGGTTGCTCATGTCCGGGAAGCAAGACTTCTGGCGCCCTAAATGCTGGTGTTCCTCTGTTAACGTCCTTTGTTGTTGTTAAGTTTAAGTTGCGGGTCATAATAAGCTGCGAACGAGCTTCTCCAAAATCTGACAGTTTGCAAATCACTGGTACCGTTGACTAAGACCTTTCGACCTCCGTAAGGTCTGCAAGATTGCAATAATGCTGGTTTGAAACAAGGACATTGGCTGTTTTGAGGTCGCGATGTACCACTCCGTTGTCGTGTAGGTACCTCAGGCCTTTGGTTACATCGGAGGCGATAATAGGCATTACGTGTATAAAATCGCTGGGATCTCCGTCGGCTAGTTCACTCAGTAGCTCTTTCAACGAGTGAACCTTCTGTTCCCTTTCAAATGGACTAAAATCAAAGCACACGTATTCCATCATTATCGATGGAGGCGTAGTGCACATTCCGTGGAACGAGACGATGTTGGCATGCTTTAAAGTGTGTAATAGTCTCACTTCTTTCAGAAAAAGGCCCTTTTCACAGACATCAAGGTCAAATAACTTTTTGACAACCACTTGTTTAGATGCTGAACTTTTAGCTGTTGGGTACTGTGCCGCGAACAAAGCTGCAAAACTTCCTCTACCGATTTCTACTAAATCACTGATTTCACGGAAATCAAAGGTTTCACGTGTATCTTCTTGCCCAGTATTGTTGAAAGTTGACTCCCATGAACTATTCTGCTTCCTTAGCTTCGGAACTTTGAATAGCGACATTCTTCATGCATGACCATGGGTCAGGCTACAAAAAATCAAATGAATGAGTGAATGAATGAATGAACCTCCGCACTAAGACGTAATTTTTCGGCGTCATTCTATGCCAAATAAGAAAATAATGATGATGATATTTTATTGCACATGCGGGGGGTGTAGTTGCTGTCGATCAGCTATCCATTCGCTGTGCGAAAACGAGCGGGGTGAGGCCTATTTTTAATTGCATATTTGAAATGTCCAATACGTAATTACCAACTGGAGTTAAAAACATAAACTGATGCTTACGGCAACAAGACTGAGAAATTGAGGCAGAAACGAAATAAAAATACTAAAAGGTATTTGCCCGATATTTCAGTTTGCAAAACAATCCTTCTAGGGGGGCTACCACGAGGGTCTAGTGTCATGGCTCTATATCAATAAGGTGAGCCTCGCTTGTTTTTGTGACAGAGTTACAATTGTTGTACATATTAAAATTCCAGAGGAACAAGAGGACGCCGTTGATGGAATGGGCAGGTTGGTTAAAATGTTCTGAAACAGGAGTGGGTTGATAAGCTGACTGTGATTGAGGATAGATCGGCGATGTTCACCAAAGGCCAAATGAAATACACTTTCTTCGCTACCAAAGATAAACGACATATCACCGACCCCGTTAGTTGTAAATCTTAAAACTTATTTTAGCTTTGGTGAACATCGCCAATCCATCCTACACTACCTAAACTGTGTTTCAAAACCCGCATATGTAACGGCCAACTTGTATTTGTATTCATTTTTCTATTTTAGCCCCATATTTGGTTTGTTTGGCAAACCGAAATATCGGGCAAATACATTTAGCATTTTTATTTCGTTTATTCCTCCTTTTCTCAGTCCTCTTGCCGTAAGCATCACTTTGCTGTTGTGAACTTTAGTATTCAAGATTTTTACTGATCCAGGTCTACAGAAGGTGCATCACTCCTCACTGGTTTGTCATTGAAAATGTATGTTGACTAGCGCACGAAACGTCAAGTTCATCAAAATGCGTTTATTCACAATGTTTATCACCGCAGTTTGTGTGTTATTCTTAACCAAGTTCATTTTTATTTAAACAGCTGGACCAAGTTTGATTCCATTTCGATGGAATCACCTTGAATTTAGAAATGGCAAATCTCAAAAGCCGGATAGACCAATGAAAAAGATCATGGGAACGCGCGCAAAAGTCGACTGCCGCGCGGAAACGTGAGGCGCATGTGATACGCGTACCTCACGCGCGTCACGTTTCTAACAGCGAAGCGGCAGCTGTCTTTCGTGTTGTCTCGCCCGACTGAGGAAAGGAGTGCTGAAACCCTTAACTAAAACCATTGAAAAATCAACACACCTTATTCGTACTTAATTTCGCCATTTTGGCCAGCCAATATTTACGAGGCTTTGATTTCGCGATTTCAAGAAGACAAACTGGTGAAAGAGCATTCCACTTCGTGAAAAAAGTGTCCATAAAATGTTACTTTTCTAAACCTCTGCAGAGGTAATGAACAGTCCGTCATTCAGTAGTTTGCAGATCAAGACGGTAGTGGGTATGTAGGTAAGAACTTGCTAATAGAGCGATTTTCGTTTGACCTTGAAAAAGTGTTTCCGTAAGCGTTCGTTATTTGTTTCATCAGCCACTAGTTAAAAATGTGAAAACAAGACCCCGTTCCTTTACCGGTGAAGAGAACCCTAATATGGGTAAAGCATTGTTCCATTGTGCAATCGTATTGCTGAATACAGAGGTACATGAAAGCTCTTTACTAGGTGGAAAATGCTTGATGTTCGCTAAACCAACCAAAAGCCGTGTGCGTTTGTGTCTGTTCCCTAAACCAATTAAATTAAATTGCCATTGTTTGATTCCTTTCTTGTTTGTTCGCACGTAGTTACTTCAAGGTCAAACGAAAATCGCTCTTATATTTATTGATTCATATGTTTGATTATGTAAATTTCTCACGAGTGTATTACATCCTGCGTGTGTAAATTTTGAGAGGATTTTTTGTGCTGGCCTTTAATTTCTCAATTTTTTTTCAATTCACTAAAATTAAGACGCGCGAAAATAAGTAAAAATAAGGTATATCTGGAACACAGTCACCGCTCAAAACGCAACATGTTTTTGGCTCAAGATGTCAAAAGTCACGCCATCACAGTCGAGACGTAAAAGGTCACGACATCACAGTCACATGTTGTTGTCTCGAGGCGCAAAGCCAGCGTAAATGGCTCCTTTATTAGTTATTGGTAAAATGAGGCTGTTGTACATTTTTTTCTTTTGCTTACAGTAAAATAATATAACATAGGTATTGAAAACGTGCTTAACAGTTTACAGTTTATAGGTATACCCTGCTAGCAGAGTGTTTCTTTCTGGAAAGTTTTCTTAGCATGTATGATGATGTTCGCGTCTCTGGTATTTCGCTTAGTTCTTTTGTTTATCGTGAATACAAAACGAAAAGTCTCTGTTAGCAGGGTATCACGGGTGGTGATGTTTGCTTACCTTTCCACGGTGGAACACGGCTTGGTCGACTCGGCAATTCGCAATCGAAGCAGCGCTTTTCTGTTACAGTGCTGCGCGCCGTTCCGATGCCACTTGTACAAAGTTATCATTACGTTTTCTTTGATTGGCCATGAAAAAATTATCCAAAGAATTCCCATTACAAACGGGAACTGCCATTGGTGGGTTTGGATCCTATTAAGTTTCGGTTTCCTCACGGGTCCGTCAGTTTGCATCAAATATCTTACGCACTGTTCAGAATGAGAAGTCGAGGTGTTCTGACTCTCTTCTACGTGTAGCAAACATAAACTCTTTATTTGAAAGGTAAACAGGAAAGTGGGGATGGAATCTGGCCAACAACGTTCCTGGGTGCGTTTCCGCGACTTAGCTGTGCAGTATCTTCTTATTGTAATACAAATGCTAACCAGTTCAACCAAAATACAGGTGACAGTAATGAGAAACTGGAGCGTGGAATAAGACTTAAAGAAGCGTTGCAAGTAGTATCGGCAGTCAACACACAAAAATAAATTGTATCACAATCAGCAGGATGTGATTTATTTCAGTTCACTCAATTTTATTACACCGAAAAAGATACCTCTCTTCAATCTGCAATTACGGTGCCTTATTAAAGGGATGTGTGACGAGTTGGTCACGCAACGCGTTTATAGGGTCCCTTGGGTTATCTATCCTTTCCAAATTATGGTAGAGAGAAAAACAGACATGAGATTTTAGTTCGGGCTTGTGGATTTAGAGATTCCCTATTTGAGAGATTCCCCGTTTTAGAGATTCCCCATTTAAGAGATTCCCTATTTTAGAGATTCCCCGTTTTAGAGATTCCCTATTTTAGAGATTCCCTATTTTAGAGATTCCCCGTTTTAGAGATTCCCCGTTTTAGAGATTCCCCGTTTTAGAGATTCCCTATTTTAGAGATTCCCTATTTTAGAGATTCCCTATTTTAGAGATTCCCTATTTTAGAGATTCCCTATTTTAGAGATTCCCCGTTTTAGAGATTCCCCATTTTAGAGATTCCCTATTTTAGAGATTCCCTATTTTAGAGATTCCCCGTTTTAGAGATTCCCCGTTTTAGAGATTCCCTATTTTAGAGATTCCCCGTTTTAGAGATTCCCTATTTTAGAGATTCCCTATTTTAGAGATTCCCTATTTTAGAGATTCCCCGTTTTAGGGATTCCCTATTTTAGAGATTCCCTATTTTAGAGATTCCCTGTTTTAGATATTCCCTATTTTAGAGATTCCCCGTTCCCCATTCCCCATTCCCCGTTCCCCGTTCTCCGTTCCCCGTTCCCCGTTCCCCGTTCCCCGTTCCCCGTTCCCCGTTCCTCGGTTCCTCGATTCCCCGTTCCCTATTTTAGAGATAGCCAATCTGAAAATGCTTTTGTGCACTAAAAACTGAGCAACACTCGTATTAAATCAACTAAACCGTTGAGTAAGATGTCACAGTGTAGAAAGATGTCGAACGTTTTGGAAGAAAGGTTGTTGTTGAGCTGTTCGACCGTTTACAATACACTGACCCAGTTGGCGGTGTTCATTGGCCGGGTTCATTGGATGGCATCGACAGGACCAAAGTACGTCGAACGGCAAGAGAATCACTCAGAAATGGCCTCTGGACCTGTCCTCTACAGCAAATGAGGTAAGAGCATTTCGAACTGTTTTTCTGTTTGACGTTTTCGATCTCATATGGGTCGAAACACATTAAAATATGTGCGTGACTCGCGAATGGAATGTTGCCAAGAAGGGTCAAACAACCTGCATTTTAACGAACTTTGAAAAGCTCTCGCGTCGCTCTCAATCATTTGCCCAGAGAACATCTTTTCTTAATTCAACAGCCAGAAACTGAATCGATTTGAAGGTTTAGCATATGGTGAAAAATAATTTAATTCACGAAGTACTTTTCCTGATGAGAAATGTATACTTTCGAAATTAAATTATTTCCGAAACACAAAGAACAACGCAGTTTCTACCAAAATCAGTTTTGAAGCTCTTGAGAGATTGCAAAAGTAAAATTGAGTGTTTAAAAGACGACAGAGGGATTTGTTTTTGCACGCAAACGCCTCAATTTGATGTCATGATGAGGACTGCTTCAAATGGCGATTTTAACGGAAGTTCGTTATTTGCATTTTTCTTTGAAATAAAAGGATATTTTGCCAAAAAAAGTATCCAGTGATTTTAGTTATACCCTAACCTATCTAACATTAAAATATGAAAGAAATCGAATTTTCCACCCTTGCCGCGGAATTTTGATTTTGTCTGATTTTTACAGACAGGCGTAATCTCGTTCCCAGAACTCGCGGGTGGGCGAAGCCGAAGGCGAGATCTGGTCAAGTAAGAAAATTCGATTTTTTTGATTGGCTGTTTCAAAACATGGCTGTCACAGCGCTAAAATTTGAACGTGCGTTGCGACGCTTCTCAGGACCTCTAGGGAATTCAATGTCTGTTTTTATGCAAATTAGACATTGTGCACGCAATCATAATATATGCATTCTTGGGACATTTCGTTGTTTACAGTCGGCCTCAAAAGTCAAGAAGATTTCTTCTCAGTTCTTCATAGCATTATAAAGCTATTTCTAGCGAATAACGATGTTCCGCCTTAAGAATCCACTGTAAGAATATTTACGTGACCCGATCAAATTTGCATAAAACCTAGACATGTCTAGTCATTGCGTGTAGCCGCCGAATGAACACTCAAATAAAATATTATTTACCCGAACTGAGCTTTGATGATTGCCTTCTGCTTTATTCTTTAGCAAAATACTTCGCTAGATATCATTCCAGGAAAGGCGAGATTGGTTAAGCATTCGTTATTCATTTGGTTAAGCGTTGGTTATTCATTTGATTGCCATTTTCTTAGAATTGTCTCGGGCATGCGCTATTGACTTGCCTGCTACATTCCTGACAGGCAATCACGTGGTACAAATCGGATTTGACCAGATCTCGCCTTCGGCTTCGCCCACCCGCGAGATCTGGGAACGAGATTAAGACAGGCGCTCTTAAAGGGTGATCAATATGAGCAGAACTGCCAAAGGAAGTGTGGTGGTTTTGGCCTACTAAACCCTACAGTAAACCCTTACATGTAAGACCTTTACCATGGTGCCTCAAAAATCAAGATATAGTCTATATTACCTTATTTTTAGCCAACACGGTTTGCGATTTAGGCAATCCACACTGCCGAGTTTTTCATGCATGCAAGATTTTAAAAAACTCAGCCTCTAAGAACGGTTACCCAGTGCTACAAAATATCACGACCGGCCATGTAGCCGGTTTGCGAAGCTAAATTAAAGATCCGAATCCGGCACTTTCAGGCACTAGTTCATATCCACGGAGTTTTTTTTGTCAGACTGTTAAGAATGTGATCAAGGGCAATCGAAGATTGGTTTATCTAAAAAAGGAACGGTTAATCGACTATTCGATCCCAAAATCAAAACTGGATTGGCTAAAATTAGCACTTTCATCGAACTTCTAGTAACAAATGCTTTTGCAGTTTTAAATTCCTTTCTCGATCATATCCTGGTAGATCATGGACGCCATGTTATCACTCTCTTACATTATTCACAACCCACTGATCAATTTCTTGATGATACTTTGATTACATATTTTAAGGACGGGGGAAGTCTAAGGCGAGAACATATCCTGCGAAAATCACAAAAAAAAAACAACAGGACTATTACACTTCTAAATGACTAATTTTTGGTGGGTTTTCCTAGACACAAGGGAAAAACTTGCAAAAAACATTGTCCCAACTTGAAATTTACTTTCATCCCAGCCATCCACGACCAAACACACTTTCTAACAATTTGAAAAGAAAAACTAGCAAGGTAGTTTGAAACAAAACTGAAAAATTATTCTTAGGATTTCTTTGATTTCACTACCGGTCAGTATAAAATGCAGACTAAGTACAAAATGCAGAGTGGGTACAAATTGCAGACTGCTGACTGCAGACTGAGTACAATTGCAAAATGCAGACTAAGACCAAAATGGTATATTAAACCATCTAAACGATATTATTGAAATCAAAGAAAGAAAAAGCTCGGTCAATTGACTAGCCACCAATCAGATGCGAGATAAAACCACAAGAAAGTAAAACAAACGGTCAATCACGAAACCACACTTCACTTTTCCTTGCAAAAAAATCGTCCTATCGCCTTTTCTTTTATTTTGGTACCCATTAACATTTTTATTTTGCTGTTTTTTTCTTCGAACATGCAGTGGAACTGAAGGGGCCAGAGCTTTATACTTCCACTGCTACGACGGCAGGTATCGTGGGGTATGAATCGGTCAAAAAATGTAAACTAGTGATGAAGGAAAAAAAACCAGGATAAAAAGGATGGCAGGAAAATTATTTATTTATTGTTTCAAAACAAGAACTGTCAGTTCATCAAACACACAGTATATTTCTAATTTTTAACTTGCTCCGTGTCACGCGGTCGCCTTTCCGAGTTCATCTATTCGCGGAAATTTTCAGAGGTCAAAGAACGCACAAGACAACTCACCTCGATAGCAACCAAAGGACCAACGCATTATGTTCCTTGATGATTACAAGCGGTATTTATCGAGTCTCGTGTGCTCTTACAATAGCGCAAATTTCCGTGGATGGATGAACTCGGAAAGGCGACTGCGTGGCACGGGGCGAAAAATATACTGTGTTTTGTTATTAGCAATAACTAAATTCCCTGCCACCCTGCATTTTTTTTCGTCATTACAGTTAGTCTACCCTGTTTTCCAAAAGACAAAGTACAAAAATCTGTGTGTGCGCCCCACGATACCTACCATCGTAGTAGTGAAACTAAGCTCTGGCCTCTTCAATTCCACTGCATGTTCGAAGAAAATTACAATTAACAAAATAAAAATGTTAATGGTGAAAAATTAAAAAAGGGTGCTAGGACGAATTTTTTGCAAGGAAAAGCGAACTGTGGTTTCGTGATTGACCGTTTGTTTACTTTCCGGCGTGTGGTTTTATCTCGCATGTGATCGGTGGCTAGTCAATTGACCGAGTTTTTTCTTTCTTTGATTGAAATTATATCGTCTTAGTTTGCATTTTGTACTCAGTGGGCAGACTGCAGTCTTCAGTCTGCAGTCTTCAGTCTGCAGTCTGCATTTTGTACCGACCGCATCATTTACCGTTTTGAAGTAATGCTAAAAATAGTAGAATTTATTACATTCACTGAGTTGTCTATTCTATCTTCGTACCCCTGCTTGAAAAAAAGTCGGCTAAAATTTGTAAACCGTGAAAGATACGACCCTATGCTTTTCATGGAAGTGTGAACACGCATTTGTACTTGTGTTCTTATAGTCAACAATTATCATCAAAATAACACAGCCGGACTAAAACAGTAAATATCAGTGTAAACGGGAATGTCAAAAAGCTTGCTTGTAATTAACATCATCCTAGAATTCCATTGTGTCGTCTCTTTTTTAAGGGGTGCTTTATTTAATTGAATTTTGCTACATAGCAAATGCAAAATTATATTTATTAATTTATTTAACAAAATAGGGGTAAGAAATCCTCTTAGAAGCCATAGGGGCTTATTGGATGAGGATCCCCCTGTAAATAGTTTTAAATTAGCATGGCACACGCACGGTTACTTGGGCTTTAGAAATGCAATTTACTAAGGGTGCGTTTCTTCGGGAAAATCCAAATCCGGATTCTTGTATCCAAAAACGGATTTTGCGTTTCTTTACCTAAATCCGAAAATAGATTAATCAGGGATTAGTGATCTGAAGAATCCATACTCCGAGTGGATACATCAGATCAAATCTAAATCCGGATTTTTAGGATTCATGATCCGTGCGTTTCTTTGGGGGACGGATCCGAAAATGGTACATCTGTCAAGCGGTCTTCCATGCAAATTTACTGTTCTCGCCATATTTTCTCTCGATCTTACGTGAAAAAACGTTTGATCGTGAAAAAGAAAATTCAGGTGATTATTCCGTTCCGTATATTTGAAAAATCTCCTCCAAAAGTACAGACAGAAGCATTGACAAGTCAGGATAACTTCATTTGTGTACCATTTCTGTAATTCAAGGACCAGTTTTTGCTAATTGTGAACGCAAATAGCGAGTTCACTTGAACCACTGCAGATACTGTCCTTGTTTACAAATTATTTGTATTCCATTGTAGTTGAATTCTAGGGCAGTACAAGAGAAGTATCGTTCTGATATATATATTGCGTGCCTCCAGCCTGTCTTGTCATGACAAAATAATCCTTTTTCGGATTTTGCGTTTCTTTGGTGTCGAAGAATCCATATGATCTGGGATCACAAATCCTTTTTCGGATTCTCCCAAAGAAACGCACCCTAAAGTGTATGCATTACACGATACGTGAGGCTAGGAACGATTTTGAATTTTAGTTATTTCCTAAATGCTGTTTTAAATCCTCTTGGGTTTTGTGCTGTTTTAATATTAAAAAGTAGGTTATAAAAAAGCTTCGGTCCTTGAAATAACATTATTGTGAATTGATTTTGGACCAACATGCGTGAGGCCAAAAGGACTCAGCGTATCTACAGTAGAGTGATTGTAAGTTTGGATGCCTGTTCTATAAATGCCCTCAAAGGACCGTGGTAACGGTTTATTATTGTAGCGATACATAAAAGTATCTACTTGAATGGCATTGACAATGAATAGAGGTTTAGTTGGTGCCATAATATCAGCCTTGAGAATTGTCCTAACTGCCCGCTTTTAAAGATGGTATACCCTCTGAAGATAATTTTTAAAAGTAGAAGACCATACTATGTTTCGATATTAACTGAAATACGGATGGATGGGTTACATTCATTTTGCCCTACAACGTTCTCAATAAGTATATGTAATCGCATGAGGCCGAGTAGAATTAAGGATAAATTTTCACGCGTATTTTCAAAGTTTTCACAAAATTGCCCGAGTCGCGCAGCGACGAGGGCAATTTGTGAAAACTTTGAAAATACAAGTGAAATTTATCCTTAATTCTACGAGGACTCAATGCCATTACTTGTTTATAACACAGAGGGCAAAATTTTCGGAAAACTTTCCATGCACGTTGAAACACAATCAGCCGGCCATCAGAATAATTATAAAAGTACCCGCTCGTAAACAATTTACCAAACAAGTATTTTAACTGCTGCTCAGCGCACAGAACAAGAAAGACTGACCATTATGTACATCTTAAGAGATAAATACAATTCTAGTTCATTGACAAAACACACTTATAACCCAATTAACTAAGTAAATTTTATTCACCTGAGTTGCGAAGCTTCCTCTCGCTGGAAAAACTATCGACCACGTCGCTGTAAGTTTTCAGTAGTTTTAAAACAAATAACAATTTGCTCTTTCCCGTAACACGTATGGGTTCACCTTTACGAATTCCTCTTCAAGCAAACACCCGATTTCCATACCATTTTTTACCAACCTTCTCGGTTAAAAGTCAAACTTTGAAGCAATCCTTGTCTTGAACAACTCAAAATGCGTTTTTCGTTTCAAGACGCCTACAAAATGCAAATGGCGCGCTCTCGCGGACAGCCAATCAAATGCGAGTAATTTTGGCGCTTGGCCAATCACGAATTAGTAATTTTGCCCTCGTCCCAAAGAAAATTAAGAAAAAATGCCCTCTGTCTCAACCAATCAGCATTCAGTAATTTTGCCCTCTATGTTATAAGGTATTTAAACCCCGTGGAAAAACTTGTACTAGGTCCATCTGAGTATTGTGTATGTCTCTCTACCAATTGTGGCTATAGACTTGGTTATGACAAATTTTCCTGCTAGTAGAAATGCTCGCATTGTATAAACAAAATACGGTGGAACCCCAATATAAAGAAATGTAAAGAAACCCGGTAGTAATGATTCTGTGGAGAAAACAACCAAATCTTCATTATACCGGGTTGCCAAATAATTATTTTGCTGTAAATATTAGACATTGATACACAAAGAGTATTTCACACAGCATTCGGTTCGTTAATCGTGCAAATGTTCTATCCAGATTTGGACGATCAAATAAAATTCGTGATTTAGGTTCTGCATGCATCTCTTTTGATCTGTGTTACGCATTCAGCTTTAGTTGCGTGATGACTTATATATTCGTCATATCGTTTAGGAGCTTCTGGATTGTGTTCCTTATAGTGGGGGTTTCGTTATAACGAGGTTCCGTAAGACTTGACGAAATTGTTTAGGAGTTATATGTTCGCCTTTTTAACATACGATTAATAACTGAACAGTTTTTTTAGTGTGCAAGCTTACGTTACCGGAAAGTGGCTAATTATTCCGGATAACATTGCCAATCGGAAAACAACAAAGATTACGGGGGGGCAAAGACATTATCGATAACAGTGTCGTAAGTGTCGAATGGATCTCTAGCATTTTTCGCTGGGTGTGCAATCATATATTGGTTTCCCAAGGTATAATCACCTACCAGGACCCTTGCCAGGTACACGTGCCAGGTACACGTGCCTGATTCCATTGTTGTTGAATGGCGAATACGTCTGCCGTACTGAATATTGGGCTTGCAGGGCAAAATGCATGCCCTTTCCATAAACACAATCTAAAAAGACAGATAAAGGATTATAAGAGGGATGAAGGATACGAGATGGGGCTTAAAATGGAGACGAGATTCGGAAGAATGGTGATGTGGCTAACAACATCCTCTGGAGGCTGTCTCATACTCCTACAGCTGCGTTCTTGAAAATCCCTGTCCAGAAAGTATGTTCTTGTCGCGAAGGACGCTATTATGAGCGTGAATCCTCCCGTGAGAGGTGAGGAGCTCGTTATACAGTACAATTGTCCAATGCAAGCAGTGACTGTCGTCATCCTCAAGGTAACTCACTCAAAGAAAAAGAAACCATTTGCCAGCTTATACTTACTGCTTGTTACAGAAAAACTCCTGATGAAACCGTATTGGTTTATGGACCCACAGTTAAGGCCGTCTGCCCCGTAAAACAGGTTCATCTCGTTGCTTCCTCGAGGCCGCTTTCTGTCCACCTTCTGTTTATTGACTGCATATGTCACATAAAGTGTCGAGTTTTGAACTCTTTCTATCTTAATGATGTTTGCGGAGCAGGATTGACGGAACTTGTCTCTGACTTTGTTGTACTCCCCAGCATCTCTTACAGGATCCAGTTGGAAGAGATGTACGGTTTCTTTTCGTCCTGTGGGATCGCATTGTTGGGGAACCCAATAATCTGGAAACTCTACGTACATCTTCCAGGAGAAAAAAAAACAATAATTCGTATAAGTAGACAACCTACAGCGACAAATCCCTCCTCAAGCTGTTATGTGCACATCATTAAAAATGGCCGAAACCAAATCCAGTTAGACAACCGTTCACTTTTACCATACTAGAACAAATTAAAATCCACAAGCAATTAAACTAGAATAAATGCTTTAGATAAATTTTGGATTAAGTATTGCGTTGTGGCAATTCTTATGCGCCTAAGAAACGGAGGCCATACATTGCTCTTGCTTGCGTGCAAAATTGGGTTTGGGACAACAACAAACACGCGTGTTTCCGTAGCAACAAAAGTCAATGACCTTTAAAAGAACGTTTCAAACATTTTCCCACTTTGCTAGTTTAGCAGTTCTTGTAAGGAAGCATGAAATGCCCGAGCATTTGCTGAGCACTGAGCCTGAGTCTGAGAATTGATTTCAGTGGATAGGGCTAAACTCAGGATCTCAACTCCAGATCTCAACACAAACTTGAATCTATGTCATTAGACGTTGTCTACACCGTAAGGCTATCAAATTACATTTTTTCTCCCTTCATTAAAATTCAGGTTAATTACCATTCCTTCACGCCTTTAAATATTTCAGTAACGTAGTACTTCCTCAGAAAGGAAAAACAAATATTTCTTCATGCGAACGTTCACGTGGTCTGAACCAGAAAAATACCAAGGTTTGATTTATTTGCAGCATAGGCATAAAGTTGCCACATTTGCCGGAGTGAAGGGCCTAGTATATTTAAGGTTGCAACAATAAAAAAAATAGGCGACAATTATATATATTACACCTTTGCATCTATACTGTGCCTATTTGTCTGAGCCTGTGTACCGTGGCAATATAATTTATCCGGCAGAGCTAAAGCAGGAATAAAAGGTGACCTACTGGGTAACTCCTTAGAAGACTACTAAACGGGTAAAACAAAAAACCTAGATTATTACATTCTCAATCTAGGTTGCTGAAATTTCTAGCTTTTGGATTGGCTCATCACACACAAGTTATCCGCAAATAACACTGCTTTTGCCTTATAAGGAAATTGGATGCCGTCTCAAGTGCCTCGGCGTTCAAAAGTTTTCGCCGTGACGCAAATAATTCAACGATGATTACCACAGTTGAGGATTTAAAAAACAATTATTCCACTCGGGCTTATTGGATACGAGAGGTGATCATATCAAACTTAGCGCTACACGCCTAGTTGGTTAGTTACCACCTCATATCCAACAAGTCCTAGTGGAATAACTGTTAATTATCCTAGGACAACATTTCCGAACCGAGAAAATAGGGAATGGCTTAATTCAATAAAACGCATGCTATCTTAAATATCAGTTGAATACCTTGCATCCTTGATGCAGAACTGCTGTTAGCCGTATTCTCGTTTCTCGGTCTCGTTTTGGTAGTCTTTGTCTCTGGAATTCTGTCCTTTTGTTAACTTTCAATGTGAACGGACTGCCCATGATTGAGGTCCCTGCTACTTTTATAGACACGGTGAATTCTCCAACGAATGTTGGTCGGTAAGAAACTGTATAACGGCCATCCTTTAAGTTCGTCAAAGCGGTCTGTATGTGTTTGTTTAACGGTGATTTAACTGAAACACTGATTTCGTCAATCTCACTGTAAGTTTTTTGGCCCACTGAATCTTTTGTAACTACTGTAAAAGTGCAATCCTCGCCTACCAAAGTCTCTGTGAGGCTCCTTCCTTCTGCCACGGACAATGAAGGCTCGGTGTTGGTGGTGACCAGCTTTCTCGGTGTGATTGGACCATCATTTGAAACGTGCTTGACCCCAGAATAATCCAGCCTCGGGATAAATTCGAAACCGGGCGGTACAGAAAGTTCTTGAAGCCTTTATTCAATCGTCGCTTTGACGTTTAGAATTTCTGCTAAATTATTTCGGAGAACATCTTCACAAAACGTCAAGGTGTTGTGTATCTCCATCAGCTTTCCGTCCAAGTTTGACATTTAGGTAACAAATGCATTTTGAAAAGCTGCTTTCTGTTTGCCTAACCTTTCAGTCACGCTTGCTTCGTGTTGGCGAATCAATAATATGCAGCGTTCAGCGACTCGCTTGACTTCTCTTGTCGCTTCTTCGATACTGTTGTTTACTTTCAGCTTTCGTTTCTCCAAGAAGTCTTTGTGGGTCATCAAACGAGAGCCGCTCGCCTCGACTTTGCGTATTCTGGTCTCAATTTCAGATTTGTTATTATCAAGCCCTTCTTCAAGAGAGATTTTGCTGTGATCTTGATGGTCTAGTATAGCACAGTGACGACAAATGCAAATTTGGCACTTTTCACAGAAGAACCGAACTTCACCTTTGTGTTTTTGCAAAAGTTTGCTCTTCGAACGTAATCTTGCACATCACTTGACTCGAAGCTCCCAATTTCCTTAACATGATGGTCCCTGAAAAGTTTTCCTTTCTTATGGGCCCCAGCGCAGTCTTCACACAAAAAGCAGTTGCGATGAGAACAATAAAACTTCAAATATTTTCCTTCGTCGCAATTTTCACATTGCGGTGAATCTTGTTGTCCTCGTCCGCTGTATCTATACATGTATGCTTCGACAATTTCAAACAACTGCTTACAAAACAGATTGGATGGCAGCCTGTTAACATCGTTGCTCGGGCACTCGGAAAACTCACGGCATGTTGGGCAACTTAATCCTCCTTCGCGATGGGGAATTCACATATTTATAACGTTTGTAAAAAACTTTACTAGTACTAATAAACGAATTTTTTGCAAAAACGTATACCAGTGAAAAATAAATGAAGCGATATATATTTTAAAAAATGCTTTTACTAATAAATGCAAAATCCTGCAAAAAGGAAAACGACTTTTTTGCAAGATATTCCATTTATTAGTATATGTTTCACTATTAATACTAGTAAATGCACAATCTTGCAAAAAAGAAAACAACTTTTTTGCAAGATATTCCATTTATTAGTATATGATTTATTATTAATACTAGTAAATGCAAAATCTTGCAAAAAAGAAAACGACTTTTTTGCAAGATATTCCATTTATTAGTATACGTTTCACTATTAATACTAGTAAATGCGCAATCTTGCAAAAAAGAAAACGACTTTTTTGCAAGATATTCCATTAATTAGTATATGATTTATTATTAATACTAGTGAATGCGCAATCTTGCAAAAAGGAAAACGACTTTTTTGCAAGATATTCCATTTATTAGTATATGTTTCAATATTAATACCAGAAACTCATAAGGACTTGAAACGTGTAACTCGCATATGTAGATTTTGACTGATGCTCGTAATTATTCATTTTCGCAAGTACCATATTTGGAACATGAGGAGAAAGAGAACTGACCAATCAATTTCGTGAACGACGTGACGTAGTTTCACACCAAGTTCGCCCGCTTGCTTAAGCCGACAAACATCGCCGACAAAGCTTTCAAACGTTGGAATGACAAAGCGAAAAGAAATACTGGTTTCGAAGACCGAGCAGGAACAAAATTGGCAATTGAAACAACATCGAGCAAACCGCTGGGGTTAAAAGTAGATAAGACTGCGAAACCAAACCAAACTAGTCTAGCGTTGTGTTTACGATTTCTTTCACTGTGGCACTATCAAGAAATGTTCACAAAAGGTAGGTTTTACACGGAAAACTTTTGACACCAAAATATCAAGACGTGATACAAAAATATTTAACACAGTAAAATTGAAGAGAACCGTTTAATAATATTTAAGTTAAGTGTCACATGTCACACATTTTTCGGTTGTTCGCTACCAAAATCAAGCTAAATAATTAAGCTTAAACAACTGAATAAGAAAGGACGACATTTTTTCGGCCTTATAAGCCTACTATAAAAAATAACACTGCAGTTGATGTAGCTCTGAGTTCAAGCAGCTCCAAATGTTCAAATAAAGAGATTGCAATGCAAAATAAGTTGAATGTTTGATTCATTGTTGTTTTGACACATTCCGTCCGCGGCTTCTGAACCTGTAACCACCACTACGTTTTGTGTTCATTTCCACTCTCCATCTTCAATGCTGAAATCATACTGTAGCTTTAATCCACTTTGGATGTTGAATACAACAATCTTTCAGGAAACGTCAAACCTGTACCACATTTTAGAGCCAATATTTGGAAGACTTTTTCAAAAAATTATCCTCGGATGTTCACTTCGGAGCAGTTTCATTGATCCATTCAGCTTTGCAAAGAAACACTGCAACACGGTTTTGGCGCCTTTTTCTTTCAGTCATGTGATCGATTTCCTTTTTTCCTTTCTGTTTTTTTTTTTTTCGTTCTTTCTTGATTTTTATGATAACTAGTGATTGAGTTTTGAATCAACTGCGCATTTGTATCACTTTAAGTTTAATTTTCAAAGGAAGCGAAATGAACTGCAGCATCCTGCCGAAAAATTACTTTCAATAAGCTCATAATCGTTCAGTTAAGTTTCAAAACGCTGGGTTTGGGCCAAACCCAGCGTTGTGAAACTTTAACTTTTGTAATTTACCGAGCACTTTTGCTAAGTATGTTGCCATCTTCAGCTCAAAACTCGTGCGTAGACTGGAGCGAGGGGTTTCCAAATATGGTAGTTTGAAAAATGAATATTCACGCCCCCACGAGCATAAAACGCGAGTTGCACGTTTCAACCCCTTATGAGTTTATTTATTTATTTATTTATTTATTTATTTATTTTGCTTCGCCTGGGAGTTACGTATAAGTATAAGTATAAGTATAAGTAAGAACCAATTACTGTGGGCCCAAATTAATTAATTAACAAGGTACATAAGGAAACAAAAACTGATTAAAAACAACAAGTTACAGGACAATTCAACAGTCTAGCATTTTTACATTTAACACATATAGATTTCCAGGTTCTAGGCTCTTCAGGATCATAGCTTGTACGAAGGGCTTCGAAAAAATATTCTAGTAGTTTAAGCTTGAAACTCTGAATTGATGTAGACATTCTGATGTAGACATTCTGGTTTCTGTTAATACTAGTAAATGCACAATCTTGCCAAAAGGAAAACGACTTTTTTGCAAGATATTCCATTTATTAGTATATGATTTAGTATTAATACTAGTAAATGCGCAATCTTGCAAAAAGGAAAACGACTTTTTTGCAAGATATTCCATTTATTAGTATATGTTTCACTTTTAATACTAGTAAATGTAAGATCTTGCAAAAAGGAAAACGACTTTTTTGCAAGGTATTACATTTCTTAGTATGCACTTCACCATTAATACTAGTACATGCGATGACTTGGAAAAAGGGAAAACGACTTTGACTGTGCATAGGCTTTTTAGTGGAGGATACGATGAAAAGAAAGACCAATTTTGAGCGCTAACAGGATTGCGTCCCCGGTTATGGCCTACCATAGTACTGTCTGTCGGGCCTGTGCTGTGTTGGAAAAAGGACTGTACTAGTAGTGCCCACAGTGTCGCCGTAGAGCCCGAAGACCTTTTATAGGTACATATTTGGTGCTTTAGTAATGCAAGTTGACTGATAAAATCGAAAAGGGACATCGGACCGGATGTGCAAAATTCTTGGAATGCAGTAAGGCACTGAAGGCCCATCCGTACTAAACTGAACATAATTTTTGTCCCCGCCAATAAAAATTATGATAAAATTTCACTCTAACAAATTTCAGTATTGGCCAACGTGTTTGCCTTAACCAAAAAATGTAGCCCAAAAATACGACGACAATCAACGATGAAATGAAGCACCTATTTTTTAACCACCGTAAACCGAGATCCAATTTATCTGATTCATGCATGACAGCCGTTGTTTTCATCCTTGGCAAGTTTGTCGCGCTCCGAGCCTAGTGTGGTACTCCGCATTTCATGTCCGAAGGTTTTTTCAGGAAAGAAAATATTGGCAAGTATTTTTATTAGGGATGTTATTTCGTACTGAAAAAAAATGGAAAAAATCGCGGTGAAAAAAATGTTGTCTTACTTAGTTTTTAGGGATACGTGTCTGTAATACATGCGCACATATCGTTATTGTCATTTTATCCCTTATGGGTATTTGTAAGGCTCCAAAATTTAGCATGGGAGTTTTGGGGGTTTCATTTACTTATTGGTTCAGGGGATTTTTTGGAGTTTCGCTTCAAGCCCGAAGAATTTTTTTTTTGTGATTTTCGTTTATGTGCCAATTCGCAGCTCCCCGCCACGTAAGTACCCACTTCCGGAGGGGGGCTACAAAGCAGGACGAGACTCCACCTTCTCTCTGTCTGTTCGTTCTCGCCCTTTTGTTTTGTTCACTTTTTCCCCGACCAGAGAGCCTGTTTAGAGGTTACATTTTATTGTGCCCTTTTCCCCATGGACGCCACTTTTCCTTCGATTACCACTATCTAAGGGTGCCTAAAATAAGGCTATAACGGGCAGACCTAGGCCGGTAAATATATCGGGGGTTTTTTGGCGGCAAGGGGGAGCAAATGGGTACTTATCTGGCGACTCTTTTCGTCTTGCCTTTTAGCGCTTCTTTTTGTTATTTATTATTACTTTTTCGGCTTAATACTTTTATTTTTACTTTTCTTCATCATTATCACGTCTTTTTCTTTTACGGTATGAGCTTTTGTTTCTTAGTTTGGGAGGCGGGGTTGGACTACCCGGCGAAGTTGGCGGGCCGGCTCTCGTACGATGGTACCCCATCCCTTTTGGCATTACCCGGCTGGTAGGGTAAGTTACTTGTAAACCCGGGACAGCTCTGTCTCCGCTGAGCAGAAGGGTAATACGCTACCTCATTGTAAACAGGCCTAAGGTACTGACGGACTACATGTATCCCTCTGACATTATTAATCTTCTCGGAAATCCATTTAGCCTAGTCTCTTCCTTTTTGTACCTATTTTTCATTTATTTAAAGCCTCTCTCTTTGGTTTGCTTTTTTTCCCAGTTGATCATTTACTAGTACATATTATAACCAAACCCAACATGTTTTATAAAGATTCAAAAATGCCTAGTAAACGGGTGATGTGGCTAGGTCGTCCCAGTTTTGACCGTGAAGTATTGGCCATTCATATTTGGGAGGGTAACATCTTACAAAAAATCCAGTTAAGAGTCTTACGACGTTGTGTTCGACTGAGATTGTTAACTTTTTTTGTCGCTGACAAGTCATATGAAACGCACTAGTTATGTGCTACAAATTGATTGATGGCGATCGAAAACTATTCCAATTTGCCACATGCATGGTTAGTGGAAATTTCATTAGAACAGGTTTTACCCCAGGTCTTAAATATGTCTAAACAATAAACAGAATAAAGCCTGTTCTGATGTTGTTTGTGTACAGGTGACACCCTTATAGCGCTATCAGTTCCAAACAGCACCCTTGTCGTCTCGATGCCAATAATTCCAGTAAGACACACTCAACTGAAGTATGGAATATGGAATATCTTGCAACATAGCACATTTACTACTATTAATAGTGAAACATACACTAATAAATGGAATATCTTTCAAAAAAGTTGTTTTCCTTTCGGCAAGACTTTGCATTTACTAGTATTAATAATGAAACATGTACTAATAAATGGAATATCTTGCAAAACATATACTAATAAATGGAATATCTTGCAAAAAAGTCGTTTTCTTTTTTGCAAGATTGTGCATTTACTAGTGTGAATAATAAATCATATACTAATAAATGGAATATCTTGCAAAAAAGTCCATTTCTTTTTTGCAAGATTTTGCATTTATTAGTATATGATATTTATACTTTATATGTTTTTTTTTCTAGTTTTATGTAAATTTAATTTTAACTGGTAAAGTTTTTCACCAAAAATTCATTTACTAGTACTAGTAAAGTGTTTTAAAAAGTTTGCAAGTATCTGATGACCCTTCGCGATGCTGTCGCAACCATGGTTCAAGACAGTTTTTGCAAAAAGTTTGGAGACATTTTAATATTTTCGGTTCCTTAATTTCACTAAACTGCTCCTGGTATACACAGCATTCCAATTCCTTTTTGACATCGTCAAAAAAGCGACCACTTTGAGCCATCAATGCCACCAAAGGACAAGGATTCGTGAAATAGCTGAATTGCAAAAATCTATTCCGAGAATAAACGGAAGTAGATGCATTCTTGCGCATGCACAACGTAGTCCCCAGGGTCCAAACTCGTCCCCAGGGTCTTCTCGCTTTTCAATATGGCGGCAGCTCGGGAGAAGACCCTGGGACATAGCGACCTAAAACGGTCGCTGATTGGCACCATTCTTCGCCATGACTTCTGATTGGTTTACGTCTTCCAAAAGCAAAGATGGCGGATCTTTGTAGGTTCTTTATGCAACCCAAACAATTTTATTTCTAGGTCTCTGTGACGTGAAAGGTGAACAGTTTTTCTGTTTGACAATTTACAAAACTGCAGCTGTTCCGTATGAGGAACATCTGAAGTACCAAACCCAAGATTCCTAGATAATTCGTACATTATTCGGGTTAAAACTTCCTCGATCGCGATCGCCAATCGCCAATGTGCACGATACTTTAAAGTTTTGGAATGGCAGTCGCCGGATATAAGGTGGCGTAATGGACTGTGAAATACTTAATGGTAATGTACTTGCTCCGATTTTTGTCATAAATAAAGCATAACCGCGCACTAATTATTTGTGTTTCCATGGTCATTGAAAGCTTGTAGGACACTTGTATGTCGTATGTTTGTATTGTTTTATTTATACATGTTAGACTCATTCGCAAAATTGTTCTTCGGCTGCGAATTTGCTGTGCAATTAAGGAATCTAATAAAAATGAAAAACTACCGGTGTAAATCATATAAAATTAGATATAACTTAAATGAGACAGCTACTGCTTAGGGCATTCCATTCTTTGATAAATTTGTAGAAGCTACATTTATAGACGCTGTTGCTATAGCTGCCGATATTAATAAATAATTTCAAGTGAGGAGACAAAGTTGCTAGGATAGGCAATTTATAATATTGGTAATTTGAGGATTTCCACAGCAGGAATACATAATTTTATACACATTGGACGGCTACATGTACGTGATTCTACAACGTTGCTTTAATAATTAAAGCAACTTTGTAGAATCATGTTACAAGTAGCTCAGAATGGTTGAGACTGTTCCAAGTTCACACTTGTAGAAGTGATCATGAACTGAATGAATTTAGAAGGTTTTTTAGTCCTTCCACACCATGAGAATGTTTCTGCTTAAGGGGATTCCAAACACTACTCACGCAGCTAACCTGCTACTGGCATTTTTCAAGGCAAGGCTTAACTGGGGTAATATAAACCTGAATCTTAAATATATGATAGTGACGTGGGGTATGGGACGGAACTGAGCTGTGTTCACGAGCTTGCTAGGATTTTCATGGCAAGGCCTAATTGGGGTTTACAAGCCTGATTCTCCTTGGTATCAGGACAACTACCCAGATTACATTTTCAAAAATTATTGATAACTTGAATTGTCAGTGAAGTTTTAGTGATCATAACAAGATAAGGCAGCCAATGGCAAAGGAGTAAGCCATGCTTCCAAGCTTGCTAATCCCAAAAAGGGATTGTAACATATTTGCTGTAATCTTTTGAATGGTAGACTGCTTCTGTGTTGTTGCTTGAAGGTGGAGTTAAGAACTAGACATCCTGAGCATCCATCTGCCAGGGCTAGTGAATTACTATTCTTATTTTGTGGAAGGGATTCATGTGCAAGTTACCATAACCCATGCCCCTCTTAGTGTCTAAATATCAAGGGGTAGGGGATTGATGGTGTGAAGAATGTAAGGGACCTGGAATTTACAACAAACTTTTCCTAATTTTTCATAATTCACAACATACTTTTTTTCAGGTTGGCATTTTTTGCCAAACAGGTATGGAATTTGACCTTGCACCCATTGATATTGTCAGGTTATAACTTCATGGCTTGTCATTATTCTCACTTCCCTGTTACTTGAATTTTCTTTCACTATATTCAATTTATTGCCAGTCAAATACAATAAATGGCCACTGGAAAAAATAAATTGTTTTTCTTAGAAGGGATAATGTTGCCTCTAACAAATATATGTATGGCACTTGATTTAATCATGTTTCCTTTTATTTTTCAAACATTAACAAAAACGTGATATCATCATAAGAGCACCTTAGGTTGATAGCAGTTATATTGTGTTCTTCCTTTACTCGTTATTAATTTTAAATTCCAGTTAAAAAACTCCATGTAAATAATCATTTTTTCTCCCTTTTCTCCTTGAACCCCCCATTTCCCATTGATTTCCATTTTTAAACAGTTCCAAACTTCACCCAAATAACTCAATTCATTGAAGTACTCAAGGATGAAATTTCTTAAAACCTATAAAGAATTGTTATCCCCAGCGCTGGTTGAACAAACAAAGAGGACTGTATCTATCCACTGTTCAAATGCTCTATTTGTTCATTCTTTACAGGCTCTCATTTTACTAAATTCTAACAGCCAAGATTGCACAGATAACTTTTTCCAAAAGTAAATTGTTGTTGATATCATACCTTATCATTAGCCCAATCAGTTATTAACAACACAAGTGTGTTAGTATTGGACACTCGTCTACAATGGTACTAAAACGATGTTTCTAACCCAAAAAAACATGCACATAAAGTATCATGGGAAAATATTTGTAAACTGGACAGCTAAAGCACAGAAAGCAGTATTGAAAGTGACAAATCCTAGGAGATCTGCAATTGAACAAGCAAATATGTAGACAGGAATAATGGGACCAAATAAATCCAACAATGCCAGCATGACCACTGTTGCTTTCAAAGCCGCACCTGGGATTTGCTGGATTAAACACCACTACTGAACTGTTTGACTAAACAATTGCAACATAGCTCTCTGGAAGAGCACTTGCAATAAATGGGAGGCTGTAACTTTTAAATAAATCTTATGATGATGAACAAAGATTCATCCCTCATCTCAAGCATACCAGCCCTTACCGGTATTTTATTGTAACCTCTGAAGATCGCAAAATGCTAAAAATGTTCAAAGACTTAATATGTTATCACTCCTAATAAATAAACATGAGCATTTTTTTATCAGTGGTTGAACAAGATATTGAGAAGTGTTACCCATGAATTAAAAAGCTCAAGAAACAGATTGCTATGGGATAGCAGGCAGAGTAAAGTAAAGATTACATACAAATATTGTTACTTGAACATATAAATGTTTGAAAATAAAAAAAAAAGTTGAAAATGAATGTGCACTCCATGCCAGGGTATACTATGCCAAAGATTTTGGTATGGATCAATGCAATTTTCATTCAGTTTATCCTTAAGGATTGACACAAATCAATAGTACAAGCTTCTTAAGAAATGTACTTGGTGAGGCAGGGTTTAAACTTCTAAACTCAGTTACTAGTCTACTATATTACAGTATTATAGTAAGTGGTGCCACTCAAGGAATAAACAAACAGTCATAAGAGTTACATTTACCAAGCCAAGTTGGCTAGGATCAGCAAGTAATAAATAAATAGACAGGTTGAGCATAAATAGATAAATAAAGAAATATTTAAAAACAGTCATTATTACTGGACTTACAGAGATCGAGATGTAACTCATTTAGAAAATATATTTCACTTCACTGGTTTGATTTAAGGCCTAAGCTCACATCCATAAGATTAATATTACGGTGCCATTAAGTATTACGTATGTTCTAACGAGATATATCGACCCAGATCATGGCCAGAACCTCTGTCATGGCCTCTTTTTTAATTTGGATTTCTTTATGAGCAGTTAGTGGAAACTAAAATATTAAAAAAAAATAACAAACGAGGAGTTTTGGAAACGAGAACGATCAAACACTTAAAAACATATGTGTCGCCAAGGGTACCGTCAAGGGATATTATTTTCGCTTGAAGTGCGTATTTTCTGAGAGTTTTACTATCAACCTGTGATCAGGTTAGCAAACCATTCTCGCGGGAAGCTTAAAATCCCTCCCCCTCCCCAAAGTTAGCTTGTGATTGAAAGGAATGTCGCGTTCCAAAATGGGTTGGCTTGTATCGCTGGCCGGAATATAGTTGAAAAAACCCAACGATTAACTTGGAGACGTCAAATAATTCAATATCCTGCGTTGTTGCTGTTGTTGTTGTTGTTGTTGTTGTTGTTTTTTTTTCAATAATTCGCATTTCCTTTTCATTTACGATGTTGAGTAAATTCATCCCCCGTTCTCCTAAGTTGTCTTAATTTGAAAAGCAGGAGGAGCAAACCTTTATCATTGGAGATATTTAGCCTGAAATTAGGGGTTCCCTTCACGCTCACTCGAATTTTCGAAAGAGTTTATGGCACCACACACTACATGTTACCAGTATCACTTTCCGCTTGCCCGCGCTAACTCGAGAACACGTCGGACTAGTCTAGGAAAACAACTGCTTTTGAACGGACATTTGCTCCTGATTTTGGTCGTTCTTTAGGGGGAAGCCGCAGGTAAGTTGCGTGACATCCCAGATCAATCCAGATGAACGACTGCGAAGAAAGTATAAATACGAGACTCAGTTTCTTAGCTCCCAGCCTCAAACTGTCAGACTGAAAAGCGCCAATTTTAGACGCAAAATGTGATCCCTAGAGTGGTAAATCGAGGGCCCAGAAAAGTTTTACCCCTGTCGAACATGTACTTTGTCATGAACAGAAAACAATTAGATTTCGTCCACTCAGTCATGTGCATTTATTTCAACATGCTTCCAATTATTACATTATAACAGCAACAAGATAAGATGTAGGTTTTCTGACGTAAAGGAACTAAAACACAGCTATGGCATTCCGGTGTGGAACATTTCTATCAGTCGAACAGTCTCGACCAATAGAAACAAGCAAAATCTGACCCTAAAGAAACATATAGCCCTACATGTTTTTGGAAACAAGTTGTCTTACGTAATTCACAAATTCATCCCAACTGTCTTCCGGCAGTTCTAATTTTATGAAGATAGTGGTCACTCTATACAGTTACACTGCAAGACAGCCTAGCGTTCTTTGTTCCGATGTTGCGACAACTTTTACTGCGTAAACTGAGTGGGAACATCTTTAAAGGAACTTCTTTGTGATAAGAAACTGTATAATAACACGAGACTTTCGAGCTATGAAGTAAAAGTCGCAGTGTTGTGAAATTCAGTTAAAACACGAACTCCTCAAAAGGGGCCTTAAAACTGCAGTCATGTTTTCATATTTCTAACAAAGGTATTTTTCAGCCTCTCAACTTTTACACTTTATAGATAAAGGTTCAAGTAGGAGTCCAAAAATTATATATATATATACTCACAGAGATACGTAAAACACATACTTAATATCCGTTTTGCTACTTTACTTAAAAGGTACCTGAGTTTCCTGGTCAACAGCTTAAAAATTATTTTTTGTCTCACTAATATCACAGCAAATTTATTTTACTTGTTCGCCGGTTCCGTGGTGTAACCATACAGATTTAAACTATGTTGTGCTTTTCAAAATAAAATTTTCTACTTTAGGTTTCATTCTTCCATATACGCCACACCCCAGTCCCATTCAAATCTACTCAACCCATTTCCTCGGTCTAGAATCTTTACAAAGCTGTATACTAAGGGCCGTTTTACATGGAGGTGGGGGACCCCGGGTAAATGAGGTAACCCTCCTAGCCGTTATGGCAAAATAGCCCTCCTTTACATGCAATCCTGAAACTCCGGGGTGGCGGGGTAAACTTTCTCAAGGTTAAGGCGAAGTCGCTAAACATATAAACAAACAAAATGGCGGGCTAACTCGCTGGCTGTTTTTTTGGACAACGTTTCAGTGCTGTGCCTTGTTACTGTCGCCTTTAAGGATGCAAAGTCTCAACCAACGGCAATTAATTGTTCAGGCAACTGAACAGTTAAGAATAAAGAATGATATCGACCGATTCAGTAAAGTAGTACTGTTAGGCGAAGCTTGAGACTCGCCGCCTACGCTTGCTAACGTCAAATGTTTGCAGCATCTCATCAAAAGTGTTTTCAGCCTGCAAGTGATTGTCGTCGTGGCGTTTTTTAACATTTGGAAGATGAAATATGCCAAAAAGATCGCCAGTTTTGTAACCGCGGGCTTTGAAATGTTTCACAAGCCTGACCCTGGGTAGGCGGGTTTCCCCACCTTGACACGTTTACATGGCAAAACGTGACCCCGGCTGAGAGGGTACCCTACCCACCACACCAGGCAACCCGCCTGGGTGGGTTACCCCACCTAACATGTAAACGTGATCCTTAAGATAAAATGAGAGATTATATGTACAGGCGAGTCACCCCACCTAGGCGGGCTACCTCACCTACCCGCGGTCCCCCACTTCCATGTAAACAGGCCCTAAATTAGTTACAGTAACCACGCAACCTAAGACTACTTTGCATATTGTGAGTATCAAAAACCTTATAAGCATGCTTCAGATAGAGGTTCTAAAAGGTGTCAAACACCCAGACTGCGAGCATTCTCTTTTTCACTCAAGGATTATCAACCGAAAAGCAATACACACGAGCGCGCGAATGAAAGCAAAGGAATGACCACGTGCAAAACGCGCGCTTGAGGAATAAGCGTGACAGCGCATAGTGAATATCTAACACCAATCCATGAAGTAAACTGCTTGCATGAATTTTATTGGAAGGGGGGCTCAGAAGCTTTTCTTTGATCAGCGGATCCCTTTAGCTGCCAACTCTTCTTTTACTCGCCGCAGGTAGTCTGGGTCGGGATATCCAAACCTTCAAGAGAATAATAAAAGTATTAGTGGTGAGTATTAACTGTTTTAGCGGTTGAGTTTATGGATATTTTGAAGCCTGACGACGCGATCCTCATAACAATTCTATCAAAGGAATACACCATCTAAAGTAGATTCTTGCCTTGAAATGAAATTACTGTGTTAGTAAATATTCTTACCCAGAAGACCCTCCATATACACTAGTCTTGTGATGAATATCATTCCACGTAATTTGATTTGTACACCCAGTTGTACTTGAAGTCCCAACAGTAAACACCAAACGCGCGTCAAAGGCTCTCCTCAGAAGCTGCAGCACTTCTCGTCCTTCGCGTGTATCCGGAAGATATGCAGTACGATATGTGCCTTGATAATATTCCCCGGGGTTTGGATGTTCCTTGCCTTGAACTCCAGACGAAAAGCGATAGTCGATGATGATCGTGCCATACCCTGCAAATACACCAAGCACAAAGCGTCCATTTCAGTACATGCAAGGAGTTAAGTTACTGTAAAACACTAAGCCAGACACTTGTGTAAACATCCATTCTTCTTCGAGTAAAAGGGTCTGCAATGCAAACAACAACAACAACAGCTTCGCTAGGTTCCCTTGTTTCAGGAATATAATATATATATATATATATATATATATATATATATATATATATATATATATAGGGTAACGTAACAGCGGGCCCGCAGCAGTGTAGCACCTCTCAAAAGCTTGTATTTTCATTGGACCGCTATATGTAGCAGCTCTATTGTTTTTACGCCTCGTTCTTTGTTTCTTTTGTTTGTTCTATTGTTTAGCGGACTAATCGTGGAAGACCTTACGACAGCTGCTACATCGCCCAACAGCGGTGCTCCTCAAAGGAATCCTGCATTGTTTTATAACTTGATACGTAGTCTCAGAATAAAGTCCTAGATCAAATAATACCCAAGTGGTCGATGACCTAGTCCTACGATATTGGATAAATAATAAGCAAGTTATCACTGGCTTACTCTTAATTTGTATCGGTATGAATTGGCATAAAATAATATTAAAGCACGTTTAAAACTGGAAATAAAAGAAAGGTGCACGTTTAAACTTGAAATAAAAAAAGGTATTGTCAATAAAATTTCAGTTTAGTTTCAGGCAATAAGATGGCCAATTCGAGGCCAATCTTCACATTCACAGCTCAAATTAAAGTGGAAATGCAGAGATAGGGTCATGTGATCGAGCTTTGCCAAGGCGTTTACTGAATCTTTCAACTTGTACAATATTGGCGTGAGCTGGCTCCGATGGCACGTGGTATATAAAGCGAGGTAACCCTTTCAACCGCGTGTAGAGCAAATGGTAAAGAAGAACAAACCGTGTGCGCTGACTCGTTCGCGTCATTTTCGAGGCCTGGCGCGAGCGTTCAAATTTGAAAGACCTTGAATCTCTTTTCGGCAGTAGTCTTTAATGCGCTGAAAAATAGCAGGTTAATATCTTAGACAGGATTTAAAACAAGTAACAAGCTGGACTAAAAACTTTTAAGTTAACCGAAACTCTCTGAAAGCTTTCTCTGACTTAAGAAAAACAATTGATTGTCAGCAACTGCGAAGCGTTCTGCGAAGCTAAAAGCATTTTAAATTCCACCTTGGGAGCCTGTTTTTCAACTGGTAAGTCAAAACATGCTAAAAACAAAAAGAGCTAAAACGAGTCAAATTAACTTGCACAGACCATGCAAACTAGCAATAAAAGAGTTTCTAGCAATTGCATCATTAGTTTTTCATTAGTAACTACTCTCTTCATTGAAAAAATTCACAGCTGAATTGAGCTTCAAAGCAACTCCCAAAATTGTTTATCCTTGACCGGCTTACATAAATTTTGTTCAATTAAGCCCATCTCTTTAGTTATCACAGAAACAAAACAGTATTGTTATATACGTTAACCTTAAGTACCTTGATTCCTAAGCGAAATTCTTGTTCTTGCAGTGGAGGTCCATGGAAATAATTTTTTTTAAGGTGATTCCATCGAAATAGAAGGAATATTTAAAATTTTCTAAAACTTGGTCCAGTTGGTAATTATGTTTATAACCTTTCAAAAATGCAATAAAAAATAGGGGTCACCGTGCTTGTTTTTTCACAAAATAGATAGCCATTAATAGCAACTATGAGACCCGCAAGGCTTTCCTGAGAAACCCTAGTAATCAGAAATGAGGACAATAATTGCTTTGAAAAGTCATTGCTTGTATTGAAATATTGGAGAAGTTCAACAAAACAGACAATTATCTTGTATTGTATACTATTTTAGTTGAACAGGAATCAAGATTATGAAATAAATTTAAAAAATTGCGGCCAGCGTACATACCCTGCTGCACCTTAAGACGTGTTCTTTTCGCCATTTAAATAAAAATATCTCAAAGCAGAATTTTTAACTTTTCTCAAAATCGGGATATATTGTACTAGACCGTATGCCATTTGAATTTATGTATTAAAAAGTGGGGGTCACCGAGCTCGATTAGGAGAAAACGACCATTTATTTCTCTGAACAGTTCAGCTTTCATAGAAAACTTATAAAGTTCCGAAGGTGCGTACACTCGTGCGCGCGGTAATCACGCAAGAAATGATGCGTAGAAAGGATGCGTAGTGCAATTGAAGGGAATCACCTTAAGTCGGCCTGCGCTCGGGCGTTTGTAATTACTCGACTAAATCTCATAATTTCCTGGGCAACTCCTTGATGTTCTGAGTGTCCAGCATATATTTTGCTCGAAAAACACGTCTTGATCACAATTGAGAGGCACAGGCGGATGAAATTAGGTTTTGTAGACAGTTCTTCCAGTGTATTCTTTGTCATTTAAAAGTTCCTTCATCAAGATTCTGACTTGTTGACTGAATGCCACCACATCTTCCACGTCGACAAAACACGACTTCAATGTTCTCAGTACAATTTTATCTCGACGAGACTTCTGTCTTTTTGCTGTCCTCTCAGTGACGAAGAAGTCTTTTAACTATCTTTATCTTGCTTTGTGAATATGTTACCGGGCGAAAAAACAAAACAAAAAAAAGCCGTGAAGTTTTCATTCAGCGACCGCAGTTCACGCTGAAGACGAGCAACGATTTTCAAAAGCCAATGAAATTCGCGCGTTTTATTCCTTTGACACACGTCCGTCAAATCAGTGAACTGGTTTCAACTTTTTGTCGTGAAATGTTTTCCATTTCCTCCGATTACAGACATATAAAAACATCTTATTAGCCTCGAATTCTCGGTCCGTACTGTCAGTTACGAATCCTCGTTTTTCCGCTAGATTTATGGCCCAAGCACGAAACGGTCCTCTGCGGTCGGCATGCTGTTAATTTGCGTTATAGTCATCCTCGGAGTCCCAGGGGCAGCCAGTCGGGACAACGGGATTTTCATAGGTAGCTCTAAAAATTTACGATACCTTCGATACGTCCACCGTGAAAAATCCCGGTGAGTGTTTGTTTTCTTGCGGTCACGTTATAGTTTGCGATTTCCTCGACTTCGTTTATTTATTTATTTTTTTTCTGAAGCTCTCCTCAAAAATGTTCCTGTTGAACTGGCCACGCTACTACGGCGTTCGATGAGGAAAACAACCTCGTGTAAGAAGACATGAGAGTCGCCCGGCTGTTCCTCTTCGCTGATTGGCCAGAAAAATATTTTTCTGGCCAATCAGAAGGCGGGATTTCAAACGCTTCTGGAACTCGTTTGGTAAGAGTAAGTGCCCAGGGGCTCTCCCGCTCTTGTTGTAAACTTCGCCCATGAAAATCCCATTGTCCTGACTAGCTGCCCCGGGGTCTCCGAGGATGCGTTATAGTCTGCATTTCAGGCGAGTTTTCTGTGGCTTTAATTTTGACTACCAGCTTTTGCAATTATCTTTCCCTTGCAGACGGGCTTATCCCAAGTTAAATCCTCAAACAACAGAGTTGTTCACCTATGGAAAAGGCGAAAGCTAGCACCGCTGCGACAAAAATATTAGCTTATCTGACACAATTCATGTTTTACATACGAGGGCTTGAAAAGACTCAGACCTCCTCTGAAAAAAGGAGTTTTCCTCGAACAAGGATTACTTCAAGCTCTCCAATTTCTTCTATATGCGCCGTGGAGTTTAAAGCATTCCTCAGGTCCTTTCCCTTTCATTCCTGGTATGTCAAGTTACCGTCATGAAAATAGAGTATGTTGAGAAGTGAGTATCCATTCGGTAATATCTTGTGGGGAGCAGTCATTTCCAAGAAAACACCGTAATTGTGGTAAAATATCCATGGGAGTACATCCTTTTTACTTACGCCTTAAAAAGGCGGTTTACACTAAAGCTTTAGTTCAAGCGCAGTCCGCCATTTTCCACCAATATGTGAACACGCGAGTATTCAGACACTTCGAACATCTTACATGAAGTATGGTACACGGTACGTCGTACGGTCACGTGTCATCGTGACCATGAAAATTGATTCGCATGGATAGATATATCTTATTAGACGGTTTAGTGTGTAGTATCGTGGGATATTTTTACGAGTCGCGCCGTATTTTGGCGAGCCCGTAGGGTGAGTCAAAATACAAGAGACGAGTAAAAATATCCCACGATACTACACACTAAACCGTCTAATAAGGGATTTATTATTCAACTTAGCTACAAAATGGAAAAGTGGTTTATAAACTGCCTGAGTTGCGTGACAAACTAACGTGACTTCTGAGCAGCGAGTGAGCGCGCCCGCGGAGTCAGGTTTCGCGCGCTTGAGTGTGAGGTTGTTGTTGATTGGTCAAAAACGAAAACTTGTCAAACCTGTGTCAATCGAACGAAGCGTCGGGATTTTATTTCAAACTTGCAAGGAAAACAAAGATGGAACAAGGCAAAACTGAATTATTTTCAGGTTTACAGTTAGATAAACAACAATGTTCTTGGTCACCGAGTAAAACTGCGAAAAGAAAGAACTCGACAGAACAAACAGAACTCGAAAGTCAAGTCAAACAAAGTTAAACAGCACTTCAAGCTCAGTCGACCAGTCATCTTCGTCCGAATCACTAACCACGGGTCGTTTTGGAAGAGATAGCGGTGGAGATTTCTGACAGGCAACAATTGTGCATTTGTTGAAGACAGCTCCTGAGAAATGATGGGTTCCGTTTCCTGACTTTGAGAAACAAATGACATAAGAGGTTGTTAAGTTCCTCGGCGGGAATTTCTTCAATGGCCCTTGTTTCTTTAACGGACTTGAGGTCAGTTTTTGTATTTTCTGTTGTATTTTAATACACTTCGATTTTCTTCAATAAATAAAGAAATTTCACTGTCGTCTAGGTCATTGCTTGTCTCTAGGATCTCGTTTTCGTTAAAAACCTTAAATTTGGTAAGCATTCATTGTTTTCTTCCGGAAAAACGAGCGTTTCGGCTATTTTTTCATCGTTCACCTTGTAAGCCTAGAGCCTGACGTGGCATTTGTAGAAAACCTGTCAAACCGGTCTTCTGGAGTACAAATACCGTGGGATATTTGTACTCGTT
This sequence comes from Siderastrea siderea, assembly GCA_964030785.1. Taxonomy (NCBI): domain Eukaryota; kingdom Metazoa; phylum Cnidaria; class Anthozoa; order Scleractinia; family Rhizangiidae; genus Siderastrea; species Siderastrea siderea. The sequence continues at coordinate 16,161,389 of OZ034969.1, read as the reverse complement.
TTGGGTGTTATTTGTACTCTACTGAATGCAGTTGAATAATAAATATATTTATTAAAAACTGGACTAGGTATGTTGGATTTCTAGCATTTTGATTGGCTCAACAGAGCTAGGCTATCAGCTCATATACCTGCTGCGACCAAATATGGTCAATGAACACTCAACAACAAAGTGAGCTGAACGTTTTTTCCTTGCAAGCAACCCGGCGATAAAAATGGACGAGAAAAATCACTTGGCAGCGAATTTAAACCAAGCAGAAATTCCAACAGCGTCACCAACAAGCATCACCAACAGCGTCGTCTAACACAAGTCAAAATTGTTTGAAGAAACTGTGAGAAATAGAAAATTAAGCATTAAGGGTTGTGTTTACAATTAATTTCTTTCATCGATCGTCACGTCGATCATTGGAAATGAACAAACGGTAAGTTTTATCAGAAAGGATTTCCACTTCAAAATATCAAGACGAGACATAAAATAAAACACAGTGAAATGGGGCAGGAGCATTCATGGTGAGTCGGTGCGAAAATCATGAAGCAGTCTAAACAAGTACTAAAAAAATACAGCTGCAAACTACCAAGAAGGAAGGGCGAGATTGGTTTTCGGCTTTAACACACAAAATTGACACTGGTTTACCTGCACTTGTTGTAGCTCTGTGTTCCAACAGGTCAAAATGCTCAGATAGAAATCGGATGCCATGTAAACGGAGTTGAATCGCTTTTCCAGTTGTTTGAATGTTGTTTTTACCATTCCGTCCGCAACCTCTAAACCGAGAACAACTGCATTTTGCGCTTTGCGTTTAACAAACTATGATGGTGAATTCTAATGTTCCTCGCTACAGTAATCTTGCTTATGAGCTGCATAGAAATTACCTCTTCAAGTTCAACTGTTCAAATTTGTTCTGTCTTCAGTTCGATCAAACACGCACATGATGGCTCCGTTGTGCGAACAGCCGGATAACAAACTTGTTCAGTTTCAACTCCAGAAGCTATATGGTGAAATTGTACAGCTTCAATCCGCTTTGAACGATGATTACAACAATGTTAAGGAAAAATCAAACATGTACCATATTTCAGAGCCAATAATTAGAAGATTTTTTCCTAAACGTGTGCTACTTTGTTCACTTTCGAGCAGTTTTCATTGATTCATTCAGCTTTGCAATGAAACGCTGCAACACTTCGCAGGTTTTGGGGCCTTTTTCGTTCAGTCATGTGGTCGATTCATTTTTCCCGTTCTTTCTTGATTTTTTTTAATAGTGGTTAAGTTTTTAATAAAACAATTATTCTACTCGGGCTTGCTGGATATCAAATGATTATAACCAACTCGGCGCTACGCGCCTCGTTGGTTATCTATCATTCGATATCCAGCGCGCCCTCGTAGAATAATTGTTAAATATTCTCCATAAATATGGTGCTCCGTTCTGCGGACCTTCGGTCCGCAAAGGAGCTCCGCTATTAAAATGCGCTTTGCAATTTTAAACTGAAGGTAAAGACGGTCATCAGCAAATACAAGGAGATGGCAGTCACTATCGGTACATTTATAATCACATCCTACCCTAGAAAATTAAACCATGAATGAATGTAAGGCCAGAACACCGAGGACTATGTCCCCTAACTAGTTACTAATAAGAAGGTGTAGGTGTAGAAGGTAAAGGCAATGGTTTAAGGCACCTCCAGTGACCCCATCACCTAAACTGAGTTAAGGCGTTCAGCACAGCCAGCATGAAGACCCTTGGTGTATGGCCACGTTTCAACTTGACAGATTTCATTGCGTAACCTCAGTTGTCCTCGGAAATATACATTGTTCAATTTTTTTCTTCTATTTTCTTAACGCAATCAACTTCTTTCAATCTTACCAGAATGCTAAAAGGTTTTTTCGTCTTCTGGTTTGATTGAGAATGCTGGTAGCGGAGAGAAAAGAGGGGAAAGTATGAAAACCAGATGGCCGTTGTGAGACGTTCAGAAAATCTGTCATTTATTCATACCTAAAGCAAGTTGTATCAATGAAACTTCGGCTATGGGATTGAGTACGTATCATTTTGAATGTTTCATTTGTCATTTTAAAAGCGGGAAAATGAAATCAATATCAAAATAACAAACCTTACTTTTTATCCTCTGTTTTGACTGTAAACCCTTCCACATCCACTATGTTCTCAAACAGCTAATCTTGACAACATTTAGTACAATTTGTGTCGTATCAATGTTGTAACAAATTCCACATCTGTAAACGACATCGCTTCTGAACGCATTGCACATCTAATTTTCGTTGTGGAGAGGACTGTTGGGCAACAGAATTAAACCGTGAAGAATTTTACCAGCACAAACTCTATGAATATCAAATTCAAAGCCAGTTAGAAATTTTAAAAGACGAATAAACCAAAAAAGTAATTTGTGCGAAATGTTACAGCCTTTCAAACCACGCTCTTGGGCTACAGTCACTCATTCGTGAATGTAACGGATTTTCGAGATCTTTTATTGACATACATCAAAAACGGAATTAGTCCGATGGGCACATGTGATTCAAAACCGCTATAAATGTCTGGATGCGACAACTACGTCCGCTGAAGAAGTGTAAACAATTACCTTCGTAACCTGGAAGACTTTGATATCGATCACAGCGACTTGTCATCCTTCCTGGAGGCTGGTTTCCTTGAAGAACACCCTGAGGTTCTTGACATACTGGACACTTGTTGCTCACGTCTAAGGCTGTTTTTAGACATTTTGAACAGAAAACGTGCTTGCACTTTAAAGCTCGTGGATTTGTCATAGTATCAAGACAAATAGGACAATCTACAGAGAAAAAAATTGAATATTAATTTGAATAATCTTAGGAAGAAGCCAAAATTAGCCCCAGTTTTCCGAGTATTGGGCATCCTTGTCGTTAAACAACGCCCCCCAAATTCTCATTCAAATCCCACAGGCAAAACTAAAACACTCGCTTAGGGGAATCAGCATTAATATTTGAACTAACATGAAAGGTACTTATGAATGCAGCGGTAGCAACACAACAACTCTTTGAATTCCTTGTTCTAAAACAATCAAAAGGTGCATTAAAAGTGAAAATGTACTCGCTTGTCAGTCTTTCCAAAAATATTCTACCCGTGCTACGTGCTTGGTCATATTTTAATAAGGTTTTGGAGCTTGGGTATTAACGCTTGTTCGGTGACTGACTTTGGAGGAGGTCATACTACTAATTGCGTCATGCTACGAACTACTCGGCTAAGAAAACGGATGGATGGTCAGAAGATAATTTCCCTTAGTATCATTCTGTTTCTTGTATGCCCTAAATTCAGTCAGTCGGTCAGTTTCAAAAATAAAATCAATAAAAGTCGTTCAAAATCGTCCAAAATCAATACTCACAACCAATTCCCTTAATTATCGATTTTCATCGATTTCCGATAATAATCTATTGTTATCGAACAAATATGATTAGAACTGAATGGAAGATCATCGCATTTAGCCCCATGGAGTTTTCCGAGTATTGGGCATCCTTGTCGTTAAACAACGCCCCCCAAATTCTCATTCAATTCGCACAGGCAAAACAAAAACACTCGCTTAGGGGAATCAGCATTAATATTTGGACTAAAATGAAAGGTACTTATGAATGCAGAGGTAGCAACACAGCAACTCTTTGAATTCCTTGTTCTAAAACAATCAAAAGGTGCATTAAAAGTGAAAATGCACTCGCTTCTCAGTCTTTCCAAAAATATTCTACCCGTGCTACGTGCTTGGTCATATTTTAAAAAAGGTTTTGGAGCTTGGGCAGTAACGCTTGTTCGGTGACTGAGTTTAAAGGAGGTCATACTACTATTGCGTCATGCTACGAACTACCCGGCTAAGTAAAAGGCCAGGATGATCAGCAACTATAATTGGAAACAAACAACTCATAGTTACCTTCTTCCTTTTTGTCCGTGTTGCTTTCACTAACTCCACGAGGTAGAGATAACCCCGCCCTTCCTTCAGGACCTCGTGACTCGTCACCTTTGGGCGGATTTGCATCACTAGCACCCGCATGTCTCTTCACTGCACCACTGTACGAGGCATCTGAAGACGTGGAATGACCAGAAGCACTTAAAGGGTGATCAATATGAGCAGAACTGCCACAGGAAGTGTGGTGGTTTTGGCCTGCTTCTGCGTCACGCGGGTTCGTTGTTGAACGATTGTTGCTAGGCGTACTTCTGTTGCGGTTTTTACCGCGATTCGACCTCGACCCAGTAGAGCTACCGCCTTCGGCCCCAGTTGGTGACAAACGAGTCGAGCCCTCTCCAGTTGTTTTCTTTTCGTGGTTATTACCATGCCTGGCCATAAACTCCTTTCCAAAAGCCAGCACTGTGGGATCATCTATGTTCACAAATCTAATGTCAGTGATGGTCTTCTTCTTCGGGTCACTTTGTCTAACAAATTCGTCTACAGCATCAAACATGACTGCAGCGCAGACGTCTTTTGGCATGCCATAAATACCGGACCCGATGGCAGGTAATGCTATAGAGGTCATATTCAGCTTTTGAGTTTCCAAAAAACTGTTGATACAGGCCCGCCGAAGGATCTCTTTGCTATCTGCCGTTCCCAAGTCAAACCACTTTGGTCCTACAGCATGAACAATCGCTTTACAGGGCAGTTTTCCAGATTTGGTGGTAACTGCTTCTCCATCCTTCAGGTTGCTACCCCGCTGCTTTATGATCCCCCTAGACTCTTTCTGGATTGATTTTCCTCCACAGTCGACAATGGCCTTGGCCACACCCCCAATGTGATCGAGTTCCCTGTTAGCAGCATTCACGATAACATCAACGTTTTCATTGGTAATGTCTCCCTTGTAAACGGAAACTTTGACTTTCCCTAGAAAAGAAAAACAAAGTTGCAAACTAGAAATCAAACCTTCGTTGTCAATGTTAGTTTTCTAGCGCTGCTTTCCTGATAGGGTCCATTGGATATCGCTTCCCGGATGGCTTCTCATTGATTTCCAGGTAAATTCTCTTCAAGTAACATGGCGCAATCCCCTGTTCTAGGTACAGAGCCGTAGCAGGAGTCCTCCCAACTCCTCCAACCAGAAATCTCTAGGCTTTAAAGCAAAAGTAAGTTTATCAAGCTCAAAATGAGATTTATAAATTTAGCATAGGTTTCAAATACCACGGGATACCACTAATACGACCCCTGGGGGGGCCAAAAACGTTTGATCGTACATGTTCACGATGAGGTCGAAAAAACAGGGAGGGTCAAATAATGATAGTCTAAAAAAAAGTAGGAGGAGTAAAGAGAAAAACAGCAAAGAAGGCAATGTGGCTTTGCAACTGGCCAACAAATACAGTTTAAACGATGTGTGTTTGCTATTGTCAAAAAAGCCACCAGGCATTTCGAGTGGCCGTATCAACAGGGTCATTGGTCGCTTTAACAAGTTGGTCGGACCAAGGAGGTTTTCAAAAAGGAAATTTATGAGGTTCTGTTTGCACCGCAAAAAAAGTAGTCGGAATAACGAGGCGGTCATATTTACAGGTTGGTCGTAAGGCGTTCTAGTGTAGGCGGTCTCTCGGGATAAAAATTAGACCAAAAATTATGTTTTACCAATTCCGTATTCAAATTTCCACGTGCCTGATGCATATTGTCAGATTCTTTCATTCCCTAGATGGCGCATGTAAATGACGCCTGAGTGAAAATTGCAATTTGCTGTCAGTGAAAGGTGATTCTTCTGCTTTAAAGCGACTTTTAAAAGACCTATTTGCACTCAACAACAGGAGAGCGTAGAGCAATCATCCGTTATTACTTCCTATGCACAAGGATATGGCTGATCACGTTGTGGATATTGCCAGCGACTTTGTTGGTGACAAAGAAAACACCTCTTTGGAAAAATGTTTAAAGTCGACTTTAACGGCATAAAAGAAAGAGACTGCAATGAGAACTTTATCCATCCCGTACTGAAAAACTTTGAACTGATCTATGCTCTTCCTGTAGTTTATCGAAAAGTTGTTTTCAGTAGAGAAGAACACCTTGGCTGATATGGATGGTCTGGGAGGGTGCTTGTTCGCGCTCCACCCCCTAGTTTGAAGTCTACCCAAACAGCTTGAGGTAGAATCTGCAATGTGGACAATACCCAGCACCCGCCTTCGCGCAGGGGCAGGGGGAGGGGGATTCTGGTAGGGCGATTTTCCCCAAACACTGACTCGTTGCTTGCTACGGCCATCTTGTCTGCAACACGAAGCTTGGGTCCAACGTCCTTTTCGGCACGTTGCACCAAGGCCAATTCACGAGTGAGACGCACTGGTGTTTATACAACAGCTCCCTACGCAACTGCATGTTAAGGCTTTTTTGTGACATTTTTTTCTGCGTTTGATTTGATCGTAAGGTGAGGTTTTACTTTATCGGTTAGGTAGTTAAGCCCATTTAAATAGATGATTCAAGAGTCAAGGTGATGATTTTGGCGGAGATCGCCAAAGTTTCGGCCTAGGACAATACTCTTTTTTTAGGATTACACTCATCGGAAAGATCACAATATAGAGTACTGGACTCAAATGATCTACAAATGTCTAATTCTTTACTAACCTAAGAAGGTCTCTAACTTGCTGCCAGGCGTTTTGGCTCCTCTGGAGCTCGAGCGGTCTTGTGGATCAACATCCATATCCTTTTCATCATCGTTTGGTTTATTGTGTCTTCCATACTCATACATGGCGTTGTTTGTCTCCCTCTTTATCTCCACTCCTTCCTTCTCGAGGTATTTCAGGGCCTCCTCGATGTGGTTCGCCTCACCATACAGCTCCCAGTGCTTTCGATTCTTACCCAGTTCAATCGAGATTGGGAATACCTTATCCATTTTACTTATTGCCTGACGAGCCTGAATAATGTGTGACTCGCTTTTAAGGGAAATACGCTCCATTTTTACGAGCTGGTACATTTTTTGGTACCGACTTATAAAACAGTTGCAAGCCTCATCGTATTCCTCAGCACTGCATCCGTTTTTGGGTTTCAGACTAAATTTGCTTCTTTTAGCCACTCTGGGAATTTCTACCTTGTATTTGGCTTCAATTTCGTTGAGGTCTTTCTCGTACGCTTTGAGAAAAGCTTTAACAATCTTCGGCTCAATTTCAAAACTCTGAATTTCAGGAGATGCAGAAGAGGCTGTGTCATTGGTATCCATTTGGTTGGCTCTTTCAGGTAGGTGAACGCGAGTTCCTCCATTTGCGGGTACCACTGTTGGGTTGTTCTGGTCAACATCTTCCTCTTTGTCGTCCTCGTCATCGAGTTGACATGTGCTGTCTTCACGCCACTGAGATAGGTCTGTCTCTCCCTTTTCGAGTACTACTATTCCATTGGATTGATTTATACATTGTTGCAAAAAGGCACGGGAATCCTCTAACTGCTTAAAAGTTCCTGACAAAATAAAATTCTCGCAAGATTCAATCCACTTGACACCAGTTTTGGTGGCGGTTTCGTTCAAGAGAGCTTTGGTCTGTTTTCGTGAGAGATTCTCCACAATTTCCAAGCACAGCTCTGCCGATACCACTTCAAAAACCTGAAAAAAAGGCAAGTAGGACTTAAGACAAAACACAGTTGTAGGAGCTCAACGTTCATGATCCCTTTTTCGTGGCCTAGTAAAGGTTCATGCAAACATAACAAGGTAACATGATTATAACTAGGTCACTGCGATGTTTCAGTTTATTCATTTCAATAAAGGTTTGGTAGAATCTAAACTGGTTACTGGTGACTCTTATCCAGATTTCGAAATGGCTAGTAGTACAAGGCTAAAAGTAGTTCAAAGATGTAATGTTTGGTATTTAAAGATGTGAAGACTAGTTATTTGTAAACCATAGTTTGTTAGTTGAAAAACAATTCTTGTATTCTTGCAGACACAACAAATATCTTCCTTCCTTTAGAGTACTTAATTCAAAAATTAAAATGGTTCACCTGGAGACAATGATCGCCAAATCATGTAACAAACTGTCGGCTCATAATAAGAAATGGGGCAAGTACAAAACAGATTAATATATGATCTTCGCCGTTGCTGCATCACAACAGCATTATCAACTCTAGATGTAAATAAAGGTAACATGTACTGAGGTGTGGGTATGTAAATGTAGGTGTGCGTAGTGTGTGACTGATTGTTTGTAATTATTAATGTATAACAAAAACATTGTGTGTAGCTCTTAAAATCAATAGACACTATTATGATACAAAAAAGGCTAAAAATAGTTACACCAGGCGCTGTTACACCAGGCAACTTGGTGCAACAGCGCTTGCAACAGAACTTGCAAGAATGGCGAAGCAAGTTGCAGAATACATGTTACAAGCTGCAACTTGTCTCGCAACGTTGCGAAAAGTAAAAACCTAGTGTACTTCTCCTGCAACTGGCAGCAAAGTTTTTCGTTGCGAAACATGTTGCGAAGAGGCGGTGTTACACGCACAATTTCGTCCGCAACTTTTCACGCAATGCTGTTGCATTGCAAGTTGCAGAAAAAATTGCTTCGTGTAAGAGGACCTTAAGGGAAATGGGTTTCACTTGAAGATAGCGGGGAATTCAATATAGCCATGGTTCGAGATGGTGTAGGGTATGAAGCATAGGCGTACGGGCCGGGGGGGCGGGGGGGGGCTGCAGCCCCCCCAGTTGCGAAAATTTTCGGGCAAAACGCTTGTGATTCGGGCAAAAGCACTTGGGATAAAATATTTATTGATTAAAATATTTATTTATTTACTTATTTTATGCATTGATTAAAATATGTATTTATTTATTGAGTCCGGCTTCTACAACACGACCAAACGGTCCATCTTGAAACGTTTGAATGGCTTTGCTGCCGATCTGCCGATCGCTAGCAGCCTGGCATTTGCTGCAGTTCGCACCAAACGTTCGCGCCAATTCACATAAGGCGGGAGAACGCGTACGCTTTGTGAATCGCGTGCAGCTCACATGTAGTTGAGTTTCAGTTGAGGACTTCGTGGAGTCAAAGTAAACGTTGTTTAATAAGAAAAAAAAGTTCAAATTCAAGATCAAGAAAAGAGTTCAAGTTCAAGATCAAGTAGAAAGTGCCTTAAGGTCAAGCGGTCGACAAGACGAAAGGTAAATAATTGGTAATTAAGTCAAGGCATTTTGTCGGCTTGTACCAACTACCAAAGCGTGGAGATAAAGATTTGCAAAAAATGCAGGAGGTTAGCTCTTCGGGTTTTTGCCCGAGTGTTTTTACTTTTTCTTTGGTGTAATCTTAATTAAACGGGCTTATCTTAAGCGTTAAACCTGGTCGAACTGTCCGTCATTGTCAAGCTGGGTGAAAAATTTTGGAAAACTCTCCAAATTTGCGTGAATGGAGATTAAAAGCAACAATGTGAGCGCGCTGCAAATTAGATTCGAAGAAACGCTTATTCCAATTTCACCAAAACGGCATAAGTTGGGTGTTTTGTTCGATTTTGGTAGGGTGCACTTTAGCGTGTTAAAAGGCGAAATTACTTCTCATTCAGTGAAAGCTTATATATTTTTGGACTGCTGCATGATCTATTATGTCTAGCAAAATGCCGGCCACGTGTGCAAAAGCTGTGTTTTATCTTAGTTTTATCGTGTACAGTCCCGTGCGATTTGCATTAGAAATACATGAAAAAATTTTGGCAAAAAGAGATCCTTGAATCAAAACTTATAATCTTGAATTTTTAATAAACATTACTAATCAGTACGTATAAAAACATCACATTGCACTATGCTCCGTAACTTAGTTTTATTATGGAATGGGTTACGGTCTTTTTGTCACGCTTGAAGTGGTAAGAACAGCATCCGATGCTTCAACTTCATAATTTAAAGCGATTTATTCAGAAAGTAAACGGCTACCGTAAAGTACTCTATTCAACGTCCCATTTTTAGACTGGAGATCGAGAGGTAGAGGTGAACCTTGAATTATGACGGATCAAGAGCCTGATAGAGGAAAAAGAAAACGCCCTTATCGCCAGCGCGTTATTTGTGGTGTATGTAAGAAGGAACTCGATTCCGATTATAAAGACAATCATGCCAAAACTGTGCACAAAGGACAGAAAGTTGCTTTCACTATGGTACGTGAGCGTAATCAGAGTCAGCTTGCTTTTTTCACCAAGAGCTCCGCGGAGTCGCGGCCGTCACAGAAGCTCTTCAGATCAGACAACCAGACTGACGCACATGACCAAGATAACACTGGTTCCTGTTGGAATGTACAAACTGATGGCATTGAAAGAGTTGAAATCTCGCCTGTGTCGGTGGTTCTGGAACTGCAGGATGACCAAGATGAACACGTCCCTATTCAGGAAGCTACTGTGCGTTAGGTGACATTGTCCGTTAGGTGACATCACCCTAAGTGATTCGCCCACCAGTGCTAGCACAGGGAGCTACTCCAGGCAGACCAACGCCTGTTCTGTCAGTTTAAGGCAGCACGCGTGGGAAAATTGATAAAACACCTGCAGAAGCCATCGAAGTGTTGAACGCAAACAGCCTGTATGAAATGACCCCAGAATTTTCAAAGGTCGCGTCCATTCTGGCCGTCATCCCCGCAACGTCCTGCTCAGCGGAGCGCTCATTCAGCGGACTCCGACGCTTGAAGACCTACCTTCGGAGCACGATGGGGCAAAATAGGCTGAACAGCCTCGCTATCGTGTGCATTCAGCGCTCTTATGGGAACAAAGTTATTGTTAACAGTATGAACAAGATTATTAACGCTTTTGGACAGCGCCACGGGAGGAAAAACTTTTTCTTTTAATAACTTTTTAATTTTAACAAGATTGATCGCATGAGTAGACTTGTCAATAGAGTTCATAGAGTATGCGAGGTTTGAAAACAACTGTTGGAGTTATAACAGTTTCAGTAGACGTGAGAATTGTGAACCTTTTTGTTTTTCTTGCAATTTAAGTTCGTTTATATCCAAATTTCAACGCTTACACATTCAGGCATTGTGTAATTTTTTCGGGCAAGAAGATCGCCGCCCCCCCAAGTCCGAATGTGCCCGTACGCCTATGGTATGAAGTATGAATCAACAGTCTGAACAAAGAATAATACGTACCTCAAAGTGTTTATCGTTTTTTAGTGTGCTGTCCAGATAACGTTCCACTGTCAAAATCGCTCCTCCAAATTCCTGTTTATGCTGTAAAGCTGACGTCACAACTAGAAGCACACACAAAAAGACAATTGTATTTAAAAACGCACAGTATAGGTAACCTGTAAGCTTGATTGCTTGTTTATACCTAGTCGTTTATCCATGTCGCACGAGCAGTCAGTATATTGCAGTTTACATGTCACTTACAGTTTCATAACAATACATCCAAAAGGGGATCAGGAAGAAAACAAGAAAACGTGTGGTTTATCAAAGATGGACCACTACAAGCTGGAGTTAATTTGTGAGCCAGTAGGTTCATGACCTACATCCATTTTTAACATTTCTATGTTTTCGAAATTGCAAAAAATACATACAGCAAAAATGAAAACCGCAGGAACTTCAAACCAAACCGTAGTTGCTAGAATTAAACCTCTGAATTCTCCTACAGCCTTCACAGTTTCAATATTTTAAAATATAGTAAGAAATGCCATGCGTTTTATAAAATTGTGTAACCTGTATATTTGCGTGAACACTTGTCGAAAGGTGATTCCCATATGGTTAAAGTCTAAGCTTGTTTTCAGCGCTAAACATTTTGATACGACAAAATTAACCCAGTGTCGATTCTAGAGTTTTTGTTCCCTCTTTAAATGAGCTAGATTTCAAATACGTAAACTGAAATAATTTTTTCTGAGTTAAAGACAGCATTTTCATAACCAAATAAATTCATTATCATGCGTGTAATTCCCTCCAGGAATTTGTTTTGTTGTTTTTTTTTTATCCAGAATAGCCTTTAAAAGTCCCAGAGGGTCCAAGGATCGAAACGCATGCCTCATTCTCAGTTGCTGAAATTTGGATATTAAACCTTCTGTTTGAGGAAAATGCTACATTCTGTCCTGGAACAATTACTTCGTTGCTTTGAGCCATTCAGTGTGTACTCCAATGTCCGGCCCATTGGATCAAGTCTTCTAGAGCTTCCCATTTGTTTTCACCGTCAGTAAATGGCGTATCGTATTTTGATCCGTATAATGTCCAAACCCTCTTGAAAGTTGTTGCGAATAACAATCGGTCACGCCATGATTTTTCAAAGGGTCCCCTGAAACCTCTCATGCAAGCGGTCTTGGAGGCATTGCAATAACCTCCTCATGTCCCCAAGAAAACCACAGTCAAAACAAAGGCCCTCTGCCGTCCCCACCCTCATAGGCCATCATTAACCAACCAATTAATAGTTAATCATTCGGTGACCTTGAACGACGAAAATTCCGCATTACTATAACACGGTGCCCTACAGGCCCGTACGTCTTTATAATAGATCATGTTCGCACGCAAAGCATAATTTGTATTTGCGTTTGTTCTTTTTATGGACACAGTAAGTTTCATATCAGTTGAGAACCTTCTGTGATAGGAAACAGGACTTAAAACAGTAATAAACAGAAACCACGTGGCTCAGAGTACTAGAGTGAGAGTACCCAAAAATACTACTAAAAACGAAACAAAATTCAGGTGGCGTGACATATGCGTTCCTCACGTGACTTTACAATTCAGATCAATGTAATGGCTAATTTACACGTACCGATTTATCGGCCCGATTTGTCGGACACGATAAATCGGCTAGCGAATCGGCGCGTGTGTATAGTGATCCGATGCGCACGCGACTCCAATCCAACACGTCGGCCCGACGCGCGAAAATCTGTGGCAGCCGCACAGATTTTCGCGCGTCGGGCCCGATTTTGTGAATGAAAGCGCTACTTCACGTGTACAAAGCGTCCCTTCTCAAGAAAATGGCGGACGTGGAAGGCAGTAAAAGCAAAGCTACAAGTCGGAAAACAAGATCTTTTGAGGAAAAAGAGATTTCTCTCTTAATTGCGGCGTGGACAGAATATCCCTGTCTATTTGACAAGGGCGATAAAGACTACCACGACAAAAACAAGCGGGATATAGCCAAAGAAGAAATTGCAAAATCACTGAATGAAGCTTTTAGCTACGAGAAAGGCTCAGACAAGTTTATTTCAGGTAGTATTGAACTCGTTATAGCTTTAATAGTAATCCTAGGCCTTTCTTCATGTTTTTGAGATTGCTCGAGTCTTACCTGCATATTCAGGCAAATGTTTTATTGATTTGAACCTTGTGTTAATCAAGTTAAAGTTGAAAATAAACGACTATACTGAGAAGAGTTTGGCGGCTGTTGCAAAAACGAAAACAACAACAACAAAAATAAATAAACAAAAGAAGTACAGAAGTCGCTTTCTTTACGGCGTTTAATTAAAAAACGTCAGTTAAACGGCACTGGAAGGCGATTTTTAATTGCAGTTATAAGCTTTAATATATCCTCAACAGACAAAAAGCTTGATACGCTTGAAATTTTCTGTTTTTCTTTTTTTCTGCAATGACTTACACCGTTTTCCTACAATAACATTTCAACAGCGTACAATATACAAAAAAAGGGGTGTCAGTAAAACACGGGGTCGGGGTCGGGGTCGGGGTCGGGGTCGGGGTCCATTGTTCTTTTGTTTCGTTTTCGGTTTTATGTTTTGGTTAGGTCAAGATAACAGAAAACGAAACAAAAGAACAATGGACCCCGACCCCGACCCCGACCCCGACCCCGACCCCGACCCCGACCCCGACCCCGACCCCGACCCCGACCCCGACCCCGACCCCGTGTTTTACTGACACCCCCAAAAAAGTTGGAGAACTTGCGTACATACTTTGGTAGGGAGTATGGCAAAGAGGTGGAGTCTAAACCCCGCTCAGGCTCTGGCGCTGTGAAACCATTTCGTTCATCCTGGCCATACTACCAATCCCTCATGTTCTTAAAAGATCAAATGGGATCCAAAGAAACTATCTGCAACTTAACTGTGGATGATGGAGCCAGTGATTCGGTATGCAGCGGTCCTCAAGATCCTGAAAAAGGCAGTGCAACTCCTAAGAGACCTGGCAAGAAAACACCAAAAAAGCTGACCGCTGAAGAGAGCCTTATCAAGGCAGCTGAACAGATGGTGGAAAAGATTCCATCTGTTTCGGCAACTTTAAGTTCGCCAAAAAGGTTGAAGCTGAGTGATGACGAACATTTCGGTCAAACAGTTGCTCGTCAACTAATGAGGTTGGAAGAGGGAGAAGAGAAAGAGAATTTAAAGCTGGAAATTCAAATTATGATCTATAATTCTCAGTATGGATCACGCCCCTCCTCCAGAAATGTCCCATTTCAGCGTCACTTTCAAGGGAATTATTAGAACCTTGCCAATTTTACCTGTTATCTCACTGCTTATATTTTTAAAATATTATTCTGAAATTTTTTAAATATTTTTAAAGGTTTTTAAAAACAGACTTAAACAAAAGGATAGAGCACAGGACAACCAATACCTTTGGATTGTATTTTGTACACATTTAATATCTGCAAGTTAATTTTATTTGAAATAACATGGTGTAAGATTCAAATGATTCCCATGTGTTTTTTGTGATGGCAATTATGAAGTTCCAATAATAGCCATATACCCTCCACAGAAGGGATTTCTTTTATGATTCCCCTTCCCCTCTGAACATCTCAAGCAAGGTAATCATGAGCTAACATCTAGACAAAATTAGGCTCTGTTTCACGATAAGCTTTAGTATTTATTCTGGCTTTAGTTCCTCAGTTAAATGACAGATATTTCTTATTTATTTACAACACCACAGCCATTAAAGTAAACCAAACTGTGTATAAAAACAGAGTAATTTTGACACATTATAAGCTTTCAGAAACTGTTGATGTTTTTTGTATTACAGCCAGTTTTCCTCAAGGTTGTTGCATTTTTGGTCACAAATGCACAAGAGGGACACATGAAGTCTTATCAATTATGTCTGCACTGACCCACTTGGCCTTATGTTAGTACCTTGCCAAAGAGGAAGTGCACTTGGTTCTCCTCTTGCAAACTAATTGGATAGACCAAACTGCCATAAGCCGCTTTTTCAAAATAAGGCCCAACTAAATGTGGCTAAATGTGATTTAGGGTAAGTTAAACTTGAAACAATGCTGGTCAGCAGTCCTCCACATGGCCGGGGGGAAGGGGGGGCGGGGGGCGGTGTCGCAGGGGCCTGTTTTTGTTTTACACCTCGGCCTTTGAGGTCAATTCATTTCACATGCTTTCTTGCTAATTGACAGTTCGCAGTGCTCTCACACGAAAATGTAATCTATTTGCGTGCGAATATAAACTCCTTTTCATTTGAAAGGCTCTTACCAGGACTTATTTAAAGAGGAGGCTAAGGCCAATACAGAACTAGTCTACTGATTCTAAACACTAAAATTTACTTTCCCAATTTGTAAATCCTCCAATTTTATCTCGTCATTTTTTCAGCAATCAATAATTCTAAATGAAAGTTGAACTGCCCTTGAGAAAAGTAAAGTAAGACCACAGAAAATGTGAATTACTTTCAACAATACTCATTGGTAAACCACTCAGATGCAGGGTTTTGTTGTTGTTTTCTGCAAATTTTATCAAATATGGAAAAATGAATGACCATCTGACCAGGACTTGGAAAAAATAAAATAGGCGCCTCCCCTCAAATAAGCACCTCCCTTGAAAAAGCACCCCCACCTAATCCTAAAATTGAAATAAATGCCCTGGGCACTTATATCAGAATTTATGGTAAGTGTGCTTTACAAGAATAAAAACAAAACTTATAAAAATCTTACTGTTTGCACTTAAAATCTGTTAAGAATTTTAAATGCCAGAGTGCCAGACTTTTGGGCTACTTTCTTTTGAAGCAGTTCAGGTAACTGAGGCTTCATTAGAAAAACCTGCATAACCTGTTTAGGAAAGTCAAGCAATAAGCACTTTCCACTGCCATGCGGTACAGCACCTGGCCCATTGACATAGCCACAGAGGATGTCCCGCATATCATCAGCAATCTTAGGGTGCCACTCCTTACACTTTGGCAGTGGGACAAAGTTTCCAGTGTTTATGCAAACATCTTTCCTCCATGACCCAAGGATCACTTGACCATTTTCACCTTCATAGTCCATACATCCTGCTGGGCAGTAAGACTGTGATGACTTTGAGAGTAGCATGTTGTGGAGAGTGCATCAGGCAAGCACTACATATCTTGCCTTTCTAGGGTCCAGACACATCATTGTGTAAAGCACATGGAATCTTGCAGCCAAAATCCCAAAGGCATTCTCACTCACCCTGCGTGCACGAGATAGGCGATAGTTGTAAATTCTTTTTTCTTCAGACAACTGGCTCTTGGAATAAGGTTTCATCAAATTCAACCCTAATGGGAATGCACACAAAATAGTGTTCTATGTTCACATCTACATTCTCTTCAAAAAGTGGATCTGTATTTGGAAGAGGTTTAGCTGGTGGTAAGTAAAGACTATTCTCTTTCAAGGCTCTCCACAGTTCTGTGGACCTAAATACTCCTCCATCACTTACACTTCCTTGGAATCCTGCATCAACAAAGAGAAATTCATATTTTGGACCTACAAATGCCATAAGTACGATACTAAAGTAGCCTTTGTAATTGAAATACTGTGAACCACTGTTTCGTGGGCACTTGATGCGAATATGTTTGCCATCTCCAGCACCGACACAGTTTGGAAGCTGCCACCTTTCTTCAAACTGTTTGGATATCTCCTCCCACTCTCATTCTGCTTGAGGACATGACATATACTCGTCTTTTAGGAGAATGAAAATCATTTCACAAGTGTATGGTATCATATCACAGAGGACGCTTTTGCTTATCCGGAATTGATACTCCAGGCTGGTGTAGCTTAATTTCTCCAGTGGCAAGGAATCGCAGGGTCACTGCTAAAATCTGGCTGGGAGACACAGACTTTCTCATGAACGTTGTCTTTTTCAACAAATATGGCTCAACTTTGATTAGGAGTTCCTATACAAAGAATAAAAAATTTGACATCATTATCACAAAGTAGAGGTATTATTTATACTGATGGGATGCAGTGTACTCTGCTTTATCAGTCAAATAGTATAGAGTCCGCTGAACAGTTTATTCCACTGTCTCTGTAAACAGCCTCAAAATTGTCAAACAAAGTTTTCCTCAAAAAACTTTTAAATATTTCCAAAACCATTTCCAAAAAACAGTATTGCCGAGTCATTGTATTAGAAGGCAAATATCCACAATACTAAAAAAGAGCCAAACCATCTACATGAAATTCAAAGGTTCAAAAAACGCAATTTCGGTTTATTTGTTTACGTGTACGTATGTTGTTAGTACAATAAAAAATAACATTCATTAATTTTTATTTTAAACAGGAAATGCACAGATAAAATAGAACAAAATTACAACGAATAAATGTAGTCTGAAATGGTGGTCTTACTGAAATTTAGTGGCATCAATCGATAAAAATTCAGATGGTGGGCTATTCGGTAGATATGTTTACAATAACACTTTCATACAAGTTAGAACATATAAAACGCATTACCTAATTACTAATTAAGAAACGAGTGGAAAAGACATGGGCTAACCTCGAATGTTTTGGCATCCATTCTCACGTAGTTTTTGTACGAGGAAGGATCCTGTGTTCGTAGTTCTTCAATAATCTGAATGTAGGCCCCGTTGCTGTAACCCTGTAGAAGCCAGTTTCGTACCCAGACACTTCTTTTTTTCCTTTTTCTTTTCTTCAGTAGTTTAGAGGCTGCAGCCAGCAACAATACAGAAGTTATAGAAAAAATAATTTCTGTTGTTTGCTGCAATTTCACCCGGGGGGGTACTCCCACATACACGCTATATGAGTATGTGCTGCTGTGAAGGGTATGGTTTTCAAGCTGTTTAGTCTGGGATAGGGTACGGAAATCAGAGAGTTTTGGTCTAGAATAGGGTATCATTTTCAAAGAAACTAATCATCTGAAATGAGTACGTTGTACTGTTTTAGTTGTAGTTTATAGAAGTTGTATATAAAGCGCGTTTTAGTTGTTGTAAACGTAGAAGTTATTTAGAAAGTTGACGTTTTTTGCTGTTATATCCGAAAGGCAACACTCATGACGGTTCTTTATTCACTCAGGTTAACCTGAAATTGAGGACTTGATGGAAACAAAAACTGAACAAGTATAAATAAACTTTTATTTTGAGAGCATTATTTAAAATGTGACGTAAGATTTTGTTTTCGCTGGACTGTGTTAGTAATGGAGTTTCTCAAAAATAGCTAGTCTGGGATAGGGTTACGGATTTTTGGTGTTTAGTCTAGTATAGGGTTGCAAAATGCACCTCAACTTGGTCTAGTTTAGGGTAAGGGTTTCAGAGTCCCAGCAGCACACCGCCCAAAAATTTGCAGAGTACCCCCCCGGGCAATTTCACCGCCATGGCTGCTAGGAATGGCAACATGAATAGCCACGTCACGCAATTACATCTGTAGTACATAGTATTACGCATACTCACTAGGAAGACTGCTGAACAAAAGTATCTTGTGCGCACAAAATGGCGTGATTCTCGCGCGACTGGCCGATGTGTTGGATTGGAGTCGCGTGCGCATCGGATAGCCATACACACGCGCCGATTCGCTAGCCGATTTATCGTGTCCGACAAATCGGGCCGATAACTCGGTACGTGTAAATTAGCCATAAGATATGCACGGCTGGGCAGTGTGCTAAGTAATTGCATAGGTACATGTATGGCAACATTGATTCACTTACCACGCTACTACACAATATTTTACTGCTTAATAAGATAATAGCATACCCTAACGTTTAATAATAACAAAGTTCACGAACAAACATTTCAATGAAGCTCAAGCGGAAACTTATTAAGATCGTCGGAAAGTCTTAATACAATATAAAGGAAAACATACAATAGACATCTATAAGCGATTACTGCATTTTCTAATGCAAGAATTATGGAAATTTTAAAAGTGTGCCTTTGTGACGAGAAACGAAAAGATGCATGCTCGAAAGCGAAACAAAAACAACACCCAGCAAAGAAGGAAGCGCATAATTTGCATATTGTTACTCACGGCCTTTGATCGTATTACACAAGAATAATAAGATCTAGGTTAACTTTATACTTCTACCCCGGTTATCCAGGAATATTTTTTAGTTATGTTACCTTCAGAGTTGTCGAATGTTATCACCGCGGTCCCCTGCTTACTAACAATGATACTTTCGATATCCCCGCCACCATTTTTCTTACGCTGGAAATGAATAATTAGATCTTCCGCCTTTGCTGTCGTTTGAAACCCTGTCACAAATATGCTTCGAGAAACACTCGTCGGGTCGATGCCACAAATCTTCCCTTCTACTCGAGCAACCACTGACCCAGCCGTTCCCTTCGTCTCTGGGGCGTTTGCAGCCATGTTAGTTCAAGCGTCGATGTGAAAAGAATAGAATTAATGCGACGACTGGTTTTCTTAGAAAACGAAATATGAAAGCGGAAGTGAGCTAATTTTTTCCGGGAATCACCGGCGATTTTAAACCTACTGTATCTCATCAAACAAAAACACTTAGTGCATCCTGAGTGCACGAATTCTCTTCTATATTTAGTTGTCACTTCGATATCAATCATTTTATAAGCAGTTATCAAGGCTGTCATCCCCAAAGGCGCCACAAAATCATGACAAAACCGGAAGTTTCGAAGTTCGTGACATTGATTTGGTTCCAGTCTCACTCCTTCCTCTTTCTAGGAACTATACAACCGACAACAGTCGGTCAATGTGTTAGTTTTGGAGGGTTCAGGGATAATTTCTACCGAAATGGCAAGTTTGTTAGACCGGATTCTGTCGTATGGACCTGACACGAAGGTTCTTACTGCAGACCAAGCGGGAAGTAGCGTGGTAGTATCGAATATTCCACCACAGACTGCAGAGACCACAGCCGAGAACATTGTTATACATTTTCAGCGGCAAACGAATGGCGGAGGAGAGATCGATCATGTACACTTTCCCAAGGAAGGAACAGCCGTCATTACTTTTGAAAGCAGCGAAGGTTTGTCAGCATAGCTAACTTGGTATGAATTTGTTGTTTGCGCGAACGTTAACAAAGAAATTTCATTGTACTAAGAGTTGCACTTTCGTCGAACCTTACTTCCGCCTTTGTTGCAATCGAAGGACTCTTCCCCCATAACCCCAACACAAAAAAGACCCATAATTCATAATCAGACTTATTTTTACATGAAGATGTAATTCTCATGGCGATAAGTTGTATGATCCATAATATCAGCCTTTTTGTCGCAAGAGATATATTATGGAAATGGAAAGCGAAACTTGGACTGCATGTTGACATAGGTGCCTTGGAATCCAATTGCCGAGAAGCAGACCCTACCAGGTGTTCTCTAAGAGAAACGTAATTAAGCTGGAAAGGCTGTTACACGTCTGTCTCTTATTTTGCCACGTAATACAACTCAGTTTCTCATCAGGTATAATCTCCCTGTCCCCCCCCCCCCACCCTCCCCCCCTCTCTCTCCTCGCCTAAAACATGTATTCCTGTAGAACTTCACCCACCGGGGGTACTCTTAGTTATCGATAATTCTTTATTTATTGATT
Organism: Siderastrea siderea; assembly: GCA_964030785.1. Lineage (NCBI taxonomy): Eukaryota > Metazoa > Cnidaria > Anthozoa > Scleractinia > Rhizangiidae > Siderastrea > Siderastrea siderea. The sequence goes on along the minus strand of OZ034969.1, from coordinate 16,140,909 downwards.
AATTGATTGACTGATTGACTGACTGACTGACTGACTGACTGACTGACTGACTGACTGACTGACTGTTGGATGGATGGATGGACGGACGGACGGTCGGACGGACGGACGGACGGACGGACGGAGGGAGGGAGGGAGGGAGGGAGGAAGGAAGGGAGGGAGGAAGGGGAATGAGTGATTGATTGACCAATAAAAGTTGCATGGACCTTACATGAATGGGCTATATACAAAATGTTTAACCACTGAAGTGAACCACCCCGGGTATTTCCGGTATTAGGGTAACGCTTGGCAGGAAATAAATGTAGCTTATATCGGGCAGTAACACCCCTCCTTTCCGGACGAAAACCTTGCAATTCTATTTAACTGTTCGCGTCCAAAGTGCAATTCTTAACCAGTAGAAGAAAATCGGGCCAATCAGACAATAGATCCTTGGGGCCTCAAGTTCATGAGGAACACCTCTCTTGCAGAAAATAGATATGAAGTGAAGTATGTTTTTTCTATGAAAATAGATATGAAGTGAAGTATGTTTTTTCCCACTGCCTGTTAAGGGGTTGTGCAACAGCAGGTGCTGTCAAATTGGACTGATGATAAATGAAGCCAAAGCTAAGTGCAATGTTTCTACCAAAATGGCGAGCTTATTAGCACGGTTTCTGTCGTATGGACCTGAGACGAAGGTTCTTACTGCAGAGCAAGGTGCAAGGAGTGTGGTAGTATCGAATATTTCACCACAGACTACAGCCGAGAACATTGTTATTCATTTTCAACGGCGAAAGAATGGTGGGGGAAAGATCGCTCATGTACACATTCCCAAGAAAGAAACGGTCGTCATCACTTTTGAAAGCGGCAAAGGTTTGTCAGTATAGCTAACATGCTTGTTTGATTTGATATTTGCGTGAATGTTAACAAAGAAATTTCGTTGTAGAGAGTTTCACTTTCGCCGAAGCTTACTTCCGCCTTTGTTGTGATCGAAGGATAACTCTCTCCCTCCTCGCCCTCAACACAAAAAAGACTCAAACACTATAATAATTACGCTAGAGGAAGACGAAATTATCATGTCCATTAGTTGTATGGTGCATTATATCAGCATCAAGATAAATGGAAATGGGAAGCAAAGTTGAACGGCATCTTGACTTGAGTGCCCTGGGCCCAGCTGCATAAAGCAACTTAAGATTAAGTGGGAATTTCTGCAGCCATTCTCTGTGTTCTGCAGGATTTTCGTGCACGCTATTACGGATAAATCGACCGAAGGCGGATTAAATATTATCGGAAATACAGTGACGGTGCGAAAAAAATCCTTAGGAAAATAGGGAACAGTTGCAGAAATTTCCACTTAATATCTGGGCCCTGGAGTCCAATTACCACAAGTTAAGTTCTCCTAAAGAAACTATCTGAAGGAGCCGATACACCTTTGTTTCGTATCTTGCCATCCCATGCAACTCAAATTCTCCTTAGCTTTAGATTTCCTGTGTTTTCCCCTTCTCGTTTGCTCAGAAGATATTATGTATTCCTTCAGAACTTCAAATACGTGGCTTACAAACTCCACCAGGGGGAATCTTTGGAATTTTTGGTGTAGATGCGCCGCCCGTTTCCCCAAATCCGTATACTATTTCACTGACCACAATTCATGCATTCATTTACCAATACCTGTTCGATAGACGTTAAAAAGCTATACACGGAATGTGTACGTACTGGAGTGAGCCTACTTACCCCGGAAAGGCAGCAATTCCTTACTAGGGTAGCGCTTATGAGGAAATACGGAATGCAGCTTGTATCGGGAAGTACGCCCAGCTCCCGGGCCAAAAACCTCGCAATTCTCATATTCATATGTCCACATGCAGGTTATGATCCTTAGCCAATAGACCTTGAAACTGTCCAGAAAACACCATCAAAAAAGAGAGCCCATCGGTGATGTGATCCTTTCGGCCTCAGCTTCATGAGGAATTAGATAGAACCCCTCCCTAGTAGTAAATAGATATCACCTAAAGGACATTCTTGCGGTAATAAATACGTCAGAAATGAAAAGCTAAATACCAACTGGATTTTAGTTTGGGTAATCTACCTGTCAACATCATCGAAACTCTCATATTGAAGCAGGTTTGAAAACTGTAACGTAGCGACACAAAATAGCAGAAAGCTCCGTTCCATTATGGGGAGGGGAAGTACCTGAAGATATGTTGAATAACATCACCCCTACCTTCCTCACCCTCTTTATCATAAGAATTGGAAAAACGTAGCCTGCGTAGCAGGCGTAAACGGGGAAGGGGAAGAGGAGCGAGAACGCGGGAGAAAAATGGGTTCTGGGAGCTAGGGACGAGGGAACGCCTGCTACAAAGACCCCTATTTTTCCATCTCCGCCCACCGATTTTTAGGTAATCTAATTAAGTTAACTGTCAATGCAACCACCAATCAAAAACAGGCGCGCGCTTTCCTGCATGACTGACTGCACTCAGGAATTTAATGAAGCATCTAAAAATAAAGTTAGGATGAGCATTTTTTTCCAATCAAAGAACTTATACTTGCGCTTTTTTCGAAATAAGAGACACGAAGCTTTTCTAAATAAAAAGATTTATTAAGGTAAACCCCTCTTTGCTTCTGAAAATCAAACACGTTCAATTTTCGCTTCTAGGAAAGGTAAGCTTATTTTAAAACACGCAAGCGAAGAACCGCGATACATTTTGAATGGCATTTATATTTACCGAAGTGCACGTTTTGAAATTTCAAAAGTAACGCGAAATCCATAATGTGAAGAATCGGACAATTAAAAAATATATTTTAATACAAATTTACAATAAAAAATGTAGGTTGCTTTACCATGGATTCCCTACAAAGTCAACAGCTTGAGTGATGCCTTATTGCAACCGCAGATTTCACTTTAAAACAACCGTCTGTTCTCAAAGAATAATTTCTTCGCTTTTAGTTCTCTGAGTTCCACTGTTTAAGGTGTCGAGCGTTTCTTTGGGCTTCTTCTTCTAATTTATAGTTCTCAAAGGGCGAGTCTTCATTCCGATATTAAACGGGATATTTACACTGCCTCGGAAATTCACGCGTGAAACGGTGCAATGCTTTCTTGAAATCCTCTCTGACAGTGACAAAATCTCTTCTTTCTAGGACCGTATCCCTTTGGCAAAACCACTAAAACATCTCTTCCCTTTGGAAAGCTCTAACTACCGTTTCTCGCTCTGGTTTCGATTTCGCTACCTGGCCCGGCCTGCTGGCTGCTGCAACCAAGTTCAAATCTTCTAACTGCACGTCCTCGTCAAATTACGTCATTCCCGTGGGACTTACTGTCAAAAAATTAGCCAATCAGAATTTTGCGGCCGCTGGCGGCCGCAGAAATGAAAAGATGGGGGTCTTTGTAGCAGGCGTTCCCTCGTCCCTAGCCCCAGTCCCCCTTCTCCCGCGTTCTTGCTCCCCTTCCCACTCCCCGTTACGCCTGCTACGCAGGCTAGAAAAACGTAAAAAAAGTTAAACACGGCAGGCTATCTACTAAAGGAGAACTTTGTGACGCATGTCTAAAAAAAAACCACCAACAACAACAACAACAACGCAATAAAAGAGGGATGATTCAAATCCAGTGGGGCTGCTGACCGCGTTTCTACATAACGTTCGACAAGCAATGTTTCTAAAGGTTAGACTGAGTATTAGTACACGACTTCTTTTTAAATGTTCCTAAGAGAATTTCTTTTTCTTTGTCGTACTTTACCTAGTGGCCGAGAACGTTTTGGAGCATACTCACAAACTTGAAGGATCAGAATTGAAGCTTCAACGATTCATTCCAAAAGAACCTCCTGAGGTAAAAAAAGAAGACTGATAGAGCCTGAATTTTTCCTTTTTTCTTTGAAACTATTCGTTTCACTCTATACAGTATGTGGCCCTTGGTCTGGCTGCCCTATGATCCGGCGTATTTACGAATATCATGTAACTTTTCTGCGATAGATATGATACCACGAAAATTGAATACATCCTGTGATTGATTGATCAGTCTTCTGTCATAGGACTGATTTTAGCTTTCCCGCTTTTCGAGAAGACGTGAAATTAACGTTTGTCGGTAGGCAGGCGAAGCTAGACTGCCTCTCCCAGCATTTTATAAGATTGCCGTAACGACTTGCAGCGGTCAGCTTTTAATTACACATCGGAAGGAGGGACGCACAGATAGTGAAATATACAGCTTCTCATACAACACAAGAGATTTACTACCTAGCCTCCAACCTCACTTTAACCTAAAGGCAACTTTGTAGTTAATGTACCATCAGTTCACGTCAACCTTTCGTTTGTTGGTTTTTCATCAAGTAGACGCCCGTGTAAACTTTTCTAAACTCCACCTGACACCTCTAGAATCTGAGAACATTTTGGATGCTCTAAGGGAAAACACGCAAGTGGCACATCGAAAGGGATGCAAGAATCTTATTTTGTCTGGGTCCTTCAGTCAGATTGAAGAGGCACACAAACTTCTTCAGTTCCTTATTAGGACCAAAGGAGGGAAAGGAAGAGTTTATTATGGTGGTAATACAACAAAGACTCAAGGGAAGTCTTCCCTTGGCTTGCTTCGCCGATTATTTGAAGACGGAACATCGGATCTTGTTTATCAACAAAAGGAGGTACAATATGAATGAGCAACGGATTGATCGGGTTGTCAAAGAGCTCTGAAAGGAGCGCCCGATCATTGACGTTCTCGATTTCTTCGTTATTCATAGCGCGATCTGTCCGGCAGTTCGAATGAGTCAGCTGGTGCACTGTGATCGGTTTTACAATTCGCGGCAATTGTGAACCATTTTACAACTGAGTGGTTTTCTTCAATGGGTATTGTATCAGTCTTGAAAACCACTGTTATTCACTCGTGGGCCTAACACAATAGCTCGCTTGCTCACGACGCGCCATTTTTAAACACAACTCCTACCAGCAGTTTTCAAAGTGAAAGGGATAGTGGTTCTTGTTGACCGATTTTAAAAACTAAAACGGCTACTGTTCGAGAAAATGTGTATCTTTCGTTTGCCGCGCGTAGGTTTTCTCAAAGCAGTGTAAATTCTCTGAAGATCTCTTTCGAAATTTGCAAAGGAAGTAGGGGAGGGGCCTTTGAAGCCCTGAAATTTTTTGCTGGGTTTGGATCCCCTTAGGCGTCCACTGAAGTGATAATTAAGTTCCCTTGTTTGTTTTAATTGTTTGCAAGTATCACGTTTCAGCATGTGAACTGGAAAAAGCCGGGGATCGTGAACGTTTCTCTTATAACTGTGTTTTGTCTCAAGTCCAACTTATATACTTGCCTTTATTTCAGGTGTTTGAACTGGTATCGGCAGAGCTTTGCCTGGAATTTCTGGAGTCCCTCTCACGAGAACAGACTGAGGCTCTTTTGAAAAATATTGTGGCCAAAACTGGTGTCAAGTGGATTGAATCTAGCGAGAGTTTTATCGTGTCAGGAACTTTCAAACAGGTAGAGGAGTCTCGTGCCTACTTGCAGCAGGAAGTACGTCAATCCAATGGAATAGTAGTACTCAGTGAAACAAAGAGAGAAGCACATCGATCTCAGAGCCATGAAGACAGCAGTATGTCGCCGGTACCCATTTATACACCTGGGTGGAGGGAGACAATATGGGGTAATGTTTTTTGTCTTAAAGGAAACAACACGATGACAGGGACTGGGCGTCGAATCACCGACCTTCAGATCTGAAGTCCAACGCGCTATCCGCCACACCATCGCGTTCCCCATGTAAAAGAATAAAAACGCTAGGAGGCTACTATACAAAATTTGCGAAAAACCCCCTACAGTTTTCGACTTGATAAGGCATCTTCAAGGTGGTTACCCCGCCTTCCCTTAAAAACCCATTATTACGTGTAAATTATAGTTCAGGACAGTGCAAGACCTGGCCCGGGGAGTAAGGATTAACGTAGTCGCTATTCAGGCTCGTTGATGCCTATTTGTTTCGTGGAACCTCAACAGTATGCACAAAATAGAATACGGAAACCTTTCCAACCACCGCGATGAACAAGTGCGAAGAAAGGGCTATAAAAAACTATGCATTCTGTGTTCTCCAAACGTTCATTACAAGTAAACAACATTGTGTCCTTGGAGCAAAAATGTACCTCAATGCATCCACCCTGAAAGAGCCATTATTGTGTGTAAAGTATAGTTTTGGACAGTGTATTAGGTCTGGCCCGGGGAATAAGGATTAACCAAGTCGGCAGGTAGGCTCGTTGATGGCTATTCGTGTCCTTGAACGTTAATGGTATGTACAAAATAGGATCTGAAAACCCTTCCGACCAACAAGATGAACAAGTGCAAAGGAATGGCTAGAAATCTCTGCATTTTGTGTTCTCCAAACCAGTTCATAACAAATACAAACGCTATTCCTAAATCAAAAACTACCTCAATGCATCTCGTTAGGGGTGCTCAGAAAGGTCGACATTTTCAGCGAAGTTAAAATTGGCTGTTTTCAAGGGATGATACATAACCACTGAACAAGTTGAAATCTCTTGATTATGCCAGAGGTGGACTGTTCAAAGCACTTGAACTATTTTATTTAAATTAAATGCATTTTTAAAATAAACTGGTAATGTTATGTGTCCTTATCAAATTACAGGAGCACAAAGGAAGCCCTCCACAGCAAAGTTAAATGCCGCTCAGGTACGAAAAAGTTGCCATTTTTATCACGGAAATAAGTTTGTTGGTATTTTTGGTGAAAGATTTTAATAGTTCGTATGGTCTCAATACTCAAGTATTGCCATTTCTATATTCAGGAAAATGCAATGAAGCTTTGGTATTCTATATTTAGTTGCTGTCTTAACAAAGTGGTCACACTGTTTTAATTTGGTTCAGACAGACTCTGTTAGGAATGTGTCGGGGTCGCTTTCTGTTTTTTTTGCTGTACCCAGGCTCCTTCGCGTTTGAAGTACGGTGGCCTGACCTGAAGGATCTGATCAACAGCACAGCTTACTCTTACTCTTGGAAGAAAAATGGCAATCCTAGTACGAGCAAACGGGAGTTGATTTACTTCAGTCAGGCTCTTGTAAAAGAGGTTGTAAATTGCCTGTCTGACCGTTATGCTGACGGTAAAAGCTACATTTCTGTCCGCATGTATCAGTCAGCCCTTTCTTCAGCCTTGTATCCTGTCAACAATGCTGCTGATGGTTCACACCCACTTGTGGCCAGGCTTCCTCAAAGGAATTTACGACTTTCAAATTCTTCTTCCACTTCATTCTTCAAACGGGAATGTTGCCAAGGTTACGAGTTAGTTGAAGACTTTTTCGCTTTGGAGCAACTTGATATAAATACACTAACAATAAAGACTGTGTTGCTTTGTACATTATCGTCAGCTCAGAGGGAGCACACTATGTGTGCTTCAGATCTTAACTCTAAGAAAGAGTCTCAAGACTGTATAAGTTCTCACACTCAGTAGAACATTTTGAAACTTCAAGGCCGGGTAAATCACTTGAACTTCAGTTTATGCCCTTGGGCGATGAAACCTCTTAATGTATTGATTCTACATTAGCAGAGTATATTTCGCGTACTGAAAATCTAAGGTTCAATACAGGTTCCTTGGTGTCTAAACTGTTTATTTCATTTATTAGGCCTTATAAGCCAGTGTCCTCTGCCACTGTAGTGAAGTGGATTAAACTGGTTTTGTCCGGTATGGGCATATATACTTTTTAAAGCATATATAGTGGAGCGCCAGTGGTAGAGATTGTGCGTGCTGTTGACTGGAGAAATAAAGTTTTAAACGCACTTTTAGAGAAGACATTGTACTTGAAAAATATTGCAAATGGAATTATTCGTATTCTAGAGATGTCACCATAAACTATTGTCCTTGTCATGCAGAGTGTCTTCCTAATGTGGAGCATATCGAAAGAGAATTCAAACATTGGACAAGAGGCACTAAGTTTGAGGTGTAATTCTAATTCTTTCTTATAAAATGCGATAAGCGTTATTAAAAGCTACCAGCTACGACAGGTGTTACAAAATTCGTCCGCTCTTGTTACAAATCACAATTCATGACCTCACAGGGTGGCACTTCAATTACAGCGTGGAACAGTTAGTTTGCATCGTGTTGGAAAAACATGCTGTACTGTTCAGCCGCCTCTCTCCACTTTGCATTTAAATGGATTTCCATGTTTGATCTAGATCAAACGTTTTCACCCAGCATTTCGCCTTGCGAACAAATGTCTAATCGTTTAGCCAACTCTGCTAACAAGTCTGTACCAGGGGGAAAAAGCAACCAATCAGAAACGGAATTTGGCATGTAGTCACGTCATAAATTTCAGCGGTTATCTCTCTGACGGAAAAAAGGCGTTATGTAGGCTCCTTTTTCGACAGTTTGTCCAATGTTTGGTCAAACATTGTTTGTCCACCGAGACTTGTGTGTGATAAACACCGTGTTGGACGAAAGTGTTTCATCGTTTAGCCGGGGCTTAAATTCGAGTCTCAGTTGTGTTCCTGGACTATGCTGTGTCACTGTTGCGAGGCAAATCAAGTAATTAATGCAAAATGACATCTTTCTTGCAATTTTGGGAAGAATAATGCCGGATGGTCCTGCAAGTGCAACTGAATTTATTCTATAATCCCTACAGCTCCCGTAAAAACATACGGTTTGAAATAGTTTACACGAGACTGCTTCTATAATTTTCGTTGACGATGAAACAAGATGGTGGTCCAGCAAATCTCTTGTAAGCAGGCACCCAAAAGATGGTCACCCAGGAAAGGGCACTAAGTCGCTTCAAAACATTTTTTTAAAATTCATAATTAAAAATTTTATCGCCACTGTAGGAACAGACGAATTATCCAAGGTCATTTATCATGCCATTGAATAGGTAGCTGAACACAGTTTGTGCGCACTCCACGGTTTTTACATCTGACGCAAATCAGTGTGCGCACAAAGCTTTGAAGAAAACGGCGCACATACCAGGCTCGTTTTATTTTGTTCAGTGAAGATCGCGCAGGTGTTATTTTGGGATCTGTTATGTGTAAAACGTTTCTTGTGTCAATGTACAGAGGGGCAATACGAATGTATAAAAGGCAAACGTCCTAGTTTCTGGTTAATTTTTGGAGTGTGGATGGAGAATCCCGTTAAATGCAACGCATGCGCAGTTAACCAGAAAATTGTAACTGCATGCATAGTAAAAATGGGTTGATTCCTAAGGACTCGCTCATTAGAATCTCATGAAATTTGTTTATAGAAGACTAGTTCAAAACACGCATAACGCCCTATCAGCAAAAATAGAAATTTGAGAGGGGAGATGTTCACAAAACCTTAAATTAAACACCAAATTAAGGAAGATCTCCCTGTCAAAATTACATGGTACCAATGCTAACACAATGCTAACAATGCTAAGTTTTCTAGGAACAAATGATGGGAAAATTCAAATGACCGGATTTTCAGAAAATTAATCAAACCTATTATCTAATACTAGTTTGTTACCAGCCTTGTTGTGGTGCTCAATTAAAACTATCGGGTAATAGTTTTATCGAGTTGTGAAGAGTGTTTTTCAACGCGTTACATTTTCGTACTAAATTAAATTTATGTGATTGTATCTCAGCCTCTGCAGAAAGGAGTTGGACTTTCTAAGGAAGAAAGAGTGGAAAGAGTCGAAAGGTTGGAAATTGAACTTGGGGAGGTGCGTCGGCTGCTTAAAACAAGAGAGGGGGAATTAAGAGACAAGGAAAGATCTTTCGACCAGCTGCAGAGAACATTACAACAAGATCGACAATCAAGATCTAGAGTGGACGAGGAATTGAGACAAGCGAGAATTGCTTACACCAGGCTGGAAGAAAGACTGCAAAGTGAGCAGTCGTTGGGTCGAACCCTTCAACAAGATCTTCAAACTAAAGAAAACGTTATTAGAGAGCAACAGGGTCGTTTGAAAGAAGAGCAGCAACAGAAGACAGCTGTGGAAGAAAGGCTGAGACGCTTGGCACGACGAATGGAAGAAGAAACAAGGCGTCACTCGTCTACAGAAAGAGAATTACAGTCAGCTTTGTCTGCAGCAGAAGAGGCATTGACAGAGTGCCAGCGTCATAAATCACGTGATTGGATCATCCAACGCGAACAAATTGATTTAAGCGCAAAGATTGTGGGTGAAGGGGCGTGGGGAGAAGTGCACGAGGGCACATTTCGTGGCTGCCAAGTTGCTGTAAAACAAGTCCACAAGCTGATTCTCTCTGATTATAATCGTAGACTTTTTGAACGAGAAATGAGCATCGCCTCGCGCTGTCGTCATCCTCATCTCCTACAGTTCATTGGTGCCACGAGCGACGATGGAAGTCCTTTGTTTGTCACTGAATTACTCGACACCAGTTTACGGCACGTTTTACACCAGCGCGCATTAAATCGCGTCGAAATACTCAACCTCGCCCTGGACATCGCCAAAGGTTTAAATTACCTTCATCTCTGCAAGCCAAATCCGATCATGCATCGAGACATCAGCAGCGCAAACGTGTTGCTATGGAGAAGAGATGACTCTTGGAGAGCCAAGCTGTCTGACTACGGGGCTGCCAATTTCATGCGTCAGAGCATGACAGCGAATCCAGGAGCAATAATATATTCCGCTCCTGAGGCTTTCACTCCTCAACAATCACCGAAGGTATAATAAATAAATAAATAAATAAATGAATAAATAAATAAGTTAGTAAATTCGGGGAATGGGAGATTAATGTTTAAAGCACGTGCACATGTAGGCAAATATTACTTCCCTTTCGGACTGAAGTTCTTTTTACACCCACTCCAAGAAGGCGGTCGACTAACGTTTTTAGCAGAAAATAGAAAACAGCTGTTTAAACAAACAAACAACAACTGATTCAAACCAATTCTCTGCTGCTTCTCTAAATTTGCACTACTGAAATAGGCCTTTCTTAACTTGTGTGTCGTGACACCTTACATTCTGTGAACTTTGGTCGTTTTCTGATAAAGCCAACTAAATATTTGACTAAACATAAATTGCGACCCATTGCTGAGGCCAAATAGTAAAACAGTGCTTAATTCTAAATGTTTGACGCTTTATGAGGTGACCAGAAAACGCAATAAATTATGCAAGATAATTTAAAAAACGCAAAGGTCCGCCATTTTGAAGTGGGTGTTGAAAAAACAGCGAGTTTTGACACTGTCAGAAAGTAGGAACAAGGGTGCTATGGTAGAACTGTTATTATCTTTCAGCTTTTGAATGTTTAGAATGGAATAGAATAGAATAAAGTTTATTGAGTTCCCCAGAGGGATCTTCATACTCAATTTACAAGATTTTAAAATAGAAAAATGTTAATAATTTACATGGTAAATGGTTTACATGGTTTAGGGTATGGCCTTGGTAGTCAAGTAGTCAAGTAGTTGAGCATTTTAAATTTAGCCGGTTTTCTAAGTACTTTTTTAATTCAACTACATGCCAATCACAACATGACGCAAGATTGTCACTTGACTCAATAACAGGAAATAATATCCCGGCACTCCTCTTTTTGATTAAAGAGGTTTTTTTAATGCTTCAACGGTGTTTTCTTACATGAACACAACTTTTGTGACAGTCTATCACAAACATCAATGTTGCTTTTGTTTCATTCTATCAGGTGGACGTGTACAGTTTCGGTGTGCTGCTGTGTGAAATGTGCATCAGAGAACAACCGGATCCCAAAGAGCTCCGTAATCAAATAGGTCGGGTGACAGGTGATATTCGAGGGCTTATTCAGCGGTGTGTTGAGAGGGATCCTGAGGCACGCCCTACCATGAGTGAAATTATTCGGGAGTTGGAACAACTTGCAAATCCTCTTGTGAAAAATTAAAGAGCCGACACTGGAATGGGAATATTGACAACATTAGAGAGAAAAGATGAACACTGTTCTATCCGTACAGAACCGCTAAGAAACCTGCAGAAAACCCTTTGTCCGTAGGTACCCTGGATGAAAGTGCGAACTACAGGGATTGTTTTATTGTAGTGACATGTGACAATTGAATATACAATGATTGCGATGAAATAAGCAACTCAGATGCAACCAATGAACCTTGGTGTTTCTAATTAGACATCGATCGAGTTATTGATATAAAGCGCAAATCCTGTTTTTACTGTTCCTAAAATTCACTCCGAGCGAGTGGATTTATGTTTTACCCTTGAAACACTACAAGGCCGCGGGATCTTGACTCGAGAGGAGGGATTGGTTATTTGTTTTGAGCGACGTCACAGTGTTTTAATTAGCTGTTTTTATAAAGAAAAAAGATGAAATACAAAAAACATTTTGCTGGAAATAATTTTAGATAAGTATTCAGTTTCATCAGTTTACAACTAACATATTATATATATTGAGAGCACAAACAAAGAAACGGGAAAAAAAACACAAGACATGCACAACACGTCTTTGATACACACTGGACGCACTTAAAAACATTAAAACGATATAAACACTGTTAAAATTGCGGTATTCCGGTATATATTTCGCTCCTCGAGCCTCGTCAGCCGTCCGCCAAAAAAAAATTGTCAAATTGGTCATGTAAGAACCACTGAAAATACAAACAAACAAACAAAACAAAACAAACAAGAACAAAAAGCCAACTTCGTTAAGGTTTGTTTGCACTCTATATTGTATAAATTACTGACTTTATGTGCTGCCAGAATTCTTTGATTCCATTTTGTGCTCAGGTAGTACATTTGTTTCTCCAGTTTATACATAGATTGTTATAAATTTTGTTCACCAGGCTTAAAGGTGGTTTAGAACCTGTACAAAATAATTCTCTGTTTCGCACAAGTCTCCCGCCAAAAGGGAATTAAGTACTTAAATAATATTAGAATTCTTCAAGAATTGTTTGTTCAGTCATTTTTCGTCCACATACAGTAAAATCGCACGGTATGAACTCCCTTAAATCTGCGGCTCTTCTGATGTTGGCGGCCGTGCGACTCTCCGGACACACATTGCAGTAATTCGCGCAATTTTTACTCTGTACCTTTTGAAATAGTTCAGCGCAATGTTGCACTGTGTATTAGGGCCTTTAAGATCGCGCGGCCGTCCATATCCGAAATAAAATGATGAAGAAGAATCAGATATGGACACATGACGCAAACCAACAAATTTTCATCACTCGGTTGTACACATTTCTTGGTAAATTTTTCGTCTCTCGTTTTCTCAACCAGAAGAGACTGAACACCAGGAAACTAATTCTGAGAAAATACATGCGATTATCGCCAAACGGAGGAAAAGGAGTGTGAGCGAGTCACGATTGGTTTCAAATGAAAGAGAAATGGTGAAAATACTTTGAACCAATCACGGAGCTTGGTAAATCAAAACCAAAGCAAGAGTCCATTACGTTCGACACCCAATCAAGAAACCACTCAATAACGAACACCGATAAAAATCAATTCATGCTTCCGCGCAAAAAACGAAATCTAAATGAACCATATTACGCTGTACAGATTAACTATTTTAGTAAAGGAAAAGCAACATAGAAATAACAAACATTTTTCTTGGCACTGTAATAATAACTCAGTTACATGAGTTACATTCACAGCTAGTTGATACTGGAGTAAAAAGAAAAAAAATTAAAAACCGAGCGCGAGTTTGTTAAATCGGATAGACACTGTTGAGGTTATAGGAACTATTAACATCTATTATTAACATCCAGTTAACTGACAACTGACATTTGACCCCCCCCCCCCAAATCCAGACCCTCCGTAATACTTATTTAACAAATTACGTTACAATTCTCAATGAATTTCTTTATGACGTCACTTGGCGTTTACGTGCCTAACCTGCCGCTCCCGGTCGACGAACGGAGCGAGATATTTGTGAGTTGGGGAGATCGTTGCCCAACTGACCCGTTCCCCTCCCCAGTCCGCTTTCGACTCGCTGCGTTCACCGATTTTTCTTGCGCCCTATTCCTCACTAAGGGCCTATTCCCAGGTCACAACAGGTATTTCGTTCGCGGAGGAAAGAAAGAGGGAAAAAATTTCTTTCTCCGGGAGAGATAGGATTGCCCAACGTGTAGGGAAATCTTTGCGAGTGGCGCCCGCGCAAATTGGCAATTTTACTTATTTATTGGTGACGTTTCCATCCCCGTAGCTGCCATTTTTAGCCAGCAAAACACGAAAGTGCGGAACAAGCGGCCAATTTGTGCCAATACAATGCGAGCTGAGGCACAGACCGCTCTGGGAACAAGAACGTTACTTTCAACAGAGCACGTGGACAGAGCGCGCCTCTTATTATCTCTCTGATTCCATTAAGGATTTTGATTAACTTATAAATGTGCAATCGAGAAAGATTCCCTTGCCGGATCCTAGTTAACAGTATGTTCATGGGTCGTGTGCAGATGATAAGTTTTCGAGCTGTGGACGTTTCATTTGTTATAACAACCACAAAGCAAGTGTACCCATCCCTTCTAATTAGTCCTTAAGATTAAGAAAGTGATCATACAGTGCTGTCATTGTCTTAACTTTGATTGAAGTCGGGCACACTGTTAATTTCCCGCTGGCACTATTTTTGTTACGTCATTCCTAAAGAGAAAAGTTGAAGTGACCTCATTTTGCGGACAATTGTGTAATGTAAACATACATTGAGCTTAAGTTTTTCAAAGTTTTTTTTTTTAACTCCATGTTTTACTTTTAGAGTGAGGAAAAGGTTGTAAGCTTAAAACTAAAGTTGTTTTACAAGTTGATGTGTCGTTGAGTATTGAGTTTCTTGTGTGCGCTCTTGTCTCTAGAAATTTTTCAGTAGGTGCATAATAAAACAGTTGTCGAATTCGGCGTTCGCATCATAGCGAGAATTAACAAGGCTGAGGTTTAATACATCCGCCCCAGCCTTCGGCTTCGGCTATCATGGTCAATCTCATCCAATCAATTGTGAAACGCCTGTTGCTGTAGTATTCTCTTAAAATAGACAACACTCTCTTTGCCAGCTGAGAAAGAAAAAGACGTCTTAGTGTTAAAAGAGCCATTAAATTCCAACTGATGACGTAGGGATACTTAGTTCCTAATTTTGAGCAATCAGAAGCCGCCCAAATGATTGCAGCGTTGCGTTATTAGTGCCGTTGAACCTCGTAGTTCATATCTTCACTGACAGGGTCATAGTTTTCATTATGTAATACGGTTCTAACTTTCCAGTGGTCGGCTGTTTATTATGCTTTGCAAGATGGTTCTGACTTTTGAGTTCGTGGATGAAATCCTAAAGTGTGACCACGGAGATGAAAAATTAAGAAGTACGTACTTGTAGTCCTCTTTATTATGCTCTATAAAGTAGCCACGTCGTCACTTTCTGGATGAAATCCTTGTTCAAATATAAGCTATTGAGCAGTACTTTCCTGAGGTGACTGTTTCAGTCATGCTTTAATAGTTGATTGTAAAGTGTGACCCTTTAAACAAAAGCTACTAAGCATCAATTCATCTAGGGTTGCTTGTTTTTCAATATTTTACAAATGAAATTTCATTTTTTAGTTTTCCACTCCTTCCTTATTCAGCCAGGGTGGAAACTGCGTACTGAAATTCCAGCGGCGACGATTGATTAATCCATAGTCTCACACACATCACGTAGTCGACCGACCGCGTGATTTTACTCTTCGGGAAAATGCTGGGTTGTAGGTCTGAAATGGACTGAGAAGGGTTAGAAAACAGGCTTTACCCAACTCCCACCACAAGGAGTAAGAACGAGGGATCAGGGAAGTACTTTGCGTAACAGATGACTGTTCCCGCATATTCCATTCACGCAACTAACAAGGATGAAAACTGCTAAGTAAGATTATTAAGGGTATTGAACGTTATTTACGTTTAATTTGATTATATCTCTTTATGATACAGCGGAGTGCCTGTTAACTAGCTGCATTAGCGAAGTGCACTTCCACTTTAGATAATAGTATTTTTTAAAGAAAAAATCTGGTCTTTGGGAATGATGCTGCGCGAGCGGCAAGGCCTATTACCTCGCAGAAGTAATAAGGACACAAGACTCGTTGCTGGCGAATTTCCCCGCTTCGGCATTGTGCGGGGTTGCACTATCTTTGAGGAAAATAAAAGCTGCTCGCAATCTTGTCCAGTCTCTCGTAGAAACCTAAATAGGAAAATCCAATCAAGGAATCGTCGTGAATCATACTTTCTGTACATCTTCTTCAGTTGGGGCAAGAGGTGGGTCCTCGTGTAGACAAACGCCCTTAGATAAGTTAACTAGCTGCATTAGCGAAGTGCACTTCCACTTTAGATAATAGTATTTTTTAAAGAAAAAATCTGGTCTTTGGGAATGATGCTGCGCGAGCGGCAAGGCCTATTACCTCGCAGCTGGCGAAGACCTCTGGATTAGGACGCATTTGTACAAAGTTAGTATTAATCTGGAGAAGAATATTCGCAGATCTATACCAACAGAAAGGCGATAATTTTGAAAGGAAACAGCACAGAGTTCCTTATCTGACTGGCACTTGAGAATATTTCACTTCACATTGAGACTAGCCATGAGTATACAATTGCATCTATGGTTGACGTTTTAGCCAGAGGTCTTGGTGAACTCGAAATTGGACTATTAAAATTGAAGTCTTTTTGATACGCAATTTTGAAATTAATACTAAATAGCTAAAAATATAATGAACAAGATGTTAAATGATTCTATGTAAGTTCGTCAAAGCCGTAGTTTCGAGAAGCACTTTACCAAATCTTACAACTTAAAAAAAAAACTTAAATTTTTTGTCCGAACTTTAAAACTTTAACCTCCAAAATTTTCGAAGTTCAAATTTAGGACAAAACTAACGGTGCATTCTTTTGGGACAATTCTGGCTATTCTTATTCCGGTTTAGGAATAACAGAATACACTTCGAAAAGAACGCTCCTGAAAGTGGAATACCCATGGCGCAGGTGACCTGATTTCCCGCCAAAAATTTCCCAAAAGAACTCGTATTCTGGCTATTCCAAGTAAACCGTATTCCTTTCATTCTGTTCATTCTGCTATCGGGAGCAGAATGAACGGAAAGATATTCCGTTCATTCCGAAAGCGGAATAGCTCCCAAAAGAACACAAATACCGTCTATTCCGAGTATTCCTATTCCGGAATAGCCCAAATGAACGCGCCCTAAACGTCCATCCAGGAACTTAAACGTTTGAACAAATGAACCATCGGAAACAAATGCCAATACCTTTGTAACAGAGGCTTTATGTAATGGGATAAAGTAAACATTGAACATCACGCTGAAATCCACACTTGAATCTTTCACGCCAAGTGAACTCATCTGTGAGCTAAAATAACTGACTTATGATTTATTCATTTGAAATGCAAAACTCAGTACTCGCTTACAGTTACGATCAACAAATTGCTGCACTTACCGGCCGTGTTATACTATGAGTGTTTCATTTATTTTAAAGGAGTTTGAGTGATCAAGAAAATCGTCTCAAATGTAACCATGAAACGACTGAGAGTTTTATGTCCGAAATTTTGTGTCCGAAAGAAAGAGGTCCAAAATTTTTCGAAGTTATAGTAGCTGGAATTTGTAGGCTATTGTTGATAGCATACCACGTTTTCATTGGGTACTGGAATATACGATAAACAGTTGCCATTGTTTTGGTGTATTTTACTTTTTTTGTTGAAGTAGAACCAGAACAAGTTCTAAAAACATTCCTTTGAGTCTGAGAAGTAGGTTCCGTCAGTGTGTACCAAATCACGAATGACGTCAATCAAAATAAACAAGAGACAGAAAACAATCCAACTCGCAAACAAAACTAAAACAGTAATAACTCGCAAAAAAGATGGGACAATGTGCTTCAGTATTTACAGAAAGACCCGAAATGTGGAAATTTTTAATACTGCTACAAAAAACCGTAACGTTGCGGAAGAACCAAAACTCTGATAGAAGCGATAAAATTTGACATTTGGTGGCAAACACCAAAAGTGAGCCTGAACCCCAAAAGTAACGACCTTCCCAAAACGACCGCACAAACAAGAAAACGACCCCCGAAGTGCAGTCAGACAAACCCCGTTTTCATGGACACCAGAAAACTTTTAAGTTTTCTCTTAAAAGAGAGACCGGAATTGAGAGACCGAATTGTGCGTGTTGAATTGTATGGTCCAGGCAGGAAAAGTGGTCGTAATAACGACCATTACCATTAATCAGTACTTTTAAATAAAAAAAATTGTGCGTATGTCGCGATTTTACTTGCATGAATCAGCCGATATCACGGTACAGGTTTCCGCTACCCGAAAGTAGGGAACCACCGAAATCAACCACCCACGCGAAAGCGGCGATTTCAACTAGAAAAACTGCAAATCCCGAAAGTAAATGATGGCTTTACCTTCGGAACCTTATAATACTTTTTAGTTCTTAATAATTGCTATTTAGTCAAGACAAATTCGAAGAGCTTTCAGTTTCTTGACGAAAATTGTATGCGAGCCAGAAGTCACAACATGGTCAGGTACGTACCTTCAGGTCTGGGCGATGCATAAATTTAGCGACTTAAAGCAATCCTGGAAAATGTCATATTTATACAGCGAGTAACTTAAGCAACCAAATTTCGTCACTTAATAAAACTGTAAAATAGGGTAAGGGGAAATTAACACGATTTCCGCTCAACGTTCGAGCAGTAAGTGCAAAAATTAAGTTACCAAAAAAACACTTGCAGCACTGTCACATTTTGAGAACAGATAAGAAGAACTTATCGTTACTTTTGCTCCCAAGCTGACCCCGCGAGAGAAAATTGGATTTCAAGTTATCCATATTTCAATTAAAAAGACGCTTCATGTCAGTTCAAAACAAAATGGCGCCCGTTTTTAGCATACTTTTACGAGAATTGAAATTAATGTTCTTGAGAATGCTTGAGAATTTCATCGCGGGGTCACTTGGGCAAGTGAACTAGTAAGAGTGAGAGGTTTCAAATAGCATTTAAAATGTTACCGTGAAATGAGTAGTTTTTTGGTAAATATTTTTTGCACTTATTGCTCGAACGTTGAGCGGAATCCGTCTTAATGTTTTTATTTAGAGATTCGCCACACAATCGCTAAAAATTCTATTTGTCGCTCAAACTGTTATTCTCAAGGTCATATGATACTACTGAAAAAAGCTATATTCCTCCTTCCCCTAGCTATTCCATTGCTACACCGTTTTTTTGTCTCATCAATTCTGCACTGCTCGTAAGATCATTATCTGCGGAAGAGGCTAATATTGGTTGTGAGTTGAAGAAATGTATACATATTTCAAGGAGAAGGGAGAATAATCATCTCCAAGCTATGCAAAAAAAGACCTCTGAAACAGAAGTGTCTCAACTTTTGTCGTTAGCTCCAGGTCGAATCATGGGAGTTTGAGGCATCAGTAAAAATAAAATATGTACAAATGCTTGTCGTTTAGGTCGTTTTAAAGTAAAAAAACTGTACTGACATTTTGTCACTAGAGCTTCAATTTGCAATAACTTTAAATCTAAAACTAATTTGTACTTGACTGAGATTCGTTGCGTTTAACAAGGGTACTTCATAAGTACTTATTTTGGAAGATAATCAACAATATCCATTCCAGCCAACTGTATCTTTAATCGATCAAGATAACCTGGGTCTGGACACCCGCAACTGTGAAGAAAGAAACAGTATGAATATTGTAAGTTTCTGTTTATAACCAAGAGATAGGGCACAACTTCATATCTACTTTAAAATGCTCGAAGAAAGGATCGGCCAGATTCCAAATTACATTTTATAACTAAAAGCCACAGTAAGCTGGCAATTAGACATGACAACAATCGAAGATTGACGGTTGGGGTATGCTTTTCGTACATTCTATAACGACTGAGAATCTTCCTTAGTCTTTTAATGAATCGTACCCTGAACCATTTGTTGGACTTTTTTCTGTGCTCGAGGTTAAGGGGTTTAAAAATTGTGGTAACTTCATGATTGGTGGCTCAGTTTGAAGAGCCAGGGGAGAAAACGTTTTTATTTCGTCCTTAAAAAAACGGTCTACCCCTTCTCTGCCTCGTTTCGTCGCTGAAACGCCCGGTGTTATCGACATGGGTATGGGTAACTTATAGGGAAATTGTAGGAAATTCTTCTCATGGCGACCTTCTGGACCAGCATCTCATCCAGTTGAGTAGTAATACACTCCAGCTAAGACAACAGAGTTAAAAAAGAATTGGCCACAAGTCTGAAAGTATATATTGACTTAGAAACAGGCATAGCGTTCCAAGGTTTTGTAGTAGTTTTGTTTGGCAGCCAAAGCTTTAGAACTCTTATTTAACATTTTTTGGAACTAGATTCGTTTTGCCTTTTATGCATATACAACAGAAAGACTCGTAGCGTCCAGGTTTGTCACGTGCGCTGATTTTGAAACCTGAAGTGGACTGTTTTAACCCGAACACTTACAGTCCGAACATCGCAGGCTAGAAACGCTCTTCCATTCTAAACTCTCAATTTGTGGTGAATAGGAAAATATTGCCTACATCCAGAAAAACATGTATACAAGTGTAAGTGTCAGACCTGGCATTCGGCGAAAAAGCGAATTACTGAATACTTACTTGGCTGGGCCTCCACTTCGACTCGTTTTCAGTTCGAGGTCCCTACAAATGATGCTATTTTCTGGTCCAACTGTAAACATCCACCCTGAATTAAACGCCAGCCTCAACTCGATGCATAGACTCCGCCCTGCCCTATTATCAGGAAGGTAAAACGTGCAGAAGAAACAGCAATAAGGTACTCCCGGATTGGGATGCTCTGGACCTAAAGACAAAGGATGTCATTTGATGAAATGAAATTTATAAAGAGAGTTGTTAAAAGTTCACCTTCTCACTGGTATTTGTAAATATTTCACTAGATTGAGACTAACCCTGTAAAAATGCATCTTCTGTCTTTTTATCCAGCGGTCTTGATGAACTCGAATCTGGTCTATTAACACTTCTCTTGGTTCGAATTTAATTTTAAAAAAGTGGAATGTAACTTTGATGACGTATGCAGACAGTCCAAAAACGGGAAGTGGACTGGGAGTAAGGTGCCACCAATTATTAATTAAATTGTGTCCTTTACCCCCCCCCCAGACACCTCAAAAATAGTAAATTGCAAAGTCCGCAGTCAAAGAGCATATGAAGAGCAGCTTCTAAAACAGTGAGATAATTTGCAAAGTCTGTATGGTGTGGAGGAAAGGCTTTTCAAAATAGAGAAGTTTGTATACTATTCTTCATTTTTCAAAACTTGTAGTTCAGGCACATTTCATCCAAATTTTCTCTAACTTACCAAGAATGCTACTTCTGGTTGTAATTAGTTGTTGCGATATTTTTTGGCATACAGTCCTTTGCCCCTACCCGTTTTAAAAGTTGCGCATGGGAACTGCTACTTAGAGCACTGAATAAAAACACAGAAAAAGAATGTGAAGAAGACAGGGTTTTCAGAAAGAGGAGCTCTGCTGCTTGACCCTGTTGGGCTTGCTTGGCTATATGTATACTAGGAAACTCAGAAGTACCTTGAACGCCTCTGTCAAAGTTGCAACTGATGATGATGGTTCCACAATCTTCATAGCCCGGCAGAGAGTGTTCTGAGTCAGTTCTCCAGCTCATGTGACCAGGGGGTTGGTCTCCTCTTCGGATAAAACACAGAAGAATGGACAGAGAACGCAGGTGTAGGGCCGTGTACCGGATAAACTCTTCAGACACGAGTGGCAAAAATGGTGACGTAGTAAACAACTGCTAGAAACATCACCATTTTCGTACATACACAAGTCACATTTTGACTGGCTGTCCGCTCGCAGACTGTGCTCTAGATCTGAAATACAGCCGCAAAATTACGTTGATTGTTTGGAATAGCTGGCATCACGCGATTATCAAAGGCTAGTTGTGGATAACTTTTTAAGCTGAACGGAGTCTAGTAAAATTGGCATAAAATTTACCGATGCATGGGATGAAGATTTCTGAATGGATTACCTAGATAGCAGTGGCAGTTCAAGGGAAGGGACCTGGGGATCGCGCCTCCTCCTTTTTGTGACAAACTTCAGTCCCGATGGCCCAAAGTTTTTTAAATGCTAAAAAAAAACTATTCAGGGACCGTACCCTAAATAAAGTTCTGGATCTGCCACTATTAAATTCAGAACTCAGTAGGAACCTAGTAAGAACCTAGCAAGAACCCAGGCCTGGGCTTTAAAAAGTTGAGGATGGTGATGAGATTTTAAAGAGCACCCAATTTAGGTACTTCAAACAAAGATTAACGTCAATAAATGGTACCTGATGATTCTCGTTTTCATTTCCCTCGCTTTTTTGATCTTGTCGTTCTTCCTTTCACTTCCAACTGAAAGGGACTGCCCATGATTGCTTCACCTCCTATTGTTATGGATACGCTGAATACTTCTGCATCTTCAAGTTTGTACTTTACTTCATAAGAGCCATCTTTTGAATCTGTTATGCTGGGTATCGTGACTTGTCCGGTCTGCAGTGACTGAATGTCAACACTAACATGATCACCTTCACTGTACGTTGTCTCACCCTGCGAATCCTTTGTGATAATCGTAAAAGTGCAGTGTTCGCCTTGTATACCCTCTTTCAGCCCCTTGCCTTGTGCAATCGAAAACGAAGGCTATGTATCAGTAATTAATAGCTTGCCTAATTCGTTTTGTATGGAAGACAAATCTGTTGGAACATACTTGACCTCAGAGTAATTTATCACGTCGGGAATGAATTTCTGGGACGATAAAAGTTCCTGAAACCTTCGTTCTAGTGTTTCTTCGACGTTTAAAATCTCCGGTAGATTACTTCGTTCGAGAACGTCTTTGCCAAATTCCAAGCTATTGTCTATTTCTAACAGTTTCGCGTCTAAGCCAGATATTTGGGTGGAAAATTCTGCTCGACAACTTGCTTTTCGTTCGAGCAACTCGCTGCTCATGGTTGCTTCCTGCTGGCGGATTAAACTTACAAATTGTTCAGCGACGCGATGAACCTCATTAGTTGCCTGATCGATGCTGTTCTCGACTCTTACTCTTCGGCTCTCCAGGGATTCCTTATGACTCCTCAAACGACAGCCAACTGCTTCAACTTCTTGGATTTTAATTGTGATGCCCGATTTCTTCTTTTCAAGTCCTTGTTCAAGGGATATTTTGTTGTGGTCTTGATGCTCCAAAATGGCGCAGTCACGACAGATGCAAATTTTGCATTTGTCGCAGTAATATCTCAATTCATCTTTGTGTTTCTTGCAAATGTTTGCTTTCCGGGCATAATCTTGGACGTCGCTTGAGTCAAAGTTTCTAGTTTCTTTAACATGATGGCCTCTAAAAATCTTTCCTTTCTTATGGGCGCCAGAGCAGTCTTCACGTAAGAAACAGTTGCAATCAGAACAATAGAACTTCAAGGATTTTCTTTCGCCGCAAATTCCACAATGTGTCGCTGAATCGTCTTGTCCTCGACCGCCGTAAGCTTCCACGATTTCCACCATCTGCTTGTAAAATAGGTTTGATGGCAGCCTGTTTATGTTGTTGTTAGGACACTCGGTAATCTGACGGCATGTGGGACAACTCAACTCTCCTTCACGCTGCTGGCGCAACCAAGCTTCAAGACAGTTCTTGCAGAAGGTGTGCAGACATTTCAGTATTTTGGGTTCGTTGATATCACTGAATTGCTCCTGGCACACAGAACATTCCAATTCCTTTTTAACGTGTTCGAAAAAGTCTCTACTTTGAGCCATGATTTCAAGCAAAGGGAGAAATATCAGGAGATATGGGCACGACAATTCTCGGAAAAGCGGAAGTTCTATTTACGATTCCACCCACACTTGTATTAAAGGCCCTCGGTTGGGATTAAAAGTGTACGCTGAGGAGCCTGGGAAAGAACAGATCCTGTAACAAGCTATAAAATAAAGGTTGAGTTACTCGAGTATAGCGGAATCAGGCACTTATCTCGGGTTTCCATAGTAAGAAGCCTATAGGAGAGTTTCTCCCCCCCCCCCCCTCCAATACGTCCCAATGGCAGTCTAGTCTGCTTAGGGTTAAATGTTTTCCCAGGTTTAATAGAATGCACTGTCTAAGAAACAACGAATTATCGTGTTGTTTGCTGAGGCAAGAAATTTTACTCCACATTGTCTCTCTCCCAAACAGCATTTTCCCATTGAGGTGTAGTAATCCTTGAGAACAAGATGATAGAAGCCGTCTGCGATTTGTGTGATTTTACTTTACCCAGCTTGTGGTAATACAACGACAACAACAGCAACTGCTTACAGCTTTATTTGCAATGTAACCTGTTTTCAAGCCCTGGCATTTCCTTACTAACCACCACCCCCGCCTCTTCCCCCTCCCTTTATCATTCATCGTAGATTCAGTTACATACAACCATATATTTTTTCTTTTTTTCTTTTCTTCTTGGTGAGGTAATACTGACATATACTCCAGTCATATCATATCTCCACTGCCCTTAACATCATCTTTTTTCAATTGTGCACGTAAAGTGTACCATGTCAATGCAGAAGCTGTTGTACTCGGACAGATCAGTACAAAAGGCCATAAATTGAACTACGCTATATGTGCACTACTACTTGATATAGCTGTCGATCGCTTGTTTTCTGAATTATTTGGCAAAGTTCGACAATCACGTTGGCCTGTTGTGTATAGTATTCTTGTTGTTCTAGCTTTTCGCTCATAAGAAAAAATGTACTCTTATAGTACTTTTATAAGTACTCTTATATAGAGTTGTTTTATCGAGCACTGCAGTGATTAACAGGGCTGGTTTTTGTGCTCACCTAGTTACGATATAATTCGGATATGCATGTTCGAAAATTACTACAGTTGCACAAAATGGTACAATCGCTCTTTTCACAAATAACTTTTTTCATTACGACAAACAAACATGCCTGGGGAAAGAAATCATGATTTGGGGTTACTGTTACAGTTTCGTTATGTGTATTTACGTTCGATTGCATTCTTAACGAGAGTTTTGTGTTAATTATCCAGTAATAAATTTTAAAAATAAAAAGAAGAAATACTATAGCAGTGGCATTTCCACTAAATAGCTGTCGCAAATACAAACGCACCAATTACAGAAAATAATTTTAAATTTTGCAGTCAGTGAAAACAATATTAATTGAAAGTTCCGAAATACTGAAGACGTTTGTAACAATGACTCAGTGGAGTTAAAGCTATGCTCTTTGTCAGTTCAAGCCTAACAAACTTTTAGCCCCACAACGGTTATCATAGAGCGGTTTTCATTTGAGTGTCATAAAACCTAAGCCAAAGTTATCATACTAGCCAATCGAAACACATGATACAACAAAATGAACCATAACAATGATAAAGACCGTAATACATGTTAAAAAACATGGCGCCGAGGACGGCTTTACTATATATAATAATATTTGTCGAGAAAGTGGGGCACTTTTTCTCAACCAATCGAGGAGCGTAGCCAGCAAAACCAAAGCAAATGCAAATTGAACAACATTCAAGACAATGAGTTTAATTTGATACAATTTCCTCTGAAACTCAACAATGCATAATAAAATACAGAGTCAAGTCTCTATTAAGCAGCTACCCTCTTTTAAGAGGCTGTCTCCCTAAGAGTGTTCCACTCGATCTCGGACTCAAAAATAGATTTCCTTCAAATTTCTACCACAAATATTACTATCTATCCCTACTACTAAAATGCACTTGAAATGATCCAAACGTTTATTTTGCTCCCGTTTTGAGGATTTGATTGTCAGTATACCGTGTCAGTGGCCGTTTTTATGCTAGAGACGTTAAAGTCGTCTAGACGTATTTAACGTCTTAGACGTTAATGTCGTCTGGTATAAAAACGGGACGTATTAAAGTAGACGAACAAGTAGAAAATCCCACGATTTTCTAAGAAAAGGACTGGGTTCTATTCTTGGAAGACACTAGACGCGACTAAACTCGGCGGCAAATCAAATAAAGTGTGCAAAACAACAAATCCATCTGCATGTAAACATGGCGGAGACTTTGCTTAACTGCTTCGCAGCTTCTGAAGGCTTGTTTCTCGACGTCGTCGAAAAATAAAAGACATGGAAACGCAGATGTTTTTTGAAAAGGCTAAATCAGTCAAGAAAGCGGTTTTTGGAAGAAGCACTTGGCTTGTACGTCGTGGCCAACAAGAGAGAAAGGAAGGAAAGAAGTGGAGATGAACGGAGGGATTCTTCGTGGTGGAGAAACGGCTAACTAAATTGGAACGATAAAGCGCTTTAGGGCTAAATTCGTCCCAGATAAGGTCGTCTCGTTTTTATACTAGACGACTTTAACGTCTCAGACGTTAAAGTCGTCTGTTAAGTTCGACGTTCAGTCGCACTTAACAGAAGACGTTAATATCGTCAGACGTTAAAGTCGTCTGACTTATATTCCGTTTTTATACTAGACGTTAATATCGTCTCGAGACGATAATAACGTCTTAGACGATACGTCTCTAGCATAAAAACGGCCAGTGACTAAAATTTGGCTATTTTGGGCGCCGTAGTACTGGGTTTTTCAATTATCGTTTAAAAAGACTTTGCACCATCACAACCTTCACATTTACACCCATTTGATAGCTTATTACTTCTTTTTACCGCTCCTGTGTCAACTGGACATTTTCCCGATCGAAATCGTGTGAAACTGAAAATGATAAATGAACTAATCTAATAAGTCACTCGAAGTGGACGAAATAGTGCTTTTGAAACATGCCAAAATTCTCAATTGAGGCACTTAGGCCAGACGTAAAAACCCGTTCTAGGCATAGACTAAGCACTATTTCCTAGAATTATACAATAAAACTTGCGGCAGAATGCGATTCTGAGAAATTGTGTCGAAGATTAGTAAGCCATTTTCGCCAATGGTGTCTCGCGTGACACGAATTTCCATTCAAGTGTTGTTATATATATCCGCCTAATTAAAGAGATGTCGATGGTGGTTCAAAAAATTATACAAAGTACTTTCCCTGTTTCTGCTATGAAACCTATTCTGGAGATCCAAAACCTCGAATAGATACTGTAGTTACTTTATTTGCCACTCACCTTGTTCGATAAATAACTCTCCCCTCCGGCAAAGGATTCGGCGGTTTCATTATAGCGGTGATGAAAAAGTCTTTTTCTCTTGGTCATGAGATAACACGAGGAAGCTATAACCTCTATAGTGCTTTCAGCTATACTTTAAATTCGCCTGTTCCAGTCGCTGTGAGTCTTGAGGAGAAGCAAACGAGAAAGGAAAACGATTCCAACTTCAACCTGGGAGTTGCGTTACACTGTGATCAGTAACGCGATATACAAATGTTCGTCAACAACATTTTATTTTTAACTTAAAAATAACAATGACAGCGAGCAGCTAATACGGCAAGAGCTTTAGGATGTATATGTAAAATCACTGTCTAAGGAGAGGCTTGTCACAGAGGGTTGTCATTTCTCGCGGTCAGGATACAAAATTAATTTATATTTTAAATTTTGTCCTTTTCTACCCTCCCCCACCCTAAGAATGTATTTTCTAAATGGTTTATGCTGATTGCACGAACAAAGGTTACAAGAGTTCTAGTTATAGTACAACAAAAGGTGTTAAGACACATCTTTAGACGCGCAAACTGTACTTATTTTAGGAAGGGTGGTATACTGACTGAAGCTGGAGCAGGGAGGAGTCATTAGGTCGCGGAAACCATCTCTGCTGGTCTAACCTGCGACACTCTAAGCCCCGTACGTGGTAGAAAGGAAATAACTTTGCTTGACTAACTGAAACCAGCTCTAAATAAAGAAACCCTGCAGAAGACAGAGGCCACAACGGCTAAATTCCTCATCCAGCGGCTTTCCCCTTTCAAAGTCAATAAGGGAATGGCCATGAAAGGGGAGGGGGGGGGGGGGGTGGAGCGGAGTAAAGTTATGTCCTGGTAGGCGCAGATGCGACGCAATATCCAAATGACGTTAATAATCTATCCACGTGCGTCAATGATTAAGGTCAGTATTCACTAAACCTTTTTCTTTTTTTTTTTCTTCGAGACTTTCTTGTGAAATATCGATGCCTGCCTGACACGCGAAAGAGGCTCTTTGCTTGTGCGCGAGCCTCCCTTATCCTTACTTGTAATTTTCAAGCTCATTCCATTTGTGCTCGTCCGTTTCGCCCAACCAGCAAGAAATAGCAGGCTGTTTTCGCTTGTGTTGTTTCTATAATATGGGATATGTTTTGGGTCTGTGCTTTTTGCCTCAGCTTCCCGCATTCCTCTAGGCTATTTTTTTCTGTCGGCGTTAACCCTCATACGTACAAGCAATCTCATTCCTCCACTGTGATACAAGGGATGGGGTCGATGGACTCTTGGATTTCGTTTTGTTACAATATTCCGAAAAAATTTCGCCTTTTGAGATGAGGTAGAAAGTAGATATTATCATATAAAAACGGTCGAAATTGAATTGAAAATTTTTCATGCTAGACGCGTAAAGTAGGAGATATGCTGTTTGTCGATATCTTATACTTTCTCACCGAAAAAAGTTGAAAAACATGCATTTTATATCAAACTTTGCCATAATGTGGCTAACGGATACATGTGTAAAGCTTCTGAAAACAGCAGGTGCTGACAAAAAATCTTTTTGAAGAAACTGATAGCCTGCAGGCCTCCTCCCCCTTCTACGTCCCAGGATCATAATTAAGCATAATGTTATTTACAGCACCGACACTCGTGAATAACGTCTTTCACCAAACGAATCTAGGTCCGCATTTCGATCTTTTGCTCGAAAAAGAACCTCAGAATGGTGAAGTATTGTTTTTAGCATGGCGACACTGAATATGCCTATTTTTCCGTTCTTATAATGGTCACAAAAATCATAGGCGTCAATACTATGGGATTTGTGAGCCCGATTTCTTCATTTATATCGTCCACCAAAGCGCAGCAGTCCCCTACCAGAATTGAGGGCCTCAATATCTTGGTTTTCATCTTCTTCTGGCCGCGCTGTCGCACCCGTTGATGCAGTGCTAGCATCCAGGCCGCGGGACTTCTGTCGTGAAGCTAAACGTGAAAAGAAGCTGGTAATCTGGGTTTTCGTGAGCCATTCTTCTCTTTCAAACAGCCTTTCGTTTCTTTCATTTCGTGTATTACGTATGCTATTTGCTTGAACTTGATCTTGGTCAGCCTTTCTCCCATGTGCAACTTTGCCGTGGTCTTGTGGTCAGGATTCAAAATTAATTTATAGTTAAAATTAATTTGTCCTTTTTTCACCCTCCCTCATCCTTCAGAATGTTTGTTCTAAAGTTTTCATGTTGATCGCACGAACGAACATTACAGCACTTCAAGTTGTAGTACGACAATAAGGTCTAAAGTCACATTTTAGGCGCGCAAACTGTACTTAGTTTAGGAAGGGTGGGGTAGACTGAAGCTCGCACAGGGAGGAGCCACTAGGTCCCGGAAACCACCTGAGCTGTTCTAGCCTGCGACACTCTAAGCCCCGTACGTAGTAGAAAGGAAATAACTTTGCTTGACTAAGTGAAACCAGCTCCAGTAAAAGGAACGCCAATGAAGACAGAGGTCATGACGGCTGAATCACTTATTTAGCGACTCCTTCCTTTTAAACTCTACAAGGGAGTGGCCCTGAAAGGGGTGGGGAGGGGTATGTCTTAACAGACGCAGATGCGACGCAATATCCAAACGATATTAATAAATTATCTATATGCAGCAATGATTTAGGCCAGTGTTCATCAAAGCTTTTGTTTTTTCTTTGAGATGTTGTCGTGTAATGTCGTTGCCTGACAAGCGAATTAGGCTCTTTGCTTGTGCGCGAACCTCCCTAATTTTCAAGCTTATTCCCTAGTTTGCAGTTTGCCAGTTTGTCCGTTTCGCCCTACCAGCTCGCAAGAAATCACGGGCTGTTTTCGCTTGTGCAGTTTCGGTCATATGGGATACGTTTTGCGTCTGTGCTTTTTGCATCAGCTTACTGCATTCCTCGAGGCGGACGGAGACTTCGCGTGCGTGCGGACCACTCAATAGGGACTTCGAGTTAGAATATACTTTTTACATACTCACTGAGTTCCACAATATAAAATTCTCGCTAGCTTAAATGATTGGTACAAATACTGCCGGACGAATTGACTCGAAAAGCATAACGCTTGCATCCGGAGAACCACAAAGTTTATACTGCTCGAGACCACTGATCTGCGAAATCATTCGATTTTTCTGAAAAGTTTTGAAGATCAGAGCTTTTTTCCATTCTCATATCAATTCTAAACTGGCCGAATGACGTTGCTAAGTTCACAGATTGAAAACGTTGAGTGAAATCGGCTGTAACAGAGTAATATTTACGCTAGTCCGCTATACACTCAGTCCCATGTTCCAAGTTTGTATTCCATAATCCGAAGTCCGTTGTCCGCAATCCTGAAATTCAATTTTCACTGGCCTGTTTATATTTTGTAACACAAGTCGTGAAACATTTAATTCATCGGTTGTTCTCCAGAAATATTACGACTGGATCTCGGTACCTTCCTTATAAATCTCTACTGTGTCCTCTTCGTATCTTGTGATGAACAAAAAGACTGTACGTTGCACATTTTATGAACCGCCAAAGCGTTTGACGGAAAGAGTTTTAAATAACAAGGTAGGCGTCAAATGAGGTGATTTCTCAGGTCAAGGAGCGTAAGAATAGATGTTGATATCGCAACATGAGAAAGAACAGGCCATTGTATGTAGAAATGTAATCAGATTTCCCAGTCATTTGGGTAGAATTATTGATTAATTAAGCGACCATAATAAGACAACAAGTCTTTCGACTGGAATAGGAGTCTATGTCACGCAAGACACCATTGGCGAAAATGGCTTACTAAACTTCGACACAATTTCTCAGAATCGCATTCTGCCGCAAGTTTTATTGCATAATTCTAGGAAACAGTGCTTAGTCTATGCCTAGAACGGGTTTTATGTCTGGCCTAAGTGCCTCAATTGAGAATTTTGGCATGTTTCAAACGCACTATTTCATCCAGTTCGAGTGACTTATTAAGTTAGTTCATTTATCATTTTCAGTTTCATACGATTTCGATCGGGAAAATGTCCAAATGACACAGGAGCGGTAAAAAGAAGTAATAAGCTATCAAATGGGTGTAAATTTGAAGGTTGTGATGGTGCGAAGTCTTTTTAAACGATAATTGAAAAACCCCGTACTACGGCACCCACAATAGCTAAATTTTAGTCACTTACGGTATACTGACAATCAAATCCTCAAACCGGAGCAAAATAAACTTTTGGATCATTTCAAGTGCATTTTAGTAGTAGGGATAGATAGCAGTATTTGTGGTAGAAATTTGAAGGAAATCTATTTTTGAGTCCGAGATCGAGTGGAACACTCTTAGGGAGACAGCCTCTTAAGCAAGCCTAAGGGGAGCGGTTTTGGGGGTGTCGCGTCCGAGCCCCACTGACTGAATAGGTCAAGTCTGTAAGTGATTGATTATCAGATGGTGGTCTGACTAACAATAATTTTTCTGTCATTTAGGAAAAAACCTTCCAGTTTACCTTCGCAAATAAGACAGAATCCACTCTACACTTGTAGGCATTAAATGTATTGATTTCTACGACTATCTTTTTTGCGTTGTTTTTATAATCGGCTGGGGCCAAAAATAAACATTGCCATTTATGCCGGTCATCTCCATACTTCCCTCCAGCAGATGTACTCTCTATGGCCTCCGCCGCTGGCGACGTTAGACCACTCGCGCCGCCCGGTTACACTCAGATGACCAGGAGTGGTTTACGGAACGATCGAGGAGAGATGGACTGAGAATTAAGATGTGGTGACCCCCTTCGAAAAGAAAATTGTCGTGGTCCAACTTGTAGATCTTACAGTTCAAACGGAAAACCCCCGAGTCAGTCAAACTGCATTTGGAATTGTACATATCGATACATACTATTGTAATCAGTCTTCGAGTTCACCAATACCGCTGAATAAAATACTAAAAACGCATTTTGTACAGGGTTAGTCACAATCTGAAGTCAGTAAAATATGCCCAAATACCAGCAGGAAAGTGCTAATTTTAATATAAAACAATACACAAGGTTGTTAATAGTTCATCTTCTTGATGGTATTTGTGAGATTTCACTTCAGGTCGAGACTAGCCCTGTAGAGTCTTTTTATCCAGCGGTCTTGGTGAACTCGAAACTGGACTATACAGCGTTGCAGTTGTGCAACCATATAGCGTTGCAGTTGTGTCTTCCGTGGCAGACATGTCTAACACCTCAATAACACCTCTCGTCCAATGGTGTGTGTTGGTATTTTCTACCAATGAAAGTCCGTGGTGATCGTGTCTTCTGAGATTGTTTTAACCAGGGATGGAATGGTGATCGCCACTTGGAGCTCGAAACCCACAGTGAAACCCAGTGAACTTTGGGATTCAGTGAGGTTTTTTTGTCGCTGCGTTTGCAACCTTAAGGAGCTTAATATTGTTGGTAAGCACCTTTGTGTATTGTAATGTATTGTATAATATTGTTTGTATTAATTTTCCAAGTCTACAAAGCCCTCTCGACCAAGTTTGAAGGTCAACTTGCCTGCGAATGAAGCGGCGGTCGCGATGAGAGGCGGCCGTATTCAACACGATTCGAATACTTTTTGAGTCAAATCGTCTCGCTTTTAAGGAGGCTTGCAACAGTAATTTTGGCCTTGGAGTGTATCATTTGAAGTCAAAATTTCGCAAAGTAGGTAAACTTCGATTTCCTTGATACT
Organism: Siderastrea siderea; assembly: GCA_964030785.1. Classification (NCBI taxonomy): domain Eukaryota; kingdom Metazoa; phylum Cnidaria; class Anthozoa; order Scleractinia; family Rhizangiidae; genus Siderastrea; species Siderastrea siderea. The sequence goes on along the minus strand of OZ034969.1, from coordinate 16,108,406 downwards.
ACACCGCCTTTTCAACATATGATCAAAGTTTATTTTCTCGCTGGTTTCCTAGCAAAAGCTGTCACCATAGCAATGGTAATGGACAACCCCTCATTTTAACTTTTTCAAAAAGTCCGTAATTTGCATAAATAGAAATATTTCTAAATTGCCCTTACAGTTTTCTCTCTTAAACTGAATAATTCTTTTTGATGTTCCAGTGAGTTTTAGGCTGAATAAACATTTCTGTTATTAGCTGATAAGAAGGCTGAATCTCGGTCAAGTTTCAGTCGTTATTAACTTTCAACGAGCAACAGTTTTATTTTGCTTTTCCTCGTCTATTTCACGGTTATTCACGTGCAAGGAATATTTATACACGTTGCGCTTGTGTCCTCCCGTGCACTTATATTTCCTTCTCACAATAACAAAAATTTCTGTCTTCTGAACTTATTCCTGGAGACTCTTTTCCATTACTCTTTAAATACTGACTGACGTTTTAGCATTTTTCATTACGGATTTAATTACACGGGGGCCGAAATATGAAGAGAAACAAGCTCAGAAGACGAATATGTATTTTTTTTATTATGAGAAAGGTCGAATTATAAGCGCACAAGAGGACACAAGCGTAGCGTGTATAAATATTAATTGCACGTGAATAACTGTGAAATAGACCAGGAAAAACAAAATAAAACTGTTGCTCGTTGAAAGTTAATAACAACTGAAACTTGACCGAGATTCAGCCTTCTTATCTAATACCAGAAATGTTTATTCAGCCTAAAACTCACTGGAACATCAAAAAGAATTATTATTCTTGATCTAACGGCAATCAATTTAAGAGAAACATCTGTAAGGGCAATTTAGAAATATTTCTATTTATGCAAATTACGGACTTTTTGGCTGAATTGTGCTGCATTTTAGCAGTTTTTAAATATAAATATATCTTAAAATCGCAGCCACCTAGAAAGCTCAATGTACATTCAACATGTTTTGATATCATAAATTGATCCTTCAACTGAAAAGGGAAAGTGTTAAGTTTTATCTTTCTTGAAATATTGGAGAAACTTGCAGGAATGACCAAAATCAGCCCGTAAAAAATGAATCATTATTTACACATGAAAACGCTCTTACAGATTTTTCCTCTAATTTCACATAGAAGTTGTGTAGGTTGAGTAGTTCAAAGTAAGTTCAAGTTTCGTCATAAAGTGTCTGTGACTAGTTTTCGAGATATTCGACATTATTTAAAATGAGGGGTTGTCCATTACCATTGCTATGGTGACAGCTGTTGCTAGGAAACCAGCAAGGAAATAAACTTTGATCATATGTTGAATAGGTGGTGTAGTATCAAGGAAATCGAAGTTTACCTTCTATGCGAAATTTTGACTTCAAAAGATACACTCCAAGGCCAAAAAAACTGTTGCAAGCCTCCTTAAAGGCCTATTAACCAAGCCGGCACTAGTTTGTACAGTCTGACCTATTGTGTTTTGACTATTTCACAAATATGATTGATCTGGATCGATGAATAGATCTATGCACTATTAAATTAAACTGCTTAGAATCATTTGCCTTTAGATCAAATGTTCAGTTCTATATTAGAAGAAAGAAAAACAAGTACTAAGGTTCGTTTGTCTTTCTTCTAATACATGAGCATTTGATTGAGCACTTAAGGAGGCTCGCAACAGTTTTTTTGGCCTTGGAGTGTATCTTTTGAAGTCAAAATTTCGCATAGAAGATAAACTTCGATTTCCTTGATACTGCACCACCTTTTCAACAAATGATCAAAGTTTACTTTCTCACTGGTTTCCTAGCAGCAGCTGTCACCATAGCAACGGTAATGGACAACCCCTCATTTTAAATAATGTCAAATATCTCGAAAACTAGTCAGACACTTTATGACGAAACTTGAACTATTTGAACTACTCAACCTACACAACTTGTTTGCGAAATTAGGGAAAAATCTGTAAGAGCGTTTTCACGTAAATCATGATTCATTTTTTACGGGCTGATTTTGGTCATTCCTGCAATTTTCTTCAATATTTCAAGAAAGATAAAACTTAACATTTTCCCTTTTCAGTTGAAGGATCTTTTATGATATCAAAACATTCTTAATGTACATTGAGCTTCCTAGGTGGATGCGATTTTAAGATATTTATATTTAAAAACTGCTAAAATGCAGCGCAAATGAGCCAAAAAGTCCGTAATTTGCATAAATAGAAATATTTCTAAACTGCCCTTACAGATTTTTCTCTTAAATTGATTAACGTTAGAATAATAATTCTTTTTGATGTTCCAGTGAGTTTTAGGCTGAATAAACATTTCTGTTATTAGATAAGAAGGCTGAATCTTGGTCAAGTTTCAGTTGTTATTAACTTTCAACGAGCAACAGTTATATTTCGTTTTTCCTGGTCTATTTCTCGGTTATTCACGTGCAATGAATAATTATACACGCTGCGCTTGTGTCCACTCGTGCGTTTACAATTCCTTCTCAATAAAAAAAATATTCGTCTTCTGAGCTTGTTTCTCGCCATTTTTCGGCCCCAGTGTAATGCCATCGTGGGCGTTAACATGTATGCAATCCGTAATTAAAAATGCTAAAACGTCAGTCAGTATTTAAAGAATAATGGCAAAGAGTCTCCAGGAGGAAGCTCAGGAGACGAAATTTTTTTATTATTATGAGAAGGAATTATAAATGCACGAGAGGACACAAGCGCAGCGTGTGTAATTATTCATTGCACGTGAATAACCGTGAAATAGACCAGGAAAAACAAAATAATACTGTTGCTCGTTGAAAGTTAATAACGACTGAAACCTGACCGAGCTTCAGCCTTCTTATCTAATAAACGAAATGTTTCTTCAGCCTAAAACTTGCTGGAACATCAAAAAGAATTATTATTCTAACGTCAATCAATTTAAGAGAAAAATCTGCAAGGGCAGTTTAGAAATATTTCTGTTTATGCAAATTACGGACTTTTTGGCTCCTTTGCGCTGCATTTTAGCAGTTTTTAAATATAAATATCTTAAAATCGCAGCCACCTAGGAAGCTCAATGTACATTAAGAATGTTTTGATATCATAAAAGGTCCTTCAACTGAAAAGGGAAAATGTTAAGTTTTATCTTTCTTGAAATATTGGAGAAAATTGCAGGAATGACCAAAACCAGCCCGTAAAAAATGAATCATGATTTACGTGAAAACGCTCTTACAGATTTTTCCCTAATTTGGCATACAAGTTGTGTAGGTTGAGTAGTTCAAATAGTTCAAGTTTCGTCATAAAGTGTTTGACTAGTTTTCGAGATATTCGACATTATTTAAAATGAGGGGTTGTCCATTACCGTTGCTATGTTGACAGCTGTTGCTAGGGAACCAGTGAGAAAGTAAACTTTGATCATTTGCTGAAAAGGTGGTGCAGTATCAAGTAAATCGAAGTTTATCTTCTATGCGAAATTTTGACTTCAAAAGATACACTCCAAGGCCAAAAAAACTGTTGCGAGCCTCCTTAAGCTTAATTTTCTATTTGGCTAGCATAAGGTTTTTTGTGTTAATTTCAAGATTCCAGATGCCATCGTAAAATGATGGGCAAACAGTTTCAGTTGGACTTTCTTGAGATGGATTTCTATCATGCCATATATACAAGCTTTCAGTGGTAGAATAGCCATACTGGCCCGTTGCTTCATATCATTTGCTTGTCAGTGATACAAAAATTGATAATTCATAACACACAGTTTTTAGCGGAGCTCCATTGCGGTTGAAGGCCACAGAGTGGAGCACCATTAGTAAGCAAATCTGGTACATCTCGATGCCAGAAATTTTGGTTGTGACATCAGCGTATACCCGTCCGTCGTCCGTACGGACTCTGGGGGAGGGGGCAACCTGATGGAGACAGTGCTTTTGGGCAACCAGCGTTCACATTTCTTTCAGATAGAAGAAATTCTTTTATTAATAGGTTTTACTTTCTTTTGTATCATTGCACAGGATGGGTATTCATGTTCGGTTTTAAAAAATACACAAATTGCCATGTAAACAAAACTTCCTGAGATTAGGTTAGTGGACTGTACCACTAGCAGATCTGATTTACCTCCTTTGCTGCAAATAGTAGTAGTAGTAGTAGTAGTAGTAGTAGTAGTAGTAGTAGTAGTAGTAGTAGTAGTAGTAGTAGTACTAGTAGTAGTAAACGACAGCATGAAACTAAACGACAGCAAGACAGAATTTTTGATCATCGGGTCACGACAGCAGCTCGCCAAAATAAATGTTGACTCTATAAAAGTTGGCGCTTCCGAAATTGTGTCAACCTCGTCTGTTCGCAATCTTGGGGCGTGGTTCGACAAGAATATGTCAATGGATGCTCATGTTGGGAAGGTCTGCAGCAAGGCCTTCTTCGGACTCTACAAGATCAGGCAAATAAGGAAATTCCTGTCGGTAGATGCCACCAATACGCTCGTTCATGCATTTGTCACGACGTCTCACGTGGACTATTGCAACTCATTGCTTTACGGCGTATCGCAGTACCAATTCAGCCGTTTACAGCGTGTCCTTAATGCCGCAGCTCGCATCACCTGCCTTCTTCCACGGTATTCTCACATCACCCCAACGTTGTTCCATCTCCACTGGCTTCCTATTGCCTCCCAGATCAAATTCAAGATAGCGTTGATAGTTTACAAAGCGCTCAATGGCTACTCCCCGTCTTACATAACTGATTTATTACACATCAAACTTCCAGGTCGCTACGCAATGCGTAGCGACGATCAACACCTCCTCTTGGTCCCACGGATTAAGTGCAAAACATTTGGCGACCGGGCTTTTGCCGTCGCTGGACCAAGGGTCTGGAACAGTCTGCCACTGGCAGTCAGAAATTCAGTAAATGTAGATACATTTAAAACTAACTTGAAAAGTTTTCTTTTTACGCAAGCGTACAAACATATTATATAGTTATTAAATTTTTAGATGAAATCCATGTAAATTTTTAGTTAATCCTATTTTTACTTAAATTATGAATATCATGTAAAGCGCATTAGAATATTTTTATAAATTATAGCGCTATATAAGTTTTATTAAATTATTATTATTATTATAGTAGTAGTAGTAGTAGTAGTAGTAGTAGAAGCAGTAGTAGTAGTAGTAGTAGTAGTAGTAGTAGTAGTATAGTAGTCGTAAAACTTTATTTTAACACGGTAAATCCATTCAGGAGAGAAATTTATACAAATATTATTAAAAGAGATAAAAAACGCTAACTACACTAACTAATAAGCTAACTACTAGTTAAACCTGCTTTACAAGGATGCCGTGTAATGATGCCTTGACATTACTAAATGAGCTCGCTTTGGAAGGTGTGATTTTTTAATATAGTTTTAAATTCTTTTAGAGAGTTTGATTGTTTTATCTCACGAGGCAAGCTATTCCATAACACAGCCCCGCTATAGCTAAAACTTCTTTTACAATAATTAGTGCACGGCTGTGGTATTGATAGCTTGCATTCATTATTTCTAAGACTGTAAGACAAAACCTCGTGATGCGGAGTAAACCGAGAACTTAAATAACCTGGAGTCTGGTTGTGGATGGTGTTGTACATCATAATCGCTTTACTAACCGCCCGTTGATGATTAAGTTTGCTCCAATTTAAATCACGAAAAAGTTCGTCAGTATTACGTTCATAATTTGAGAAGGTTATGATACGTGCGGCACGATTCTCTAACTTTTGTAGTTTCTGAGAGAGTCCCTTTGAACAGCATCCCCACACTACACTACAGTAATCGAAGTGAGGTTGAATTAGAAGTATTGTTCCTAAGTATAGATGGCTTTGAAGCTTTCACTTTAGCATCCCTACTGGCACAGTGCAGAGCGAGTTGGCTGAGAAGATCAAAACATTTCAGCGCTTGAAGATTGCCCTTGTAGAACCAGACACTATGTAAAACTTATGTAAATGCTATGTCATGAAGCTATGTCAAGGGTATGTCACCAGTATGTATAAACTGTGTTACAAAAAGTATGTTCTTTCTATGCCATAGCTATTTTTTTTGCATAAAAAATGCTAAGTTTTTGCTAGTCATTTGGAACCTATGTTATTTCTATGTAGTTAAGAGGAATTTAAATAACAGTAATGACATAGGTTTAAAATAGCATGTACATATGTTTAAAATACACTTTACATAGCTTTTACATAAAGCATCACAGCAGTAAAATATGCCACTATAGTGATGAAATAGCATTGAAGTAGGGAAAACGTAGGTAATAAATAGTATCGGCATAGAGAAAAAATATAAAACACATAGTTAAAAAGTAGTATCAGCATATCTTTGAAATATAGTTTGCATAGCTTTTACATAAAGCTTCGCAGCCCCAAAATACACCCCTCTAGTGATAAAATAGCATTGAAATAGGGAAAACATAGGTAATAAATAGCATCAGCATAGAGAAAAAATATAAAACTCATAGTTGAAAAGTAGCATCAGCATATGTCTGAAATATAGTTTGCATAGTTTTTACATAGAGCTTTATAGCCCTAAAATACACCCCTTAGTGATAAAACAGCATTGAAATAGGGAAAACATGGGAGATAAATAGCTTGTCAATTACAAAATAGGTTTCACATAGCACAGGAATAGAGAAAACATACAATACGAATAATGGAATACAGTCTACATAGCACTAACATACAGCGTTAAACTAGCTTTGAAATAGGAAAAACGTAGAAAATGAATAGCTTTCTACTAGCAATAAGATAGGTTTTCAAAAAGCATTGGAATGCAACAAAAGACTAAGGACAACATTTTCAAAAATTTTAAAAGTATTTTAATAATAATAGTATTTTTCTTCCAACCTCGTATAAAAAAAGTTATGGTAGACACTTTTATGATAGTATGCAAATAACATCAGGCGATATTTGCCAAGGTTTGTGAAGTTCAACATGCTAAAAAAAAGAAACTATACAGCGGTACAAGTTAAAGTCTTATCGTTTTGACTCTTGACTGATGTCATGTCCTTCAATCCCATTGAATTTGCTTGTGACCGCAAGACAAAAGTACGTATCTGCAAATAGACAAATGAAAATGTCAGGGGAAGTACATACACAAACAACATTTTCCTAGGTATATTTGCGACTTTCCTGAACTCCAACAAAACTTTGATCGCAGAGAACTTTGATACACGAACAGAGTAGACAACAGAAAGCAAATCCAAACTTTTAATTAATTGGGTAAGTGATGTTTCTCTCAATTTAAAAATTGAGAGAAACATCACTTACCCTTTTCTCAACCAACCTTGGGAATACTTTATTCTTGAGCTTGGCTGGAAATAGTCTTTAATTGAAGTCTTTTAGAATGAAAATAAGCGTGATCTTTTATTAAACGCACGCTTAAATCCACGCTTAACAGTTCGTCTTGTTTGAAAGCGCCCGCATGAAACGAAACAGACATTTTCACACTTTTCCATTGGTTCAAAAGGCCCACGTGACAATAAAACGTAAAACACGCATGTGCTGAACTCACGGGCTTACCTGGAAACTAGAAATCTCGTCCCCAGAGCCCGCGCGCATTTACGGTCAGCGGGATCGAAATGCCACGGACTCTGGGATAATCAAAAACCGGATGCCACTTTTTAGGCTTCCGGTTTTTTAAAGCGCATGCTCGACAGTTTACGAACTGAGCATGCGTTATGGGTCGTGTAAAGACAAAAAAGGCGCGAAATATTAGGACGTCCCCCTCCGTCCCCTTGTTTTTGGCGCCTTTGACATTCACGCGAGACTCGCGTGAGAATGAAAATTATCCTCGCTCGCAATCTCGCGAAGATGGCCGCACCGGTTTCTATAAATTTGTTTCACTTCGCGTTAGAAAATTCAGTTGAGAAAGGAGACCGGACCTCTAATGAAAAGAACGCCAATACGAGGCGCTGAAGACTGTTGTTGTTGATGGTAAAGATACCATTTGTGTACTGCCAGCTAAATATGGAAGATCTCTCAGTGACTGGCTGCCTCCATACGTTTGTGACGAATGTGTGTTTTTTTTTTAAACAACAGTGGTGAAGAGAAAATTAACTCTTTTATTGTAGTCGTATCCTTATTAAACTTTTTGATAGAAGAACAAATATCAAGCATGAACGTTTTCAAGGGTACTGAAAACGTAGCCATTGTCGAGGAGTTTGAAGTGCCGCCGCAAATTTTATTTCACATCTTACGGCCCTTTACAAAATTAACAAACTTTCAGCGACATCTTGAAAGAAACCGATAGTCATAGACGAGGTTCTTTAGCAGTCGAATGGTGTGTAGAACCTTTTTGTGTTTTGTAAGCTTACTATAATTTGAAAAGTCTAATTGAGCAAGAAATCAACCTTAAAAAAACTTGACCTTGTTTTTAGCGCGCGGCGTATACGCGTAAAAATTAGCTTAAATTTTTTTACAGAGTGCGACTGCTTATTTATTAATGAAGGACAAAGCAAATCAACTGTACTGATGCTATTAAACGGTCTTGGACAAAGTAGAGAGGTCATTTATTTATGAAACGTACCCGAGCTGGCGTTGTGTTGTGTTCGCCTTTCGACTGTGCTGGTGTTGTGTTTTCTCCACCACTACGTCGGTAAATATTTTACAACGGTATAGGTTTTGTACGGAAAGCTCGTTTGCCGAAATACTAAAACACTACATAGGATAAACACAAAAAACGACTTAGGTACAATTTATTAACGAGTATCACAGTTCTATAAATAATTCAACTCAATGAATCAAGGCAAACTGAGCAGCCACTTTTTAGTACAGCTAGAAACATTAAAAATCTATCACAATCAAGGATGGACGATTTCTTACACAGACAATCAAAGTTGAGAGTGAAAACAATTTAATACTAGAGAAAGACCTTTTACCTACACTCGAAGAGTCTTGCCAGCTGCAAACTTTCAAAGCTTACAAATACGACAGATACGATGTCTTGCAAAAATAAACAGGATCGCTGTTCTCGTTGTTTTTGTCATTCTGTCCGGTCGCTGCAACAGTTTTTGCACCACTTAATTCAAGAATCCAATCTACCATTCACTTTTCAGCTACAGTGAGATTATCTGCTCCAGTTCAACAAAATAAGCTTAAATTCTGTCTTCTGTTCCATCAAACTCGCACATGGCTCCGCGGAGTGAACGGATTGTTTAAACAAAGCCGCTTATTTTAACTTCTACGGCTGCACTGGAAAGACTGCCAGCTTCCATCCTCTTTAGACAATGTTGAGAACAATTTTCAAGCCATCAGTGTCCATGAACCATACTTTAGAGTTGGAAATTAGAGGAATTAATCCAAAAATTGTACTCCTTCGACCGTCGCGCCGTTTTGCAGCAGGTATTCATTCAGCTTTCTCCAGAACCGCCGCAACATATCACAAGGTTTTGGCGCCTTTTTCGTTTTAATCATGTGATCGACACCAGTTAGCTTTTTGCGTCTTCTCTAACATGAATTTGAATTTGACTGTATTTCGATTCTTTGTTAGCATCTGCATCGCCCATTTTCAGATTTCTTTCCCATTGTCCGTCTCTGACGTGATCGAAAACGTCCAGCAAAAACATCCTATGCATTTTAATTTCCTGTTTTGTCACTTCTTTCTCGTAGACTTCCGGTAAAATATAGTAGCCAATCAGATTTCGATTCTCCAGCATTTTGACATTGATTATCCCAGAGGTCTTGCATCCTTGGTGCTGACCAAAAGGAATGCAGCCTCTGGGAACGAGATTGGGAAACTAGGGGAAACAGCAAACATGGCGGACAAATGTGGAGAACTGTTTTGGCAGTTTCATTCAATAGTTACCCACGTTCAAGGCGAAGAATCACGGCTAATAAGCTGGACTAAAGATGCCTCGAAGCATCGTTTCAAGTGAAGAAAGCGATCAATTTTAAAGTCTTGAGGAAAAGGGTGAAACACTGACTACAGCAACCATCAAAACACGGTCAGGAAAAATGATCGATTTATGTCTTTGGATACTGCAGCCACCGCTTGTGAGCAAAAACCTCACCCTGCGAAACTACCTGCATGCAGAAAAGAATTATTAGTGTTTGATGGTAAGCAAATTTTGGAAATAATTAAGACGTCATACTCTCTTTCTTTTTGAGCTGTTTGGAACCGCTTTTACATAGGATTGACAGGAAATAGGTGGCTTTTTGTCAAAGCTATGTAACCTTTTACCTGTGGTATTTTCCATCAACATGCTATTTGAAAGCTATGTGATAAAGCTTTGTTAGAATGTAACATAGTAAATACATAGGCTACAAATATTTTTCATTTATATGGCATAGAAAATTTCAATATGTAAAAGCTATGTAACCTTTTGGTAATAAAATTGGACATTGACATGCTATTTAAAAGCTACTTTGCTTTGGTGCATAGTAAATACATAGGATGCTGACTGGAAGGAAAATCAGAACTTTCTATTACATAGTAAATACATAGCTATCTGAAGACTATGTAAAGATTTTGAATAGTATTTACATATGTATTCAAAAGCTATGTTATTTTCAAATAGCCTTGGCATAGTTTCAACATATGTTTTACATACTCTGGACTATGTAATGTGGCACCTTACACAGTTAATACATAGGCAGTAGTGAACAGAACATAGCTAAAACATAGTCCAACATAGTAAAGAAATAGCATGATCATAGGTTTTACATATGTCTGGTTCTACAAGGGTGGGCTCCGTAATGAAGTTATAAATCTATGAATAAGCTTGATTAGCACTTCAATATCTGTGTTGAATATCTTTGGCTTGTCTTGTACGACAACTAACTAAAGAAGGTCCTTGAATAATGATTTCTTTGATAAGCTTGACTGTTCTGGTACTGCCAAGTGAAGAGAGCGATGAACCACTTAGAGTCCTGGTGTTGTCTCGCAAATTTCATTAAAAAATAATTCAAACAACACACTAAATATAATAACCAGCCAGATGTAAATTTTTCAAGGCCAAGAAGGTAAATAGAAACCCAGACTGGCCATATTGGTGCAGATGTAGCCGGATTTCAGTTCACTGTGAAAAATCGTGATTTTAGATGGCATAGAAAATGGCGGATTTCTCCTTTGATGTGCATGCAAATCACCCATGGTTGACTACATGTAGGATTCTTCAATTAAGCTGTTCATTACAAAATAATGTTTTGTAGACTTACGTGGTAGTCATCATGTGACGCCGATTCAAGAAGTACAATATTTTGTCTTTGTCATCACTTGTCCCAGTATGTAATCGGGATACATACCATGCAGGCCTGTCTTCGTTAGGACCTTTCCTGGGTTTTGTTGACATTTTCTCATTGCCCTGAGCTCTTCCGGGAGAAACATAAGCATTCTTTTCATTTTCTGGATAACTTATTCCTATTTTTGGATATTTGTGTCATAAACTAGAAAGCCAAAATTAAAGATGTAGGGGAAAACAGTTAATTTAATTTCTGCTTCTATTTTAATTCTCGAGGATGTCTTCCGATCCATCACTTGGTAAACATAATGTACATGTAGTTGACACTTGCTAAATTTTACCACCATACATGTAGAATTCAGTCTGTTCTGTTTTGGATTCATTGTCAGTAGAAATTCATGTAGACTGAATATTGGTCATGATAAGATACTCTTGTGATTATTTCTGATTGAATTTGGCTCCTTTTTAAGTTTCCCTTTTTTACAGATGTATTCTGATATTTTGACTAAACAACTGTGGTACTTAGGAAAAGCGTTTAATTAACAAACTTGTGTATCTTAAAGCAGCCAAAGTCCATAACCTATTTATATGTATTGCATTTGACGTATGATTTTTTGTTGATGATTCATTAAATTTCTGTTATGCAGATTTACGGCAGCAGTAATGGATGAGAATCAAGGGTTGGATGAGCAGCAGCAGAATAAAACAAAACAAAGCCAAAGTAGAGAAGAGACCAGAGATGATGAGTAACAACCTTAACTCTTATAAGTACCAGTTGTCATTTGTTGATTAATACTATTACTTTTTTTAGAGTTGAGCCTTCCCAGCTGTTATTGAAGTCTGTCCATAAATGGGTTTAAGCTGTGATGGGAGCACTGTCTTGAAAATTTGTGATTTCATGTCTATATTGTGCTTCAATGTCTAGTTAGCAAGTATTTTCTTGTGCACAAAATACTCCTGCAGTACTAAAAGGAAGAATGCAAACAAATTAAAGTTAGGGAAAGCAAACAACAATAATTTTTTGACTTTCAGCTTCACTGAACCTGAATTTCAATTCATTAAGTTGGCTTGGGGAGTGTTTAGTAGACAAAGTTTCAAAATCCGAAGAAAAAATAATAGTACAACTTAAATGTATAGCTTAGTATCCCTGTGTAGCCAATATAACCATCAACAATTCATTGTCCCCACTAGAACAGAACTACTTCAAATTGTTTTGAAAAGTGACATAAATGATCAATGTCTGGTTAACATCATGGAACTTTTCCGTGGAGTATTATAGTTTAAGGTAGCATGGCAATGATACAAATAGTGTTAGTGAAAAAATTGTTGCTTGATCCTGTCACAATAAGTCAAAACAAAACAAAGTTTCTTTCTCAGGATCCAAAAATTTTAGCTAAGTCACAAGCTTTCGACTCCGTCGCGAAGTCTTTATCAAGTGATGGTGTTGGATGTTTTGTCACGTGATTTAATTAGGATGGTAAAAAATCGTGTGACAAAGCATCCCGGTAGATAGCCGGGAGCTCGTATCCGTTGTCGCAATTCATTGTTGGGGTCTGACAGTGAATTTCGATGGCCTCTCTAATTCGTCTCTTGAAAGTGTCATTTTCCCTTGCAATGATCAGGGAAGAAGAGAAGTAAAAATAAAAATAGTGGTTTATTTCAGCTGCATGCTACACATAAGATATTTGCATATCGTAGTTTCTTGAAAAAAAAAAACATTTTGTCACAGTGCACATTATTTTTTCTTTTCTTTGTTGTGCTGCTTATTTGAGGGTGGAGCTTATTCAAAACCACAACAGCTGTAGAACAAGACAGCTATATAGCTAGTAGGAAGTTGAGCTTTCTGTGTCAGCAAATAATAACCTTTATTCTTTATTCATAAAGTGCCATTTTGACTAAGAAACCAATAGTGCTTTTAAACCGACTACTACTAATACACATGTAAACCATTGATACAATCGCTCCTACTACATTTATATGTATAAGCTTAATTTCACATCCATGTATAAACATAGCCTGCACAGGAGTCATTTTCTTTCTTGCAAGTGTTTGGGGCACACAAAAGCGTGGGGCACGTACAAGATACGAAATTGATTGGGGGAAAGAGTGAAGGAAACTTACGGATGCTACAAAGCTCTTAGAATTAACGACAGAGCTGTTTTGTGGGCTCATGAAAACAGTAGATGAATGATCCAAACAATGCACCTGTCCAAAGGAAACGCCTGCCACTGGCCCACACATTTTCATGAGACTCCACTTTTCTGACAAATGGAGACTAAAAGCTTTTTCATTGGTCAACATCATATGAATCTACTGTCATGAAAACATAATTCAGCCTCTGAGGCAGGCTTTGACAAAACGCTGTGCCCCGGTCAACTGACCCCCTACTGACCCCCTTACTGTCACCCCTTCTAAAATTCACTGGAAATAGAAAAGTAATACCTTCAACTAAAGGAGAATATTGGTTTTGAATACACTCACCGTTAAACTTTCAATTTCATGCCATCATTACAACTCCTTTTATCACAAATGTTAGTTCCCTTTATTTTTAATTTTCCGACAAACAAGTGGCAAATGTATCGCAGAAACATTATCAACTTTGTTGTCCACTTCCTTGAAAAAAGAACTGCTGTGCTTGGGAAAATGAAAATAGACAGTTATTGAACACACCTGCGAGAAACCTGAAGTGGTTCTCTCTGTAACTTAGTAGTGCCAGGTCACGCTCTAGTTACGTTAGCCTGGGAAAACAGCCGACGTTTCACGAGGTCACCACTTGAGAAAACCCACCCAGTCAGAAGCACTACCAAGATCTGGGTAGTGGCATGTCATCAGTATGGAATTGCTGCACTCGTTACTCAGACGTCGTTTTGCGAGGGCTCAAGTGGCGATTTTGCGAAACGTTGGCTGTTTTCTCAGGCTATAGGTGCATGGGTGTAGCCAATTTCTTCTTTGGTAAGAATTTGAGGGAAGGCAGTCATTGGTGTTACATGATCAAGAGAAGGTATAAGAATTCTAATGATCTCAAAGGTAACTAAATTTAAAACATGTAAGATGTAATTTAATACTTAACACTTCTGATAATTTTTAAAGTCGGGTGCTTGTGTATTGATCAGGGGACGACGCCAAGATGAGTCTCGCTGTCTACTACCAGATTTCTCCAGTTTCATCTTGTTTTATCAAATTAATGCTTCGTTGAGGGATGCCACTTACCAGCCAAACCTGCCATTTTAAATCCCATGTGCAAGCGGTGAATGGACAGCGGGACCTGGAACTACTAAGACATGACAACTTCCGGTTGTTCCAATGTGTGTTTGTCCTCCTGCATAAGATGTTTATTTTGTTTTTATTTATCTTTTAATTTTTCTTTTTTGTTGGAAGTGGACAGCAAAATTTATGTTGTTTCGATACATTTGCCACTCGTTTGTCAGAAAAAGGAACTAACATTTGTTGCCATGATGGCATGAAGCAGATCGACCATCTCACTCCATCTTGATAGTCAAAAGCTGAGCATATTTTAAAATAACATTCTCCATTAGTTCAAGTTATTACTTTTTTATTTCCAGTGAGTTTTAGAGGGGATCAGTAAAGGGGTCAGTAGGGAGTCAGTTGACCAGGGGTCAGCGTTTTGTCGGAGCCCTTCTGAAGCACATAGCATATCATTCTCTGTTTAAGCTTAAGCATTACCTGCTGATAAAATGGAAGGGACCATAATAATAATAATAATAATAATAATAATGTTTAATACTTCTATAGCGCTTTTTACATTCACATATGATCAAAAGCGCTTTACAAACTTCAAAAATCCTCTCTAATAATAAATTACATGATTTAAACGAAATTATCTAAAAACTAAATGACTAACTAAACTATTACATTATATTTCATAGTACAGTTAAAGAAAATTGGAATATGCCATTCTGAGTAAATGCGTTTTTAGTATTGTCTCGAAAGTAATTGTATTAGTCTGGTCTCTTATCACATGCAGCCTGTATATGCTTAAGTCAGTTGGGGGGGTGCTAACTCAATCTGAGGGTGGGGTAAGCTTGGGGGGGAGTGACTGCCTCACAATGAAGTAGACAAATAATTTTCCCCTTTTTCCTTCCCTTTCCGTGCTTGCCTTTGTACTTACTAAAAATGCATCTAGGGTGGCCAAGTGTGTTAAAAGTTGTCAGTTTATGCCCACCATATTTAATGGACTATCATGCACAATATAAATGGGAACATGGAAGCACATGGACCATGCGCAATATAAATTGATTGTAATGTATAGACCCATAACTAAAGGATCAAAGGTATACTCAGGGTATCAAACTCTTCGTCCCACCGGTGATAAATAATGTCGATACTTAGGGCATGTTTTGGTGGCCATTATCTGGAATAATTTATACACCTATTTCAGTTAAGGTTGCTTCAGTGATGCATGATGCATGATCCTTGTTTCATAGACCGCAAAGCATCTAGTCCTAACAAGGACTGTTTGAGGTGACATTGACTGACTTTCCGCTCAGGTTGTCGAAACGTCAGTCAATGTCACCTCAAACAGTCCTTCTTAGGACTATGTTCACCGGGACGATCACAATTTAGCAAATTATGATATGACTCCTGGGTTCAAACCATTTACAGATAAATAAATGTATTGATCACTTTTCTGGCTAAAAGCACTCAGGGAGAAAACCAAATAATAAAAAATGTACATTTGCTCTTGCTTTAGGACTAATTGGTAGAGAAAAGCAGCCAACAATAGGCCATTTCCGAGTTGCCTCGACCTTTTTTCAAAGCGAGTCTTGGTGCATAGCCTTTCATATGAAAATGAATTTTCATTCACATGCAAATAAAACTCATTTTCGCATAAAAGGCTTTGCACGAGGCCTCGCTTTGAAAAAGAGGCACAAGACAATTCGGAAATGGCCTATTCAGTGAGCATGATGCACTGCGGTCTATGAACCATTGGTCACTGAGGCAATCTCTTACACAGTTAGTGTTTTCTCAGTTTGGTCATTATTCCCTTTTACCAGGAAAATATACACAATAACAGAATGAACAGAATGCTATCTGAATGTTTTGGTTTACTTAGATTAGGAAAAATTGCTTTTTTCCCGGTATTCTGGGTATTATGCTTTTCCTAAACTGTAATAGGAATAGCCACCATAGTCCCAAAATAATGTGCCTGAGCATGTTCTTTCATCTCTACGCACATTTTAAGTTGTATCCCACAAGTTGCAAACCTAGATTTATTCACATTTAAGGTCTCAAACTCAAAAACAGTTTTTCTTAAAACTTGTGCAAGCAAATTAACCTGTTATCATTACAGAATAAGGCCAACTGAGAAAGCTGAGCTGAGTGTCATGAACTATATATATTTTACCAAAGTCAGTCTGTTGAATTGTCCTGACTGCTGAATGACTTATTTGTCATTGTTAGGAGCAAAACAAATTTTTCGCAGTTTTCCTAGTTGCAAAGTTTACATGTATATAGAGAAGCTTGAAGAATTAATTAATATTGATTTTCAGCAAATATCAAAACATGCTGTTGCCAATAATCCTATCTGGAAACAGACTACAGTTTGTGATACCTGGGCCAGGCGAAAACGAGAGTAGACAAAATAATGTTCAACTCTTTAAGAGTAGGAGAGAGTCAGTAAGAGTTTGTGAGAGTTAGAGGATAAACGATAGCGAGTGCCAACTTCTGTCGATTGTTATTAAAATCTGGGCAGGTTCAAACTCTTCAAGACAGAGTTCCTTATAGTGCATGCCAAATGAGAGCAAGGCGATTTGAACTTTTTTAGAGTATTCCATTTCTATTGTTTCTGTATTTGGTCCATATGAAAATTAGATCTAGCTGGGGAAACCACTGACTAATGCATTTTCCAACTTTTCCAACTATTCCCCCCTAAAAAGTGGGGGTGCTAAAGCCCCTTCAGCCCACCCCTCGCACAGTTGCTGAATGGGATGAATAGAATAACCAATGCTGAGAAAGGTAATTTAGTCCAATTGATACATTTACAAACAGTGGGGCTTGGGTTTTCAACAATACAGTAAGAGACAGATTGTGCCTAGGGCCATCCAGATCACAGTTTTTACAGCAACTAACAATCTACTAGAAAGGAACTGCCAGCCATAATAATTTGGTGTCTATTAATGAAGTACATTTGTATCACTTGCCATCTTTTTAATAGCCTGGCCAAACCACACCTGGAGGCATTGGATAGTATGATAGATGAGGAGGAAGGAGAGTTAGAAGAACAGGAACAAGAAGGAGGAGAGGAAGGGCAAGGGGAACTACCGGTAGATGAGGATGATAACGATGAAGACCTGTATAGAAAGTTCATAGAGGATGAGTTCAGTGATGACATTGATGTCCAGTGATCAGTATTTATTTCGTGGATTTGTCGTTAATATTCAGTAACTAATATATTGGAAAATTCTGGTTATAAGCCTACGCAATTACACCTACCAGTTTGGCGACAAAATGCTATTACAGTTATACAAGTTATAAGATAAAAGCACGCTACATCTACTAAACAGCAATTATTGAACTGAAGCTATAGCTAAAATAACATTTCCTTGTCAAAATATTTCCTGTTTGCCACCCCCCAAAAAAGTTGTATTAGCCTGGGCTTACAGGAATTTTACAACACGTAATTCAGATAATGCAGTGATATCCCATGTATATGCTGTGGTTCAATTTTATCCTTGGTTCAATTTTTCTTTTTCTTTGATTTTAACTCATTATCATAGATTACCATACAATTACACATGAACAAAGGAAAATAAAAATTGAACCAAGGATAAAATTGAATCACAACATATACAACAAATGGAAGTAACTTTGTAGGGGGAAAAGAATATCTACTAAAAACAGTGCAACACAACAAAATTCTGGTAAGACAGCACTGGAAAGCTTGTAACTCCGTTTGGTTCATTGGTTTTCAAAATCATTCGCAGAATGTTTTGTAGTATATTTCAATATTCAGTGTTGTTATGGCATGCACAATAGCTGACATATTCCCTTGAATGAATTTACAGCAGAATAATGGACCGTATCGTTGCTTTATATATAATAGTTTAATCTGAGGCAGAAATTCTTGAAATGTATTAATTTTGGTCAACATTGTGTATTTGTGAGTTTTGAACAATTGCCCCGGGGCGGGGAACAGAAATGAGGTTTTGACATAAGACTGGGGTTTCAACTGACTAGTGCATAATGCATGTAGGCATTTGACATGAGGTTATGTAAACATGGGTATGCATTCTTACAGAACCTGGTACAAACGCTCAAGGGAGTTTGGGTGAATTAGGGACTTCTAATGGAAACCCTAGCATGCGGCTTGGGTTCACATAAACTTTTGAATTCTCTTAAACTTCCTCCAGTGTCTACATCAGGTTATGTAAGCAAACTCATTTTCTATTTCTTAAGTAATGATCCTATTTGCCGAATAAGTGCTGTCTCAAACTGTTTCTGGACTCTCAACCAAGATGATTGGCCTTTTCAAAAAAGTTATTGTTTAATAAGCTAAGGAACACTATTTGTAAATAATAACGGGCACATATTTCGTGAAGTTTGTGTTTTTGTCGTGTTTGTGTTTGTATGTGTGGGTGGGGGGGGGGGAGGAGAGGGGTTACAAAGACACCTTGGATGTTGACAATGATACACTTAAGTTCTTGTAAGTGACTTATTACAGCTTGCATTTACAACAGCGTATTCGACTTAGCCCACGCTCAAAGGCTGAGAAAAACAAACATGAAATGATTATTTATTTTGTTACCAAATAGACAATGGATCACTCTGTAGTTTGTGAGCAGCTTTGTTAGACATGTAGGGTAACAGAGAACAAACAATATTTGATGTTTTTATGTTTGCTGTAAGAACCCAGCCACAGTCGTGCATGACTAACTGTGGCCACCTAGCTGACTTGAGTTTTTGATTAGTTTTTGACATCTTTCTAGTGGCTTCTGTTTAAATTAGCCATTCAAAATGCATGAACTGGGGAAGGTGGAGTTATCAACAGGGTTCATACGGGTCCTGGAAATCCTGGAAAGTCCTGGAATTTTATTCCGGCATTTTCCAGGACTGGAAAGTCCTGGAAAATTAGTGCAAGTCCTGGAAAACTATAGACTCTGTTTATTAGGGTGAGATGAGATAGGGTTAGATAACAGTATTATTTCTGGATTTTTATTTCGTAAGGGTTCATTGCTTCAATTATTGTGCATTTGGGAGACCTGGAAAAATCTATCTGAGTCCTGGAGAAGTCCTGGAAAATTGTTTCTGAAAAAGGGTACGAACGCTGTATCAAGCACCGTGTTGGCTTTCCGTCAATTGACGACTCCAACTTTGCATTTTGAATTTTTGATTGACCAGACGCAGTGGAAACCAGAAAGTTGTCGAAAAGTTGTCAAAAACTAATAAAAAACTTTAGTCGGTGGCCACTGTTCGAAGTGCATCACTGCAAATGCAGTGCAACAGCATTAACTGAATCATAGAGACTCTGCATGTTTTTTTTTTACTTCAGAAATGCACCATTTTCTTACATTTTCTTATGCTTGTCAAGGGACCATCCAGTTTTCAAAGTTAGACCTCAAATTTAACACCACAAAGTGCTCTGTGGTGTTTCGAATAGGCCACAAAGCGCTTTGTGGTGTTTCGGCAATAGGCCACAAAGCGCTCTGTGGTGCGGAAAATCGGGAAAACCAAATACCCAAATTAAACACCACAAAGTGCTCTGTGGTGTTTTGAATAGGTCAGAAGACCTGTACTTTGTGCTATTTAAATGCTCAATAAAGCAAAGCGAACTGAGAACAGTAAAAAAGTACTGCGGCCATAAAATCTATACGGCAAGTAGGTCGCTGTAATTCATGTTCAGGGCTAAAATACACAGGAGACAGCTTATCAAAAAGAGCTCAATCAGGCTAAACAAACAAGTACTGAGAAGAGGGCTTTCGTGTACGCTTTTCTTCGACTGACAAGCGTGGGTATAGAGAAATATTACGCGCATTGACACATTGAGTTGTAGTTATTGACGGCACCGAAACTGAAATTGTTTGCTCTGCGTTTCAGGGATTTTGTTTTGTCTGTGCGTTTCAATACCATTGAACGATCTGAGCGAGTCAAGGACGATCGAATCGCGGAGTTGATTTAAACAGCTCTTTCTTATTACGTGCCCGGAAATACGTAGTACCCAAACCGGAGTGCAACCACTAATTATCAAATCTTCGATCGAACTTTCTTGTTGAATTGTACACTAAAAAGGCACTGAGCATCACTTCGCTTTCAATTTGCAAAAGAAATCTTGAAAAGTAGACACAATTATTGCCGTAATGGCCGCTACGTAGTTTCAGTTCAGAGTCAAAAAATAAATACTAGGTCAAATATTGCTTCCATGGCTGCCCCTCGAAAAATCAGTTTTGCTCGAAGACTGAACTGCAACGAAGTTTAGTTACCAGTCTTAAGCTGTGTGTACCAAGATGGATCGCATGATATGATTGGCCCTGAATATCGCATTACGTCAGAGGTCATGTCTGCCACTAGCCTGTTCCCGGCGTTCAGATAGTAGAGCGCGACCAAAAAATAAAGCGAGCGAAAGAGCAGGAAAAAACGAGGGGAGACTGGGGCGTCCTCTTCCCCAGTCTCCCCTCGTTTTTTTCCCGCTGTTTCGCTCGCCTTATTTTTCGCTCGCGCTCTACTATCTGAACGCCTGGAACAGGCTAGTCTACCACGGAAGACATAACTGCAACGGTACATACAACCTCGTTCCCAGGATTTTTTCCCTTTTTTAAATTTAAACAAGGGAAAACGTACGGGGAACGAGGTTGTGGACTATCTGGCAATACCGGCATTTTTTGTTTACTCTCGGAGCTTGAGTTAGCGCGGTTGTACTGTAGTTAAATCTCAGTGTGAGGATTTCGATTAAAATTTCTTTGCTTATTGTAAGAATACCTACTACTGACAGCTGTCATAATACGTTTGTTGAAAAAATACCCAAAAGCCCTGTAAAAATTTCATTTCAAACTAATCCATTATATAGTTATGGATGCATAACTGGTGCAGCTATTTTATTCCTTTCTCAGCGAGTTGGCTCTTTACTCGATCAAGATAGCTGGGGTCTGGATAGCCATAACTGCAAAAGATAAAAAAAATCATATTTTCAGAAACCTAATTTACACACACAGTTGCTGTTGACGCCCACCTTCTGTTATTTTCCAGCCCTGACTGTAGCTTAGTAATCATAAAAGCAAAAAGCAAAGGAAATAGGAGACGTCTGCGCACAGGCTTTTAAGTTACTTCAGAGGGAGCTTACTTGACGGGTCCTCCGCTTTGACTTGTTTTCAGCTCGATGCCATTGAACATGATCTTCTTTTCCTCTTTGGTAGCGGCAGCCTAGTACCCAGGCGTTCTCTTCCCACTCTTTCTGCGTTCTCCGGGCGACTTATTCAGTGACGTCATGACATTTCGCGCCAAGTTGAGTGAAAGAAAGGAAAATAATGCATTAAAAGTGATTATTTATCGTTGACTTTATAGCCAATGGTTCCTTGATGAATTCTCACAAATGCCTCGTTGGGTTCCCCTGAACAAGTAACAATTATTTTTAAAAACTTTCAAGTTTCTTGGTTGTTTAGTTTTTCTTGTGAATTTTCTTGTCTCTAGACTCTCTAACGCCTCTTGTCATTGCAGCAAGGTACTGGCAAGCAAGGGTAGTTTGCACAACTCCTCTACTCTTCACACAGGCAGTTTAAGCTAGCGATCTGATAGCGCAAACGTGACTTTTACTTCAGTACTTGTATCCTGAAACTTGAAAGCGGTATTATCGATTTATCACTACACCTTGTAATGAAAATTCATTTCGGTTTTAAAGTTCTAAGACATAGCGATGAATGTAGAAATAAAATTCACTTGTGATACCATAGCAATTTTTAGAACTCGCTCGTCTGGAGCCACCCGCCTTCCTTTGTCTTGAGTCGGGAAACACCAACGCGAACAACACCGGACCAAAAACTCCCTATAAATGGCCACGGATTGCGCCCCAATTACACAAAAGAAACAAAGACAACCCCACGCTGAGGTAAGTGGAGTTTGTTTCTACACTCACAACTATATTTTAGCATCTTGAAAACGAAGTGAATTTCCCACACAAAGTCTACGAATCAAGAATACTGCTTGGGGATGTGCTCTTCAAAGCATGAGCGGTTCTGTATAATTGAGCAATAAAAAACAACGTTCGAACAAACCATTAGACGTCTGTCTTGGATGTCTCTGGTAGATAACAAACGGGTTTATCTGCACAAAACAGCGCTTTTTTGTACATATGCTTGTCCATATATATTGACGCGCAAGGTTGCGAAATTGAGAAATATCAACCTTCCCGGCCAGACTAGTCCGGCAGAATAGTGAGATAATCGTGCAGTTTGTGGTAAAAGCACCAAACTTGGCACAATGATAGTTTATGGCATAGTAAAACAATATTGGATATGGACCCCATCGAGATCTATCCCATAATTCCAATAAGAGCAGGTTCGATTTCTACCACTGGGATTCCAGCCTGGAAACGAGGCTGACACAAATATTCCAAATTAAACCTGTATTTATGTATGCAAAGCAGCAAAAAACCTAAAAATTAAAAGGGAAATGCAAACCAAACATGTATGACGGGTAAAGAAGGGTCACGTGACCTATCAGCATGAAAACGAGGCTGACAAAGAGTATTCTTGATATTGCCTATTTTTATGAATGTAAAACAGTCAAACACCTACAAAATGAAAGGGCAATGCAAACCAAACATATGTGATAGGTTAAGAAGGGTTTCGTTGTCTTGCAGCATGGAAACGAGACTGAATGAAATATTCCTATTATCATGGATTATGCCCGAAAGCTGCTAATAAACACAAAATTAGGCTACATCGTTTCGTCTTTGATGTGTCGCGTGAAGAAAAAGATCGCTGTTAACATCATAGCATGCGCTATCGTGATCGGTAGCTTTGTTCTTTTTATTCAAACCAACCGTGTCATTTGTTAACAGTACTGATACTGACATTAATCAGTATACCTATCAGAATTCCTTTACTTTAACTCAAGAAGACCAAGTTAATACGTCTTATTAAACTGGCAGACTGAGCCATGCTTGTGCTAAAATGAGCTTTTACTTCGCTCCAAATGCCCTTCCTTCTAGCGTGTATAGTTTTCTAGGAAAAGTCATAACATGTGCCATGCTTTAATAGGGGTGGCGAATGCTAAATCCCAGACTTTTAAAAGCCGAGACCGATACTTTTAGGTTATTGAACTCCAAGACAGTCACGAATAGGAAAAATAGACTCCGAGATGCTTCGTTAGAAATGCCGAGATTCCGACACTCTACATAATTTTCCTAAGATTCTGGGTATTTTTACAGGGACCATTCACCAGTCCTTTAATATGCTGCACATTTAACTCCTGTCGCAAAGCCCCCCCGCAATGGCAGAGGGCTGTACAAGGCATCTCTGTGCGAATGCGTTGACATCTTCCGGCGCACCCTTTCTTGCTCTTACAACCACACTTCACGTCTTGACATTTCTCTGTTGCTTGGGGGATGATTGTCCACAGTGATTCCCATGCTTACCCAACCCCATTCACGTAGAGAAGGAAGTTGCAGTGACACTTCCAAGCACTTGCCCCAGAAATGTCCGGCCTGGAACACTCTGTTGCTTGGGGGATGATTGTCCACAATGATTCCCATGCTTACCCAACCCCATTCACTTAGAGAAGGAAGTTGCAGTGACACTTCCAAGCACTTGACCCAAAAATGTCCGGCCTGGAACACTGCTCTTTTAGCGTGCTAACACAAGGCATCCGCTGTTGGTGGTATGAGATCTATGTCCCTTCCCTTGCGCGTGAAGAGTTCCCTGCGTGCATCATTCACTGATGTACATGAGCGTGTGCAATCGTATCGCTCAAGGACTGGGAGAGCATCAGTCACGGCTGAAGTCGACGGGGAAGTGCTTAGACTTCAAAAACGTCTGTCACTTCATCGCATAACGCCCATGTGTCCCACTCTGTCTTCTTGCCTTTGTTAGCAAATGAGGACGTCTGGTCCGACCCGGTAAAGGCGTTGAACGCAAGAAGAGCTCTTGATTTCTGCTGACCCATGCTAGAAAAATTGTCATGTACTGGTACATAACGCAAATGCTTTCCAACTCCAAATGCTATCCAAAGCTCAGACAACGTGACTTGGCCATGCTCCGCTCCAACTGTAGCTAACTGATCAGCAAGGAAGTGGAATATTCTCACCGACCCTTAGGAAAGCAATTCAGTTGCCTGGAATGTTGGTGTCAGGTTTGACAAGCCTGCATACCCCCTTTCCTCTCTTGCTTCGGGTTGTCACCTTAAGGCTATCCGCGATGTATATGTCCCATACCACATCAACTATTAAGACATGTTGGAGCTGGACTTTCACGTACGGAAGAAAGACACACTGACTAAACTCCCTGAATGTCCGAAGGACCAGGATTCAGCATATTTACAATGGCCACGTCGTCAAGTAGCAGAGCTTCTTCTGATGGTCTTTGTACAGGGCTGATCTTTTCAAGACAGGGTAGCTGGTCTGATGTCGTGCCAGTTCATAGGTCGCCAAATTGAGACAACGCTGGTGGAAAACTTTGATTCTCATGACAAAGGCACCCTTCCAAATCTCCATCGCGAACTTGGCAGGACACATACAGGCGCTCAGAGAGAGAGAGCAGTTACTCTTGAGTGACGCTATTTGCATCTTGTCACTGGATTTTGCTTTGGATGGAGGTGGACTACTGAACAGTGAGAACTTGTTTCTCTTTATTAGATACAACTGTGATGTTGTCCGTTTCTCACGACTCTCAGTAAGGAACGCCTGGTACTGCGCCTTGCCGATTTGATAATTCTAACGGTTTCTGTAGCACTGGAGTCCATGATGTCACGCGTGCGCAGTACAAGAAGATCCTTGCTCTGCTCCAGGAAAGGATTTCCCATTTCTTCGATAACACTGCATAGCGATTTAACTTGGTTTTGGAATGTTACTTGAACACCGCCCATCTGCTAAAAGGAAGGGCATTTGGAGCGAATCTAAAGCTCATTTTAGCACAAGAACGGCTCAGTGACTGACTATGCATTAACTTGGTCTCCTGAGTTAAAGTGAAGGTATTCTGATAGCTATACTAATTAATGTATCAGTACCGTCAACAAATGACACGGGTGGTTTGAATAAAAAGACAAAACTATTGATCGCAATAGTTCATGCTATGATGTTAACAGCGATCCTTTTTCTTCACAAGACATATCAAAGAGGAAACGATGTAGCCTAATTCATGCGTTTATTGGCAGTTTTCGGGCATACCATATTTTCTCGATTAAACGCCGGGGCATGTATTTAAAACTCGGCCTCGTACTTGACCCTGCGTTTATTCAAACCCGGCGTTTATTTATTAAGTGCATTTTTCAGCCATTTTGAATTAAGAACCAAATTTCAACAAAAACGTTAAAAAAATGTGAAACAATGCCGGTCACCAAATTTGTCTTATCTCAGTGAATCAGGTAAGTACGGCGGCCGACAGTGGCCATCAAAAGTCAAAAACACAAAATCAAAAGTCGATCTGCAAAGTGAAAAGTCAAACTCAAAAATCAAAAGTCGATTTACGAACTAAGAAGTCGCTTTAAAAAGTCAATTTTCAACTTAAAAAGTCGAAATCGAATGTCGATTTCTGAAGTGCGAAAATCGGGTTGCGAATTCTCACTTCTCACTTTCGACTTTCGACTTTGACCACCCCCTACCCCCCTCCCCTAACATTTTCTTAACGGAGCGGAAGACTGGGACAAAGGTTGCGCGTCAGATCATGGGCGAAGAAATAGTCGGGGAGCTGAGGCCGGAAAAAAGACGTTTCGTTCAACCCACACCACAGTAAAGGTTTCAAATCGAATTATGGTAGAACAGATCCTCCTGAATAATGCTAGGTAGTTCGTAGAGTTGAAATGTGGTATAACGTTAAAGTTAAGACCATGTTTTGTGAAGTAACCTACGATGAAGGCATGAAAACGAGGCTAACAAAGAAAACTGACTTGAACAGGATTATTTTCTTTTAAAAGGGGCTAAAAGCACAGATATAAGTCTCTTTTCATGCCAAGTTTTATTACAACCTTCGTTAAAATTACTAAACTTGAGTCACGTAGTATATCACGTGACCATCTATGTAAAATTGACAAATTATAGCTGAAACGTTGCAAAAAAGAATACAAGAAATCTTATGTTTAACTTTTTTATTAAAACAAGACATTTTCTTCATATCTTCGTGTTTTTGGGAGCCCCCTTACAACCACAACACATTCCTTCGGCTAGATTTCCATCAACATGAAAACGAGGCTACCCGAAGTATAAGCCAAATCTATATTTGTTACACCGTTAAATGTCAGAAAGAAAGCCAAAAATAAAGTAACCGAGCAATAAGCATTCTGAAGACTACTAACGAACGTTATCAGTTAAAATGGTTGAACACATTATATCTGAATATTGAGATTTTTCGAATCAAAATTGACTTGAAATTGATAATTGACACTATAGTGAGAACACGTTTACATTTCATTCTGAATCTGAGTCCTCTGAGTCACTTGATTCTCTGGACAATGGTATTACTCCGTGGGGATTTCTGCAAAACTCAACCTCTGCCATGCAGAAACAGGCCTTGTGCAAGACAACCCATTCATGTTACAAGAACAACGGCTTCTACATTCAGACTTCTTGCAGTTGCATGTGGTCAACTCCAGAATGCTTCTTGGTGCTGGATCTTTATTCATCAAAACGGGTTTTAAGGCCTCGTCTTCTAATGCCCATCCGTGGTTCTCTGGAGAAGGCAACTCTTGCATAGCGACAAGTGAATTTCTCCAAACAAAAGCTTGATAATTTGCTCTTTTCAAATGAAGAGTCAGGCTGTCGGAGGTTGGTGGTAGAAGCTCGCTTTTCTGTTTCCTCTGACAGAACATCAGGTATCGTAGCTCATCTACTGATGTCGGGGTTTTCTTGGCGATGGATACAAACTGCAGATAAAGGCAGTGCACCTTGTTGTGACATCTTGGTCTAGGTCACTCCGTTCTCCTAACAAGGAAAGGCTCCCTTGATGCACCTGGGAACGCGAGAGTGCGTCCCACGCCTTTTTCTTCCCGATTCCTGCAAGTGAACTGTTGGAACGACTGGGATAGTGGGAATGTCATCAGGGGCATGCGGGTTTACTTCAGATTGATTGACACGTAAAAGTTTCCAAACAAAGTCCATGTTCTTTGCCAAAGTGTATATTTCACTTGTTTCTTTGAACCATTCATCGGTATTAACTCCAACCAACGACGTAACTGCTGGCCTTCTCCCGTGTGCAGAGAACTCTTGAATTTCATAAACGTGACCTTGCGCTTTATAGGATCTTCTTCGTTGTGAATGGTCAGCAGCCACATTTGGTGGGGGCTCTGGACCGAAGGGCTTGCGCTGATAAACGACCATTGTTGTTGCGTGAGTCGTGTTTTTACCATCTAAAGTCTCCTCGTTAAAATCATTGTTATCAGCTGCAAGATGAATAAATGACATGGGTGATATGTTTGAGGGGATAACAGTTCCATATTCCTCACTCTTGGCTACTACCTCCATTGCAAGGCTTGTGTCAACACTTTTGAATTTCATCATAGGACGAGCAATGTCCCATTCGGTTAAGCAACGTGATCAACAGTTTCGAGGTCGTCAAATGATGCACAGTCATTGCAAGGCTGACATGTTTGGGCACTTTCACTCGAGCATTTGATGCACTATGAATAACATCTTGGGCAATGCTTAAAACGCGTCTCTCGTCTGCCATGTTTCTGCAAGGAATGGACGGATCAGGCTCTTCATACACATCACTGTCACGGGCAATGATCCAGCGCAAAAAAAGGTACAAACTTTGTGGTACTATACTCTTAGCAGACTCGAGATTGATATCATTGATGTTCAGTGGCCGTATGGAGATCCTTTTGCACGCTTTTATCTCATTCTTGATGATTTTGGCGGTGTGGAAAATCTGCTGTGTTTTATCCATGGCACCTGCTGCTTCTGGTGTGGTCGGTCTTGTGACAGCTGCGTTAATAACATCTTGCACGGATATCTGACTAGAATATACCAGCTCTGGTTTGCTTTTGTCAGATGGCTGATGAAACACGATACTTGTGGTAAAACGATGCTGCAATCTTTTTTTCAGATGCTGTGTAGTGTAGCTGCTTGCATTGATTCCTTTATTTGCTAACAAGCCCTTGTACATTGACAGAAGAGAAACCATGTCATACGCTCGGCCTCTGGCTATACCATCGCTGATGCTCTCGGCTAACCCTTGAAATGCTTCGTGATACAGTGACTCTCCATCTTTTTCTCGAAAGGTCTGGTGCTTGAGATTTGATTTGAAGCGAAGCAACTCTTGTGGTATTTGGCTTCCGCAGCAATAAGGTAATTGTTAACACCACGAAGTATGTGAAGCATCCGTTCATCGCACTTACTTTCGGCAGCTTCCTTTATTGTTTGACAAGCCCCTAACGTGCAAACA
The DNA here is from genome assembly GCA_964030785.1 of Siderastrea siderea. Taxonomy (NCBI): domain Eukaryota; kingdom Metazoa; phylum Cnidaria; class Anthozoa; order Scleractinia; family Rhizangiidae; genus Siderastrea; species Siderastrea siderea. The sequence continues at coordinate 16,079,744 of OZ034969.1, read as the reverse complement.
CTCTGCATTTCCCTGACTTTTTTGTGCGTTTTATTGCAGCAAAAAAGACAACACGACCAATCAGTGGGGGCAATTGCTGACCTAGAAAGCCTTCTATCCTCTGTATTGCCACTGTCTTCAGTTAGAAGTGGTGCGGAAACGTTAGAACTTATAGGGTATCTAATATTTTGCTGGCTTGTATAGGACGAGTAGCAAGAAGAATACCAAAACAGTTCAAGATCCTTTTGGTCGGAAATTTCGGAATAAAGCCGCTCGTAATCTTCATCATGACGCAGGGAAAGGGCAGAGATAAAAGTTTCAACAGAAGACTCTTTCCCTTTTCGCAAGACTTCATTTTTATCGCCCTGACAAATCACACATTTGGAAAATGATGTCAGCCTTCTTTTCTTTTCTGGTGGAGAATTGGTATTCCCTCGTGATCGTGGCTAGCCATGTAAACTAAAAGTGGGTAATACTTTAAATTAGCCGATCGATTTAATTATTAATGGCCCATGAGGCGCCGAGAAGCATCTAAATAATCGGAACTCGTTGAAAGCAGTGTACAACTGAAGCTGCAGCTAAAGCACTAGAATTAAAATCAAAAAGAAATATTTACATGTTGAAAATGTCAACACAACAAAAGAAAGCCTAACTATGTAGTCAAGCAACAAGTAAATATAATTTGGAAAATATTTCGGAATCCATTCGACAAAACCTCACGTAAAAGATTTACCAGAAATTCGTATTTGTAAAACATAAGAAAGCAAGAAACAGGAAAAGCTTTCCACTTGACAAAAAACCACACTAGAACGATCCTCAAAGCAATAAAGAAAGCCAGAAGTTAAGTTGTGTAAAGAAAATCTATCATACTTACAGAGGAAGCAGGGATGCAGCCATGGGGGCCGCCATGTTGGATGTTGAGAGCCTCGATATGGATCTAAAGACTAAGGGCCTTGAAAAATATCGGAATTTTCGGTCATTGTATACTGATAACGTTCGTTTGTAGTCTTCAGAATGCTTATTGCTCGGTTACTTTATTTTTGGCTTTCTTTCTGACATTTAAACGCGTAACAAATATAGATTTGGCTTATACTTCGGGTAGCCTCGTTTTCATGTTGATGGAAATCTAGCCGTAGGAATGTGTTGTGGTTGTAAGGGGGCTCCCAAAAACACGAAGATATGAAGAAAATGTCTTGTTTTAATAAAAACGTTAAACATAAGATGTTCTTGTATTCTTTTTTGCAACGTTTCAGCTATAATTTGTCAATTTTACATAGATGGTCATGTGATATACCACGTGACTCAAGTTCAGTAATCTTAACGAAGGTTGTAACAAACCTTGGCATGAAAAGAGATCTATATCTGTGCTTTTAGCCCCTTTTAAAAGAAAATAATCCTGTTCAAGTCAGTTTTCTTTGTTAGCCTCGTTTCCATGCCTTCATCGTAGGTTACGTCACAAAACATGGTCTTAATTTTAACGTTATACCACATTTCAGCTCTACGAACTACCTAGCATTATTCAGGAGGATCTGTTCTACCATAATTCGATTTGAAACCTTTACTGTGGTGTGGGTTGAACGAAACGTCTTTTTTCCGGCCTCAGCTCCCCGACTAAAAAGAAGACACGCGGTAAGAATTTTTTTTTCAATGTTGCAATAAATTGGTCAGTACAAAGGTCTGAAACCGTTTGTTTTGTGTTCTATTTCTAGTTCAGAAAACTCGTAGATCAACTGTGTAAAATGGGGATGAAAGTCCTGCACGACTCCCACGCTCGTGTTTTAGCCGTTTTCATAACTTTGCTTTCACACGTTTGACTGAAGCGGGGTTCGGCCATCTATTACACGTTGCATAGCTATAAAGAAGCTACAACTTCAATTCATGACGAAGAGGGACTATAGATCACACTCCATGATGCGAAACACAACATCCTGCAAAAGAATTTTATATAAGCCGGGCCCGACGTTACAAACATCAGCAGGGAAACTCATCACGTTGCAGATAATATTTCAAATCCTTTATTCAATTATTGTCACAAATATAAACATGAGAGGCTGAAAAACCTATCAAGTTCCTAAACGAAACAAATTCAACGTACCTAATATGCCAAAAGCGGCGTAAAAACCACATCAAGTCGCTTAACAAACGATCAGAGGTCGAATTTAACTGAGAAATATAACAAACAGGCAAGCCACAAGAATCCACGAGTTATCACAGACATTGATCAGATTTCACCTTTTCGGCGTTAGATTTTCACGTGTATTGTCACGCGACTTTTGATGTAAACAAACCGCGAACGTGCGGACATTCGGTTCCCAAACAACCACACGTCTACAAATTACGAGTCGCTATTTCAAGTTCCCGTTACTACATAATTCAAAAAGTCAAAGCAGAAGAATAAGAGCGACTTCAACGCCATGAATATGGCTGAATTACGCAGGAACGTCCAGTTCAGTGAATATGGCTGAATTACGCAGGAACGTCGAGTTTCAGAAAGCGGATATTTGAAAACTTCGCTAATGGAAATCGCCTCTGCAGTCGAAAGAATGGTTTTGCTGGTGGATCCAAACTTCGAAAAAGATGAAACCAATGATGCAGAGAATTTAATAATTCATGACAGGCTAATTCCCAATTCATTTTCTCTGAAGACCGTGAACAACTTTAACTCGCCGCCGCCGTTTGGGTTGTTTGATCATAGGAAGCCCAAGCATAATATTTGAATATCATTAAAAATGGCGTTTCAAAATATAAGTCTTTGTATGGGATTTCGAAGCGAACATTTTGAGCAATACATAACAACGAACTAACTGAATTAAGTTCATGAAACATTACATGGTGTTGTTTGCTATCCTTACAAAGCATTTTGGGCAATTTTAGGTCCATTTACTTAACTGTGTTAGTACGTGTATAATACATTGACAAGGAAGGAGTCATTTGGCCCAATTTAGCCACTATCACCGCTCGACACGTTTCGGAATTCGCTCGAATTTACCCACAAATATAGTTCAGGCTCCCATTCTGACTTAGCGACGTGACAAAAGGAAGACATACAAGTGATTTTCTCAAAACCAATTGCACATACCTCGTGTCCCAAAAGAATTATCCACTGCACAAAATCATAATAGCATCTCAAAATAGGCCGCCAGGGATGCGTGAGGATCCCGATAGCCCCGTTTGACCACGGTCGGCACTGGACACCAGTCAAATCATGCCCTTATCGGGAGGGACACGCTCGTTTTGGTCGTGTTACAATTGTAGTAACTATGACCCGGTACGGACACAAAATTGTCGCTCCAACGTAGTCTGGTTCGCGTGAGAAAATCGCTGCGTGTTAAAAGCGGATAGCAAAAATAAATCATTCCCATTTCTGAATTTATATCCATTTTCAGGGTGTATATTTTCTTGTTTTTTCTAATAAGTAGGTTACCTGACCGGCTTCATGCAAATATAGAAATAGATATTGTATATATAATTATAACAATTTTAAAATAACATTTTCACGCGCGTGAGGATATGAATTTAAATGAATTTGCCAACTTCGGTTCGAAAAAATATACCTGGTATATAAAACCTATCGAGGATTCCAAAAAATTGAACACATTCAATTCACGCAGAGTACGTATTTAAAATTAACGCAGTAGACTGACCTGTATTACAAACGTTTTGTACACCAACGCAAATATGTTCAATTTACCACGCACGAATAGAAACATAGGAGGAAGGAGAAACACGGTTCACTTTCTCTTTTTCTTGACTCGTTTTCAGTTTCTAACAGCCAAGACCGTTTTAATTTCTTTCGATAACTTAATTCTCTCCATAAGGTCACGGAGTCCCGCGCAGCGATTCCACCTTTCTCGCGCGAACCAGACTACGTTGGAGCGACAATTTTGTGTCCGTACCGGGTCATAGTTACTACAATTGTAACACGACCAAAACGAGCGTGTCCCTCCCGATAAGGGCATGATTTGACTGGTGTCCAGTGCCGACCGCGGTCAAACGGGGCTATCGGGATCCTCACGCATCCCTGGCGGCCTATTTTGAGATGCTGTTATGATTTTGTGCAGTGGATAATTCTTTTGGGACACGAGGTATGTGCAATTGGTTTTGAGAAAATCACTTGTAGGTCTTCCTTTTGTCACGTCGCTAAGTCAGAATGGGAGCCTGAACTATATTTGTGGGTAAATTCGAGCGAATTCCGAAACGTGTCGAGCGGTGATAGTGGCTAAATTGGGCCAAATGACTCCTTCCTTGTCAATGTATTATACACGTACTAACACAGTTAAGTAAATGGACCTAAAATTGCCCAAAATGCTTTGTAAGGATAGCAAACAACACCATGTAATGTTTCATGAACTTAATTCAGTTAGTTCGTTGTTATGTATTGCTCAAAATGTTCGCTTCGAAATCCCATACAAAGACTTATATTTTGAAACGCCATTTTTAATGATATTCAAATATTATGCTTGGGCTTCCTATGGGAGTACTACGATCTCTGGTTTATTCCTTGAGGGTAGAGGTGCAAACCGAGGTAGTGTACTTCAGGCAAGATGCAAGTGTAAAGGTGGTCGAGATGGGGGATGTATGAACATTGCGGCCGCAATGTATGCAGTGGATTGGTAAATTAAATAGTTAAAAATGTCGCACAACCCAAACGGCGGCGAAGAGTTAAAGTTGTTCACGGCCTTCGGGGAAAATGGATGGAGAATTAGCCTATCATGAATTATTAAATTCTCTGCATCATTAACTTGATCTTTTTCGATGTTTGGATCCACTGGCAAAACCATTCTTTCGACTGCAGAGGCGATTTCCACTAGCGAAGTTTTCAAATACATTGTATCCGCTTACCAAAACCGACATTCCTGCAAATATTTTGTAAGTTCTGCGACATTCGTGGCGTTAAGTGTCGCTCTTATTCTTCCGCTTTGACATTTTGAACCTAAAACTATTCGAGTTTCAAAGACTGTAATGGAAAAATTAGATAAGAACATGGCAAAACGACTTTCCTAGGCCTGGTTGCGAAATCTGCTGGACGAGGCTACCAAGTCTTCCGAATTAATAGGGGAGGGGGGTAGGGGGGGTGGTCAAAGTCGAAAGTCGAAAGTGAGAAGTGAGTATTGGAAGCTCGATTTTCGCGCTTCAGAAATCGACATTTGATTTCGACTTTTCAATTCGCGAATTGACTTTTTATTTAGTAAATTCACATTTGATTTTTGATTTTGACTTTTCACTTTGAAGATCTACTTTTGGTTTTGACTTTTTTCTTTCGATGGCCACCCTCGGCCACGGTAGGGTAAGTCATTTACCAAAAAATATCACTGACAGGAACAGTGATTGAACTCTTCGCAGCGTTACATTTCTCCATGAAACACAGAGGAAGTGTATTAGCAAGTGTACTACAGGAAACGTTGGTGGAAGCAATTTAGAAAAGGTGGTGTTGAGGTTCCTGTTCCATCAGTTCGAGAAAGGCAAAATTATGGAACGATTGGAGAAACGCTGGAGAGACCCTCGAGATGATTCTCGCTTGATGGACAAGCCCGCAGAAAAGTTATACCATGATTTAAAAGAGAATGACACAATACATGATGCGTCGTTTGTTTCATCTGTTATAGTCAGAAGTACAATTGTAAATGGTAGTTTATGTTTGAAGATCAACGTATAAATTCAAATAAAATGGTAGAAAGAGCACAAGTATGAAGTTACGACACATTATCGCGATTTAATATACCCATCTCGAATAAACGCCGGGACCTCAAATAAACACCGGTACCCAAATAAACGTGGGGGGCGTTTATTTTAAACCCGGCCTTACAGACCCGGCGTTTATTTGAACCCGGCGTTTATTCGAGATCCGGCGTGTAATCGAGAAAATACGGTAATTCGTGATAATAGGAATATTTCATTCAGCCTCGTTTCCATGCTGCGAAATTACGTTACCCTTCTTAACCTATCATATATGTTTGGTTTGCATTGCCCTTTCATTTTGTAGGTGGTTGGTTGGTGTTTGGTTGTTTTACATTCATAAAAATAATCAATATCAAGAATATTATTTGTCGGCCTCGTTTCCATGCTGATGGGTCATGTAACCCTTCTTAACCCGTCAAGTGTTTGGTTTGCATTTCCCTTTTAATTTTTAGGTGTTTCGCTGTTTTGCATGTATAAATATAGGTCTCATTAGGAATATTTTGCATCATCCTCGTTTCCATGCTGGAATCCCGGTGGTAGAAATTGAACCTGCTCTAATCGGATTATGGATAGATCTCGATGCGTCCAATCCAAAATTGTTTACTATGCCATAATCTATAATTGTGCTAAGTTTAGTGCTTTTACCACAAAATGGACAATTCTCATGAAATTTTGCATGATTCTGCTGGACTAGACGCCATTTTGGATTTTATGGGAATACTGCTTGCACTGTTGGCGCCAAAAAATCCTTAGGGGTGTGGAGTAAGAGTCAAAACGTTTTTAAATAGCACTTTAATCGTCTAGGATTTGATCTTCCTTGGAATGAAAAGTACTGATCAAGAGTTTTTTAAAAGCTGTCATCTCTCTTAAAGAAATCGATTGCCGGTTGAGCTGGTTTGGAAACAATAGTTTTTCGGCGGATATGCTTTTGCCCGCCCTCCCCCCCTCCCCCCCTCCCCCCGCACTCCCTAAACAGTAATTTTATCATCGTGGCATTTCCGAGAAGTATCAGAATAGCGGAAGTTTTATATGATACGGAGCGTCATGATCTTTTCTTCCGATTTCTTGGATTTCTTGATGTTATTATGTCGAAAGCTTTCTTGCAAAGAATTGTTGTTTGAGACCAGCCCAGGGATGTAGTTATCTTGGACTTCTTAAAAGTTGTACGGAACATTTCTGCGATCATGTCTTGGCGAGAGCAGACAGCAAAATCCTCGAAAGGTACTACATCTTAAAATGCTTCGTTTCAACTACTTAAATTTTTTCCAAAATGATAACATGCTTAGCCTTGAGCTGCTTTGAATCCGTTTTCATACTTTTAGATCTGCCTTGTTTATTGAATATTTTTTCACAGAGTGCCCGACATTCTTCTAGAACCATCTGTGTGCTCATTTCAACCATGCATCAGTACCAAACTGATTTTTTCTTTCGTTCTTCTTCAAAACTAGCGCAAGATTCTGGAAGTGATAATCTATTTAACACGTCGTTGTTTTGTTTTTGTCTTTTACGATGTTTAGGAAAGGAAGTTTCCGTGAACCAACAGCGACTTTGTGGAGATGGCGTGAAGTTCAAGTGCAAGGTTACCAGCATAAATTGTCTAGATTAACTTGTGATTTTAGTCTCAAAGTGTTAGCGGCTTCTTTTGCCGAGATGTTTGCTATTAAAAACCGAATTATCTTTCCAAGTGTCTTTTGGGATATTTGGTACAACAGCAAATAGATCTAATACTAAAAAATACTAATAATACATGAACGTGGGACCACATACTGGGAAATTTGCCTTTAGACGAAATGTACATTGTCAAAGAGTTAACTGTTTTTGTTTGATTTTCAGCTCGTTGGTGCTGCAGATGTAGCCAGTACAAGCGGATATCCCATGTGCGTCGAGGCAATCAAGAAATTAAAGGTAAGCGTTCCCTTAACGACCGGCCAATGTCAAAGCAACCTCCTTATTAGATAAACGTGGACTGGTTGTTTACTGAGCGGACACTCGAACCGTGAGCGTTAATTTTTTTTTTCACTTCTTTTTGCATTTTTTAAAACATTTTTTCGACTTTTTTTTCAGAAGTGGTTTGACATTTTTTCCCTATTCCTAACAATGGCCAGGAGCTGAGTCCTGCAATGGCAGAATAAAGAAGAAGGATAAGTTACGATATTGGCCAGTGAAAATTTTCTCATTGAAGAAAAGGGAAACGGATCGCGAGTACTTGAGTAACGCAACACGTTTATTTCGGCGTAATATCGACGTGCAATTACAAATTTCAAAACTTGAAGCTGGGAACACAACATCAAAGCAGTTGTATAGTAAAATACATAACATTCAGAAAGTCAATAAGAGTCAGACCGATTATACGGCCAAACACTGTCAAAACTAAAACTGGGTGCAGGTTGCTGGAAATCCGTTGGTGTCTCCGCTACAGTTCTCGTGTTTAGGCAGGGATGAACATTTCCTCGCTTATATTCCTCAATTATGCTCAGCAATCTCCAGTCGTCAGTCTGATCTACGGAAGCTTTATTTTGCAACGCTCTCTGTAACACCATTAGATCTCTATCTAACGCACCACGATCTACGTACTTAGCTGGGTTTTGACATTTGAGTCGCAGCCTCATGATCGGCGAAGAAGCTCGATTTCGCGCGCTGGCGTGCGGCTTGAAATACATCGTTGTCGTTTTTGGCTTTTCCGTACTTCTGCTCAAGTTCCTTGAGGTCACGCTGTAAGGTTCGGATATCATTTAGAAGCTCAGGGTGCTTGTCTTTCAACCTGCACAAACTCACATCACAGCACGGATTGTTTTTGCACTTTGCTTTGTTGCCGGCCCTGATTTGTGGCATATGCCACACACTTTCCCGCGTCGCTCGTGACCGTCAGGGAATTCTTCCAATGCTTTTCGTTTCTTCTCTAGTTGTTCTTTAGCACTTTCCACCTGCACGGGAAGTATTTGGAGATTTTCTGAATGTTCGAACGCTCTTCGGTCGAGGGGACTGTGTGTTTTCAACTGTGTTGATTCCGACTGGCGACTAGCGGATGACGAAGCTTTGTTTATCCACCCGCCATATTCATATGCGCTCGACTCAGGTGTTTGTTCGGTGAAATTGTTGTAAACGTTCCTGTCCAAATGCTGGCTCATGCTTAATCATCTAGGTTCAAGGCCTAGCGACCGGCGTACCGTGCCTGTTCTTATTTTCTCGAGTTCGGCTTCCAACACACGTCTCTCAGCTAACAGCAACTTGTCTGGCGAGGGAAAGAAGGAATCGAGGTCCTCGGATTTGACATAGGAAAGCGACCTTCTAGACCTAAATCCTCTACTTTCAAACTGCGCCGACAAACGTTCAAGTTTTAGGCCTGGAGATAAAGACTTTAACCAGTTATAAACCTCTGAATGATCCAGCGCGGATCCCTCCATCGGCATCTTAACACTCAGCACGCAAATTTTTTTCCCACATCTGAACTATAAATAGCTTGCATGTAAAAGCCACAACACTTGCTACAATCTGTCAATCACGTTACAGGTAACCACAGTTTCGAAAATACCCCACTGAATTTGAAGCACTTATTTTGGAAACAGCTTCGCCAATTGCAATTTCAGTTTCATTGCCAGTAAGTGCTGTGTTTTGTTTCAGGTAGCATTTTACCTGGTTGAAACAAAACTCACAGGTGTTTAGATGCGGTGAATACGCCGGCTGGAAAAGTAGATTGATGCCGTGTTCTTGCAAAATATCTCTCAGTAAAGGTTCGGCAACGCGTCCGTGGTGGAATGGGAATCCGCAATTATCCATAACTACACAATCACCATGTTCAAGAATTGGTGAACCATCGACTCTATCTACTGCTAACGCCTCGTCAAAAAAATTAAGCATCTCCATTCCGTTAGAAGGGCCCCGTAAAATGTTATAATAATCAACTCCGTGCCTCGAGTGAAGCAAGTTGAGCGTGTAGTTTGCGTTTGAGGTGTACTTCTGGAGTTCAATGGCAGGCTCGCCGAGATATGAATTGCCATACACACGGTTCCCTGAAGTAATGATAACACCGGACTCATCAAAAAAATGAAGTGTAGTACGGTCTAATTGCGAAATTCGATCAAGGAAATAATCAGTATAGTGGACATTTGCTTCTGATAGAGACTCTGTCGCTACTTGCGTTATTTTTTTCTTTGTCATATGACAGTCATCGCGAACACACTTTTTGTTTCCACTTTGGGAAGGTAAATGATGATGTGGTACAACTCCATCGAGTAACAAGCGCTGTTGAATGTCAGATGTGTATATACTTGGTTTACATAACTTCTCGGATTCAATGTAATGTACAATATCTTGCGTGAAAACATTTCGGGCTGGAGTTTTTTTCGTCGGAGGAAGAGACGTGTGGTTGTCTTCGTAGTTATGTACAACTTTGTTTATGTAACCAACACTGACTCGTAGTTTCGGAAATATCTCTTTGAGAAAAACCTTGATGATACAGATCGAGAATTCTCTCTCGATAAATCTGTGGCAATGCTCTGCCATTATCATAAATCCCTTGTTGCCGATTGATCCTGAGATTGCACCGACCTAGAATTTCAAAGCATTTATCAGAACAAGAACAGCATTTTTTGCTCCTCAAAATTGCATAAATCAGTGAACAAAACACAAAAATGCATCTTGGACGAAAAGTTGGACCTACCAGTGAAATTTTCTGGTGCGTAGGCCAGTTCATAAAAACTCAGTACTGATCCTCGCGTCTCAGTTGCCGTTGAAAAACGGATTTATTTTTCGCGCCATGAAATCGACACCTTGTCGTACCCGTGTTTGCATAAATGTCGAATTTTATTGTTTTCATACCGTTTTCATATGGAGAGCCGGGAAAAAAGAGCCCAGTCTGTTTTTAGTCTTGGTAACCGCTTACCGAAAAAAGCCCCCCCGCCCCTCCAAAAAAAAGCATAAAAAAGCATTAAAAAAGTAAGAAAAAATCATTACCGCTCACGGTTCGCGTGTCCGCTCAGTAACGACTACTTTCTTAGATCCTATTATTCCAGTCCTTGGTATAATTGAGGCTTCTCGCTAGACAGATGATTGGGTGGCCAATGGGTAGTCAGTGTTGGAGAAATTCATGGAAAATCGTAATTGAAACATGTTAACTTTCGTTTCAATAGTTAGCTGGTATTGGAATCCCACATAACACACCAAGGGGCAGCTATCTTTGAAATTCTACACCAAGTGGAAAACGTCAGTGCTACAGGGCTTGGGTGTGCACCTCAAAATCTACCCAATTTAATCCCCTTCAAACAACCTAACCATGCTTTCACTAAACCAAACATGGCCTAAAATTTCTCATTCAATTCCCCCAAACAACCACAACATGCTTTAATTTCACTAACCCAAACAAGACCAAAAATTTTCATTCAATTCATCCAATAAACCTAAAGATGATCAAATAACTCTCCATTTCTTCAATGGTTAATCATAAAAATCGAAATGTTTTACGTGTACAAACTCAAAGAACAAAATCGAAAAAATCCAACCGCTTTTTCATCTTGGTTTCAAAACACTAAAATATCTGTTTAATCTTTGCGTTTGGACACGGTTGTCTGGTTTTTGACAAAAACGAAGGTTGTATTGTTTGCCTGTCAAAAGGGAAAAAACCCTAATTAAAATTCTGCTTAAGTTTTATGTCTGGTTTTGCAGGATTGAATTTTGAAAGCCTTATTAATTTTTATTTCTCTACTATTTTACCAAAATCTTGTAATAAACTAGTACAATATTGAATCATTTATCAACGTAAAGCAACACGGTTGTGTTTTTTAGACGAAAGAAGTCTTTTAAGACCTTTTAAAAGACCTCTTTCGTCTAAAAGATTACAACTTCAATGAAAATTGCGGTTGTAATTTTAGTTAAGCGAAGCGTTGCAAATTTAGTTTATTCAAGAGAACACAAATCTGTATTGCACATGTACATTCAAAATAACGACAGAAGTGGTTTCCATAAAGAATAAAAAGGTGTTTTCTGATTCTTGGAATATAGTATTGATCTTTGTACCGTTTAATAATTTTTCCTTTATAAACTTAAAGATGGAGACTTGGGGTCTTTGTCTTTAGCTTTCGCAGGAAGTCCAGAGAAAATATCGTTTTGTTGGAAGAATAAAATAATTAAAAATCCAACCTTGCTTTTTCTCAGAATTTTAAACCACACTGTATTCTAACTTCATCGAATGCATAATTATCATTATTTTGATTGTTCCAACAGCCTTGTACTCTAATTCAAAAATTTCCTTACTACAGTATAGTTATAAAAAATACGAGAAAGCGTTACTACATGTTACTAGTTCGTTACAATGCTCACAACTTTATCTAACAACTTTATTTTATACAACCAGCTGCCATTGGGTAAAAAGACAACCCTCCCCCCGAGTTACCCTAGGCGAGCTAACTTTCACCTCTTTCTTTGACAAGTTCAACGAAGTGTTTACATGAGGATCACAACGTCGTCTCGGGGGGGGGGGGGGGGGGGCGAGTTGCTAGAGTTGTCTCACCTCGGCAGGTAGGGTAACCCTGGCAGACAGGACAACTTTTTTTCATATAAACACTTTGGATGGCTTACCCGGGCCGACTTTTTGCGTGCCAAGTGTCACGTAACGTCTGGTTTTTGGTTTACAAACGACTAAATCAACAAAATATATATTGAAGATAGAAAATTGTACAGTGATAAAATCAGCAAAAAAACGTAAGGAAAAGGGCGTAGTGAGGTCATGAGTATCAAAGTAAGATATGAAGGGTCAACTTTATCTCGGCCAGTCCGGCCATCTTCTTATCATATAAATGTCGGAAAAATTGTCTCGGGGAAGGGTTGTCTCAGGTACCCGAGACCATATAAATGGGGCCTTAGCTGGAGGTTCTTTGAATTTTGAGAGATTTGAACGAAAGCCTGGGCTTTTCGGTTTGCATCGCATTCACGGCGCCGACAGCTGTTTCTTATTTCTTCAGGACAACAAGGTTTCTTAAAGAAAAGAACTAAAAGAAAGCCAAGAAAGGAACTGAAAACAGATTTTCCATCATTTCTATATTGTTTCATTGGCTTTTTTCACTATTGTTGTCAATATATTTATTTGTTTAATACTACCATTTTCGTTCAACCCTGAAGCGTGACGATTTTTTCGCGTATGTTTACGTTTTAAACGTAACGGTTTTGTCTGGTTACGTGTCACTTTAGGCAATGAAACCTTGTCGGTTATGTCGCGAAACTGACAAGGTTCTTGGCGCCATTCGAACATGTTTTGTTCACGTGCTCTGAGACTTTTCAGGTTTTGCCGCATGAAAGTCTTTAATTTTTTGCAGTGAAGGAGATGAGAAAAGTTAACAAGTTTGGAAGGAGTTACCGTCCAGGAGTCGCTTTAGATCAAGATTTAAAATGCTCCATCATTGACAGAATGTTTTTTTAATATCAGTGAGGGTCTGAGTGAAGGGGGTGAACAAGTTACGGGTAAGATTCCGCGGAGTTTTAGGCAATTTGCGAACGAGTTGCGTGACCGTAAACACCGCAAAATCTGTATGGCACAGATACTGCGACGAAATGCAAAAATTAGCAAAGCCTAAAGAGGCTTGACAATTGAAAAATTACGGGAAGATGACCTTGAACTCATCGAAGTATTGAAAGTCCACTACTTATCTATCTCCCTTTCCCAAATCACCGAGGAGTTAGTGCAGTTTGGAGCACAACAAATTTCAATGTTGGCCGTTTCGCGGACCATAAAGTTTCAAAGCACGTGAACAAAACATGCTCAAGTGCACGGAAAACCTGAAAAGTTTCAGAGCACGTGAACAAAACATGTTCGAATGGCGCCAAGAACCTTGTCAGTTTCGCGACATAACCGACAAGGTTTCATTGCCTAAAGTGACACGTAACCAGACAAAACCGTTACGTTTAAAACGTAAACATACGCGAAACAATCGTCACGCTTCAGGGTTGAACAAAAATGGTAATATCTGTTTGTCTGTTTGGACACGGGTTTGCCACATTCGTCATGCATGAAGAATCTACTCACCCAACGTGCAGAAATGAGTCACACAAGAGCCTTAAAGTTTCTTGAAATTTTTCTCGGACATGTAATTAGATTTTTTGTCACTCGGCAGGGGTTTTTTAGGGTAAAAGTTGAGAACAACACATCATTCTATTTTCGTTTAAATGTTGAGAAACCACAGTAAAACTATTCGCTAGAACTAACGCCAAACGTATCATTTATATAATTGAAGACTAACATCAGAAGTTCATCTGAAGTCACACGTATTCGCCTAAAAAGACCAAAATGTTCTTTGTCAAATCACTATAGCTGGAACCTCTCGTAGGCGACCACCTCTCGTAAGCGGCCACTTTTTAAACTGACAATTTCGATTTTTCTATTGTTTATAGCGGGAGCTCCCATGCGCGAAGGGTGCCAGAGGAGCACCTTGGGTAAGGAAATCTGGTAGCCTCTCCATGAGAGAAATTTTGGTTCTGACGTCAGCGTACAACCGTACGTGCGTCCGTACGTTCGTCCGTACAGACTCTAGGCGAGGGGGAGGGAAGTCCCAAACGGCCCGACAGGTGAAGGAGATTGCCACCTTTTCTTGGCGGAAAATTGCACGGTGCTTTAACCTTTTAGGCTAACAGAGTTTTTGTTGGCAGGAAATCGCATGACCATCGTCGCTTTTGAAAAAAAAGATTTCTTTAAAAGCTCAAGCTTATTTAGCAAAACTATGCAAGACAGTACTTAAGTTTTAAACTTAAAAAAAAATCTAATATCTATAAGTGGAAAGAAAAAGTTCGAAAGGATACTCACTTGTCTTTTTGGTGGAAGGCGAAACGTACAAGTTACGAAACTTGCCTTCGAGGACTTCATCTTTGTTTTCTTCACGGCAGAGAGCGTGTCCTATTCTGAAACAGAAGCGAGTAAGTGAAGTTTTTAAAGGGTTAAAATTACATGATTTTGAGCATTACGTTCAAAGAAATTAAGCTTTGAAATGGGAGACGGTTGGAGACGTTTGCTGGTTTAATATGTGTAAATCAGGAGAGTGTGTATTTTTCATTTGCCCTGAACAGGGACCTTAACTAGGGTTGTTATTTTAGGGCTTTTTTTGTCCTAAACAGGGTCAGGGATTAAGACTCTCAGTGACACCCCTACAACCAAACATGGGTCACGCCCCCTCCCCCCCGGAGAAGCCACAAGTATTCGCTTAAAAATGCAAAAGTATTTTTTGTTTGACACTTTGCTACCTGAAGCAACTTGTCATGCTAGAGGTGAAGAAATATACGTGCAAGTCGCACAAGACGTGAGTAGTTTTTCAGCAACCACTTGCATAATATTATTATTTGTTTGGATACGGGTTTACCGCATTCGTCATGAATGAGGTAACCAGTCATAAGACGTGCAGGACTGTGCAACGCACTTAAGTGTCGTGATGTTTTCCACGATCACTTAATTAGATTAGAAAGCGGTTTTTCCGGTCACGTATTGTCAGAAATACGTGCTACAAATGTACAAAAATGTATAATAAACGTTCAGAAACCACTCAGTGAAACTATTCGCCAATGATAACGCAAGACTAATCATTCACATCATTTGAAGGCCGAAAATCATGACATAGGTTGAAGCCACATGTATTCGCCTAAAAATGCGAAAGCATTTTTAACCGACGAAGTCGAGTTAGAGCAGTCGTGTCAAGAGCGTCGACTGGTTGGTCGGTCAAAATACGTCGTGTAAGGCTCACAAGGTGTGTATTTCGCCATAGCCCACGGGATGGGATGACGTATTCTGCAGTTAAGCCCATCGATTAGTACAAGGGTCCACATAAAAAGTATCGTAGGTATAGAAGGACTTCCGCCGAGCAGTGTTGGTTTTGACCGGACTCAAATATCTGTGCAATGCTAGTGAAAGAAAGCAAGGATGACTGATAATAACAGGAGGTGAAGTCCAGTGGCACTGTTGATGCTGGTGGGACCACAGTGTTGCTGAGACATCGTAAGGATAGAATCGTTCTCAGTAAAGGTTATGAAAGGAAAATTCTGGTGTATGTTGTTGTGGTTATGTTTATTACTTGAAAATGTCTAGCTGCCAACGTTAAGAAAGGTTATTGGTAGGTGGGAAATGAATTACGACACGAGGCTGGATCTTCTTGGATAGTATACTATAAGCGGAACAGAAGGATATACCAGTTAGTCTTTTTAATTTTTCTGCTTTACTTTTGATTTTGAACCGATTTGTTCGATTTTAGAGTTCGAGACACTGACTTGCTGACTGCGGAAGAGGAAACCAGATTTAACGATTACGTCATAAGACATGCTTTAACGTGTTTGAGATAAAGCGACGACTTCGCTTTTTACTAATTTCTCCAGATCGATAATCATGTTTGTATAGTGCCATATTCACAACAGTATATAAATGCTTCGCTTACAACTCTTGATAACGGCATGTTCAGTTGTGGACAAAATTTATCTTTAAATTTTAATTTTAATTCAACAAAAAATTCAAAGCGATAAGACAGATGAGCTGAGTCATCCGATTTTAAACATTACGTCATTCGGTAACGCAAAAGACATAATACTGTCACAATTTTCGTCACGCCGGTTAGCACGTTGAGATTCTGACGATGTGTTTGTCTTTATCGATAATCATGTTTTTATAGTGCCCTATTCACAACAGTATATAAATACATTGCTCACAACTCTTGGTAAAAGCATGTTCAGTTGTGGACAAATGTATATCAACATCTAATTTTTTTAGTTTAATTCAACAAAATTAAATATTCAAAGCGATAAGACAGATGAGCTGAGTCATCAGATTTTAAACATAACGTCATTCGGTAACGCAAAGGGCAAAATACTGTCACAATTTTCGCTACGCCAGTTAGCACTTGAACCAAGTAAAAACATTTATCGAGGGTGGAGTGGGTCAAAACGACTGGTAAATGCCTATATAATGCGCTTTCTTGTAACCTGTACGATAGAGCATAGCAATGATTTATTTCGTATTTGCATTCACAACTTGGCTTAAGGAGCCCTTGACATGATTAAAGGAAACTGTGCACAAAGCGTGGTTCCCAGGTATGGGGAAAAGTTCAATTCTTTTGGGCTGTTACGGTGCCCATACTGATCAATCGTGAAGATCTGGTTACTTTTATATTTGGAAATTTGTCGCCCAATTTTTGAAATGCGTCTGTTTTGAGAATTTTTGTTCCGGGTTTTGAGGAAGACCCACCAAAAGACAGCGAAAAATGATCTTGAGTGAAGAATGCATAGTCTGTGGAGCTATGTTTGGAGAGGAGAGGGTGAATAATTCAGTTGACCTCCTTTCCAGGGTATTGGTCGCCTTTTCAGTTGGTCAAATTTAAGCGTTAGTTACAGTTACACACTTTTACTGCAACTTGCTGTTACAGATGCTTGAATGTTATTGAAGCTGCAGTCACGCACGGCTCAGTTGCTTTCTTTTCAAGACAAACCAACACTTCGTCGGTTCTGCACGCATTGCGGACCTATGTTTAACCGACGAAGTCGAGTTAGAGCAGTCGTGTCAAGAGCGTCGACTGGTTTGGTCGGTCAAAATACGTCGTGTAAGGCTCACAAGGTGTGTATTTCGCTATGGCCCACGGGATGGGATGACGTATTCTGCAGTTAAGCCCATCGATTAGTACACACAGGCACGCACGCACGCACGATAGGACAAGGGTCCACATAAAAAGTATCGTAGGTATAGAAGGACACTTCTGCCGAGCAGTGTTGGTTTTGACCGGACTGAAATATCTGTGCAATACTAGTGAAAGAAAGCAAGGAGGACTGATAATAACAGGAGGTGAAGTCCAGTGGCACTGTTGATGCTGGTGGGACCAAAGTGTCGCTGAGACATCGTAAGGATAGAATCGTTCTCAGTAAAGGTTATGAAAGGAAAATTCTGGTGTATGTTGTTGTGGTTATGTTTATTACTTGAAAATGTCTAGCTGCCAACGTTAAGAAAGGTTATTGGCAGGTGGGAAATGAATTACGACACGAGGCTGGATCTTCTTGGATAGTATACTATAAGCGGAACAGAAGGATATACCAGTTAGTCTTTTTAATTTTTCTGCTTTACTTTTGATTTTGAACCGATTTGTTCGATTTTAGAGTTCGAGACACTGACTTGCTGACTGCGGAAGAGGAAACCAGATTTAACGATTACGTCATAAGACATGCTTTAACGTGTTTGAGATAAAGCGACGACTTCGCTTTTTACTAATTTCTCCAGATCGATAATCATGTTTGTATAGTGCCATATTCACAACAGTATATAAATGCTTCGCTTACAACTCTTGATAACGGCATGTTCAGTTGTGGACAAAATTTATCTTTAAATTTTAATTTCAATTCAACAAAATATTCAAAGCAATAAGACAGATGAGTTGAGTCATCCGATTTTAAACATTGCGTCATTCGGAAACGCAAAAGACAAAATACTGTCACAATTTTCGTCACGCCGGTTAGCACGTTTAGATTCTGACGATGTGTTTGTCTTTATCGATAATCATGTTTTTATAGTGCCCTATTCACAACGATTTTATCATAAAATTAAACGCTAAAAAAGTTTTAAAACTCATTTTAAAAACTCTTAAAAAAGCAGACGACGTTTCGGCGCTACCCTACGTCATTATCAAGTCAAAAAGGTGATAGTTAAAACAAGAATATATAAAACGTGAAAACAATAGAAATAGTTGTGTGTCCAGTGGGCATAATACCTAAAGTAAAACAATAGAAAACGAAAGTTCTAATTAAAATAGGAAAATGTCAAGTAAATAGTTTGACGCGGATGGAGTCACTTTGCGTGTTGAGAGAAGGATTAATGTCCCCTATAAACAGCATCTCGTATACCAGACAGTCAAACTTGCTTCTGCATTTAAAACTCTGAAGAGGTGATCAATCTTTGCTCCTTTGTTGCCATGTTGTGGCTCAAGGTGTCTACCGATCGCAGAATAGCGGTGCTCACTAATTCGTTGATGTAGGTGTCGGGCAGTAAACCTGACATAATTTGCATCGCACAAATCACATTGAAATAAATATACAACGCATTGTGTGTTTGCGATCGGGGGCTTGTTTTCCTTTACGGACAAAATCTGTGACAGTTTTCTGCTAGTAAAGACGGGTTTTACGTCAATGTTGATCTTGGATCCCAGAGAATGAATTTCTTTGCGGACGCGATTGGCTGATCGTTGATCTTTGAAGGGCAATGAAATGTAGACAGATGGCTCTGATAGGGTTGCGGCGTGCGGTTCTGTATCAGTTTTTTGCCTGAACTTGTGTATTGTGGAATCGACTAATTCGTTCGGGTAGCGTAGTTTTGAAAACATGGTGCGTAACTTGTCGCATTCTTTCGTAAAGAATTCTTCGGTGGAGGATAGACGGTGCGCCCGATCAACCATTGTGTTTACCAGGCCTAGGTAGACACCTTGAGGCTCAACATGGCAGCAAAGGAGCAAAGATTGATCACCTCTTCAGAGTTTTAAACAAATGCAGAAGCAAATTTGGGCTTTACCTGGGTGTAAGAACCTGTGAAACTCACGGATGACGTAAAACAAAGGAAACAAAAACATTTTAAACAATACCGTACAGCAAAACAAAAGCTAACAAACAAAGATAATCTTGTCAGGTTCTTACACCGAGGTAAACCCCAAATTTGACTGTCTAGTATACGAGATGCTGTTTATAAGGGACATTAATCCTTCTCTCAACACGCAAAGTGACTCCATCCGCGTCAAACTATTTACTTGACATTTTCCTATTTTAATTAGAACTTTCGTTTTCTATTGTTTTACTTTGGGTATTATGCCCACTGGACACACAACTATTTCTATTGTTTTCACGTTTTATATATTCTTGTTTTAACTATCACCTTTTTGACTTGATAATGACGTAGGGTAGCGCCGAAACGTCGTCTGCGTTTTTAAGAGTTTTTAAAATGAGTTTTAAACCATTTTTAGCGTTTAATTTTATGATAAAATCGTTTTCCAAATCTCTGCTGTTACATACCTATTCACAACAGTATATAAATACATTGCTCACAACTCTTGGTAAAAGCATGGCTTTACCTCGGTGTAAGAACCTGTGAAACTCACGGATGACGTAAAACAAAGGAAACAAAAATATTTTAAACAATACCGTACAGCAAAACAAAAGCTAACAAACAAAGAAAATCTTGTCAGGTTCTTACACCGAGGTAAACCCAAAAGCATGTTCAGTTGTGGACAAATGTCTATCAACATTTAATTTTTTAGTTCAATTCAACAAAATTAAATATTCAAAGCGATAAGACAGATGAGCTGAGTTATCAGATTTTAAACATAACGTCATTCGGTAACGCAAAGGGCAAAATACTGTCACAATTTTCGTTACGCCAGTTAGCACGTTGAATCAAGTAAAAACATTTGTCGAGGGTGGAGTGGGTCAAAACGACTGGTAATGCCTATAATGCGCTTTCTTGTAACCTGTACGATAGAGCATATCAATGATTTATTTCGTATTTGCATTCACAATTTGGCTTAAGGAGCCCTTGACACGATTAAAGGAAACTGTACACAAAGCGTGGTTCCCAGGTATGGGGAAAAGTTCAATTCTTTTGGGCTGTTACGGTGTCCATACTGATCAAGCGTGAGGATGTGGTTACTTTTATATTGGGAAATTTGTCGCCCATTTTTTGAAATGCGTCTGTTTTGAGAATTTTTGTTCCGGGTTTTGAGGAAGACCCACCAAAAGACAGCGAAAAATGAACTTGAGTGAAGAATGCATAGTCTGTGGAGCTATGTTGAAGAGAGGGTGAATAATTCAGTTGACCTCCTTTCCAGGGTATTGGTCGCCTTTTCAGTTGGTCAAATTTAAGGGTTTGTTACAGTTACACACTTTTACTGCAACTTGCTGTTACAGATGCTTGAATGTTATTGAAGCTGGAGTCACGCACGGCTCGCTTGCTTTCTTTTCGAGACCAACCAACACTTCGTCGGTTCTGCACGCATTGCGGGCCTATGTTTAACCGACGAAGTCGAGTTAGAGCAGTCGTGTCAAGAGGGTCGACTGGTTTGGTCGGTCAAAATACGTCGTGTAAGGCTCACAAGGTGTGTATTTCGCTATGGCCCACGGGATGGGATGACGTATTCTGCAGTTAAGCCCATCGATTAGTACACACACGCACGCACGATAGGACAAGGGTCCACGTAAAAAGTATCGTAGGTATAGAAGGACACTTCCGCCGAGCAGTGTTGGTTTTGACCGGACTGAAATATCTGTGCAATACTAGTGAAAGAAAGCAAGGAGGACTGATAATAACAGGAGGTGAAGTCCAGTGGCACTGTTGATTCTCGTGGGACCAAAGTGTTGCTGAGACATCGTAAGGATAGAATCGTTCTCAGTAAAGGTTATGAAAGGAAAATTCTGGTGTATGTTGTTGTGGTTATGTTTATTACTTGAAAATGTCTAGCTGCCAACGTTAAGAAAGGTTATTGGCAGGTGGGAAATGAATTACGACACGAGGCTGGATCTTCTTGGATAGTATACTATAAGCGGCACAGAAGGATATACCAGTTAGTCTTTTTAATTTTTCTGCTTTACTTTTGATTTTGAACCGATTTGTTCGATTTTAGAGTTCGAGACACTGACTAGCTGTCTGCGGAAGAGGAAACCAGATTTAACGATTACGTCATAAGACATGCTTTAACGTGTTTACAACTTACAACTCTTGATAACGGCATGTTCAGTTGTGGACAAAATTTATCTTTAAATTTTAATTTTAGTTCAACAAAATATTCAAAGCGATAAGACAGATGAGCTGAGTCATCCGATTTTAAACATTACGTCATTCGGTAACGCAAAAGACAAAATACTGTCATAATTTTTGGTCACGCCGGTTAGCACGTTTAGATTCTGACGATGTGTTTGCCTTTATCAATAATCATGTTTTTGTAGTGTCCTATTCACAACAGTATATAAATACATTGCCCACAACTCTTGGTAAAAGCATGTTCAGTCGTGGACAAATGTATATCAACATTTAAGTTTTTAGTTTAATTCAACAAAATTAAATATTCAAAGCGATAAGACAGATGAGCTGAGTCATCAGATTTTAAACATAACGTCATTCGGTAACGCAAAGGGCAAAATACTGTCACAATTTTCGTTACGCCAGTTAGCACGTTGAACCAAGTAAAAACATTTGTCGAGGGTGGAGTGGGTCAAAACGACTGGTAAATGCCTATAATGTACTTTCTTGTAACCTGTACGATAGAGCATATCAATGATTTATTTCGTATTTGCATTCACAATTTGGCTTAAGGAGCCCTTGACATGATTAAAGGAAACTGTACACAAAGCGTGGTTCCCAGGTATGGGGAAAAGTTCAATTCTTTTGGGCTGTTACGGTGCCCATACTGATCAATCGTGGAGATGTGGTTACTTTTATATTGGGAAATTTGTCGCCCATTTTTTGAAATGCGTCTGTTTTGAGAATTTTTGTTCCGGGTTTTGAGGAAGACCATCCAAAAGACAGCGAAAAATGATCTTGAGTGAAGAATGCATAGTCTGTGGAGCTATGCTTGGTGAGAAGAGGGTGAATAATTCAGTTGACCTCCTTTCCAGGGTATTGGTCGCCTTTTCAGTTGGTCAAATTTAAGCGTTAGTTACAGTTACACACTTTTACTGCAACTTGCTGTTACAGATGCTTGAATGTTATTGAAGCTGCAGTCACGTACGGCTCGCTTGCTTTCTTTTCGAGACGAACCAACACTTCGTCGGTTCTGCACGCATTGCGGGCAAATTTTTTTTTTTGCCTGCATTTTGCTACATGATGTAACTAGGTAGTAAGACGTGAAGAAATGTACAAGTAAGACAAGACGTGATTTGTGTTTCAGCAACCACACTAACATTTGTATCCATAATATGCGAGGTGACAAGGCCCCTTACACATCACTGCTGTGACTCTTAGTGTCTAAAATGAGGTGCAGTTTCAACGGTTATCTTTTATTGCCCGGCAGTATCAATCAATGAAAACCAATTATCAATAAAATCAATGAGAATCAATAATAATCAATAGCAATTAATTGATTGGCATTGGAAATCAATAAAAATCGAGGCCAAAAAGTTGAGTGAGTATCGATTTTTATTGATTATTATTGATTATTATTGATTATTATTGAATTTGATTGATTACTTAAATCTTAGTTTATATTCGCAAAAAAACGTATCAACTGAATTATTGAGAAATGTCACAATTCTGAAAAATACATTTGAAAAAGAATAACAAAATGGAGCAATAAATTTTGATTGTCTGTTTTCCTGTTCTTTCTAAACTTGCACTGTACTCTGACTTTGCATTAAACGACCAGAGAGGACTAAGCTCGGTTTGAGGGTGGCCGAGCTGCCCCCGATCATTGGTAACCTTGAACGCATTCCCACATTCCCCTCTCTTCTTGACTGCTAAAAGGACAAATAGATACTTCTACTTTTCACTGGGACTTGTTCTTTCTTCGACATAACAGACGTTACAGGTGGTGTCTGTGTACAAATGTGCAATTCACGTATCCTTGTGTTACATGATGCGTGTCCACGTTGCAACATGCTGTTAGGCTCTGGTTTTTACTGTCAAATAATGTATTCTTAATCAAGAGAGACTCGCTGAAGCAGAGACAAGTAAATATTAAAGAAAAACTTAAAAAAACCTCGACGTTTCGACGTCGTCATGACGCCATTATCAAGAGAAAAATGATTATTCTGATTGCGAGAAGACCTATTGAAAGTTGAAAAAAGTTGCAAAAATTAGCATAAGGCAGTAAACAAAGACCTTGGCGCGAATAGAGTCGGTTTGCACGTTTAAATATGGGACTAGCCTACGTATGAACATAGGCACGCATAGCGTGCGTGAGCTATTTTGTAGCTGTCAAGAAGAGATACGGAAATGGTTGTTGAATGAACGTGCGTGTACCAAGGTACACTATTGGGATGTTGTTTATTTGAGTAGCGTTGAGCATTCGAAAAGTATTGTTTTTTAGACAGAGTTTACCTTATAAGTGGAGCTGTGTCCGACATTGTGCAACCTCGTTCCTGGGGCTTTTTACAGAATGAGAGTGATCAAAGATCAATGTTTGAGTTTATGTTAGTGGTTTCGAATTCGTATACGCCATTGATCAATGCATGGTACGCTAATGCGTACAAGTGTTGCTTCAACTTACGACAAAACAAGAAGAAAGTGAGATAAAATCTGTAAAATATCTGACAACAGTGTGAATATGGGACAAACAAAATAATTCAAAACAGTCCTTTCTGAAGCTCATTCTCAGATGTTTCTCGGAAGCTCAATGGATTGAAATTTAATTTTGTGGCTTTCAATTATAAAGATTATTTCTCCATGGACAAATATTTTGGATCTAGAAGGAAGCGTAACTTGTCACAAAAATTTTAATTTAGTAATGTTTGAACCAGAAGAGAATAGCCGATCTTGAAAGTCACGTACGTCTTCTTCTTGCGTGACATCATGCTTGACGAACGTGGCTAGTAGCCAACGTGGCAACTCCCGTATCCAGACAAATATATATATATAAGCTCTGTTTTATTTTCCACATTATTTCACACGGTCTTACATTTTGGAACACACGGCTAAAATCGAGTAATAAGCGTGCCTTGTTAGAAAAGATCATGCCATTGTGTGACTTGTGCAAGTCTTGCGTGACTAGTCACGCAGCAAACTGTCAAAAAAGCCAGAAACGTTGCACGTGCTGACATACCATGTGGCACTAATTTTTTCCGGATTCAAATTTTTGGGATTTTCGCGGTTTTTTCACGATCCGCTGCAAAAGTTTCCGCGAAAAAAATAATTCCCGCAAAAATTTACTCCACTGTCGAAATTTGTATACAAACATCGCCTTTTACATGTGATGTAATATTATGTTGGTGCCCATTTATACGTCTCTTTCGTTCAAAAATAAAACGAAATTAGAAGCAAAACATTCAGAAATAAAACGATGAAATTGCAGTCGGTACATTACAAGTATTAAGCTGTTAAAAGCTCTAAAGAAAAGGATCGTCGGAAGGTACTCCATTGATTAACTGATTTGACGTGTTATACATCTGCATGTTGTTCACCTGCATTCGATTGTTTATACTCAAAAAACGAGAATGTTATAATTCCTAATAGAAGGCGGCTTCCAGAAAATCGCAAAAATTAATTCCAAGGAAGAATAAACAGTTTCCCCAATCGCAAAAATTAGTCGCAAAACACACAAAAAATCGCCATTCGCAAAATTAAACTCCCGCAAAAATATTGGTGCCACACGGTAGTGGTCTCAGCTTCGCTGAAGCCACGCAAAAATCAGTGGTTGTGTTCAACGAATAAATTTTGTTTTCATGAGCGTTTTGATGTGAAAGTAAGATGCAAAATTGGGTGAAAATAATATTAAGGGATGTTTTGTTATGTAGAGAGGTGGTAATGGGCGAAGGAATCGTTGGAATTTAAAATAAGCGAATTCGAGAATAATGGCGTGGTTCGCCTGTGTGGTAAACAACGTGCATTTTATCACATGGAGTACACGTGATCAAGTCAAGGCCAAATTTTGCTGTAATAGCTCCGGGGGTGGGGGTGGGGGGGGGGGGGATTTTATCGCACGGCCCGGCAGTCATGTGATAATGTTTGGTGTGGGTCGTTTCATGTGTAAAGAACGTGTTATGTTGATTGAGCGTGAGATCAGGTTACTGTTAAGTGTAAACAAGAAAAGCCCCACGGGCATTAGACCCCGCCGTTGTTCTCCCCCCGGGGGGTGTAAAATATGTTACGGTCACTCAAGATAAAAGCCCTTGCTGTGTACCGAAAGACACGACGAGTATTTGTTTGGCCGAGCGAAAAGTGGAGGTCTGGGGCAGGTGACCACCAAAAAGAAAAAAACCACGAAAAAAAAATGGGTATTACTAGACCCCGTCCTGACGGCGGGGTAACAAGTGGTGTTTTGTCACGTACAAACAAGTGATGAGACAAAGTTCAATGGCGAGTCACGAGACTTTCACGAGACTGTCATAAGTTCGTTTTCGGCGCTTTTTATTGGCTTTCGTGGCAGCTAGAGTTGTGTAACAAAGGGAGAAACTTAAAAGGAAGCGGGTAATGAGTAAATTTATGCGTTTTTTTTTAAATCTGGAAAATGATAACCGACTTTTTTTGTCTATAAAACTGTGAAACGAATCTTGCGTGGAGCTATTGCGTTTTTGTCTTCCTATTGGCGGTGATAATTGTTTTGATTTGATTTGATTGTCGTGCAGATTTTTCCGCTCAAACTTTGTACAAACCAATCCCGCTACCGCCACGCAGCCTAACCAGAAACCCATTTCTCTGGGAAATGTTTGCGCTTAGCGAGTCGCACGTACGAGCAACGTTTATGCCACCCATACAATCTTTTTCCTTGCCGACCTTGTGCCTTTGACGGACCTGGTGATCGAGTGGCATGGGCATTAATTTTAAAACCTACCAAAAGGTGCGAACAATAATTCGTTTTAGTTCGAAATTCACGATTCTGCCCTTTTTATACTAACCTGCCATCAGGCTCTATTTTCGTTTCGCTCGGTGAAACATTCAGGCGGGACGGACGAAACGAAAAATAGAGCCTGATACAATCCTTCTATAGAACGTCTGCCGCCCACTTTTTTGATTGATTGACATTCAACAAAACAGCCAATCAAAATTTGTTCTGCTTGCACGCTCCTCGGTATGCAAATTTCCCATAACGGCATTCGCAAAAAGTCCCCAAATGTTGGCAAAAATAAGAAAATCACAGGCTACGATAAATCTTGACAGTAGCGCTCAAATTTACACCTTGAAAGAACGTGCTCCGGTATTTTAAATAGTTGCTCTGTCTGAGCTAAAACTGCATGAAAATTCAGAACACGACGAGGTTGTCATGTACCAAAATATGCTGCATGTTTGAATCCTTTCTCATTTCAGGTGGTATCCAGAAATATTCTCTACGCATTTGTCACCGATTTTCTGCGTAAAATACCTTGGGAAATTAAGAGAAATACCTTCAGTTTCACTCTTTAGAATATAGATATCAATAAAACCGTTTATAAACAAACGAGTGTTTTGTAATTTAATTTAGTTCCAGAAGTGATAAATATTTGAGATTACCAGCGAATTTCATCAAGGGCCTCTGCTCGCAGGGTAATTTCATCTCTAAACAGCAGCGAATTTTAAAACGAAGAACATTTATTATAAACCTAGTCAGATCCTTTGATATCAATGTCAGAGATCAATAAAACGACATTAGTAACACTGAATGAATACACTGAAAGTCTTTATTACTTAGGTAAAAATAAATACAGCATCTCGCTGAGTGCGGCTCTCGCTAAACATCAGTTTACCGTTAAGTTTACCGAATTATCGGTTGACTTGTTGATAACTCTTGGCGAAAGATACTAGTTCCTCTGCTGTTCGTTTTGTTTCGTAAAACGCGGAAACAGCCACTACTCTGCTTATATTTTCAATACTAGCTGAAAGCCTTCAAATGAATATTTCGAGACACGATACGATAAAACGGGATACGTACTTCACTGTTGCTGTACTTCTCTGCTCCGAGTGAGAAAGAGCTTGCTACAAATCGGACGCCATTCTCAGGAGAGAAAGAAATGATGACAATTCTCCTAGAACGGTGAGAATATCTTTCAGCGACACGTTTACCTCGGCAGACTTGTTCCTTGGCGATGGCGGTCAGATCGAAAATTTACTTCCGTTGACAGCTCTATTGTTAAAGGGCCAATCAGATTACAAGATGCCGCGGCCAAAATTTGGCCGCCGTGCACGAACTCTTGTGAGAGATTGTATCAGGCCCTATTTTAGCGAGCGACCCACGTAAGAGAATATGAGAGCGATGCTAAAATTTGGCCTGATCGCAGGTTATTTTTATACCTTCAAACTACCTGCCATCTATTTACCATCATTTACTATGAGACATCCCTGCACAGAAATCACGTTATTTCTCACACTCTAAAGTTGAACCATATAACTCCAAACGTAAGTTATGCGCATGC
Organism: Siderastrea siderea; assembly: GCA_964030785.1. Lineage (NCBI taxonomy): Eukaryota > Metazoa > Cnidaria > Anthozoa > Scleractinia > Rhizangiidae > Siderastrea > Siderastrea siderea. Next base: position 16,052,069 of record OZ034969.1, on the reverse strand, counting down.
GTACAAAGGATTTGTTCCAATTCTTGTCTACCAAAACAAACGAAGCTGACAAATATTTCCTAGACCGAACATCATAACTATCAGATAATCCACGAATTATTTACTAGAACTCGCTTCCACTCACGTTTAAACCAGGTTTGTGCTGACGATTCATTTTCTAAGGAAGTCTACCACAAGGAAACCAGCCATTTCTCTTTGATATATAAATATCCAACGTCAAACAAATGAAACCCGGACACTTTCGTCGTGTCGCTTTAGTAGTGGAATTTTCCGTGCGTTCTCTTCTGCATTTTTGTTCCGGCCCCGACAACTAGCCTTTCGGTAAAATTCGACATTCATCGGGAATGCCGACCATGGTCCATCCAAAAACCAACCAACCAACCAACCAACCAACCAAAGAACCAACCTTCCCACAAACTTGAGACTGCATGCCGACTATGAGGCTATTTTGTAGACAAAATAGCTCAAAAAGCATCTCTTTAACGAGGCAGTCAAACTTGTTCTTGCATTTGGCGAGCACGTGAAACTGACTAATTAAGACGGATTCCGCTCAACGTTCGAGCAATAAGTGCAAAAAATATTTACCAAAAAACTACTCATAGCACGGTAACATTTTAAATGCTATTTGAATCATCTCTCTCTAGTTCACTTGCCCAAGTGACCCCGCGATGAAATTCTCAAGCATTCTCAAGAAAATTAATTTCAAATCTCGTAAAAGTATGCTAAAAACGGGCGCCATTTTGTTTTGAACTGACATGAAGCGTCTTTTTAATTGAAATATGGATAACGTCAAATCCAATTTTCTCTCGCGGGGTCAGCTTGGGAGCAAAAGTAACGATAAGTTCTTCTTATCTGTTCTCAAAATGTGACAGTGCTGCAAGTATTTTTTTGGTAACTTAATTTTTGCACTTACTGCTCGAACGTTGAGCGGAAATCGTCTTAAGGTCTTAGGAACCAAGGCATTGTGTTCGATCTTGTAGTGTTTGTAGATGGAGGACGCCTTTCTTTTATGACCATCCACGCGCTCGTGCAAGTGCCCACGGGTGTAGCCAACATACCCTGCATCACACAGGTTACATTTAAACTGATACACAACGCATTGTTGGCCAACAATAGTGGGCTTAGCTTCTCGCACTTGGAGATCTTGGTTTAGTTTCCGGCTAACAAACACAGGTCGTAGTGTTGTTTGGATCTTTGAACTGAGATTGTTAAGGCGTTTCTTAACGATATTGGCTGATTCTTGATCTTTAAAGGGCAAAATGACTCTGATGGTGTTGTCCTGTGTTGGGGAGAAATGTTGGTCATCCGACATCTTGGAGTCAATAAACTGTTTAATTGCTGTGGTGATTAAGCGTAAAGGGTACTTGAGCTTCAAAAACACTTCTCTCAAGCGATCGCACTCATCTGTGAAATGCGACCAATGCGACGAAAGTCGGTAGGCTTGATCGAACATAGTAACGATCAAACCTCTCTTATACCGATTATCCACAGGGCTTTGATAGTGGAGTAGCAAGCCGGAATTGGTCGGTTTAATACTAACCTTCATCTCAATTCTCGGGGCGCAGTTAATTAAGCGTACACCGATAAAGGGGAGCGAAGCGTCAGTCTCGACTTCCATTGTGAACTTAATTGAAGGGTGACAATAATTGAGATTGCGTAAGAAACAGTCAGCTGACTCTCTATCAGACATTATGGTGAGGGTGTCATCCACATAACGCCGATAAAAAGATGGTAGCTTTCCATCCTGCTGAAGTTTTGCCTCAATAGAGCACATAAATACATTAGCCAACAATGGGCCAAGAGGCGAGCCCATTGCAACGCCATCAGTCTGTTCGTATAAAACACCATCGAATTGAAAGAGTTGGTTGTGGGTGGCTGCTCTGAGGAGGTCAATCAATTCCGCTCTGGTGAGGTTCAATTTGTAGGTTTTATTAAACCAATCATCACAAAAAGCCTTATCAGCTAATATCTGAATAGTTTCCTGCAGAGGCACGTTTGTGAAGAGCGATGTTACGTCGTAGGACACTAAGATCTCACCATGATGGATTTCAATACCCTGTATCTCATTCACAAACTGAAAGGTGTCGGTTACCGTATATTGATTATACGATAGAGGTTTCAGTTTATCGTCTAGCCACTTAGCCAACGCGTAGTTGTAGGTGTGCGTGGCAGACAAAATAGGGCGCATTGCTAGGCGCTCTTTGTGAGTCTTAGGTAAACCATAAGTGCGCTAGTCTTGAGCCTTTGGGTCGAAGGGGGTAAGAAACATCCTTGGGTAGCATTCTAGTCATGACACCGTCAATTTCCTTCTCCCTTTGTAGAGGGGGTGGTAGTAGTTAGATGGTCTTCCCCTTGTTTTGGGCCTCTCAGGGTCTACGAGTCGGAATTTGCTAGTGTCATTGACTGATGCCTCGGATAATAAGCGCAGGTATTCAGACCTGTCCATTACTACGACGCCAGAGCCCTTGTCAGGTTTAGTGATCACTATGTCATCCCGTTTCTTGAGTTGTTCGATGGCTTCTAAGAGTGCCTTTGGGGTTTAGGACCTCTTCGATTGATGTATTCTAATGTGACAGATCGTAAGGTGGCCGCAGCTAGTTCTTTCATATTATCATTCCGCAGGTGGAGAGATCCGTTGTGGAATCGAAAACTTCAAACCGCGACAGAGGATTAATTTCTGAAAGAAAGAGAGCTCATAAGATGAAATGTTCAAGATGTGCTCGTCAACATCTGTTTCTCTGTACAGTAGCCTTGTGATCATACGCGTGTGGGTATCCATGACTTGTTGTTGGTATTTCCTTCTAAGGAGAGTCATTGTTCGTAGGATGCAAGTATAACGGAAGAAAGAGCAATTTTAACGGATCTCATCGTAGATTGTATTAATCTCATGCCTTAGAGCTGCACTCTCTTTTGTTTTTGAGATCAGTTCCTCGTCGATCACATTCTTCGTGAAGGCAGTAGATGACTTTTTCCATTGGGAGCGCCTATTTTTGTCAACCCTTGCGAAGGTTGGGGTGAGATCGAAGTTCTGGCACAGGCGCAAGAACTAAATAGATCCATCGCAGTTAATTTGCTTCTTACTACTACGCTCGAGTCTTCGAAACAAGTGAAGCTGATTATCTCGTTTTAAACTCTTAATCAAGAGAGACTTGCTGAAGCAGAGACAAGTAAATATTAAAGACAAACTTAAAAAACCTCGACGTTTCGACGTCGTCATGACGCCATTATCAAGAGAAAAATAATTATTCTGATTGCGAGAAGACCTATTGAAAGTTGAAAAAAGTTGCAAAAATTAGCATAAGGCATTAAACTAAGACCTTGGCGCAAATAGAGTCGGTTTGCACGTTTAAATCTGGAAATAGGTCTTCTCGCAATCAGAATAATTATTTTTCTCTTGATAATGGCGTCCTGACGACGTCGAAACGTCGAGGTTTTTTAAGTTTGTCTTTAATATTTAAATAATGTATTGCTTATCTATAAAAACCAATGATAATCAATAGCAATTAAGAAGTTGTGGTGAATGAGTATTGATTTTTATTGATTGGTTGAACTAATCAATATTAATCAATTAATTGTTATTGATTATTATTGATTGTATTGATTGGTAATCAATGATTGATTTTCATTGATTGATACCGCCGGGTTTATTGCCATGCTAAACAAAGGAGCTACTTCATTTTATTTTGCAGACAAATACTATATTCCCGACTTTTACCAATCAAACCGATTGTAACCATTGTTTTACAGATTGTTCGAGTCATACGACTCGTTCGAGTTGAATCTCCACAAGTGGTGAGGATTGGACAACGTTCGCCTTGTCTTTTCTATTTTTAAAAATTTGTTTTGCTTTTTCTTTTTTATTTCCAAGAAATGTTTTCGTCATTTTCGTCTTTATTAGGAAATGCTTTTCAAGCGAATTGAATGAGAATTTTTGGTCATGTTTGGGTTAGTAAAAGCATCTTGGGTACATTGATGAGAACTAGATAGATTTTAAGCTTAAAAATTTTGTTGGCGAGGTGCATAGTTAATAGAGAGGTTTAGATACGCACTCCCAACTCCTATACTACTAAAGTCGAAGTTAAGTTCAAGAAGTGACATCCCTCGTTGCTTTTAGTCTAAGTAGCCTATTCTCTTCCTACTTTCAAAGGGTGATTTCTTTCGGGGTTCACGACTTTCAAAGTCCTTCAGATAGCAAAAACATGTACCATATATGGACCGGTTCATCTGAGGAAAATTATTATTATTATAGCAGTGTAAGACGTATATATGCTACCACCCTAGAAAGCATTCACAGATTGCGAACGTAGCCTATGCAGCTAATTTTCGAGGGAACAAAAAAAAAATAAAAATAATTAGAAAAACCTAACTTCTACTAAAATGAATAAAAAGCACTAATGCCGCTAAAATGTTCAAAGTCTCTTAAATACTAAAATGCCTCAAATAAATACAAGCCTAGAAACTTAAAATAATTCCTTTTAAAAATTGTCACGTTAAAGTCTAAAAGATATCTTTTACCGCACTGAAAAAAAAATTAAAAGTCGTTCTCTGGAACCACATAAAAATCTAAGACCGTTCCGCACTATAACAAAATCTTAAAAGAGCGAGCAATATTTAAACTGTGCGACAGAACAACTTTCTGCATACTCTTCAGTACATGCTTAGTTCGTTCTCCTACTAATTCCTTCATCTTCGACTCAAGATCTTCAGACCATCCACCCATCGATAATAACATTGTATTGTTTTACCTCATATCCGGGATACTGTTGCTTAAGCTCCCATCGCAGAGCAGCGTACTTGGTAGTCTTCTCTTTGTCTTTCGCCGTCCTATTGTCCATCCAGGGGCAGCTCATCTCCACAGCTAATACTCTTTTCCTCTGTTTGTCAATTACTCTTGCATCAATTCTGTTTGTTCTAACTTCCGTATTCTCAGCGTAGACCGCTACATCCCAGAAGGCTTTGGCTCGTTCGTTCTCGTACATGGGCTTTAGCTGCACTGGCGAGTACCATGGGGGTATTTCCGTTATTAAATTCCGATCTTTGAGCAGCTCGAAAAGAAGCACCTTCAAAGCTGCATTGTGCCTGGCAATGTACTTTGTCTTAGCTAGCGTACAACACCCTGCAAGGATGTGGGGACGCTCTCAGGGCCACTGCCACACATCCTACACATAATTGTTATATTATTATTATTATTATTATTATTATTATTATTATTATTATTGATGATGATTTGTGAATGAAAAATTCTTAATCTAACGGTAAAACAAGCATGTATATAGTATCTCTCGGTTTTTCATATCGTGTCATATCAGGTTCCTTTGTCCAGGGATCTTCACCTACCACATTTCCTCTTGGGATTTTTTCCGGGAGAAAATGGTCACTTCCCTTATAGAACTGAACACCTCTCAAAACTGGGCTCATAGTATCAGTCTTTCGGCCTGTTGTATATAATCCGTTATGTTATTTCCCTTTGAGAGTGATACATTCTTAGACAGATAGTTCTCTTGTAATGTTCACCTTTTCAAAAAGGGTCCTTTTCCAAAGTGAACATCTCCAAATAATAGGCAAACACCTGTTCAAGACAGACGCCTCTCTAAGATGGGCATTTCTTTAAGGTGGACTTCTCGAAATGACGGACACCTATTCAGGATGGAAACCTCTCCACAACTTCCTAAGGTGCATTATGCCTATTTGAGATGGACACCTCTCTTAGTTAGACTATCAGATATGGTCTCAATCCTAAGTCCATCCATATTAAGAGAAATTTACTATAAATAAATTAAATAAACTTCTTTTTCCACTAATGTGACGATCTAGGAACAAGAACGGAAATTGCATAAAGAAAGTGGTAAACAAAAGCAGAAGAGTTTAATGATGTACGTCAGTTTGAAAGGAATCAGGATAGTGGATAAGAAGACTCAGGTAAGTATCATAATTTACCACCTGTGGTTTTACAGTGGATATTCTGAGTGATATAATTTGCCCCAGCTCTTGAAAGCTTGTTCCCTGTGTTAATTCGTATTGCTATGTTTTATAGCTCGCCAGGCACTTAAAAGGGGATACAGAAGCTGTAATTAAAAAATATTTAAGGTTACAAACTGTCAAACAAAAAGGAAGAAAGAAAAAAGTACCCAATTGGCTTAAGGTACAAATGAGACACTGGGTCGCATTCTAGGCACCTGCTGGTTAGATTACTGCCGAATTCACCACTATGTGCAATGCTGGGTTTTACAAGCATGATAAACCGGTTATAATTCCCCTGTCATGATTAGCCTATGGTCACAAAACGATGAAAGAAAATTGCACGTCTCCTGCATGGGGCCTGTTTCTCGAAAGTCCCGGTAACTTTTCGGGCCCGGAAAGCTATTTATTGTGCGCGATGTTTGCATTAAAGACTCAAATATTGTTGGCTTTGAAAGCTGAGTAATAAAAATTTTAAGTTGATAAAACAAGTTGGGCTGGTATGCGGGCTAAAAAGTACGACAACGTTTTGTAGATTTTGATTTTAAAATATAGCTCCGGGCCCGTAAAGTTACCGGGACTTTCGAGAAACGGGCCCCTGGCCCAAGAAATTCAAGTTTCTTGAGGAATTTGCCTACTAATACAAAGGTATTTTTTCACGGTTGATGACTATGTGGAAAAAGAAGATGTTAACAAAGGCTAAGATAATTGGGGGTAACCACGCATTTTTCGGAGATAATTGAGCTTAAAATTGGAAATAAATTGCCATACGTTCTTTGTATTTTAAAGCTTTTTTAGGATTATGGTTTCTAGATTATCTCTGGAGAGTGCCTGGTTACCCCATTTTTCTTTTCAGATTCTAATAACCCTTGCTTAGATCAGCTTTTACCCCACTGTCATAACCTTTGCAAAAATACCTCTGTATTAGGAGGCACTGTTCTTAAAAATGATCAAGTGGAGACTCAAGCAAATTTCATCTTAGTGGGTGTATTGAGTAAATAATTTTAACAAGTGGCATCCTTTTATTTAAACTCAACCTTAAAGGTGGGCATTTTCAAAAACCGAACTGTTTAAAGTAATAGCGAAATTTGAAGGCGTATGAGGAGAAAATTGAAACCCATAGCCCAGAGTTTTTCCAATTTTTCATAAGACGTAGATAATTGGTAAACCAAGTGATCAAGAAAAAGTGGGTAGCCGAGCATTTGAGACAGTTAAATCTGTGCATAAATATTATGATGCCCACCAGCGGTATATTAGTCTAAATTTTTCCTTAGCGCGCGCTCAACGCATGGCGTTAGATACCCATATCCATCCCAGGCCAATGGAAATTCTGAGTGGAGAGCGGGGTCTCCAAAGCCAAAAGGTTTCAAAGGAAAGTATGAAGCTAAACTAAAAATTCTAGAGGGGTAGGGAGCACATATTGGGACAACATTTACTCCCTGTTTGTAAAAGTTTTTTATTCTTGTAAAATGACATCTGATGTTGCAGAAAGAACAGCATGAGCATCCCGTTGAAAAGATAACATTCGTAACGGACGATCCTGAGGACAAGACAATATTTGGTTATGTTTGCAGTGAACCCTGTACCACTGGACACAAGCTGTATGCCATTAAATCTAAAAAACCTGTAAGTCTAACAACTTTGTCCACATATACGGACTCACTTGCATTCTCTTTGTTTCAGTCTAGTCTGTTGCGTAGTCTTTGTTTCTTGTTCTGTGTTTAAAATCTGCAGGGGTTAAGTAGAATCCTTCTTATAATTATAAAAGTGGGAGGAGGTAACATAGCTTTTGCGGTTCTGTTAATATCAGAAAGTAATAATTCTCATTGCTTTCAGCTTTTTTGCAGTCTTTCTCTTTTGCCCCTTTGGGAGGGTGGGGGGGGGGGTCTGCTGGGTAGCAAAAACTTGCACTGTATGTATATAGGCTAATTCATAGAGAGCAGAATTTTGAAAAATATGAAAACATAATAAGTAATTTGTGTTTTAAAAAAAAAATCATTCTTTGCCCTATGCAGTCTCACTGTATACAAAACAGACAAGCGTAGACTCACAGTTACAGCATACTTACAGCATTTGTCTGGCACTCCTATTACTACTCAGTTACTCAGTTACTTTGGTTCAGGATATCTGTTAACTTACTGTTTCTCCATATCGCCTTCAGAAAGTCATGCTGCTCACTTGGTCATTTTGGGTTAGAAGCTGGGTACTACTTGATTTAAGATCGACTGTCATACAGGCAAATCTTGAATAGTCGGATGCGGGGGACCACAGAAAAGATTATGGATGATCGAGAGGCATGTTTTATGGAGTTGACGTTAAGCCGGATACGTCGTCAAACAAGAATTACTAAGCAATCATCTTGATTAAAAACTATATTCACAGACAGCTAAAATGGCCATATGCTTGACTTTATCCAGGTCCTGATAGTGTTCTCAATAATATTTCACTAGAGTGTATACATAATCACATCCGTCAGAAGTTTACTGCCTGCTTTTGTATGAAATTACTTCACAGGCTGGAGCCGTTACTGGCACTCTATTTCAACTTTTCCAAGAAGTTCACAACTCATCCCAGGTTCAAAATTCGCCACAGGTGTCAAATGGTAAATAACATACTTTTTATAACGCAGTAGTGTTTTATATCTTTGACCTCAATAAAGGTACTAATGGCTCTAGTTCAACTTCCCATTGCAACACCAGTGTTTTTCAAATCCTTATAACAGCAAAAGAAAAAACTGATGCAAGCAATTTGTGGTTATTCCATTCAGTGTGGTGATCATTGATAGCCTTGTGCTTCTGTGCATAAGGTGGAAGTTTGGGGGTAAAATGCCAGCTGTTAATTAAACAAGTTTATTTTTATCCCTGGAGGGAAGGACTCATAAAAATTTCGTAGGATCAATGCAAACGTTTACCCTTGAATATTTGTATGTAACCCAAAAGCCACAAGTTTTATATGCTAAAAACTTGAAAGTGTTGCCCATATTAAACAAAATCGATTTAAGTTATAAAAATTAAGTGCAATTTCTTTGTGAGACCTGGCCAAACTTTAACATTACTGAATGCAGTTTTGTTGTGTGAATGTTTTACGGCAATCACACGTTTTTCAGCATTTAACATCATTCAACAGGGTGTCCAAACTCGTTGAACTTACTGAATTAAAAAATGCTGAACGGTGTTGAATGGAAATGTTGAATCCATTTGGTGCGTCCCTCAAACCCTTCTTTTCATTCAAAAATAGGCAAACCAGTAACAGACAAACAGAAAAAACGCAAACAAAAAAAATCGAAATAATTAAAAACTGACAAACAATAAACAGATACAAAAAATGCAAAATATCGCAGATAATGAGTGGATGACGATATAAGCCCTAAGCACCACCACACCACCATTAACACATGTACAGAATCCATAACAATAATAAAACTAAAGTAACGAGCTGATTCACGTTAGACTTTTTCAAAACATCGAAACACAACCCAGGAGGAGAAAGGTCTCAACCACTTCTCCCCACGTGTACAATAAGAGGTGGGCATAAGAAAGTTTGTACTCTTGAGGGTTAACTTTACCTGTGATATTTTCTACAAAACAAGCAATAAAAGAAGCATAATTTGCGCAATACAGACTTCTTTGGTACCTAGTTTCAATACTATAACACGCGGTAAACACTCAGTAAGTTACCACGGCCCGTATTTTATATGGTAAGTTCCTGAGTAATAATATATGCATGGAAGGTACAATTCAGTCGACTAACTAACCAACCAACCGACCGACCGACCGACCGACCGACCGACCGACCGAGCGACCGACCAACGATAGATTCTGTCGTAAATATTTTTACAATCAACTTGAAATGTTGGGTATTGTTTTTATGAACTGTTTCCTTAAAAGTACTGCAATGCACTTAATAAAATTTTATTTGTTTATCACAGGAGAAACTAGAATGCCTTCCCCAGCAGAACCAAGGCCTGCTGAGGTAAGAGATATCATTTTTCCTTTCAAAGGGGAAACTGTATGGCGACTGGAAGTCCAGCATATGCTTGAAGTTAGTTAGCAAAGGCTCGGTGGTTAGTGATAAGTGCGTCGGGCTTTCGAACGGAAGATGAGAGGCTCGTTGGTTGGTTGATTCCCCGAGGTTGGGTTGGTCTCGACGCTCTCTATTCCACATTGCCTGTCTCCATTCAGGTGTATAAATCGTCGGGTACCAGCAATTGTGGGCATGCCTTCCTTGGGTGACTCTGCTGTGGAATAGAATCCTATCCAATGGCAGTGGCAATATTTAACAATTATTCACCTCGGTGGAGGTGAATAGTGGTGGATATTTGCCGAGCCGCAAAGCGGCGAGGTAAATATTTCCAACTCTTCACCTCCACCGAGGTGAATGATTGTTTATTGCGCCTTTCAGTAACATGCGGAGTCCAAAATTTAAAGCTCAACCGACAAATGCGTTTTTCGCTGCCGTCAATCAAATTTTTGGCGGCTCCTCCCAGCTTCCGACTACTGCTGAGCGCTGTTCGTATCATGAAGCCTTTCATGAGACTTTTACAGTAGTCAGCCAGTTCAAGCGTACTCCCATAGAATAAAAATTTGAAGTTGATTACTGCAATATTGATTTATTTATTCGATTCAACAATCCACTTTTTAAATGAAGAATAAAATTTTAAAAAATGAAACTCAACCGGTCAGCCGAATTGCGTGACATCGTGCCTCAGGCACGTGGAATTTGACAGGTTTCCCCGAACTGTATTCCAACGGTCATCTGATTTTAAATTTTCTTCTCTCCTTTTCTCTCCACTACTAAGCTTTTTGAAGCAAATCAGACCGCGCAAAAAACTTTGAGCATTTTGACGGGATTGAAAGGAGGCAATTCAGTTAGGAAAGCAAAAGTAAAAACAAAACAATGTTTATTGTTATTATTATTTTTTTTGTTTTTTGTAAACAGCGTAATCTTGTGAGTGCAATAAGCCCTAATAAGCCAGTATACCGATGGTCCTAAGTAAAGGAAGGATTTTCTATACGCGGAAAACTGCTTATGTTCAATCAACAGAGATAGCTACCAAAGAGCTAGTTCTTGACGTTGACCCAATCTGGATTTTTATCAAAATAAATATCGATCGGGACGTGAAATACACAGCTAAACTCCGTGATAAAGAGAAATCAGCATTGGAAACAACTTATTGCATAACAAATGTCGCGTAAATTAAAACTGCTTTCTCTAAATGTGAGAGGACTTCGCAATCAAAACAAAAGAAGAGCGATTTTTTCCTATTTGAAATCACAAAGAGCAACGATCTATTGTCTCCAAGAAACATATTCTTTGGCAAATGATGAAAAGGTGTGGTCTTCGGAATGGGATGGACAAATAATTTATTCACATGGAACGGCACACTCGAGAGGAGCCTGTATCCTATTAAATTCCAATTCAACATACCACTTTCGTACTATTGAATCGGACTCTCAGGGGAGATTTGTTATCGCAAAAATTGAAGTTGAAGAGGAATATTTTTTCATTGTGAATATTTATGCGCCAAATGACTATCGTGACCAAGATAATTTCATCAACACATTGAGTGAATATATCATATCAAAAACTAATACTTCTAGGGTTATTGTTGCTGGTGACTGGAACCTAACGCTGAATCGAATTGATAAACAAGGTGGTCAACCATGGAAAGCAACAACTTATAGAAACACTGTTTTTGACCTTATGGATGAACTTAATCTTACTGACATATATCGACAATTACACCCAAGAACCAAATCCTTTACTTACGAGTCAAAAACCTTAAAGTTAAAATCAAGAATTGATTTTTTCCTTGTGTCTCGCCCGATATCTTTTGATGTTTTAAAAGCAGAGATACGCACATCAATAGCACCTGACCACAAATCAGTCTTTCTAAGTGTTGAAATCAAAAGTGAATTCAAAAGAGGACCGGTTTTGTGGAAATTTAATAATACCCTATTAGAGGATGAGAACTACAAAGAACTTATCATGTTCTATTATCCGCAAATTGTTGAAAAACACTCGGAAGTAACAGATAAACAACTACTATGGGAACTAATAAAAATGGAACTGCGCTCTAAGACTATAAAATATTCGAAACAAAAAAGAAGAGAAATTGAAGATATTGAAATCACTCTTCAAACTAGGCTACAAGATCTTGACAATAAAATTTGCAACAGCAACACTTTAGATAAAGAAATCTTAGATAGTTACGAGGTCGCCAAAGAGGAGTTAAAACGCATACACGAATTAAGGGGACATGAGGCTATGTTCAGGTCAAAAATGAAATGGATAGAACAAGGCGAAAAACCAACAAAATATTTCTTCAACTTGGAAAAATCGCATTATGAAAAAAAAACTCATTCGCGAGTTAAAGTTGGAAAATGACGAGATTACATCAATTCCTACACTAATAAACAAAGAAATTGAAAGCTTTTATGCTAACATGTACACTTCAAAGATTGATGAAGCCCGAATATCGCAACAAAATATACCCTCTGAAGACTTTATTGAAGGCCTTAATATCCCCCAATTAAGCAAGGAAGAGCAAGAACACTTAGATCAGGACTTGACCTGCAAAGAGCTTAAAGACGCATTAAGTAGCTTCGCTGATAATAAAACGCCAGGGGAAGACGGATTTACAAAAGAATTTTACGAAGCTTTCTTTGATCTTCTTTGGAAAGACTTACTCAATTCATACAACGAAGCTTTTAGAAAGGGATCACTTTCCATTTCTCAGAGAAGGGGTAATATATATATTTAGCCAAGCCTAAAAGCGGAGCCCCCCTTTTTGTTTTGTCTGTTTTTTGCTTTTGTTTTTGTTTTGTTTTTTGTTTTGTTTTTGCTGGCAGTTATTAATTTGTGAAAATACTCTCATCCAAGTCGTTTTATTAAAAAAAAAAAGAACAAAGAAAAAAAAAAAGAAAAAAATTTTGCTCTCGCTGAGTGTCGAACCCGGCTCGTCGGCGTGAGATGCCGGAAACTAGTCCACTAGGCCATGGGCGTTTGACAGTGTTTCCCTAGTTAATTTTAATACTTATTACTTTCTTCGTGACAAGCTGCCTATCAGTATGAAAATGCTGGTGTTTTTCCTGGCAAAATGTGTTCGAAACGCCGTAAAAACCATGGTTGTGCACAGAAAAAACCAAAAAGCACTAGCTCTGCTATATTTGGCGTCGAAACCGCTGCGAAAAGCTGCGAACTCAAGCGGTGTGCTGACCGAGTTTGAACAGAACGGACGAGGCAAATTTGAACTTTTTGCCTGAACTTTATCGCCGAATTTCTTTCGCCTAGATTGAACTTTTCCGGCCCCTTCCACCAAAAAGACAACTGAGTGTTCTTTTGAACTTTTTTTTCCCACTAACAAATTTGTTTTTGACTTTTGTTGTCTTTGCTTGTTTTGCTACAACGCGGGTCAACATGCGATTTCGCGCCGAAAACACACGGGATTCAGCACAGGGCTCTATCCAGCGTAGGAAGTGATTGGTATCCCTGTGGTGCGGACGGACGGACGTACGGACGGATGTACGGACGGACGGTCACGTGACTACTACGTCGCTACCAAAATTTTTTGGCTTGATAGATTACCAAATTTCCTTAGCAATGGAGCTCCGCTGACGCGCTAGCGCGCTGGCTCCGCTATAATAACACTGGTTCCAAAGGGCGATACCAACTTATCTGATTTAACGAATTGGCGACCTATATCTCTGCTTAATGTCGATTACAAAATTTTGTCCAAGTCGCTGGCGATGAGAGTGGAAAAATATCTACCTAATTTAATTCATACTGATCAAACTGGGTTCGTTAAAGGAAGATACATAGGTCAAAATATAAGGCTCTTGAGCGATGCAATGGATTACGCTGATTATAAAAAACTTCCAGGAATTCTCCTTTTCGTTGACTTCGAGAAAGCTTTCGATACTTTAGAGTGGAATTTTATAACAAAAACACTAGAAGTTTTTAATTTTGGACCCAAATTCAGAAATTGGTTCTCCATTCTTTACAATGGCACCCAAAGCTCAGTTTTAAACGGTGGATATACAACCAACTATTTTGAAATATCGAGAGGTGTGAGGCAAGGCTGTCCTCTTAGCCCTTTCCTTTTCATCCTTGCAGTAGAATTACTGGCTTTAAAGATTCGAAATGAACCAACCTGTGGGGGCATTATGTTACCTAACAATCATGAAGCCAAAATTTCGCAATTTGCGGATGACACTACTATCATCAGCAATAATACGGATTCTCTTAAATCGTACCTACAAATCATTGAATGGTTTGGGAGTCTCTCCGGACTTAAATTAAATAAAAAGAAAACCAAAGCAATGTGGATTGGAACCATGAAACACAACAAATCTAAGATATTAGAATTTAAAAGTACGAAAGACCCGATCAAAGTCCTAGGAGCTTTTTTATCCTACAACCCAGACAAAAACTTTGAATTAAATTTCCTCAGTAGGTTCAGAAGAATGAAAACAAAATTGAACTTGTGGCTGTCAAGAGATCTTACACTTTATGGAAAATCTTTATTAGCTAAAGCTCTAGGAGTATCCCAGTTAATTTATATTGCGTCTATGCTTTCTGTTCCTGAGACGCTCATTAAAAGCGTTCAAACACAGTTATTCTCGTTTCTGTGGAATAATAAAAAAGATAAAATCAAGAGGCTAGTCATGTACCAACATTAACCACTCGCGAATGGAGGAATTAATTTTATAAATTTTGCAACTATGGTTAAGTCTCTACGCCTAGCCTGGATTAGCAGAATATTGAGTGACACCGACGATTTGTGGAAAGCGATCCCAAATTACTTTCTTTCAGAATACGGAGGATTATCTTTCCTTCTCCGTTGTAACTACTAGAACCTTGCTTCCATAAACAATAGCCTGCCTATTTTTTATCGAGAGTTACTGCAATACTTTAAGAAACTGAAAAGCGTGACCCAGATCTTTTCTTGTGGTGAATTTATACTTTGGAATAATGAAGCAATAACCATTGAAAATCATTCGTTGTATTGGAAATCCTGGGTTGAGCGTGGAATTTACTTTATTCAAGATATTCTAAACTCCAGTCGAAACTTCTTGACGCTTGATGAATTTCAAACCAAGTTCCAGATTAAAACAAACTTTTTACAATACTTTCAATTGATAGCAGCTATACCCTTGGATTTAAAAAAGAAAGCCAAGACTCATGCAGCTCCTACGCGTGATTTACTGGAGACAACTACGATATCCACCTTTCCAGGAAAAACTAATTTAGATCTATCCGTCATGGGCTGCATAGATTACTACAAACTTTTTAACGAAAGTTGTGTCATTGAACCAACGGGTGTTAAGAAGTGGAAAGATAAATTTCCTAATGATTTCGTAGATTGGAGCAATAAATTCTTACACATCTATCGATCATCAAAAGATAATAAATTGAGACAATTTTCTTTCAAATTACTTCATCGAACAATCGTAACAAAAAAAGAACTCAACAAATTTCGTTTAGTTAATGACGCAGCATGCACATTTTGTTCAAACCCCGACTCGATTGAACACACCTTTTTACTTAGACTGCAATGTTGTAACATCCTTTTATTCCGAAGCATTCTCCTGGTTTAATCAAACTTGTGATACTAACATTTACCTCTCAAATAAACAAATTACCCTCGACGACATAACCCCCGTAACGCGATTGTCAGATCCCATAAAATGCAGTTTACATTTATTCGTTTTATATTTGAAGCGTTACATTTATACCTGCAAAAGTTTTGAAAAGAAACCCGTTCTTTTTGAATTCCGGAAAAAAATTGTATTACAGTGGCATCTCGAAAAGTGTATTTGTACTGTTTGTTAATTATTGGTCCGTTCTCTCACAAGCGAAAATTGCATTATATGGTCATCGTCTCTGAACTTCTCTTTACCTCGCGTCTTATATCTGTAAGTACAATAATGTAAAGCGTATTCCGTGTTTTTGTAATTTGTAATCCCAACCAATTGTATAAAATCCCGGCTTAATTGTAATTTGTCTTTCTCTTCCGTTTTTTTTTTCTGTTATCAACTGTAATGTAATGTGTGTTGTTTGCTAAATAAGGTATTAAAAAAAAAAAAAAACAATGCGAGAATCCGTTGGAAGCGGTTTATGCAAATCCGGAAACCTGTCAAATTCCAACGTGCCTGTTGCATGAATTAATCGATACAAAAATCGAGTATGGGCTCGAGTTTCAGTTTGAATATTTCATTCTTCATTTGAAAAGCGGATTAGTGAAACAAATAATGAAACCACTATTGCAATAATTTTTATTCTATGGGGGTACGCTTGACCTGGCTGACGACTATAAAAAGTCTCATGATACGAACAGCGCTCGGCAGTAGTCGGAAGCTGGGAGGAGCAGCCGAACATTTGATTGACGGCAACGAAAAACGCATTTGTCGTTTGAGCTTTGAATTTTGGAGTCCGCATGTTATTGAAAGGCGCAGTAAGTATATACCAAACCAGTGGATAGTCAGCACCAAATAGTTCTATTTTTCTGAGAAATGAGGAAAAACTCGCATGCGAAATCCAGAACAATGTCGGGAGGGAGTAGCATATACTATCTCGAATTTGAGTAGCCAATCAGAGCGCGCGAAAAACACTATCCACAGGATTGTTAAATACTAATCGTAGTTGCCTCATGCTACAGAAAGGGGGCATTTTCGATAAAGATCTTGTAAGAAATAGCGATTACAACATGATCTCACCCACTCAGCCAATCAATGTCCATCATTTCGATGCTCTATATTCCATAAACTGTCTTAAATTATGTAAAGTGGCGGGGGCTTTGAAGCACAGGGAAATTGCGGGGTAAAATTACAGAGAATTTCTGCATTCATTAGTGGTTCTATATAAAGCATACTACTAATGAGGCATTGTTTTCCTTTGTTTGGAAGCCTCATTAGTATGCTCTATATAGAGCATACTAATGACTAAGTAGAAATACTAATGAATGCACAAATTCTCTGTGAATATTTATAACTAAATCGATAAAATCAACAGCTACGACGGCTAGAAACACTCATTATTTTTTTGCGTTTTAGCAAGAAAATGCAATCTTACGGTATAATAGCATAGCAAAAAGCAAATCGAAAGAAAAACCGTTACTGTACATGAAATACGAACTGTTCAGACCTTAATTGAAACAGAAGGACAGACTTGTTTCTCCGTGTTTGCCAGACTACGAGTGTTGTACTTGAACTTGACTTAATTTGGCCTCTTGGAGTTTCCTGCGGGTTCCCCACTTGCTGGTGTCGGTGGTTGTAGCGCATCGAAGATTGCTTTCACCAGTGTAAATCTAGAAAACCTTTTGCGGCGATCACTGCCTCGAGTTCCAAATTTCCGTGTATTGGCTCGTGGCTGTTTACACACCAACTGCGATAAACCGCGCGGTGAAGCAATCCAAAACATTGCACCTCAAAGGCATGCGTACAATAGCGAAAATATCGTAAACAAAATAGCAACGTGATTTCAAGGTGAGAACTAAAATGAGAACTAAAGTGAGAACTAAAGTGAGAATGCCAGTGTTCTATGGGATATAGTGTCCCGCGCAAAGATAGAGCGTTCATTGTCTAACCGTCTTAGAACATGGTCACACCCACGAAGAATTTCGTTTTTGCGTGCAGATTGTTTTTTGCAGTTTACTTTTTTAGTTCTCACCTTGAAATCACGTTGCTATTTTGTTGACGATATTTTCGCTATTGTACACACGCCTTTGAGTTGCAATGTTTTACTGAGAGTGCTTCACCGCGCGGCTTATCGCAGTTGATGCCTAAACAGCCATGAGCCAACACACGGAAATTGAGGAACTCGAGGCAGTGATTGCCCCACAAGATTTACTAGATTTACACTGGTGAAAACAGCCTTCGATGCGCTACAACCACCGGCACCAGCAAGTGGGGAACCCGGAGGGAAAGCCAAGAGCCCAAAGACTATTTCAAGTACAACACTCGTAGTCCGACAAACACGGAGAAACAAGTCTGTCCTTCTATTTCAATTAAGGTCTGAACATTTCTTATTTCATGTAAAGCTGTAAAGTAACGGTTTTTCTTTCGATTTGCTTTTTGCTTTGCTATTACAAGATTGCATTTTCTGTTGTTTTTTTGACATCGCCGTTGAAGCTGTTGTTTTTATCGATTTAGTTATAAATATTCATTAGTAGTTTCTACTTAGTCATTAGTATGCTCGATATAGAGCATACTAATGAGGCTTCCACACAAAGGAAAACAATGCCTCATTAGTATGCTCTATATAGAGCCACTAATGAATGCAGAAATTCTCTGTAATTTTACCCCGCAATTTCCCTGTGCTTCAAAGCCCCCGCCACTTTACATAATTTAAGACAGTTTATGGAATATAGAGCATCGAAATGCTGGACACTGATTGGCTGAGTGGGTGTGACCATGTTCTAATTCAAGGTGAGAACTAAAAAATTAAAATGCAAAAATACAGTCTGCACGCAAAAACGAAATTCTTCGTGGGTGTGACCATGTTCTAAGACGGTTAGACAATCAACGCTCGTGTCCTATGGGATATAGCGTCCCTCGCAAGATAGAACTATCTGTGCTTGGGACACTATATCCCATAGAACACTCGCGTTCATTGTCTAACCCTTACTTCTTGCATCGCTCTCTGTTGATCGACAACAGCTGATCAACCTCAAAGCGGACCTACGAGGGAACCACATTTAATAGTCGGAATAATAACGATTAACAGGCGTTTTGTGCTTAAAACGTGGTTCGGCTTATATTTGGAAGGGATTTTGCATCTGGAAGTGAGGAGTTTCGCGGCTGAATCTGCTGCGTTGGAAGAAATGTGGGTACCTGGTGAAGTAACGTCCTTGCAAATACAACCTGTATGCTTCCAAGAAATACAAGGATCATTGGAATGAAAACAGGGTTGCCATGTTTATTATTCGTATGCCTTTGTATACTATATTTTCTCGAAAACCTCTTTTTAAAGACAGGACAGGATAAACTCATGTCAACTCAATGGAAGCTTAACGCAAACTGACGAAAAGTAGAGTGTTTTTCGTTTATGTAGACTTCCACCAGCACCACAACTCTATTCTTTTCACCACAAGTAATATGACTACATCTCTCGTTTGTGTTAAGTCAGTCGTATGTTCACATTTCTGCCATGCAGTCTCACTAACTAAGTGGGTTCGTCTCTGTCCTTAAAGTAGTTGTTGCAATGTAGTGATAGGTTCGTGAGCAACGCTGGTGTTGTAGGGCTGTAGGATCCGCGCGATCGCTGCAGTTTGTCGCGTTAGGTTCAGTGTTCCTGTAAGTGTTTTGTGTATTTCAGTCCCGACTGCAATTGTTCTTGCTAAAAACGTAGGGTGATTGGTAACCAGGTTTGTTTCCTATTTGGAAATCCATTGCTTTTCCGCGCTCTCCGTTAGTCATTATAAGTCGTTATCAAAAGCCAGCTGCATTGCAGGCGACGGCCAAACGGCCCCGGGCTAATTTTTTTTACGCCCACTTCAAGATTGCAGCCGATTCAAGGTTTAGCAGAAAACAAAAACAGCAACAACAACAACTTTTTAAGCAGTTCAAAAATTGGTTCACATCTTGGCCATATTAGCCTGCAAGCAAGCTCCCGAGGGGCGGGGTGTGTGGAGAAAACGAGAGCTTACAACGACGTCTCAGGAAATTAAATTTCTGCATCAAAAAGGTCAGTGCAAAATGCTTATGGGTGATCTAATTTGCTAATGACGTCATCAATCGACAAAAATTAACGCCGAATGCAACGTAGTCTACGAAGCTAAATTTTTAGAGATGAAATTTGCCTTCGCCAAACCTGCCGTCAAAAGCGAAACGTTGAATGTACCTTATACTATAAATCGAAGGTTATGATGTTGGAAAGAGAATTAGGAAAATAATCTCAGGAAAAATAAAAGCTTTTTCCTGGGATTATTTTTAGCTCATAGTGCACTGAATTTGCATGTTGTGAGTCTCAAAAAAATTTGCGCAAGCGACGTGGGAACAAATCGAACCTTTCTTTCGCGCACTTTATCCATTGATTAAAATTGAAATAGTAAAAATGCCCGGGGGGGAATAAGGGAAGTTTGGGTGGGGGTGTGCCGCCGAGGCCTTCAAACCCTGACCCTGTTTAAGACAAAATAAATCATATTGAAAGTCAATGACAACTGTAAAAGAATTTGTAAGAAATAGCGATTAGAACATGGTCTCACCCACTCAGCCAATCAATGTCCATCATTTCGATGTTCTATATTCCATAAACTGTCTTAAATTATGTAAAGCGGCGGGGGCTTTGAAGCACAGGGAAATTGCGGGGTAAAATTACAAAGAATTTCTGCATTCATTAGTGGTTCTATATAGAGCATAATAATACTGAGTAGAAACTACTAATGAATGCACAAATTCTCTATGAATATTTATAACTAAATCGATTAAAAAAAAACAAAAACAAAAGATGCAATCTTGCCATAGCAAAGCAAAAGGCAGATCGAAAGAAAAACCATTACTTTACAGCTTGACATGAAATAAGAAATGCTCAGACCTTAATTGAAATAGAAGCACGGACTTGTTTCTCCGTGTTTGCCGGACTACGAGTGTTGTACTTGAAATAGTCTTTGGTCTCTTGGCTTTCCCTGCGGGTTCCCCACTTGCTGTTGCTGGTGGTTGTAACGTGTCGAAGGCTGCTTTCACCAGTGTAAATCTAGTAAATCCTGTGGGGCAATCACTGCCTCGAGTTCCTCAATTTCCGTGTATTGGCTCATGGCTGTTTATGCATCAACTGCGATAAGCTGCGCGGCGAAGCACTCTCAGTGAAACATTGCAACTCAAAGGCGTTTGTACAATAGCGAAAATATCGTAAACAAAATAGCAACGTGATTTCAAGGTGAGAACTAAAATGAGAACTAAAGTGAGAACTAAAGTGAGAATGCCACTCGGCCTGCGGCCTCGTGCCATTCTATCTTTGCTCGGGACACTATATCCCATAAAACACTCGCGTTCATTGTCTAACCCTTACATATAGTCCAAATAGTTTCAGTTGCATCAAATTTGCATGACGCGTGAAATCTGACCTTCTTTCACGTGTTTCAAACATGTTTGTTACATTAGGTGCGGTTACACACACCGCGGTAAATGGCATTTCCCATGGTAGCTCATTCCGCGGTGCATGACACTTGCGTTTTAGTAATGGTCGTGTTAACCAGCGGTCATACGCGAGCTGTGATTTGCCAAGGTAAAAATATTATGTCACTTTGCGGTTACGTGTTGATGCCAAACTGAGTATTGTGATTGGCTCTTGTACCTTGGGCATCATAATGCCATTGCAACTTACCACGTTAAATGTCATGGGCGCTCCGCGTGATCTTTTTGACGTATCCATGGATATTTAACACGGGAACTTTACGTCGGGAAATGTCGGTTACACTCGCTAAATGCAGTTTCCCATGGTGAAAGGGTCATTTACCACGGTAAAAGTGCCCCGTGTAACTGCACCTATTGAATCTCGTTTCTGGTTTGCGCTGATTGGCCAAAATCTGACAGCTCAGACAACGGAGAGCCACAGCTGCGCTGGAGGCGGGATTCGAATTTCTGAGAAGTCGTTGCAAGCTCTCGCTCTTTTCCCTCCACCACCCCCCTGCCCCCTGAGAGCTTGCTCGCAGGTTAGGCCTTATAAGAACACTGGTCGTTTTTTAATATTAATCACACAAATATTGCCTGAACATAAATTGTAACCTATTGTAAAGTCAAACAGTAAAAAGTCTTAATTTTAAATGCTAGACGTTGTATTAACCAAAAAACGTAAAAAGGTTGCTTAAAAGGTGCTGTTGTCCAACGATCGTGGAAGAAAAAAATAGTTGTAGTCTCTTGCGATGCTAGATTTCCGTATCAGTTTTGCAGAAAAAAGGAATTTGATGTTGAACAGGTAAGTGTTTGACTGAGGAACTGTTCAAATTGCTCATTATAAATGTAAGGGATTCATCTGTTTATTTCCCTGATGCACCAGGTCTATATCCAGGGTTTTATAGAAAATATCCGGCCCGCTCAGAATGTCAGATTGTCGGGAGCGAAGGAAAGACGGCACGCGAGGAAAACTATCGCGAGGGAAAAAAGGATATAGGACTCTTTTAGAGTGCCTCGCAGAACACTGGACGTGTGCAGTCACGCCCCGCTCGCTTGTTTTCCACGTCGACGACTGAAGTACAACGACGCCTGATGACGAAGAAGAAGGAGATTACGCTCATAAGATCACTGAATAACACATAGCGCATGTTCCCTACCTCACCCTTAAAACTCGTTACCTGGGTCTTCGTACTTGAGTTTAAAGAAATTTTTCTCCTGTTCCCGGTCAAACGAAAATTCTCCCCGACTAAATTTAGAAGCTCTTTTTTTTTTAAATTGGAAAATCCGTTGAAAAAAGGCCACAATTTCGAAAAGCCTGCGTTTTGAACCACTGACCAATCCAAACGTTTTACAACGCTGTCCATTCATTACATTATTTATTCCTCGCGTGCCACCTTTCTTCATAGTGTTAAGTAAAATATTAAGGTCAGTTTCGATACAGTTTTTTGGGGACCACACCTCACTTTTAAAATCGGCTCTTAGACAGTCTTCATCTTGTCGGATCAACGTGAAATTTGCAACACTTGTTGGTTTTGGATTAAACATTAGCGTGGTTTACATTTTGTGAAAATCGGTATTTCCATGACAACGATAAACAAAAATCTTCGAAAAAAGTAAAATTGAAATTTTGCGCGATCAAGATTTCACTTTGAAAGGCAAATCGTATGAACCAACGTATGAACCAACGGAAAAGCTTTCGTCACAAATTCACAGTTGGCAAGTAAATGCTAATATATTCAAAGTTATGTGCAATTCATTGCTTCCTGATTTCCATCTGGTTTCTTTGTTCTTTGTTGCACTGTAGATTAGAGCGAAAAGTAAAAATCACAGAGGAATGCATTGCGCATTACTTTGAATATATTAGCATTTACTTGCCCGATGTGAATTTGTAACGCAAGCTTTTCCGTCGGTTCATACGTCCTCTTTAATGTTAAATCTAAAACAAGTGTTCCAGTGAATCAATGTTAATAAGACTCAATACTAAAACTGGTGACATCGTCATGCACGCCTGCTTAATGTTTAAAAAAACATATATCGAGCCGTTCTTAAGATTTTCGCAAAAGCGCACAAATTGAAAAATTACCATAAAATGATTACGTGAATGATCTTAGAAAAACAATTCGTTCTCGGGATCGTGAACACCAGTTTCATCAAAACTTTTTAGGTATAAAATAGTAAATAAAAGACACATTTTAACAGTATTTTCTACCCATTTCATCAAAGCTTTGATTATTTTTCGGTGCATTTACTATTACTATGCAAAAACTAAGGTTGAAAATGTTTTTGCCATTTACTTCAAATCAAACATACAGAAATGTTTTGTTCTTGCATATTTTGTTTGCCATACACCACAGTTTAAGATGTTGGTATTTGCTTTTCAAAGTGAAATCTGGATCGCGCAAAATTTCAATTTTACTGTTTTGAGGACTTTTGTTTATCTTTGTCATGGAAATATCGATTTTCACAAATGTAAACCACACTAAAGTTCAATCCAAAACCAACAAGTGTTGCAAATTTCACGTTGATCTGACAAGGAGAAGACTGTCTAAGAGCCAATTCAAAGAGTTAGGTGTGGTCCCCCAAAAACTGTACTACTTCACTTCCCAAAAACTATGCGGGTGTTCCGTGAGGAGTTTGCGAAACGCTACCCTTTCCAGGAAACGCCGACATTTACACCCGACGAGGAGAAAACTGAGCTTACTGCAAGCACTGGCTTAGGTGAGGGTTTGCCAGATGAGCAGCAAAATCATGCCTTCAAGCCACCAACTGAACCACAAACGAAGATCCCAGTCAGCAACCAGATCTCAGAAGGTAGGATATGAAAAGATAGCGATCCTAGAATCTCGGACAAAACTGTTGAGACACTTCGGAATGAACAAGAACTTTGACGGTGAAAGTTACTTACCACAACAATTCTTTCCCCTCTCTCCCTTGTCAATGTTGCTTTGCCAACACAAAACTCCTCAGTCCTTCCAAACAACATTGAGTAAAGGGGAGGGGGGGGGAGGGAACGCATATCTGCGATCTTGTCTGTGTTTCCATACAAGGAGATCGAGAAACATGGGGGCCAATTGCTTCTGTATCAACTAGTTCTGTCCAAGATTGTAGTTTACTTAAGGAGGGTAGGTTACAACGGTTTCTTTAGGTATTTAAGAAGGAGAGCTACTTAAATGATAACATAAACGATATTGTCTACCCGTCAATTCTCAAATTGCTATGATGTATGGCCTTCCCAAAACTGGGCATGTCCCACGATCCCAAAGGAATACCTCTTTTATGTTCCGTAGTCTCTTTAACTGCCGCATATAGCTATAAGTCCTATAATCTTGCTAAGTTGTAATGCCCTCCAATTGAACCCCAAATCCAATCACAATACATTGCTCCTGATACTTTTACGTTTTCCGTGAAGTCAAATGACATTACGGTTTTTTTCCTTGATGTTGAAAGCCTCTTTAACAACAACCCGGCGCATGGATGAGTGCATTAATCTGGCTGTTAAATACATCACAGAGGACAATGCCGACCTCGAAAAAAGTTCCGCTGACCTCAAAACACTTTTTCGTTTCGCTACAGCTCAAACTCATTTCTGTTCAGGGCCGACACTTTTTGCGATCAAATTGATGGTGTTGCTGTGGGTTCTCTCCTCGATCCTCTCATTGCAAACCTTTCTTGGAGCACCAGGAAATAATCTGTGTTGAGCAGTACACGGATTTTATTTTATCGCCGTTGCGTAGACGATACTTTCTGCTTATTTCAAAGTAAGCATAACACCCTGCCGTGATCGCTACGATCGCTGAAGAGTGGTTCCACATGATTACAACGATTGCTGAACGTTTTTTCCAGCGAATGCAGCGATCGTAGTGATCATATGGAAACCCTATTTTATGAGCGCAAGGTTTATCTTAAAGATTCAAACTTTTGTTGGCTATTAAAGCTAAGTATTAAAATTGAAGTTAACGAAACAAATTGAGCTGGTTTGGAGGCTTAAAGCAATGCCACTGTTCTATTTTTATTTAAAAATATAACTTCGGGCCCGAAAAGTTACCGGGACGTTCGAGAAACGGACCCCAGCCCTTATCGTGCCATTTGGCACACCCCTTCCAACAAAGGCGAACAAAGCGACCGTGACATTTATTTATTAAATATGCGCCTATCCGTGACATTATGACATGCTAAGCGTGCCGTGTCATGGCACGCGTGCTTGTGCGTTCACCTTTTTATTATATCTCTCAGTCAGTACGCGCGCTGCAATTGGTCAATTTTGCTGGCCGTATCAGTACCGTACGGACCACGAAATTTGAAAGGCCTTGAATCAATTTACGGTGGTAGCCATATATACACTGAAAAAATAGGAGGTTAATGCCCTAGACGGGATTTAAAACAAGTAAAAAGTTGGACTAAAAACTTTTAGTTTACCGAAACTCTCTGAAGGCTTTTACGCAAAGAAAAACAACTTATTAGCAGCAACAGTTACTGCGAAGCTTAAACCACTTAAGCTTATAATTTCACCTTTGCAACCTGTTTTGCAGCTCGTAAGTCAAACCATGTTCAAAAAAAGAAGCTAAAACAAGTCAAATTAACTTGAAAAGACGTTGAAAACTAGCAATAAAAGTGGCTGTACCGAGAAAAAGAGTTTCTAGCTAGTTTCTCTTAGTGGAAAAAATTCATCTTCAAAACATAAAAGCTTCAAACTTTTGACACATTGCTTTAGTTATTTGCTCTCACAGAAACAAAACAGTATTGTTAACCTAATGTACCTTGATTCCTCAGCGAAATTCTTGTTCTCGTAGTGGAGATCCACGGAAATAACTTTTTTAAAAGTCGGCCTTCGCTCTGGCGTTCGCAATACCCGACTAAAACTCATAATTTCCGACGCAACTCCTTGATGTTCAGCGCCCAGCATATACTTTGCTCGAAAAACGACCTGCCGAGCACAACTGAAAGCCAAAGGCAGATGGAAGTAGGTTTTGTAGAGATTTTTTTCAGTATATTCTTTGTCATTTGAAAGCGGGGTTCTTCATTCCGACTAAGGACTTCAATCTTGTTTTCTTACTGACTGAATGCAGCCAAATCTTCCACGTTGACAAAACACGACTTCAATTCGATTCAATGCCGGCTCGACAATTTTATCGCGACGAGATTTCCTTCTTTTCTTTTTTCCTCTCAGTGACGAAGAAGTATTTTAACTTTGTGGATATGTTCCGGGCGAAAAAGCAAAACTATAAAAATAAAGCAGTGAAGTTTTCATTCAACAACCTCAGTTCACGTTGAAGACGAGCAAAGACTTTCAAAAGCCAATGAAATTCGCGTGTTTATTCCTTTGACACACGTCAGTCAAATGAATCTGTTCAACTTTTGACTTGCAATGTTTTCCTTTCTCTGCTGGGAAGGGGGGGGGATTTTTCAATATGGCCGCCATTCAGACTATAAAGACTATTGTTGGAAAAATGAAGCAAAATTAACTTTATACAGTGTTTAATCGTCATTTTAGTAATGTTTGTTTTTTGAATTTCCCATCAAAACAAAACATCGGCATTTTTCGAAGTGATTAAACTGAATTCAAGGGATTGTTTTATTTTTGGTCAAAATTATACAAATTAGACATGTAATTAATTCAATTCCACTGGTCGAATCCTCTAACCACAATTTCGCCTTCCCCTCAATTATTTCGGTGGCCTGACTTTTAAGCTTACCTGTTTAACTGTTTCACAGCAAAACTATACGCAGTTAAAGAACATAGAAACACGTTAATACACACGCTATTTATTTAGTTAATAATTCTTTCATTTCCCATTCTCATCAGTTTAAGTCACCTACAGTAACGACACAAGCACAGTAACTTTCAAAACAGACTTTCATTGGCAAATTTACTTCGTCTTTAGCCTTTACAGCTCTCGATTAACTGATTTGTTCTGTTAAATACAACGGAATTTTGTTGGATTGGGCAGTTTAGCGCTAAAAGAGCACCAGGCCCACAAATAGTCAGCTTGTCATCCTGTTAGTGTCTAAATGAGGGATTACGGAGGGGACTTCTGTGCAGATGAAGTAGTATGCTTTCTAACATCTTGTCGAAAAACGTTTTTCTTGCATTATTCACATTGTTATCTGATATTGGAAGTAGCGATGAGCTCTAATTCTTTAAGCTTGGAAGAATTTAGTCTGTGTGTGTTGCTGTGAAGTGCGCACATGGTCTGTGCAAGCATCTATGCAATGCAGGCATACATGTACAGTCAATGAGCATACTCGATGTATAGCGATCTAGCTATGCACCTTCTTCTTTCCGTAAACACAGTCGAAACACAGCATGGTGGCGCAATTGTACATGGTGAATGCATTGCACCTGTTATTGGTTGATGCACTGAACTACGCGAGTTACATAAAGTACCCGTGTAAACTTCCCGTCCGCATTCCAGTTTGTTCGGCCGATTTCGACTTCAAATATCGTCTGGAACCAGTCACTGTCTGCGGTATGAAGTGGCATAATCCGTTAAGAGTACAAATCTCTTGATAGTTTTTCAACTTTAAGCATTATTATCTCATCTAGGCGCAAACCAAGGACACGTGCCAGCCTCGTTGCAATTCTGTGATATAAAATAGCATTTTTTAATTCTTAGTCTTCCACCAGAAATGTCCTTTAACGGTGATTGATATAGTTATCCCAGGCCACGACGTCGACCTCCTTCCTTCTGCCAGAAATGTTATTGCAATCGTTATGGTATGCCCTTAGTATTTGCACAACTCAGCGTAGCTCGGTTTCGCCTTGCGAGAATTTGTACCTTACATGCGATGCCTTTTGAATTAACACATAGAGTACGAGTGCTAACCTGGTGTGCATGGTAGGTTTCCTTGGCATTTTGTACTTTCGGGAATGAATCTCCATATCCGGTTGTAGCATGTTTTCTTGTACAAGTACCGGAATCGAATCGCTGCATACAAAAAATATATATCTCCAAATGCTTTTAGCAATACAAGTGAGTTGTACACCGTTGCAGGTAACACTCACGATGGCCACCGGTATCAACCAGGTCCTCTTCATACAGTGGAATTATTTGCAATAGGTATCTATGGCTGTTTAGTTACTCTCGTGGTTGGTATATTGGATAAACAATAAATAATTATCCAAAAATAGGAGAATCAGTAGCACTTCCATTTTTTAACTGCGTAAATCATGACGCTTTACCAACCTAATTCAAGACAACTTCTTCTTTTTTTTCATTTATGGCCGCTTATCAGCCCCCAGGAAATATAATACAGTTTGGTGCATTCTTTTATCAGCTAGAACAAACAATTTATGGTTGTCTCGTGTAAAGTTTGAGACGACAGTAATGAAAAAGTAAGCTACATCTATGCAATCATCAAATGTGAATTAATTAAAATTTCTAATTTGCATTATTATAACCTCAGATTATTATCTTTTCGATTTTCCATTCTCAGAAACCTTCTATGCCAATTTTGATAGCATGGTTGTAATCTTTGAACTTAGTTAAATAGAACATTACAATCAGACATTGTTTTAGACAATAGTGCTGTGTGTTTCCACGCCAAAGAAGTATCACTGGCGGCGGCCATTTTGAATAATTACCCCCACTACTTTTACCACCCTCTCCTGGCTGACACAGAGCATATCCCGAATGCCTCCAATCTTCAAAATGTTCCCATGTTTTCTTTTATTAACATGCCGAGTTTGATGCTTTTATCATATATTGTAGCACTCATTCCTGATTTGACACTTATCTGCCGGACTACTCGATCCGTACTCTAAGTTACGGATATTCGTTTTTTCCGTTCAATTTATGGCCCGCGCGCTTCCCGCTTGGGCCATAAATCGAGCGGAAAAAACTCGGTCCGTAACGTACAGTACGGACCGAGAATACGAGGTTAATAAGAGGTATTTACTCAAAATCCTGTGGAGGGTCACATTTGTACTAATGTTAATCCTTATTATTATATATTTTTGGGGGTTAGGCTTTAGTTCATGGGATTTTTTGAATTTGCCTTCAAGCCCTAGGGATGTTTTGGGTTTTTATTTTTGTCCCCATTCACACCTCCCCGTCGCTTGTTATCTGGAGTCCCCCTGAGTGGGGTTGTGTGTTATTCTATTATAATAATTAATTAATATTGTCTTAATTGTAGTATATATTACTCAAATTCAAATTTAACGATTATTGTAACAGAAGTGAAGATGACAGAAGCCTCTGGCAAAACATGTTTCCTAATCTCAAAACATCGCGCTTTTTTAAAATATCGTTAATTTGCTTTTCTTGCGAGCTTTTGGAAACATACTGAGAAAAGCTAAAATTAAGTACAGATTTAAATTGGTCTTGATTATGTTTGGTATTGTATATGTAGAGCGTAATGTATTTTTTTTGTATTCGGTTCTTAGGCGGTACTCCTATGTTAATAATATTAAATTCGTTTATCACAGGAGGAACTAGAATGCCATCCCTAGCAGAACCAAGGCCTGCTGAGGTAAGATATACCATTTGTCCCTTGAAAGGGAAAACTGTATGGCGACTGGAACTTCAGCTTATGCTTGTAGTTGATTAGTAAAGGCTCGGTGGTGTAGTAGTAGTAGTAATAATGATGATGATGATGATAATGATGATGATGATGATGATGATGATAATAATGATGATGATGATGATGATGATGATGATGATGATGATGATGATGATGATGATGAAGATGATGATGATGATAATGATCGTTTCCCAAAAATTCAGTTCCCCTTTTTTGAAGCCTTAAAATAACACTAAGTACTGCAAAAATCTTTCTAAAATTATATCTGTTGGTAGTCTTATGCAGGAAAAAGCTAAAAAGCACATTCTCAGATCTTTTGCTAAGAACTACAAATAAATCTGGACGATTTTCCGCAAAAGCGTTCCTCGTAAGGGGAACGGCCATGGAAAGGCACGCTTGTTCCTATACTGTAGCCTTAAATTTATAACAGCAAACAAGGGTTTACCCAGAGCGATTTTGTTTCATGATATCTACGTGAGTTTGTCTCCGGCATATCCGTTATATCCGTTATATCCGTTGAGTTTATACAATCAGTGTTGGATTGCAAAAATTGTATTAAAGCAAAGGTTGATCACGATCTTTGGTGGTTCACCGTTAAATCCGTAGAATCCATCTTTTCCGTGTGTGGGGAAAAGATCTTTGATCGAAATGGAAAAGAAATGCATTAAGCATTGACTGCTAGTGAAATTCATACACGGTAAAACTCTTAAAAAGAGTAGCGGAAAAGACGGATTTCACTGATTACCCGGAGACATGAATGTATAAGAAGATAACTTGCAGTCCTGACTGACTGCTAACTGAAAAGGACTCTTAAAAGAGTAGCGGAAAATACGGAGTTCACGGATTTCACGGAGACATGAATGTTCAATAAGGTAACTTGCAGTCCTGACTGACTGCTAACTGAAAAAGACTCTTAAAAGAGTAGCGGAAAATACGGATTTCACGGATTTCACGGAAATTTATTACTTTGATATAATACTTCTCTTCTTTACTGTAAGTATCTTAATACAATTATATATATATATATATATATATATATATATATAATTGTATTAAGATACTTACAGTAAAAAAGAGAAGTATTATATCAAAGTAATAAAAAATATTCATATTTCCGTGAAATCCGTGAAATCCGTATTTTCCGCTACTCTTTTAAGAGTCTTTTTCAGTTAGCAGTCAGTCAGGACTGCAAGTTACCTTATTGAACATTCATGTCTCCGTGAAATCTGTGAACTCCGTATTTTCCGCTACTCTTTTAAGAGTCTTTTTCAGTTAGCAGTCAGTCAGGACTGCAAGTTATCTTCTTATACATTCATGTCTCCGGGTAATCAGTGAAATCCGTCTTTTCCGCTACTCTTTTTAAGAGTTTTACTGTCTATGAATTTCACCAGCAGTCAATGCTTAATGCATTTCTTTTCCATTTCAAAGAACTTTTCACCACACACGGAAGAGATGGATTTTACGGATTTTGTGGAGCCATGGAGCTTCGAGTTCATACATTTTCATACATTTTTTGTTTTCGTTTTAGACAATTGTTTTTTACAGATTTCCCAGAGACATGAAGCTTCAGTTGAGTTTAAGTTCCACCTTGAGCGTTACAGAAACTTCTTTTAAAAAAGGTCCGTTATGAAAAGGCACAAGAAAGACAATCATTTCTTGCATTTCATTACCAAGTTTGGTCCTAAATGGTGACACTAAATGCATCACACCTTTTCGGTCGTTCCTTTGAACCATCGTTTGAGAAAAGGCGCCGGCTGCTACCTGGATTGAATGACAGTTTTGATTGCATTGTTTGAGCGTCCGAGAAAACAAGTCAGAGAACAAGTCTAATGATCCTATCGTTATTGTATTTCACCAAAAAGGGTAGGTTTTTTGCTTCGATTTTTCCTGGGGAGCACTATCATAATGAAGCGATTGCATTTTTGGCGTTGAACTTGCCCTCTAAATTACATCAGAGCGTCCTTATTGTCCTGCGCTAACAACAGCGACTCATACTTTAAAGAAACGTGCAAAAAAGGAACGCCCTTTATAACGCTCATTTCATAGTTACATCATTTCCGACACGTCCTCGTCAACAAATCTGACTTCAAAACATGACAAACAAACTAATGAATTATCTTTCACAGTTATTCATCAGCACGTCGAAAACATAGCCAACAAAAGCCTAAACTTTCAAATTTATTCGTCAAAATTTCACAGCACTGATCCACTATATAAACACCGCACCCATGCCACAACATTTGCGCTACGAAAGAAGAATGCAGCGAACAAGACAACCATGTCGACAGCTCAACAGTGAGGGTATAAAGAGTACGGCCTTGTGCTACCTTACCCCAGTAATAAGCGGAAGGTGTAGCATTATCAGCGCTAAATGTGTTTGCAAAGTCAAAGATAAGGCCTTGCCAAAGGCTTGGGCAACTGTTTGCGGAAAACGAGATTTGTGCGACCGTGCAATATCAGGTTAGTATTTGTTGCAATACGCCGATTTCAGATGAGATTTCAAAGAACATTTGAGTGCAAAAGTTCGACGCATTTTATTTTTCTAATACTCCAGGTATCCACAACGTAGCATTTTTCTTTAGCGCCATAGCAAGCCAAGAGAAAAAAAGTGGAAGTATCAACGAGAACACAGAAGAGGAGAGCAGTTCTGGCGATGAAATTCCGAGCTCTATTTCCCAACAATGGCTTGAAGGAAACTTAACGAACGTAAACAGATCACTCTGCCCTGCCATCGCATACTGGGTGGCGTTGACTACAGTAAACGGTGCGCCCGCCAGTCCAATTTCTGTACACAAAGCCCTGTTGAATTCAGGACTGGAAGTCACAGCAACACAGGTAATTAAATTATTTTCTTACTTTTCGATAACCCAAGCATTCCCTTAGCCGTGAACATGTTAGTCAAAATTGAGAACTGAAAAAAATGAAGAATCAGCGTAAGGAAAAGCCAAAGCCAAAGAGGTTTTGTCCAAAACGGTTTGCTCGAAACTCGACAATCAAAAACAAACAGGCAATTAACGACCCTCTCTTGATTCATCTAATTTTTTGCTAGCATTTAAGACGTTTTCTCTTCTCAGTTGCTTTGAAAGAAAACCTAACAACGAAGACTGTACTTTTTTCTTGTGACACTGCTATTATCAACTTGAATTTTGTGACTGGGAATGATGAACTCAGTTTTCAATTGTTTCTGTTATTTCCTGATTGAAAATGTGCTTGTCCCACGGAAAAGTCATGTCAAAGGTTTGCATGTCCAAACGGAATTTCTACCTGTCGTGGACAATCGGACATGGGTTTTGGTGCACCCTGATTGCTGTTAATAATAGTAATGATGATAATAATAAACGATACAAGCGGTCAGTCAGTAAAGAAAAAGGAAACGTAGAACCGTGTTTGGTAAAATGCTTCAATTTGATATCCTTCAGGTACAGTTTCAAGAGGGAAAAGAGTCCCCAGCCACAGCAGAACTCTACAAAGTGTTGAAAGATCACAAAAATCCTTTCATGCAAGACCTCGTTAGCTCGTCCTTCAAACACTGTTACCAAGACGAAGCGAGGAAGGTGGTGGGCCATGATGGCTTATGCACCCAAGAGTTGGACAATTGTGGAACTGAAAATGTGGTGAGAGTGACCCTGGTTAACCCGAAATTTCACACGTCCTTACTGAGTGCAGTCGAACTTCTGACCGCAGCTAAGCTACAATTAGACAAATTTGGCTTTGAGTCCAGCACGACGACGTCTCAAGCTTCCACCAGTCAGCTAGCCATGGCGTGCGATGAGGATAAGATGCTGTCGGCAGATAAACTTGCGATCCTCGTTAACGACATAGCGATCGCCATGGGAAAACTGGGCTATGCAAGCTATCGCGGCAAAGTCTACAAGAAGAATGACCAAGCCAGGTACACGTATTCGTATAAATGCGAGGCAAGAGCTTTCGTCAACACCCTTGCCACCAACGAGTTCTTCAAGGCAAGACTTCTTCGCGAGATGAAGAGAGTGATCGATCTGCTATCTGATCCATTCTGTGAACTTTTTTCGCCGTTGATAATCAACTACGACCTCATTGAGGTAAAAGACTGCCGCTGTTGGTCCATCAGCCGGCGGGACTTTGTTGACGGTGCCATTGAGGAGCAACAGGTGGGAAAGATCTCGCCGCGAGCATTTTGTTCCTTCGACTCCGCAAGAGATCCTTGCCCAAAGTACTTTCGAGAAGTCTTAGAGAACAGCCTAAGCCCGCAGGAGGTGGCGAAGTTCTGCGACGATTTCTTAAAACTGCTTCTCTACAACAAGAAACAGCACAAAGACAAGGTGCCGTGTTTGGTAGGCGATGCCAACAGTGGAAAGACGAGTTTGTTCATGCCCATTCTAGGCCTCATCCACCACGGCAACGTGGCCACGGTGACAAAGCAGAAAGCGTTCAATAAATCAATGATAACGCCCTTCACCGAAGTAATATTCATTGACGAAGCCACCGAGCACACTCTTGACATCGACGATTGGAAGATCCTTACTCAGGGTGGGTACGCCGCCCATGACGTGAAATATCAAAGTGCCCGGGCATTCATCAACCGCTGCCCCATGCTGATCACCTCACAAAGAAAGCTTGAGTTCGGTCCCGCCGATCAGCCTGCGATGGAGCGGAGGCTAAGAACCTACACCTTCAGAAGCCTGCCCCGGCCAAAAAAGAAGGCGTCCAACTGGATGAGAACGCATCCCATGGATTGCGTCCTGTGGGCAGCGCAAAAGGCGAAAGAGGCTGAGAACGAGGACGAATCGGAAGGCGATAGCGAAGAGGATACGCAGGAGGAGGAATCGACCTTTGCCGAAGGTGTGCTGCGGGAAGAAGAGAAGGCAGAGATTCGATCAGCGTCACTACCGGTGCTTTTAGCCAAAGAGATGCCAGCGGTCGACACGTCAGACGAGGGGAGTCCAGAGGACGAGAGCGACGGCGATTCAGGTCCGTCCACATCCCCACAGGCAGATCGTGTGGCGCATTTACGAGATCTCCTTGAGAAGACACAGCCGGGTTGCCTGCGCCACAGACACCTCGCACAGATGCTGAGGACGGAAGAGCACAAAAAGAGGGAAGAAGAAAGGTCACGAGCGAAACGACGCAGACAGAGGGAGGACTTCCTTCGCTCCAGGGGCGTGTCGAACGTGAACTTGAGCCTGTTACCGGACGACCTCGACGATCCCACCCCCAGTCCAATTGCGAGGGATCTCGAGCGGTATGACCAAGCACGAGTAGCAGCCCAAGAACAGGCTCGTCGAGAGGCTGCCAGAGAAGCGTTTCAGGGTACTTGGTTGAGATCCACCGAGAAGGATTTACAGCGATGCTGTGAACGGTACCAGGCTAGTGACGACTCGTCGGAGCGTTCCACGTTGAAGGCCTACATTAAGCACTTGACAGGCAAACTCGGGGACCATCACATGTCTCTGGGGACTTTTGGAACTGCCGAGGCCGTGGCGGAACGGAAGAGGGTGTGCACGCTTCTCGGCCTTCTGGACCAGCACCAACAGCACCTAGTCACGAGCGTTGCGGAGAGACTGCCACTTGCCAATCGGAACGGTGACGGTGATGATGCCGAAGAAGAAGAAGGAGGAGAAGAAGAAGAGCAGAGTACTTTTGTAACGCCTGTTCCAAGCTCAAGCGCTAGACAGTCGCATCCGAGTGCACGTTCAGGCCGCACCACAACCACCGAAGCCAGTAAGCGCAAGCGTGCCTCCTCGAGCCAGCGAGGTACGAAAAAACATTGTCAAAGCAACAAAATCAACAAGTATTTCTCGAGTCAACAGTAATTTATTTAAGAAACGTAAAGAAGATCCTCGCAGTTATTAACGCAACTTATGCAGTTGCGGAAAGAAAGCCTGAGAAAATCAGGCTTGCCGGGATTCGAACCCTGACCTCTGCGATACCGGTGCAGCGCTCGAACCAATTGAGCTAAAGAGCCAACTGGGAGCTGGTCATTAAATTGGTTCGCACCAAACCAATTTGATGACCAGCTCCCAGTTGGCTCTTTAGCTCAATTGGTTCGAGCGCTGCACCGGTATCGCAGAGGTCAGGGTTCGAATCCCGGCAAGCCTGATTTTTTCAGGCTTTTTCTTTTCGCAACTGCATATTAGTTGCGTTAATAACCGCGAGGATCTTCTTTACATTTCTTTTTTCATTCCAAATATATGAATTTCATATATTCATAATTTCAGTAATTTATTTCCTCTTAAAACAACAATAAAATGTTGCTTGTCATGTACTGAATCGTATTGCTGCTTGCCTATGTCGTTATTTCTATTTCAAGGGTGTCTTTTCATTCTGGGGTAAATGTAAAGTTCTAGGATAACTTAGAAAGTGATGCGAATCTTCGCGCTGCACGGCTCAGCAGTGAGTTGGCCGTCCTTCCCTCTTGAAAACGAAATTCGGGATCCCTGAGAATCGCTTTCCATTGACCATAGCCGTGTCGCTCGATGCCTGCTTTTAGGTAACCGTCTTCTGCAGGGGTAAACATCAGACTCTTTTTTCTCGCCGGGCAATCTGTCACTATAAATGCATTTTCCCGCTTTAGTCTCGGGACAGCTGAAAGACGCTCGGGTGGTGTTTCTGCGATCGTTTCTCCCTCGTCGTTAGAGGAAGTATCCGTTTTGCTAGCATTTTGATCTTCAGAAGATGCAGAATTTCCTGAAAGCCTCGAGCGCACGTCTATTTCTATCTCTGATCCCTTTTCCCCGTGCAGTCGTTCCAAATATTCGTGTGCTTTGCTCGCCACCTCGCGCGATCGCTGCTTCTGATAGTGAACCCTTGCAACAACAGAGCTATGTTTCTGGTCCTCGGAGATTGTGCTCTGCGCCACGCTGCTCAGCTGCCTAGAACTCGCGGTCTCCACAATCTGTCGATAGCGAGTCGGGTGAACGTATTTGCCCGTTGCATCGAAGACCAGTTTACTCATTAGCTCTCCAAGCTTGTTGTGCTGCCCTCCATTTCTTGTCACTAATACAAAGTCGCAGGTCGGTCTGAGTAGGGGGCGAATGTGGCTGATGTAGCCATCCAGCACTTGCATGCTCGTCTCAGTCAGGTAAAGAGAGTCGAAGCCATATTTGCCAGCCGTTTTGAACATTTTCTGGTCTATGAATCCACCGTTAGTCTTGGCTTTGTTCACCATTTCCACGGTTAAGTACTGATATGTCATGGGACGCGAGCCCTTGACCTTGATAAATAAATAGACGGCCAAAAATTTGGTAGCAAAAGATAAATCTATGGGCAAAACGGCACCCGGTTTCTCCTTGCACGATTTCAGCACGCTCTCGTAGCGCGGCAAGTAGCGCCCCACGACTTCCAACAGTTCTTCCAGAGTGGCCCAGTGTCCCTTGGCTTCTAAGGCATCGATGTCGAGTTCACTGGTCCACTGCAACCGCATCATTTTGGAAACGGTTTTGCGCACCTTTTTCAAGTAAATTTCTGTTGAAGCCAGTCCTCTCAATACTGATTCCGATGCTCCGTTCACTTTTCGATAATCCACTAATTCTGCAATGGCATCCAAGTAGCCTATGCGTCCCGCGTGTCCCAGGTTCCAATCATCCTGCATCGTATCAACAAACTTGAAAAGGAGATTCGGTGAACATAAACTAAAGTCCACTATGTCAAACGTCAGCTCCTCTTCGTCTTCGCAACAAAATTTGAGAAACTTTAAGCACTTGCTTACGATCTGTTGTGCTTGTCGATCACTTTTACAGCCCCCACCACTGCCAGTTAACCACGAAAAAAAGTTTTTGGCAATGTTGTTTGTAGGATCAAAAGAGGCAATTGCCCTGCTTTTACGCGGTGCAATCTTCTGCTCAATGGCTTCGCATTTGTTGTTTTGATCGACATGAAGCGAATCGATTTGAGCACTGTCTGGCTTCTCGTCGAAGTAATAGTACCAACTGTGTTTGTTCTTTACGTGTTTTCTACAGCCTCTTTGCGTAGTGAATCCATCGTGGTCACAAATTTGTACTGGACAGTGAAAAAGACCATCACAGTCATCCTCTTCTAAGTGAAGTCTCTTTGGTTTAGGCGATGCATTTGCTAACTTTGACCAGTTGACATCCTTGCCTCGTTTGTTCATCTTAAGCGTTAGCTTGAAATAGATATTTTTCTAAAGAATGCACGCACTTATACTAGCAAAAGGGTCCTCAAGAGATCATCCTATTCGCCAATGAGATATTTGTTAACTATTCTCTGCCCACACTTGATCATTCTTGCCCCTTGCCCCATTGTTCCCTTGTCCGTATTTGGTACACAATCAATCAAAAGGAACAAAGACACAAGCCTGAACTTGCGCGGGCCAGCCCTAACGAGATTAAGCTTGTAGCGGGCAAGTCTCGTACTTAACCTGTTCTTTGAAGGATATGTTTTGAGAAATTTGTCTCGAGGAAGAGATAGACAGTAGTTTCAGATAACCACCGTTAAATAGGAACTTTTGTTCCCTTTTCCTGTTTACACTTTGCGCAAAATGGAACGCTTGTTCCTTTATCAACAAATTCGGAACCTGTTCCCATTTATGTGCGGAACATAA
Organism: Siderastrea siderea; assembly: GCA_964030785.1. NCBI lineage: Eukaryota > Metazoa > Cnidaria > Anthozoa > Scleractinia > Rhizangiidae > Siderastrea > Siderastrea siderea. Next base: position 16,013,939 of record OZ034969.1, on the reverse strand, counting down.
GACTCGTCTTGAGAAAATAAGAACACCTTGATTAGGAACAATTCTGTTCCTGTGGGGCATGAATAGGAACAATTTAAACCGAAAAGGAACAAGGCGTTCCCAACAGCAGTGGATATACCAGTAAATAGGAACAATTTGTTCCTAACTGTGTTAAGCGAGAAATAAGATTGGGAACATTTGTTCCCCAATCACTTCAAAAGGAACAGGAAGGGAAATCCGGACTATTTTAAAGAGGACCTTTTGTTCCTAAAAGGATAAAAGAGGAACCAGTTGTTCCTTTTGACTAAAATAAAAAGGAACTTTGTGTTCCAGTTTGCTGCTAACGGACCAGTTTGTTCCGAATTTGCTCACTTTTGTTCCTATTGAGCAAATAAAGTTCCTTTATTGTGTGTTCCTAGTTTGTTCCTAATGCAATTAAAGGAACAAAAAACAAAAACGCACGGAACACTAAGTTTTTGAAAAAGAGATGTTTGCTCGTGCCGCGTCAATTAAAATTCAAATTTGAAAGTTTCCTCACGTAAAAAATGGCCCAGCGATACTAAGAACAAAAAAGCAATTGCAAAACGTCGGTGTTTTAACCTCAAATGTAGCTATCATTACTTTTGGGGAATGTTGATGATGATGATGATGACGACGATGAGGATGAGAATAACAATAACTGAATGAATTCATGGCGATTTTATGTTGTTTTATGTTGTGCAACGATCGGAGAAGAGCGCTTTTGAGGTTAACATGGACATGTACTTTCCCGTCCATCTATTATTTCTTTACTTGCTTCTGCTTGATGAGGTAGGTAGCTTTTATACGGAGATTTTTATGCACATAGTCGTCCTTAGTTGACCTCATTGCGTTCCGATTTTTTCCTTCTGAGCCGTTTTTGACAAGTCTCCTACGCAGCCGTTATTAGTGGTCGTCAAACAACGTTACTGCTGAAGCCCAAACCACATTCCTTTAATAACGGCTGCGTAGGAGACTATTTGTAGTCCCTTAGTCTTTCAAGGCAGTTGTCTGGTTACGATCAAAATGAAAATCGCCAATGCAGGCTACTGCTCAAATCTGATCAGAAGAAAGGAAAGGCTATTACGTTACCTGACTTACTTTTGAAGTCTCTCCCTGACTTTCAAAGAACCGAAAACGTTCTATCTCCATTGTCAGTAATGACCAATGATACAGTTGCTCTGCATTCGATCTGCCTTCGTGATGTAGGCCAGATCATACTTGCCGTAAAAACAGACCACCATATAAATCAATAAATCTCTAATTTTTTTTAGGATTATTTCTCAGGTCAAGTATGTAATGCATTTAACATTCTCCTTTTCATTTTAATATTTTAATCCCAAAACCAAGGTGCAGCTAAATGCTGCACCTTGGTTTCCTCCCTCCCTCCCTCCCTTTCTCCCTCCCTACTTCCCTCCCTCCCTTCCATCCATCCATCCATCCATCCATTAAATATTGATTCTGGCAACACGTTCGGCAACATAAGCTTCTGTAAGTAGTCTAAAAAGTAGCCTAAAATTTTCCATGAATTGGTACTTCTTCGCAACAGTCTTCTTTATCGTCTCCCTCCAACAAATTTTTGCGAAAAAGCCAACAGACAGCAATCTGGCACGAGCAGTTATTCAGCCTCTATTGGAAGTTAAACCTCCCAAACCATTTGCTGTTACGAAACGTGAAGGCGAAGAGTGGCCTTGTTGTTTAAAATGGTTTGATGGTAGACACATTCGACGTTGAAAGAAACGCTTAAAACCAACAAAGCTGTATATGCTGCAACCACACACACCTGCGCTCATGAAGAATACAATGGTCACACCCACCCTTCCCGTCGCAATATATTGTAGAACTAACGGCGGCTTCGCCCGGTAGGGGGGGAGGGGGGGGCTCCTAACAAAACACTTGAAAAATTTCCTGTGATTATAATGCTATCTAATAATTAGCAAGAGTACTCCTGAGGACTCGAGAGGAAGGATTAATATTAATGAAACTTGCTGAACAACGTGACAGTACCCTAAAGCAATTAAATATCATTGTAAAAGTCCTCTCAAAGGATGAGATAGTTCCTGACATTTTGATATTTCTAGAGAGATGTTTGTTGAGACTGGTTTGTCATAAAGGTTGAAACCACAGTCTTGAAATACGTATACCTACTGCTTTTCTTTATATTGCACATAACAGGAATCCAATCGAAGTGAGGTTCTACATGCTGCTTCGCGTTTGAGCGACGTACCTACAGGATCCACCTCGCCAAAACCTTTGCTTTCAATCCTAAACACAGAATCAGAACCACAAGTTAAGGTGAAATGTACCGACATACCTACACCCACTACACATCCACTTAATGCAGTGGATGAGGAATTGAGCCAAGTAAGAATTAATTCCATCGAACTGGAAGAAAGATTGCAAACTGTTCTTGAGCAGATGCGTCGAGCACTCGATGACAAGGAAAGAATTGTAGACGAATTGCGGATGACATTAAGAGAAGAGCAACAAGCGAGAACTGCAGTGGATGAAGAGTTGACTCAAGCAAGAATAAACGCCACCGAACTGGAAGAAAGATTGCAAACTGATCTTGAGCAGATGCGTCGAGCACTCGACGACAAGGAAAGAATTGCAGACGAATTGCGGACGACATTAAGAGAAGAGCAACAAGCGAGAACTGCAGTGGATGAGGAGTTGACCCAAGCAAGAATTATTTCCACCAAACTGGAAGAAGGATTGCGAAATGATCTTGAGCAGATGCGTCGAGCGCTCGATGAGCGAGACAAAACTGTAGATGAACTACAGCTATCAAGAGCTGCACTGGGTGAGGAGTTGAGCCAAGCAGAAATTTCCTATACTGAGCTTGAGGAAAGATTACACAATGAACTCACACAGTTTCGTGGAACGCTTGATGACAGGGAAAAACTTTTAGATGAACTACTGAGAGCATTAGAAGAAGAAGGGAGAGCAAGAACTGCAGCTGATGATGAGTTGAACCGAGCAAGAAGTGTTTGTGCCGATCTCGAGGGAAGATTAGAATATGAGCGGCAAGCTAATAATAGTCGTTTGGAGGAAGAGCAACAGCAGAGGACAGCTGCGGAAGAAAGGGTTAGACAATTACAATCAGCCGTGTCAGCAGCAGAACAAGCATTAGCTGAGTCACAAGACTGGATCATCGACCGTGATGAGGTTATTTTGAGCGAAAATACTTTGGGCAGAGGGGCCTGGGGGGCTGTTCGCGAGGGAACATTTCGTGGTTGCAAAGTTGCTGTGAAAGAAATCCACGGACTGATTGTTTCCGATTATAATCTTAGACTATTTGAACGAGAGATGAGCATCGCTTCGCGCTGTCGTCATCCTAATCTCTTACAGTTCATTGGTGCTACGAAAGATGGTGGAAGTCCTTTGTTTGTGAGCGAATTACTCGACACCAGTTTACGGCACGTTTTACAACAGCGCGCACTAAATCACGAGGAAATAGTCTGCCTTTCCCTGGATATCGCCAAAGGTTTAAACTACCTTCATCTTTGTAAGCCGGTTCCCGTCATGCATCGAGACATCAGCAGCGGAAACGTGTTGCTATGGAAACGAGATGACTCTTGGAGAGCCAAGCTGTCTGACTACGGAGCAGCCAATTTTATGCGTTATCAAATGACAGAGAACCCAGGGGCCTTGATATATTCCGCTCCTGAGGCCTTAACACATCAACAGTCACCAAAGGTATAAAAATAAATAAAATTGTTAATATGTTTGGCTTTTAAACTGTGATGGCTGTGGTAGTCAAAAGAGACTTAAGGACGGTGCCTCCTTTTGTTACTGCGCGTACGTTCCGCGCATCTTGAGATGGTCCGAAAAAGCTAGGGTTTCTTAAGGACGGTACTTACTAATACAAAGGTATTTTTGCGCGGTTTATGACTATGTGAGAAAAGGAGATCTTAGCTAGGCCTGTTGATTGCTTAATTTTCTCTGAAAAATGCGTGGTTACCCCAATTTTCTATTTGGTTTCCAACACGAGCTCTTGCTACGATCTGCTTTCCCTGCATAGTCATAAACTGCGCAAAAATACCTTTGTATTAGGGGGCACCATCCTTAAATAGTTGATCACTGTAAATTTATGGCCTTTCTTTTCCTTATGGCCTTTGAATTCAGTTACATGCCGATTACAACATGATGCAAGACTGCCAGTTGACTCAGTATTAATTTAAAGAGGTTTTTAATGCTTCAGCAGTGAGTTTTACTTGCATAAACATAGTCTTTGAGACAGTTTATTACTCACATAAATGCGGCTTTTGTTTCATTCTGTCAGGTGGACGTGTACAGTTTTGGTGTGCTGCTGTGTGAAATGTGCATCAGAGAACAACCGGATCCCAATGAGCGCCGTAATCAAATAGGTCGGGTGACAGGTTCTCTTCAAGGGCTTATTCAGCGGTGTGTGAAAAGAGACCCCGAGGCACGCCCTACTATGAGTGAAATTATTCGGGAGCTGGAACAACTCGCAAATACTAACTTGGAAAATCAGGGGCACCCAACGACGGTTTTCTCCGAAATGCTCTGAAATGCTGTTTTGGGCAGTTTGGAGTGTTTTTAAAGCAATATAACTGAATTATTCGCAGCGCTATAAAAGTTTTATGTGTTCGGTCGTTCTAGGGGAAGTCAAGTCCTCGCGAATTTTTTAGGGCTTGTTTTCTCCTATCCCGAAAATACCAGCTTTCTATCGAAGCTTCACGAAAACACCAGGCTACCTGATGATTTTATCTGACAGCCGAAATTATTAGGGGTCGTTTTGATTTTTTTCCGAAAACCCTACTGATTGTAGCTGTGCTTTCGAATTTTCTATTAATCAAGTAAACATTAAAGAGGCAACTAGATCCAGTGGTTGGCATGTTGGACTGGCAATCCGGCAGTCCCAGGTTCCAGTCCCAGTCCGATCACTAAGTGGATTTGTTCCTTGGTGGTCCTGAGTTCAAATGCTTGACCATCCTTGTAAATATAACCAAACAGCTGCCTCTTGCCAGTTGGGTTTTTAGATTCTGCTATGCTTCACTTGCCTTTTATTTGTCTCGGTTTATTAGCTAGAGCAGCTAAGTCCACTATAAATAAAGCATTTACCATTTGACATCAAAGTTTGCCACCACAATGCATTAGGGCTAGGAATAATGGGCATTAGCAAAATGGTCTATTGATTGCAGCCGTTTTCTGCTCACCTGATAGTTTGCAGATTTTGCATTTAGAGGAAATTCGGAGAGCTGTGCAATGCAATCTAGGTGAACATGGGCCTTTCATAAAGAGTAATGAAGGCAAAACTGTTTCTGAGTTGGCAGTCTTATCAAATAGTACTGGAGTTGTTTAATTTATAGCTATCTTACTTCAGAAGAGGACTCTTGTTTTAACACTCCTCAAAATATTTAAGCAATTGAAGCATTCTTGAGGGGTTTTTTTTTTTCAACAAAGGCTTATTTTTCCCTAAGAGTTTCTAAGCCATTCGCCAATATTGCTCAAGCACATGCCTTTGTTATATGCACAATGATGTCACAAAAGAAATTAGGACCATTGGTAAACAAGTTAAAATGCCTGGGAAATGTGCAGATAGCTGGGATAGAACAATAGAAGTCCTGTTCAGAAGTTAGCTCCGATTCTAGTCAGTGACTAGTCAGTATGCTCAATTTTATTACTGCTCACCTTTAGCTTACCATAGCCCCTGGTAAGGAGAATACCATTAAAATCTAAATCAACAGATTAAGTAAACAAAAGATCTTAGTTCATCAATCAAGGCAAGAGTAATGCTGTTGTGAAGCGAAATGGTGCTTTAAGATCTGTAAGATTTAGTCTTGGGAGTCAAAAATAATTCATGCTCATAAATTTCAATGTCCTCTGCAATACTTTTCATGGTTATTTATTTGTGAAACATTGTTATTTATAATTATCACAGAAACGTGAATATCTATGGAATAAGGGAAACCATTTCAAGGAGATATAACTCCATTTTTCATAGAAACTTGGAGACACGTTGCTATATGACTGGAGCCCACTGGATTCTAATATACTGCATCTGTCTTGGTCATGAAGGATAAGATAATTAAGGGGTGTAAGAGGAAATTACGAGTTGACACAGCTTGTGGGGTTAACCTGCCATTCACAGTGTGAAGGGTATCCGAAATTTTAAACGTGGTCATCTAACGTACTTGTATCCAGGCATGATTGGTGATGGGAAAAGAGCCATGTTCCCCATTCATCCTTGTCATAAGTCCCTGCACCCTTTTCCCTTAAAAACATGGGATTGAATCGGGAAAAGTCAAGTGATGCAATCAACCAATAGTCAAACAACAAGTTGGGGAAGACAGTGTTATGGTACCAAACTTCCTCTGTGAATGGATGGTGTTAACCCTACGTACTGGAAAATTATCCATAAGTCTTATATTTCTAAAGACTTGGCTTTTTGGTGATTTCATGAAATCACAGAAAGGATTTAAGTGAATCAGTATTATTGACACCAATGGCATGTTTTGATGCTTGAATGTGTTTTCCAAAGCCAGTGACTGCACTTTACAGACTATACTAGAAGGCAATATTAGTCACTATAAAAATGCACCAGTTTCGCTATCATTTAAGTACTGAAAAGTCAAAAATATAGTATTTTAAATTTATGATGGGCTATTTCAATTCATCAAAAAATATGCTAATTATCTGTAATAAAGGATTTAACTTAAATGAGTGTGTTAATTCTGCATTTCGTACATTTCCCTTTGGGTCCCATTTCTTTCAGGGTTGTGGTCAGCAGTGAACAAAATCGTACTCAAAATTAGTAAAGTAAGATGTCCGCACAGCTCCATACATACCATATATACCTATTTCAAAAAAGGTTGCTTCAGTGATACATGTTTCACAGACCGCAGTGCATCATGATCGTTAAATTTATGACTGCTTTTCTCTAGCTATTAACCCTGAAGCAAGAACAAATGTATATTTTTATGATTTGGTTTTGTCCTAGAGTGCCTTCAGCGAGAAAAGCGATCATTACATTTATTTATAGCAAATATGATGCTTTGCGATCCATGAAACAAGGATCACTAATCATGCATCACTGAAGCAACCTTAACTGAAATAGGTGTAAAATATGTTAGAGAAGCATGTATACATAATGAATAGATGGGGCAGAACGGAGAACTTAAGTTGAAGACCACACTAATCGAATTCGTTCGATTTTGTTTGTCCAAAAACAAAAAATCTAAAAACTGAAATGACAAAAGACACTGACAAGAACATCAACAATTCGCGACTACAAAGAAAGAAACCGGTTGTTTTTATGTGGTTGCACGGTTAAAAAGAAACACAATTAAGGTTAACACCGTACTAAAATCTGACAAAATGTAGCTTACCTTTTTAAAAACCCTCTACATTCCAGTCCATTTATCCAGTCTTGCTTCATGAACCAGCTCAGGTTAAACAGCGAGGAAGTCACACATGTATCGTACATTTTCGTCCGGTCACAACGAAGCAAATTTTACGCAGAGAAAAAAAAATTGTCGTCCCGACACGATAGTAATTCAAGAAGCCAGGCGTTCTCTTTTTGCGCGAGATTTCGTGACGTCACCAAATGGCATACCTTCAATGACGTCATGGCATTTCGCACCAAGTCGAGTCGAGCAAGCGAGAGGAGAACGAGAGCGAGAGGAGAACGCCTGGGTACTAGGCTGAACACATCCCAAAATAAGCCTAACAGGGAACTGAAAGAGCGAAGGACTGTTTGGAACTTGTCACCATTGCAAAACCTTACAAATCTACCTGAATTCAACCTCAGATACCAATGAAACAAAATAAACCTGTAAGTAATGGAGCGCTTTCCATTTGTACGGAAAAACCGGTGAGAATTCTCTGCCAAATGAAACAATAAATTTTTCCACGGTCAAACCGCGTATTCACCGAATCACCTGAATCACCGTCACTACATTGATCAAGGAGCATGGCACTAGTATGACGGGGCAAATGGAACAGTAATATTTTGACCATTTGTCTAAAACCGAAGGTTTTCTTTTTTTTTTTCGGAAAATTTGCAGTGAATTAAAAGGATCGTTCCATTTGATTTCCCACCAGAACAACTGGTTTTCTACGCAAAAGGAAAACGCTCTAATCTACTTGGCGCTACCTTAAATTTAAATTGCCAGGTGAAAACCATAATCTGGTTTCTTCTTTTAAAAAATAAGACGCAAACTGGCAGCCTGAACTGACGTTTATCAGAATACGAAAAATCACATTCTTTTAGGGATTCAGTATTCTGGATTCTGTTATTCCTAAACCGAAACAGGAATAGCCAGGATAGTCCCAAAATAATGCGCCTGAGCCTGTCCTTTCATCTTTGCACACAATTAAGTCGTGTCCATCACGCATATTATACCATGCGTCTTAGCTGAGTCGTTCTTATTTACCTCGAAGACACTTTCTATGTGCCATTCATTCGACAAGTGCGCTAGGTGATAAGGGAAGTCTTATTTTTCCTCCTTCTGAACGACTCCAATATAAGCTTAATCATAATACCGTAACCACCATTGCAAATGTGTGTAAAAAGGTTTGAAAAAACAAACAAACACATATTTAACGAAATTGTCTCGCCAGCGTTTTATTTTCACTCATGCCTAAATAAAAATCTTATCAATGGACCTTTTTTTCCGATGGATAGAGAAACGATAGAAAATCCGAACCGAAATTCCGAAATTCTTAGGAGTCAAAATTAAAAAAGCAGCGAGAAAGCTACGGAAATCGAAAAATCTTCCGAAATTTTTAGGTGAACAAAACAGACGCTGCGAATTTTTTAGCTGTTCTCGAGTTATCGAAATTTCTAGGCAACCTAGACATCTCCCAAGAAATTTCTAGGCAACCTAGACGTCTCCGAACAGATATTTAGGCAGAAAACCGTCGCTGGGTGCCCCTGAAATGAGAGACATTCCACCCCTAAACTCCCTGAGCATCTGAGAATTTGTCAATGCTGCAGTTCAAATGAAGTTGAAAACGAAGTACACTTCCTCTTATCTTGCAATAGATATGATGCAATTACAAAATCTTTAATGGCCGATATTGTTAGTAAATATTCTTAAATGCTCATGACAAAATTGTAACTCTCTTAAATAGCATTGACGCTTTCACTTGTAAAAAATTAGGTTACTTCATATACCAAGCTTTTGCATTAAAAAATGGATCAATAGATACAGGAATTGTAAATTAATCGATTTCGCAACTTTTTTTCTTTCTCTTCTCTATGTGCAATGGCATTTGTAATTGGGAATGCGAATAAAATGTTGTTGTTGTTTTTCGAGATAAAGCTTTAATAGATCGGATCGTCGGTGCGTGGAAATTGAAGTTGGGAAAAAATATCACACGCCACTATTTGCCTAAGGGTTTAACAATGTTATTTCTTGTAACTGTCATAGCAATCTTAGTAAATGAACTACTAGGAAAAATGATTAAATATCAAGTTATTATTTTTATGCAGCGAATAAGGCAAGCGAAAGCTTCGCTTCCTCGGCGGTCCGCATGTTGTTGTTGAGCAGCGGAAAATTTTCCTTGTGGCTTTTAATTTTGACTGCAAATATTTAGATTCCCGTCACCCAAGGCCTCCAGTTCTTGAAAAAAGGTTTTGATTTATTTCACTTCTTTCGGCTCGGAAAAAGAATTCTATAAAAACTGTTTAAAATTTTTAGCAGCGCCACGGCACTTGTGTTTCAATGTGTTAAGTGACCACTGTACTATGATAGCTATGACAGCTGACTACAACAATTACGGTTTTTCAAGAAAGTTTCCCAGACTATGCCAAGAATGGCCAAAAATCTAAATTCTTTTTTATAATATATAATGCACATATCATAAACAACGGCAGACAAAGTATAGCTTCTTTTATTTTCTCCCACACCAACAATACCATCGACCCATGGTTGAGAATTCGCGAGCATTAAAGTCTAAAGTTTTTATAGATGTTTTGTCTAAATTTCCTCAGCTTAAAAGATCAATTCTTCGAATAGCCATGTCTATTTTGCTACAGGTTTATTCAGTGGATGAAATTTACACAACCTACCTTGGAATGGACAACTTTATGCGCTGGATAGCGGCTGAACAGCTGGCTGGATAGCGCTATCCAAGCTCTGAACAACCGAGATGAAGCAAGCGATAAATATTATCCGCCGGACAGCGACTTATCCGTTGAAAAAGAGTTATCCACTTTTTGAGCAACTGGGGCCTGAACTACAATCATTGTATAAGCATATTTCACTTATGTTTTGAACTCCCGCCAAACAACTCAAATAATATGGCGAGAAAAAAACTTTAAACAGTTTATTGACAAGATTATTAGTTGAAACCTCACATCAGTTCTTACATCGTACTGTAAGAAAAATTCTTCATTTGCCAAATGAAACGAATCCTCAGATGCTTCGGAAGCTAAAGACTGTTCCGAATCGTAGAAATACTCTTCGGAGGTTTCGCAGTCGACGATAGACATCTTCAGTCAAAACACAAGGAAACGCGACTGAGGTGAGCCTCTGACGTCACAAGCTATTAAATTGCGCAATCACCAAGGAACACGTTTTCAGTAATGGCGGACACATTTTACGCGACTTTGGAGCTAAAAAATATTAGGATGGAAGGTTTGTTGTTCAGTTTTCTGGGGAAATATAGACACAACGCGATGTTCTGCGACAGAATTTTCTGGTAGGGGGTATCTTTTGAAAATCTAGAGATGCTCTAATGCAATTTGCTGCATTCTGAAGTACATAAACAGAAAATTCGTGCCGGTTTAAAGCATTATTTTGGACACTGTTATCAGTTGTTCAGTTGCTTAAGAATCAGACCAGCCGAGGCCAAAAAAGAATTTCACATTCCCCTGGCTGTATTTTGTAATGAAACAGTTGGTGAGGTAGAGTTACCGTTAGGTGTATAGTAAAGTAGGGGGGTCCGGGGGCGTTCTCCCCCGGGAAAATTTGAATTTTTCAGGACCTTAGAAACGCTATTTTTGGCCTTCTAGCACTGTTGTTTGCATTATTACAGACGCTGTCACTACCAAACTTAAAGGCAATTTTTTTGGTGACCCCCCCTTTACACACCATATTTTTTCTCATAAAAAATGAACGGTCCCTTATGACAATAATTGTAGCTATGGATAGCTGCAACCTCAGACGTACCTTTCACCTCAAGGAATTTAATCACAGCATCCCCATCGTCGTTATATTCGATATTGTCAACTTCGCCTCCCCCTGACCTTCGTGCATTTTCGAAGTAATTACACACGGCAGCCTCTGTGGTAGAAGGCGAGATACCGCTGACAATTATGGCGATGCCTTATTCGAGTTCCTCTTCGTTTTCTTCAAAATCATCTGGATTTTCGTCCTGCAGCTCTTCAATCACAGCATCCCCATCGTCGTTATATTCGATATTGTCAACTTCGCCTCCCCCTGACCTTCGTGCATTTTCGAAGTAATTACACACGGCAGCCTCTGTGGTAGAAGGCGAGATACCGCTGACAATTATGGCGATGCCTTATTCGAGTTCCTCTTCGTTTTCTTCAAAATCATCTGGATTTTCGTCCTGCAGCTCTTCAATCAGGGACACACCAAGAGACGCGCCACTCAGTTTGTGCGGAGAGTGCTCCACTGTTCTGAAAGCATCTGGAATGGATTGAAAAGCTTCATTCTTTTAGTGAATTGTTACGAATTATTCAGCGTTAGGAAAAAGGAAATGGAACTCAATAACGTTTTCAGTTTTCCATAAGGCCAGGGTTTAGTCATTGATCAGTTAGGCTGAAGCACTCCAGAATAGAACTGGCCTACTGGCCATGAGTCACTGACTTAGTGTGACAAAAAATAAACTTAAATACGTTAATAAGAAACTTAAAATAAGAAATAAAATAAGAAAGTCTGTTCGATAAAATGCAATTCAGTAAAACGTATGTATTAGTTCAATACCTTCCATCCTTGATGCAGAAGTGCTGTCAGCCGTAATCCCCTCTCTACTTTTTCTCCGTCTCGAGTTTACCGGCTTTTTCTGCACATTTAGCGTGAATGGACTGCCCACGATTGAGGTCCCGCCAATCGTGATAGCCTCAGTGAATTCTCCAGGGGTTGTGGGACGGTAAGAAACTGAATAACGTCCATCCTTTAAGTTCGTCACAGAGGTCTTTATGTGTTGTTTCGTTGACGGTGATGAGATTGAAACATTGATTTCGTCAATCTCACTGTAAGTTTTCTGACCCACTGAATCCTTTGTAATTACTGTAAAAGTGTAATCCTCGCCTTTTAAAGCCTCTGTGAGACTCTTCCCTTCTGCCACTGACAATGAAGGCTCGGTGTTGGTGGTGACTAGCTTCCCCGGTACGGAAGAAAAATCATTTGAAACGTACTTGAACCCAGAATAATCCAGCCTCGGGATAAATTCGAAACCGGGTGGTACAGAAAGCTCTTGAAGCCTTTGTTCAATCGCTGCTTTGACGTTTAGAATTTCTGGTAAATTATTTCGAAGAAGAACATCTTCACAAAATGTCAAGGTGTTGTCTATGTCCGTCAGTTTATCGTCCAAGGTTGTCATTTCGGCTGCGAATGCATCTTGAAAAGCTGCTTTCTGTTTAGTCAACCGTTCTGTCACGCTTGCTTCGTGTTGGCGAATCACAAATATGTAGCGTTCAGCGACTCGCTTGACTTCCCTTGTCGCTTGTTCAATGCTGTTGTTTACTTTCAGCGTCTTCTCCTCGATCCAAGAAATCTTTCTGGGTCTTCAAACGAGAGCTGCTTTCCTGAATGTTGCGTATTCTAGTCTCAATTTCGGATTTGTTGTTCAAGGCCTTGTCAAGGCAAATTTTGCACTTTTCACAGAAGAACCTAACTTCGTCTTTGTGTTTTTTGCAAAAGTTTGCTCGTCTAGCGTAATCTTGCACATCGCTTGACTCAAAGTTTCCAATTTCTTTAACATGGTGGCCTTTAAAAAGTTTCCCTTTCTTGTGCACCCCAGCACAGTCACACGAAAAGCAATTGCAGTGAGGACAATAAAACTTCAAATATTTTCCTTCGTCACAGTTTCCACATTGGGGTGAATCGTGATGTCCTTGTCTACTATAAGCATCCACAATTTCAACCAACTGCTTGCAAAACAGGTTAGATGGCAGCCTGCTAATATCGTTGTTAGGACAGTCGGTGAACTGATGACATGTCGGGCAACTTAAACCTCCTTCATGCTGCTGTCGCAACCAAGCTTCCAGACAAGTCTTGCAGAAAGTGTGAAGACATTTTAATATTTTCGGTTCCTTAATTTCACTAAACTGCTCTGGCATACAGAGCATTCCAATTCCCTTTTGACATCGTCAAAAAAGTGACCACTTTGAGCCATCACTGCCAACAAGGGACAACAATTCGTGAAACACGAAACGCCGAAGCCGAAACGGAGCGGAATTGCAAATAACTATTCCCAGAATAAATTCTTACGCATGAACAAGTCTGTCATCAAAGTCTCTTCCCCAGAGCCTAATGCGGGATATATTGACCCCGATCATGATGTAAGCCTCCGGCAACGAGAAGCCATTTCCTTCCTCTTTACCAGAGCCTCTGTCACGGCCTCTTTTATAATTTGTTTGTTTTTTCTTTTATGAGCGGTTGGTAGAAATAATTTTAAAAATTCACCTGTGATCAGGCTCTATTTTGGTCCTCCTGGCAAACCTGAGTTCCCGCGGGAAGCCCAAAATCCCGACCCCTTTTCACCAAAGATACTGGTAACCGAGTTGGGGCAAGCAAGAGGAAGAAACCTGTAACACAGGAGATATTTAGCCTGGAAACCGAGGGCTCCTTCCCGCTTTCTCGAATTTTCAAGCGAAATCATGGCGCAACACAATACTCGTTGACAACTTTTCTTTGCGCTTGCCCGCGCATAGACTGCGAGAAGTCTCTCATTCCGCTCAAGCACAGTCGAGTAAGAGGAACACGCGAGCGGGCGCAAAAATCGCTTGCCGCGTGGAAACGTAATGCACGCGTGATAAACCGCTAGTGTAGTGAGCCCAATACACTAGCGGTCAATCACGCGCGCCTCACGTTTCCAGGCGGCAAGCGATTTCGCGCTCTCTTGACCATCCCTGAGCCGAAAGACAGACTGCTCATACTCTAACCCATGATTAAGACTGGGCTGGGAGAACAACCGTATTTGAAAAGTCATAACCTCCTGATAGGCTCGTTCTTTCGGTGGTTAAAGGGGGTCTTAAAGCCGGGTTGCCTGACAACCCAGATGAACGGCGGCGAGGTGCTTTGAGAGGCAAATAAACCCAAGCCTCGTTTTCTTAGCTTTATCATCAGCCTTGCAGACTGAAAAGGCAAATCGTAGTCAACCATATCACTGCCATTGGGGAATATCCAAGGTCCAGAAAAGTTCAATCCAAGCTGACAACAAATATACGCTTCCAGACAGTGTAACGGCAGCAAGATTAGATGAAACAGACTTCAAACGGTCTCGACCACTAGAAACGAGCAAAATCTGCTCGCCCCAAGGCAAAATATAGCCCGACATGTTAACAGAAAACAAGTTGTCTAACGTAACTTACAAAGTCGTCCCAACTGTCGTCTGGCAGTTCTAATTTATTTATGAAATTACAGTTACACTGCATGATAGCCTTTTTTCAACTGATGCAACAAATCAAAGCAATATTTTTCAGAGATTTCTGTGAACAGAAATTGTATATTAGTTGCCACACTACTTTCGAGCTACCGCCGGAACATGTTGAAATTCAATGAAACCACAAAGACCTTATAAAGGACTTAAAACTGCATTTATGTGAACATTTTATTTCTAATAAAAGCCTACATCAGTCTTTTGACATTTGCACTTGTCTGTATAGAAATAGCTTATGGCCATTAATAGATACGAACAGCGTATCCTTTGATATTCGTTTTGCTACTTTACTGAGGTATCTGGTTTTCCTGGTCGACACCCAAAGAACTTCTTCTTTTGTCTTAGTAATACAACTCTTTACTTTTTTAATTGTTCGGTACTTAATGGTGTAAACTTAGAGATTTGACCTGAATGTGCGATTTTAAGTTCATTCTTCCGCCGCACCACAACTCTGTCCCATCCAAATCTGCACTACCCATATCCTCAACTCTATTAAAAAATCCGATACAAAGCATGTATATTAAACTCATTGTAGTAAACACACAACCTAAAACTATATTGCACGTTGTGAGTATTAAAAAATGCTGTAGACAAGCTTCAGATAGAACTTCCTAAAGGTGTCAAACACCTAGATTGGTAGACTTGCACCAAGTCGCCCTCTCGATCGGCGAGCGAAGCAAGCGGAAATGCGTCGCCAAGCGAAGCGTAGCGCGTCGCCAAGCGACGAGCGCGAGCGAGTACCTAAACCGCGCGTCGGCGAAGGACTTTGTGAAAGTCTACTAGATTGGGAGCATTCTCTCTTTCCCTCAAGGATTGTCGACCGAGAAGCGATACACATGAGCACAAGAATAAGGGGAACGGAATCAACGCGTGGAAACACGCGTGCAAGAACTTCGATCTTCGATAGACGATCCTCGAGGAACAAGGGTAGCTGCGCGTGATGTATATCTAACAACAAACCATGAAACAAACTGATTGCGTACATTTTACGTTTTTCCTTAACGGGTCCTTAAGTTCTTCCTTGATTAGTGGATCCCTTTAGCAGCCAACTCTTCCTTAACTCGCCGCAGGTAGTCTGGGTCGGGATATCCAAACCTTTAACAGAATAATAAAATCATCAATGATGAGACCTAACCGTTTTGCGATCAGTGTTAATGGGAATTTCTAAGGAATAACTGCTAAATGCTCATTGAAATTCTAACAAAGGAATATGCCACAGAAAATAGTGCTTTGCTTTGAAATTGTGGAGGCGCGGTGGTGAAGTGGCTAGCGCGTTGGACTTTCCAAAGAAAGATCAGAGGGTTGCTGATTCAAGGCTTGTTTCTGCATCGAGTCGTGTTGTTTCCTAAGGGAAGAAACTTTACTCCACATAGCCCACGGCTGCACTCAGTGTTCGTTTCAGTGTTATCATTGTGAATTATACCCCACAGGGTATTTAATCCGTAACAAAATTTTAAAAAGAAATGAAAGACGATGTTTTAATGTGGCTTCACTTTAATGTTGCTCAGTAGCAAGGTTAAGAAATGTAACACAGAAGCAAACACTAGTTGAGTTAGAAGTGAAGAAACACTTGTGACCGCAGCTACACTCACCAGTGAACCCTGCTATATCTCCTTGAATTTTCTGTCACCCGAGTAACAAGAACTGAACGTTAAATGTTGAAAACCGCGTTTCGCATACAATTTGTAATTCAATCCCAGTGGGTATTGAGTTACAACAGAACACTGAACTATCACTGAGTGCGACCACAACCAATTTCTCCCTCCACCCAGTTGTATAAAAGGATACCGTTAAAAAAAATCCTGGAGAGGCCCCAAGATGGACTAGCATCTTATCCAGGAGGGAAGCAATAATACTCCTAGTTGCTTTATGCCACAGAAACCGAAGTGTAGAAAGAAACACTCGTGTGGGCCGCTTAGGGCCTGTGTGGGTGTTTTGACCTACCGACCTACCTTGAATTGAAATTACCTTGTTACTGACAGTAAATATTCTTACCCATAAGGACCTCCATATATGTTAGTCTTGTGATGAATATCATTCCATGTAATTTGATTTGTGAGCCCAGTTGTACTTGAAGTCCCAACAGTAAACACCAATCGCGCGTCAAAGGCTCTCCTCAAAAGCTGCAGCACTTCTCGACCTTCACGTGTATCCGGCAGATAAGCAGTACGTGACGTGCCGTCATAACGTTGCCCAGGGTTTGGATGTTCTTTGCCTTGAACTCCCGGCGGAAAGCGATACGGGATAACAATCGCGCCACACCCTGCAAAGATGCAAAGAGTGGAGCGTCCATGTCAGTAACGTAAGGAGTTCAGTAATACAAATGAATTCCGTTTCTCTTAAAGTAAAAGGCTACGATGCGGGTGAAACCTGTACCCTGAAAGCATCCGCGCAAGGAACTACGGGTTCTGCCATGTAAACAACAATAATGGTCTCCACGATGTTGCCTTGCTTCAGGACATTTAATATTGGTAATCGTTTTGTAGTTCCCTACACAATTCTAACTGAGGGTGAAACGGTGATCAGCGGTGTTTGAGAATCACACACTACAGAAACAGCTCACAAATAAAATTAAACAGACCCGGCCAAAACACACACGGTTGTACGACCAACCGTAACACGTCTGACGTTCCTCGTACATACGACGTAATGCCTCAACTTATGTATGACGAACGCCTGACGTAAGAATGGGTTGTACCAACTTTACGCCTGGAGTTCTTCGGACGTTCTTTAACGTCCAAACACGTGCTACTTACGGTCTTCCAAGCCGTGAACCCCTACCCTGCATTCTGACTCTCCACCTGCAACTGTACTAACCAAGGTGCACAACCAAGCAATATACTCTATAGTGAAGACGTTGCGTCATGCACCCAGGGAACAAGACCCATTCTACATTGTATTTAATTGTCAAATTATTATTTTGTCGAGCTGAAAAACGTCCCAAATCAGGATACGCTACGTAATCAAGGCAAAATATGGACTGAGGGCCTCACAGTAGGACCACAGCATCTTTTTCACATCGAAAGTAACTTAGAGGGAATAGATTTCAAGGCCATTACTGGGATTACAAAGAATGTAAAAAATAATCAAATACGAGACCAACTTATATTTCCTTTTTCTCACAGTATTGCAGTTGGCACCAACATAGCTGTAACAAGCCAGGACAGGGTAAAAAGAACATAGAAGGCACTTGGCCCATCCCTTGGCTTGTTTTTGCTTGATTGGCTAGAGACAATAACAACATCAGCTGTAGAACTTTAAACAATTACCTCCGTAACCTGGAACACTTCGGTGTCGTTCAAAATGAAATGTCATCTCTCCTGGAGGCTGGGTTCCTTGAAGAACACCCTGAGGTTCTTGACATACTGGGCACTTGTTGCTCACGTCTAAGGCTGATTGAAGGCATCCTGAACAGAACATGTGCTTGCACTTCAAAGCTCGTGGATTTGTTATAGTATCAAGACAAATGGGGCAATCTACGGAGACAAAAATAGAACATGAAACTGAGGAATGCCAAAAAGAAAACTAGGCCCAGTTTTCCGAATATTGGGCATCTCTGTCGATAAACTAAACGCCGATAAATTTTATTTAAACTGCACAGATAAAAACACTCGCTTAGGGGAGTCAGAAAACACAGCAACTCGTTCGCTCAGCCTTGGTCATTTTTTTAAAGAAGGTCTTAGAGCTAAGGTGTTATTCTGTTACTGATATCCCACTCTCGACTATAGGAGGCAATGCTTCTAGTTGCATCATGCAGTGAATACCATATATATCAGCAAAGGGAAAAACGCTAACCCTGGCTCTAATCTGACACAAACAACTCTTAATTTACCTTCATCCTTTTTGTCTGTCTTGCCCCCACGAGGGACAGAAAATCCCGCCTTTCCTTCAGGACCTCGTGGCTCGTCACCTTTCGGCGTACTCGCATCACCAGTACCCGTATGTCTCTTCACTGCGCCACTGTACGAGGCATCTGGAGAAGTGGAATGACCAGAAGCACTTAAAGGCTGATCAGTATTAGCAGAACTGCCAAAGGAAGTGTGGTGGTGTTGGCGTGCTTCAACGTCACGCGGGTTCGTCGTTGAACGATTGTTGCTAGCCATATTTCTGTTGCGGTTTTTACCGCGATTCGACCTCGACCCGGGAGAGCTGCCGCCTTCTGCCCCAGTTGGTGAAAAACGAGTCAAGCCCTCTCCAGTTGTTTTCTTTTCGCAGTTATTACCATACCTGGCCATAAACTCCTTTCTAAAAGCCTGCACTGTGATATCATCTATGTTCACAAATCTAATGTCAGTGATGGTCTTCTTCTTCGGGTCACCTTGTCTAATGAACTCGTCTACAGCATCAAACATGACTTCGGCGCAGACGTGTTTTGGAATGCCATAAATACCGGAACCGATGGCAGGTAAAGCTATAGAGGTCATGTTCAGTTTTTGAGTTTCAAAAAAACTGTTGAGACAGGCCTGACGAAGAATCTTTTTGCTATTCACCGATCCCAAGTCCAACCACTTTGGTCCGACAACATGAACAACCGCTTGACAAGGCAGTTTTCCAGATTTCGTGATAACTGCATCTCCATCTTTTAGCTTGCTACCACGCTGCTTTATGATTGCCCAAGACTCTTTCTGGATTGATTGACCTCCCTTGTCGAGAATGGCCTTGGCGACGCCCCCAATGTGATCGAGTTCCCTGTTGGCAGCATTCACGATGACATCAACTTTTTCATTTGTAATGTCTCCTTTGTAAACAGATAACTTGACTTTCCCTAGAACAGAAAAGAAACACAAAGTTGTAAACTACTACACGATACTTCATTGCCAAGGTTAGGTTTAACTACGCTGCTTTCCGATAGGGTCGATCGAATAGCCCTACCCAGGGCTTACCGGGGCTTCTCATTAATTTCCAACTAGATTCTCTCTCAGTAATAAAGGGCAATACCAAGTACAGAGGTACAGACCGCTACAAGAGAAAGAGTCAGAATGGGGGGTGGTGGTGGTAAAAGTCACACTCGAAAGCTCAAAAGTCAGTCAAAGCTCATATTCAGATTCATACATACATAGTACCTGCTACCTGAATAACCGGTAGGGTGAAATTATGATAGCCTACAAAAAAGGAGGAGCAAAGAGAGCAACGGCAGAGGAAGCAACACTGATGGCTTTGAAACTGGCCACCAAACACAGTTTACACCTAATTGCAATAACGTTGTCATATAAAAATGAAAAAAGGGAAAAAAATACCCAAATAGGAATAAATTAGGTACGCTAACTACATTGAGGGAATTGCTGTGACGAAGGGTAAGGCTCAGAAGGTCTTTTAGGTGGCCAATTTAACTTGTTTCAACTCATGGTCATTTGATATCAAATTGAAGTATCACACCGTCGTCCATAATTGCTTTGAGAATTATGAAGATCTAAGAATGTAAGTTGCATGGCTAATTAATTCCTATTTGGCTTTTTTCTTTATTTTGTTTTCCACTTTTGACTTTTTTCCACTTTTTTCCACAACGTTATTGCAATTAGGTGTAAACGGTATTTTTACTTTTTCTTTGCCTTTTTTTGAGCGGTCGTATCGACAGCGTAAATTTATACGAAGGATAAGAGTTTGAGATTCCAGAAAATGGTCGTTGGTCGCTTTAACAAGTTGGTCGGATCAACGAGATTTTCAAAAAGAAAATTTCCATGCTTTTGTTTGCACCGCAAAAAAAGTAGTTGGAATAACGAGGCCGTCGTATTTACGAGGTGGTCGTAAGGCGTGGTTCTACTATGGGCGGCCTCTCGGGTTCAAAATAAGACCGAAAGTTGTGTTTTGCCAATTGCTCATTGGAACTTCCACTTTTGACGTGGCTGATGCATATCGTCAGGTTCTTTCATTTCCTAAATGACGCATAAAAATGATGGCCGAGTAAAAATTACAATCTGGGAAATTTTTGCTTGTCATGCGTGCAAAAAGTTCTCAAAACAAAAGTCATTCTTTCTTCTTTAAAGTGACTTTTAAAGGCTTGTTTGCGATCAGAAACTGGAAAGCGTAGACGTAACATCTGAGATAATTTCCTGTGCACAATAAGACGGCAGATGGTTTAACTCATTGCAAGCAACTTTATGGGTAGCAAAGCAAACACCTAGGATTGGTAGTTCTGGGAGGGTGCCTGTTCACCGTCTACCCCATTTAGGTTTGAAGTCGACCCAAACAGCCTAAAGTAGACTGCAATGTAGACACTATACCCAGCAACCCTGTTATAATTTTTCGACCTTCGCTGGAGGCATCTTGGGAGTAGGGAGCTCTTCTCCAACCACTGATTCATGGCTTGCAACGGCCACCTTGTCTGCAACACGGCGGGTCCTACGGACTTTCCGGCACGTTGCACCAATGTTAATTCACGAGTGAAACGCACTGGGGGGCTTATGCAACAGCTCCCTACGTGCACGCAACTACATGGCAAGGCTTTTTAGTAATAAACTTTCTTCTGCGTCTGATGTGATCGCAAGGGACGTTTTTACTTTTTCGTTCAGGCAGTAAAGCCTTTTTCAATAGATGATTTCAAGGACCCTTCAAGAGTCACGGCGATAATGTTTTATGTGATCGCTGAAATTTCTGCCTTGTACAAAAATAAATCAAAAACAATCAAAATAATGATACTTTATGGTTTCAAATGATCTACAAATTACTAATTGTTTTCCTTTTTTGTTTTCGTTTACTAACCTAAGGAGGTCTCTAACTTGTTGCCTGGAGTTTTGGAACTTGTGGAGCTCGAGTACTCATGTGGATCGACATCCATATCCTCTTCATCGTCTTTTGGTTTCTTGTGTCTTGCATTTTCATCTATGGCGTTGTTTGTTTCCCTCTTTATCTCTACCCCTTCCTTCTCCAGATACTTCAGAGCGTCCTCGATGTGGCGTGCTTCTCCGTACAGCTCCCAGTGTCTTTGATCCTTGCTCCTTTCTACCGATATTGGGAAATTTTTACCCATTTTACTTATTGCCTGACGAGCCTGAATAACGCGTGACTCGCTTTTAAGGGAAATACGCTCCATTTTCACGAGCTGGTACATTTTTTGATACAGACTGATAAAACGGTTGCAAGCCTCCTCGTATTCTTCAACACAGCATGCATGTTTGGGCTTCACCCTGAATTTGCTTCCTTCGGCCATTCTGGGTATCTCTACTTGGCATTTGGCTTCAATGTCTTTGAGGTCTTTCTCATACGCTTTGATAAAAGCTTTAACAATCTTCGGCTCAATCTCAAAACTCTGAATTTCCGGGAATGCAGAAGAGACTGTGTCATTATCGATTTTGTTGGCTCCTTCAGGTGGGCGATCGCGACTTCCTTCTTTTGCGGCTACCACTGCTTGACTGTTTTGGTCAACATCTTCCTCGTTATCATCCTCGTCATGGAGTTGAGATTTGCTGTCTTCACAGCTCAGAGATCGATGTGCTTCTCTCTTTGTTTCACTGAGTACTACGATTCCATTGGATTGATGTACTCTCTGTTGCAAGTAGGCACGAGACTCCTCCACCTGTTTGAAAGTTCCTGACAAGATAAAATTCTCGCTACATTCAATCCACTTGACACCAGTTTTTGCCGCGATTTCGTTCAAAAGAGCCTCAGTTTGTTCTCGTGAGAGATACTCCACAAATTCCAGGCAAAGCTCTGCTGATACCAGTTCAAACACCTGAAACAAAAGCAAGTATATAAGTTGGACTTAAGACAAAACACAGCTATAGGAGCTTAACGTTCTCGATTCCTATTTCCACTCCTGTAGTACCAGTTCACACGCTGAAACGTGATACTTGTAGACAAAACCCTGTGAAATAACTATCACTTCGGTGGACGCCTCTGGGATCCAAACCCAGCAAAAAAATTTCAGGCCTTCAAAGACCTCCTCCCCTACTTCCTTTGAAATCCTGACCCTCTATTCAAACACCATTACTTAATTAAGTGAAATTCTGTCATGACGGTGCGCTAATGTTTCTCATTTATAAATAAGTCAGTCAACATCATTACTTCAGTTAGAGTTGAGAGGTTGCAATTTTCGCCAAGGGAACTCCACTTTGTTCGACACAGCAGGGGGGATTCAAAACAACCAAGTTCAAAATAGCCAGAAATAAATGACTGCAAAATTAAGCAAATCTGCAAGGATATGAGTTTCAGTTTGAGATATTAAGGGAATTCAAGATAACCAGTGCTCTAGAAAGTGGTTTATCTACAGTGTAAGTCAAGTAACAGCTAAACATAGTACAGTTTTCAAACGATCATGAGTGAACGTAAAACCAAAACCAAAGTAATTACGCCGACCAACCACAACAGACACAAACAACATGATGAACCAATCAGAACTCAGAGCAAATGCTCGTAATTAACGTAAAAACTCGTACGTACAAGCCACAGTTGGTTTTGGTTTTATCGTCTTATTGGCTGAGAAAGAGGCGTGAGCGTTTTTAACCAATCAGAGAGTACAGTATTAAAAGCAAAACAAAAGTAACCACGACTTTACTTTCGACAGTAAATTAAAAAATGCTCTAGACTTTAAGTACCTCAAAGTGTTTATCACTTTTTAGCATTCTGTCCAAATATGGCTCCACCATTAAAATCACTCCTTCAAATTCCTGTTTATGCTGTAAAGCTGACATCGCGACTAGAAGCACACAAGCAGACAATTAAACACAGCGTATTTAATTTTAATACAAAACTTGACCATGCTTGTTTGTCTCCAGCCATTTAATATGCAGTAGCATGAAAGATCAGTATATTACAGTTCACATGTCACTTGCTATTTATAAATAGCAAATACATTGGAAAAGGGAATTGGGAAGAAGATAGAACATTTCCTCACACAAAGAATTCTTTTTTCATTTATTTATATACTTTTTTTGTTGATATGAAGTGAGATAAGATATATACAGTAAACGGTTTGAACCCAGGAGTCATACATCATAAGTCGATCAATTAGTATGATTCCTCCGGGTGAGTGCATTCCTGAGAAGGACTGATTACATTGACTGACGTTACAACGACCTGGGCGGAAATCATGAATGCTGTTTTCTGCTTAGGTTGTCCAAAGGTCAGTCTATGTCATCACAAACGTCCTTTCTCACGACTACTGTACATGCACTAACCCGGACAATCATACTTCACTGTCTTTATGATAAGTTATGTAGCGATTGAGAACTTTGCATCACACAAAGCAGAAATAAATACAGGGATGAGTAGAAATCGCGTAAAAGAAAGAATACTGAAGTGACAGTATTCAGGAATACCACAGCAAAACGAAACAAAATTCGTGCCGCGTGCCTATGAGCCCCTTGCGTGACTTACCAATTGCCTACGCACGGCTGGGAAAGCAGTGTGCTAATTGGAAAGAGCATAGACACATTTAAATCAACAATTTGATTTAAATACCAGGCTACTACAAATACACTACTGCTTAATAGCATACCCTACCCCTTGCCTCGTCATAAACTAATAACAAACTTCGCCTGAACAAACATTTTCAGTGAAGCTTTACCCGGAAACTTACTAAAGAACTTATGTTAGCCTTGCATTATGAAAGGAATGCGTATTGGCAATATCTATAACTGTATTTTCTAATACATGAATTTTTGAAACTTTACAGTATACCCTTGTTGCGAAAAACAAAAAGATGCATGTTCGAAAGCGAAACAAAAACAGCCGGCAATGAAGGAAGAGCATGATTTGCATATTGTGTTGTTCATGGAGTGGGTGCGTATTACACAAGAATAATAAAATCAAGTATAACTCCATATATCTGCGCCAGTTAGCCAGGAATATTTTGAAAATATTTTACCTTCAGGGTTGTCGAATGTTATTACCGCGGTCCCCTGCTTACTGACTGTGATACTTTCGATATCCCCGCCACCGTTTTTCTTACGCTGGAAATGAATAATTAGATCTTCCGACTTTGTTGTCGTTTGAAACCCTGTCACAAATATGCTTCGAGAAACACTCGTCGGATTGATGTCACAAATCTCCTCTTCAACTCGAACAACTACTGAGCCAGCCGTTCTTTCGGTTCTTGGGGCGTTTGCAGCCATGTTAGCTCAATCTTCGATACGCGATGTGAAAAGAATATAATTATTGTGACAACTGGTTTTCTAAGAAAAACGAAATTAAAAGCGGAAGTGACCTAATCATTTCCGGGAATCCCCGGCGATTTTAAACCTAATTGTAACTCATTTTAAAAATGGAAACGTTGAGCACATAAACGCTCTTCTATATTTGGTTCTTACCTCGATAACAAGCATTTATTATTTTATAAGGAATTAGATGAGAAAGGAAGGCTGTTTATAATCGCCGATTGTGTCACAAACGACAAAGCCGGAAGTCAGGAAGTTCGCGACATGTATTTTGGTTCCAGTCTCACGCCTTCCTCTTTCTGGGAACTGTAAACTGTACGGCAGTCGGTCAATGTTGCAGTTTTGGAGGTTTCGTGGATAATTTCTACCAAAATGGCGAATTTAATAGACCGATTTCTGTCGCATGGACCTGAGAGGAAGGCTCTTACTGCAGAGCAAGCGGCAAGGAGCGTGGTGGTATTGAATATTCCACAACAAACTACAGCCGAGAACATTGTTATACATTTTCAGCGGCAAAAGAATGGCGGAGGAGAGATCGATCATGTACACATTCCCGAGAAAGGAACGGCCGTCGTCACTTTTGAAAGCAGCGAAGGTTTGTCAGTATAGCTAACGTGGTATGAATCGTTATTTGCACGAATGCTAACAAAGAGATTTCATCGTAGAGAGTTTCACTTTCGCCGAAACTTACTTCCGCCTTCAGTGTTGTGATCGAAGGAAAACCATCTCCCCTTTACGAACAATCGTCCCACGGACCGGAAATCTCGCGGTGGTTGATGCTTTTTACTTGTTTGTTTGTAAATGTTTTACTCGGGAAAATGTTTTAATTTTTTTCTGAAAAGGGAGTTTTGTATTTTATTTCACCTGATCATGACCATTATGTTTCTCTTCGTTAATCGACAACGTAGTTTTATCTTATTCTAAAGTTTTTTTCTGATGTCAGTCTCTCCTCTCACGAACTTTTCACATATAAATCTCGTTTTTCCATTACTCGTGTCTCTTGTTGGGCTGATAATTGAAAGCATCTTCTTCTTAACCACTCACTCTTACGTTTGAACCTATTATGTGGTCTACATTTTCAAGAGGCATAGACGTCTTAGGGGTATTTACATGAGACCGGGACGAACTCAGACCGGCATGAGTTCGTATCGGTCTCCATATATTTCTTTGCTCGCATTTAGACGAGACCGGTCTGAAATGAACTCAGAACGGTCTGACTTCGTCTCGGTCACTGGACCGAGACGAGTTAGTTTCGTACCGGTCTGAGTTCGTACCGTTCTCATGTAAACGGAAACGAATCTCAGACCGGGTCCTGGTCTAATATGTTCCGTCTTTTGGTTCATCATTTTTTGCTGTTTCTTAGCAATGATAGCATCACTATTGCGGAAAACATAGTCGATAACATAAGGAAACAAAACGTAGAAAGTAGTATCAATTGAATATATGCTTGCGTTAATGCTTGCAGAGAGTGCGCCATTCTTAGATACAGCACAGTATACGGGCCGCCCAATGAGCGAGTTCATGATATTTTTCTGTCGTCAGTAAATTCTACGGTTGTCTATTTGGCGTAAATTGTGTGCCAGTTGGCTTATGACATGTTAAATAATCGAATTATGAAGGTTATTTAGCTCCAACATCTGTTTTTGAGTTCGTACCGGTCTCATGTAATCCGTCGACCAAGCATTTCGTCCCGGTCTCATGTAAACGGCTGCAAAATTTTCGTACCGGTACAAGTTCGTACCGGTCTGAGTTCGTCCCGGTCTCATGTAAATACACCCTTAGTTTCGTACCGGTCTGAGTTCGTACCGTTCTCATGTAAACGGAAACGAATCTCAGACGGGGTCCGGGTCTGATATGTTCGTTCTTTTGGTTCAACATTTTTTGCTGTTTCTAAGCAATGATAGCATCACTACTGCGGAAAACATAGTCGATAACATAAGGAAACAAGACGTAGAGAGTAGTATCAATTGAATATATGCTTGTGTTAACGCGTGCAGGGAGTCCGCCATTCTGAGATACTGCACAGTATACGGGCCGCCCAATGAGCGAGTTCACGATATTTTCTGTCGTCAGTAAATTCTACGGTTGTCTATTGGCGTCAATTGTGTGCCAGTTGGCTTATAACATGTTCAATAATCGAATTATGAGGGTTATATAGCTCCAAGATCTGCTGTTTTTAAGTTCGTACCGGTCTCACGTAATCGACCAAGTATTTCGTCCCGGCTGAGTTCGTCCCGGTCTCATGTAAATACCCCCTTAGATACATTACGAATTTTGTCTAGATGGCCGGTGTCAATTACTGTAGGCTTTATAAGAATCAATGGACCATAATTCATTTGATTCTACGTATATACGAATAGATAAATTTAAAGAATCTACAACTGCTCGTAAAGCCCACATTGTTAGCCCAGACCATATGCATCGAAGCTCTAATGAGGAATTAGACAGAAAGCCTCCCTAGAAGCGGTCGAAACGTCACGATCCACATCAAAGTGACTTCCTTAGTACGCCTTTAGCCCTCCAGCAGCAGAAATAATTTTTCGTTTTCGTCTGCAAAATTTCATTAACATTTATGGAATTTTATTTTGGTGAAGGAATTTCCATTTCAGTTATTTGTTTCTTCCTTAGTGAGGTAAATGTGTGAAATGAAATTCAATAGCGTTTTGAGATTTTCATTTTCGTGTTGTGGATAGTCTTTTCTAAACGAAAATGCTTTCTGTTAATGAAGAGCAAAAGATGTAGAAGATAGTTGTCACGTAAAGTTTGTTAATTCTTGCGCCAATAAATACGTCAGAAATAAAAAGCCAAATACGGGCTGCCTTTTGGTTTGGGCTGGAGCTCCTGACTTGGGTGATCTAGCTATCAACATTATCTTAACTGTTTTAATAAAGCAGGTTTGAAGACTCAAAGCAGCCACACATAATAACAAACGCTGCGTTCCATGAGGGGGCAGGGGAAGTACCTTAAGATATGTTGAATAGCACCATCCCTACCCCCCCCCCCCCCTTTATTGCCCCCGCAGGGTTGTGGCCCAGAGACCAAAAACCCGAGAAGACAGAATTGAAATCCCCGTGTAGTCACGGAAAATTGTTGTATACCAGATGAACTTGAACAAAGCGAGGCGCGCAAGGTAGTCTTGGGAAACCGCAATATTTACACAAGCTAAATAAAGCGAACTGCGGACGTCAAATAGATTTTACAAGGCCTGGGTAAACGCTACAGACCCGTAAATGTTGTTTTTAAATGCTGATTTGCCTTTCAAAATTTTTTTAACTGATCGTGTGATCCAGATTTCTTTGATTTTTGCAATTTTGTCCACAAAGCGGCTCCAATTTTGATCAACCGGTCGCCATTAAGTCATGTGAAGTGTCTGCAAAAGTTACATGCGTGTGGCCATGCGTACAAGAAAATCTAGAGTTTTTCTCTACTAAAAGTAAATGTACTGTCTATTTGAATAAAATGTTGGCTGGAAAACCTTGTCGATTATTCTGTCTATTGGTGGGGTTTAAGAAGCAACGCGACGTTTTGTAAATTTGATATACGACAAAATGGATAAACTAAATACAAAGCGTGAAACACAAATAGACAGGTCCAGTGTAGTTGACATTCCCTGGGTAAAGACCTTTCAACAAACTTTAATTGTTGCCTTTTTGCATTTTTATAAACATTTGAAAAAATTAACCGTTTCAGTTGTGCAAGTCTTGACGGCAATATATTGTTTGTGCTTATTTTACCTTGCCATTATAGATAAAATAACAGAAAAAGTGGGGGCAGCTGTAGTGACAGCTGTTACTAGTCATAAGAGTTGGAACGGACGGTTATCTACTAAAGGAAAACTTCATGTTTCTAACGTGTCTCGAAGAACAACGCAATAAAGGGAAGAGTGGTTGCTGGCTGAGGTTCTAAATACGTTTGACGTTCAATGTTTGTAAAGGTAACACGGAATGTAAGTATACGACGTCTTTTTCAATGCCCTATTCCTAAAAAAGGTTCTTTTTGTTTTCTTTGTCATACCTTATACAGTGGCCAAGAACGTCCTGAAGCATTGTCACAAACTTGAAGGATCAGAATTGAAGCTTCAGCGGTTCATTCCAAGAGAACCTCCTGAGGTAAATGAAGGAAGACTGATCAAGCATGAATTTTCCCTTTTTCTTTGGAACCATTCTTTAGAAAGGTTTTGAATAAAATATTCAATCTTATGCAATACATGTGTCAAATTGAATGATTAACAGGTTGCATAGTGATTATTCTGTTTGAAAGAAAAAAGCACGCACCCTTTTAAGTCTTACTTTATCAGTATCTGTTAACACCACGTTAGCGTTTTCAAACCAGCTGGGCTACCGCAGTAGATGCGAACAAAGGGAATGTCTTCATGAACATTCCATGTTTCCGTATGCTGCTTATCCCGTGTCATGTTAGATGCCCTCGCCCAGCATTTTATAAGATTTCCAAGACAACTTGCAGCAGTGAGTCACCTCTTATTTCCACATTTGTCTGGAGGGAAGCACAGGTAGTGAAAGATAGTTTCCCATACTTAGCACAAGAGCTATATTAGCTGGCCGTCAACCTAACACTAACCAAAATGCAAAGGTACTTTCTTTTGTTACAATAAGTTATCATTAATAGTACTATCAGTTCACGTCAACCTTTATTCGTAGGTTTTTCAGCAAGTAAAGGCCCGTGTAGACTTGTCTAAACTCCACCTGCCTCCTCTAGAAGCAAAGAACATTCTCGATACTCTAAAGGAAAACACGCAAGTGGCGCATAGCAAGGGATCCAAGAATCTTATTTTATCTGGGACCTTCAGCCAGATTGAAGCTGCACACAAACTTCTTCAGTTCCTTATTAGTGCTAAAGGAGGGAAAGGAAGCGTTTATTATGGTGGTAATATAACAAAGACCCAAGGGAATTCTTCCCGTGGCTTGGATGAACTGTCCAGTGTTACTGCTAACATCACAGAAGCAAGCAGCTTTGAAGTCCAACCGCAGTTCATGAAACTACTGAAACGGGTGCGCAAGACAAATCTTCAAGACATAGAAGAAAATTTTGGAGTGGTAATTATTTGGAATGACAACGCATCGCAGGTACGCATTAATCCAGGGAAAATGTCAAACGGACAGAACCGTTTTCAAGAAGGATGTGATGCCTTCATTGACCTCTACCAGAAATTCCATCCGAACATAGGGCGAGAAGTAGTTGAACTCCCAGATGAAGCAAATGGTGCACTTGTTTTCGAGGCAGTTAGCTTTGTCCAATCTAAAACTCCTGTGATCGTTGAAAAAGTAGAAAACAACTTAGTGGTCTACGCAGAGAAAGCTGTCATTAGCAGTTCCGTACATACCTTGAAGGAAAAGCTTGGATTGACGAAGGATGGCAGCAGCAGAAAGACCAGACGCGGTCATGGAAATAAGAATCGTGATGCTCATGAGGATGACGACACCCAGCAGGATGGCCGATTTAAACTGCCGAAGCAGTTAAATCAAGTCCTGAATAACGGCGTGAACATTTCATTACACCAAGGAGATATAACTGATGAGCGAGTGGATGCTATTGTCAACGCAGCTAACGAGTGGCTTCAACACGGTGCTGGAGTGGCTGGTGCCATAGTGAGCAAAGGGGGTTATGAAATACAGGATGAATCCAATTGGATAACCAACCGGCAAGGACCGCTTAATGTAGGTGAAGCTGTTTATACCAGTGGAGGCATTCTTCCTTGTCGCTACGTGATACACACCGTTGGTCCGAGGTGGAGGGAGCATGGAAGACAGAAGAGCATATCCCTCCTTCATCAAGCTTGTATGAAAAGCCTCCGTCTTGCAGCGCAATTAGAGCTTTCTTCCATTGCTCTTACAGCTATCAGCTCTGGTATTTTTGGTATGCCCAAAGACATCTGTGCTCAAGTCATGTTTGAAGCTGTGGAGGAGTTTAGCTCAAGTAAGGAAGCCGAATTTAGTACTCTCCGCGATGTGCGCATCGTCATCATTGATGAACCAACGATGAGTATCTTCCATGAAGAGTTTGTGAAACGGTACCGTTCCAAAGAGTGGTTGCAAGAAACAGTGACCCACCAATTGCAAGAAACTTCTGTGAAGACAAACGAAAAGAAAGATCTAAGTCAGTCCAACCGGGATGATTCACTTGCTCCAGAGCAGAACAACGATAACCATGCATCCCATGGAAAACCAAAACAACACCGACGAAATGACGCTCTAAGCAATGACGCTCGCCGAGACAAGGAGAACAGCGATCATTCAGACGTGCCAGATGATATCAAAAAGGTGAAACTTTCCAACCAAGCCACTGAAAATGCAAAGGAAGCCAATCCACCCACCGATATCGAAAGGCCAAAGTTGCAAGGAAATGAAACAAAGGGAGCACTAAAAGACAATGATTCTGCTTCCGTTGATATTTCATATAAGGTGAATAAAAGTACCGCTCCTAAAACAATGCCTGGTAGAGGAAGAAGCAATCTGGCCGCAACATTTCAAAAATCACCCGGAGAGGTTAAATCCACACCGACTGAAAGCAACCCATTGCAAGGGAAGAGTGCTAATGCTGGAAGAGGTTTGACACCCAAAACTGCCATAAACACAACTTCACCACCTGGTCGTACTGTTACGGAAGAGGGAAAAACTTTTGCGACACAATTCGGTGATCGCGTGAATAACGATCAGAGGACTGATGTCGCGAAGTCCGTCGGAAAAAAGAACGAGGCAGAAAGAGTTGAATCTAGGGGCACGTCTTTTCAGGAAGAGAGCCAAGCGAAAGAGCCTGAAAGTAAGCAACAAAATATTGACGGAGAAAACTCGAATAAAGAATCCCCCAAGATGAGCCCAACAGATCACAAAACAGCAAGTCAATCACAGTTTACCCAAGATCACTCGTCTGTAAACAAATTGCCACCTAAAGAGACGGTGACAGACGTAGTTAAAACCATGAGGGAACCCGCTGAGAGATCTGGAAATGATGATGAAGGTGTGAAACACCCCAACGTTGAACATACGGAGAACGTGAAGTCAACTGCTGATCAGTCCAGGGAGGATCAGACCAATAAGGAAGATAAGAAAACACCAGAGTCGTTAACCGAAGGAGCAAGCAATGAAGGAGCGCCATCACAAGATTTACTGGCTTCTGAAACCACGAAAGGAGAAATTCAGACGATGACCGAAGGTTCAGCAAAAAATGAGTCACCTGTACGCTCTCCACATTCTAATTCATCTGATAACCTAGATTCCTCTCAAAGTGTGAATAAAAGTGCTCAAGACAAGGTGGGAGCAAGACAAGATGTCAAGGACACAAAGGGCAATCCAAGTGGAGGCTCTGATTCAGGTACATAAAGAGAACCTAAATCTCTTGGGCTCATATAGTCCTGTCTTGTAAAATAATAATATAATAATAATATATTTAGGGGCATTTTACATAGTCTTAATGCCCTTACAATAAAAAAAATTACAATACATAGAATAAATCCTAGAGAAACAAACTAAGAAAACCTAAACGTTTTATATGTAGAAAACTATAAACTATTCTATATGTAGAAAACTATTAACCATTCACAAATTGAAAAGATAGGATTTAAGTTGTGACTTAAAAGTGCTTACAGATTTACAGTTACGTAATTGTAAAGGAAGCGAGTTCCATAACTTGGCGGAGGCAACAGAAAAAGACCTATCCCCGTATGAATTAGTAGAACATTTGGTGACCGATAAGTAATTACAGCTTGAAGACCTTAATGTTCTAGTTGGCTGGTATCGAGAAATTAGTTCGGATGTGTAAACAGGAGACTGTCCATTTAGCGCCTTAAATGTCATCAAAAGTATTTTAAAACTCATACGCTTGTGAACCGGAAGCCAGTGCAAGTTACGAAGTAAGTTACGTTTCCATGTGATCTTGTCACTGGGCGACTTATAGCTTTGCACTACCATGCAGTACAGTAACCCATTATTAGCTAGACAGGCTCTGTATGTGAAACGCGTCGCACGTTTAGTTTCACACTGCTAGGTTATTACATTAGGCCGTTCATTTTCACTGCACTGTATAGACTTAACGCAATTGACGTAAATACTCTTTCGTTGAAAAGCTACTTTTAATTAATAAAAAGAAATGCTACATTTTTTTCCTACCAAATTGAGTGTAGAACATGGGTTGATATGCAACTCGGTTTCGTGAAATATAAAGTTCAATTTATCACGAAGGTACCTAATTACAGTACTCTTTTGAACGGAGAACACTATAATCAGCCCGTTATACTGGTCAATTTACAACAGGTCCATCGCCGCCTAATGAGACGCACAAAAGCCGTCAAACAAGCGAACCAATCTGCTCGATGTGCATGAATTTAAACAACGATCAAGTTTACCCATCGCAGTGTGGACGTGATCACTTCTTCTGCACAACGTGTATTAAAGCCTTTATCGAGAAGACTGGAATCTGTCCACAGTGCCAGGCCGAGAATCTTTCCCAGGGAAACCAGCCCACTGGAATGATGACTTGGATTACGGCGACACAGGGTTCACTGCCCGGGTACGAGGATTGTGGAATTATTATCGTGTACTTCAAGTTACATGGAGGAATTCAAGGTATTTTGAAGTTCACTGTTACTGGTCACTCCTTAGAGTGAAGGGAAGGGGGAGTGATCGATGAAGGATCCTGCTGGAGTTTGTTTAATTCAGTCTTCAGGTTACCTGCATACCAGTTCCCTCTGCTCCCCCAGATTTTTTGCCGTCGATTGCTTTAGTGCCATCGTATACAGCTATTTCAATTAATTAAGGTTGTCGGATCCATGACAGGTTACGCGACAAGACCGAAAGGTAATGGGGGTAGCTGTAAACGAGTCTTGATTTCGCCATTGGCAGAAGCTGGTCAGGAGCTTTGAATTGCCCCCCGTCAGTCATTCCTAGTCCTAGTGCATCTCTCGGTGCAGGTCATGAATGGGAACCATCTTTTTGTCAACAATTACGATTCAGGTTTTAGTTTTTCAGTTGTCAGTACTTGCTAAAGGCAAAAAAATCATGTTCCGTTGTTCAGAAAGTAGTTTATCTCCTTCCAATGTCCATACTATGCACGTGCCACCGCGCACGTGCGGCACGCGCATCCATATATTTTAATTACATATGTCTGCTGTTTTATCCAAGAACACGAAAATATCAGTAGCATGATCAAAGATCTCGCTTTATAAAAGAGTACACTGGTTGACAATCGTTCTTTCAGGTCCTACACTTTTTGCCGCAAAAAGCCGTCCACGTGGCTTTTATCGTACGGCAGGCAACGTACTGCTGATTTTAAATGGGGAATTTATTCATAAAATTTCCCATATTACCTCGCAGTCTTGTTGCATAGGCTAAAAGCTTTCTTCCAACAACGTTTATTGAAATAGCTGTATAACTAAGAGCTGTTATTAACGTGCACCGCAGGTCCGGAGCATCCCAGTCCGGGACAGCATTACAGCCCTTTTTATATGACAGCCTTCCTCCCTTGCAATAAAGATGGACAACAGATATGCAATCTTTTACAAAGGGCGTTCGATGCAAGGTTGGTGTTTACAATTGGAAAGTCCCCCGATACTGGTGAGGAGAATAGCATTGTTTGGAATGGCATCGAGCTGAAGACAAATCAAGCTGGAGGCCCAGCCAAGTACGTTGAACGTAAATAGTTTTAATCATTTTATTGCTTTAACTCCCTACACATCCTTATGGTATAATAAATAGATTTAGCCAAGCCTAAAAGCAGAGCTCCAAATTCTTAGGTTTTTTTTTTGGTACTTATTAATTTGTAAAAATATTCTCATTCAAGTCGTATGTACCCACCGGTCTGCCATATGCCAGCGAACCCCGGGTCGCCGGCATGGCAGACATCACAGAACGCACACCACTACACTAGGCAAGCTGATACTACTCGGAACTGTTCATTTCAACACTTATTTTTTCCCGTGACAAGATAAGTGGACATGACCATGCTGGTGTTTTCCCGGCAAAATGTTTTCGGCCCGCCGCAAAACCAAGGTTGTGGATACAAAAAAACAGAAGGCACTAGCTCCACTAAATTTGGCGTCGGGATCACGGCCAGATGCTGCGAACTCAAGCGTTGTGCCGACCGAGTTCGCAGCAGAACCGACAACAAAGATGAATTCCTCAGTCGAAGGCAAATTTCGTAACTTGAACTTTTTGCCTTCCACCAAAACGACAACTGAGTATTCTTTTGAACTTTTTCTTTCCATTTATAGATATTTGATTTTCTTTCTCAAGTTCTAAACTTCACTTCTGTCGAACTGAATCGTTTTGCTAAACAAGCTAAACTTTTTTTTTGAAAAAGTACTCTTTTTCAAAAGCGACGGTGGTCATGCGATTTCCCTCCACCAAAACACCGCTTGCCCCAAAGCACCGCGGATTTCCCGCTAAGAAAAGATGGCATTCTCCACCCCGCGTCGGGTTGTCTTGGGACTCTCCTCCCCCTCCCCCAGAGTCTGTACGGACGGACGTACGTGCGGGCGTACGCTGACCTCACAACCAAAATTTCTTGGATCGATAGGTTACCAAATTTGCTTAGTAATGGTGCTCCGCTGGCGCGCTACGCGCGCAGTCTCCGCTATAGTCATTCAGTTGCAAGTTACTCACTCACTCTCACTCATCTACGGCCCTTCGTTCGTCTCCGTTGGGCAGGCTACAAGTTGGAACCTCCACTTTGGTGTTGCCTTCTTAATTTGTTTTTGATATTGGTTATATCTGAGTTTTAAAAAGTGAAACAGGGACACTTACAAATGTTAGACTTCCAAAGGGTTACAGGAGCAAGGTAGCAGACTAGTTGAGAGCCCTTGATTTACTGCGGAAAATAATGGGTGCAGTTTGAAAGTTGATTCACTTTATTCTTTTGCAGTTATGGCTATCCAGACCCCAGTTATCTTGATCGAGTGAGAGGCCAGCTTGCTGACAAAGGAATAAAATAGGCGCACCCATAATGCATTCGTCATTACTGCTTGGTTCGGGTTTACCAAATATATTAAACTCGATATTATGATGATTTGTTATGATACAGCACTTGAGTTAGTCTTAGGAAAACGAAGTAGCGATTTTTTAATTTGTTTCTTTACTTGATTGTTTGTTGTTAATTGTTGCTGTTGTTGTTGTTTGGACCCTACTCTCAATTTTTTCATCAGAAATATGCAGTGGTAACAATCTGAGAGTACTGTTGTGGGATTCTCGACTTGTGATAACATGTCAACTATAGGAGTGCAGTGCTATGACTTGGTATTTCTAATCTTTTAGCTACTTAGTTTCTGCGATCGCACTTGTCCAAGCGGGGCCCACTATAAACTCGAACCGGTGATAAGAACAAAACCAAAAATAAATCATGGTATTAAAAAAACAAGAAAATGTCTACAAGTGTAGCTTGGGTTTTGGATTTTTAGATATATTTTTACTGTACAAGGCCAAATAACAGTGTTGTGGTTACAAACACGTACTGTGAAACAAGCGATTACGCAAAATTGCCAGGAAAAATGAGTGGTCATTTTTTCCTCAGTCGAGGTCTCAATTTCGTTAATTACGTGGTTTGCCTGAAAAAAGGAAACTCAGCATCGCGAATAACTGGTTGTTTAACTGAAGTGGTCGCCCAGGGAAGTTTGAATGTATAAAGAAGAACGTACGGTAGAAAATTTTAACATGTCTTTCAGAACGCGAATGTAGAGACGGTCTCAGGCAAGTCTTCTTGACTTAAAGACTAATCAGGGGCACCCAACGGTTCGTTTGAAGTTCGGAAGGCCTAAGTCGCCGAAGATATTTAAATCCTATTGCGATGAAAAACTGGAGTTTGTCAATATGTCAATCCCATCTTTCTGTCTGACAATGGTAAATCAATTTTTCGGAGGGACAAATTAGATTAGAGTGTGAAAGTAGGGCATCGTGCATGATCCAGAAAGCCAACAGCAGCTCGGAAATTCATGGATAAGATTCTTTTCCAAAAAAACCAAAGAAACCAAAAATCATCAGCCAACAATGCGTTGTGTATTTATTTAAATGTGGTCTGTGCGAGATGGACTATGTCGGTTATACCAACCGACACCTGCATCAACGTGTTGCCGAACACAGTTCTTTGAATCCTTCAATTGGCAAGCACATGCACGATACCCACGGGATGTCAAAACCGAATTCAATTAAGAACTTTTCTTAAACCAACTTTGAACGTGCAAACTGACTCTATCCGCGCCAAGTTATTCACATGATCACAAAGAAACAAAATGTCTATTATTGTTTTCACTCATTTATATTCAAACTATGATGAAACAATCACTTTGCCTTGATAATGATGGTAGTACCATCGAGACGTCGGACAGCATTAGTTTTAATATTTCCTACAAAATTTTTTGCAGTTTAACATTAAGCTGAACAACCAAACCTGAATTAGCTTACTCGAATGTCCCTCAAAACTCCCTGTAACAATCTGAGTATTC
Organism: Siderastrea siderea; assembly: GCA_964030785.1. Lineage (NCBI taxonomy): Eukaryota > Metazoa > Cnidaria > Anthozoa > Scleractinia > Rhizangiidae > Siderastrea > Siderastrea siderea. The sequence continues at coordinate 15,976,802 of OZ034969.1, read as the reverse complement.
AAGTGTTTTCCCTACGTTTTCTCGTTGGGTGCCGCTGACAATAGCAGAACAATGGAGAATCTATATTAGATATATTAGACGTGCCGTTCTGTGGTTTTCAACGTGAAGTGTATTCATTAAACAAAATTGAATCAAAACTGACCCGTTGTTGTGCTTCTTGTTTTAGGGTGTGAACCAAAAGAAATTGTTGTCAACAATAACCATTTTCAATATTAGTTTTTATAGTACAACGCTAAATTTTGGCGTGCTCCCATTGGTCGAAATCGATCACGTGACGCGATAGTGTCTCTCCTCAGCGGGCGCCTATCAGCGAATAGTGCTCGTTTTTGGCACTGTCTCAGGCCCTATGTGTGATAGGTTCCCTCGGAAATTTGATGTTCAAACTTCTAATATTTGTTGTGAACATCAAATTTCCATGGGCAACCTATCACACGATAGTGCCGTAGACAGAAGAACTCTATTGCTTAAATATACAGCTGATACAAATAACGAACGAAAGACTGCAAAACTGCCCAAAATTGCCTCCTTCAATGATTGATTGATTGATTGATTGATTGATTGATTGATTGATTGATTGAGTCTGATTTAAGATGTACTTTCGAAAACCTGTTCAATATTTATAAGTCGTATTAAGGTTCCACTGTATTGTAACTACCGTAAATAAAGTTATTTTGATTTTTTTCAAAACCCCCACCCCCTCCCTTTATAGGAAATTGGAAAATTGGTTAATTTTTCTGCGAAAAGTAGCTAACAAAACCTTCCTCCCGCCCCCCTCATATCTCTAAGAAGCCTCCAGGTTCAGTTTAAGTGGTATCATTTATGGCATTAACTCCTGACATTAGCAATTGCAAGCGAAAATAATCTTACCAGCCTAACTGCCCTTTAAGCCAACGAGGCGTGGGAGTGAGGTCGAGCTCAACTGGTCCTTGCGCTCAAATTCTCGAGAAATTCAAGGTACTTGAATCGCAGCCAATCCATCCATCTAGGACCAGTGCTGCGGGGTATGGAGACGTAGGTCGACATGGGATCCTGCTTAAGCTTGTCTTTTAAAACACTGGTACATGTGTTAGTAATATAATATGCAAGATTCTGCAAATGGAGCTTATCATTAACGGGATATGTTCAATGAATCAAACTTATAAGGAACTCGTTCTTCCTTGTCGACTACGAGAGAAAGGCGGCTCTTCCTCAAACAATTTGGCGTAAACGTAGATGCTCCTACCCTCTTCCTCACATTTTCCCGTTCCCCGTAAATTCTCACAGGGAAACTACTTATTTTCAAGCGACATCTTTATAATTACATTGATGTGTCTTTTGCCTTTTCGGAATAATCGATACAAAAATTGAAGACATATTCTTTTTAAGTAAATGTGAACGTGGGATTTGATGCCTTCAGTCAACTCGCTAAAATGGACACCGCCAGGACCAAATTTGGCTGTCCCTTTTAAAGGGAGTTGAGTTGCAGCAAAATGACTGGTATGAATTACAGTAAAATGACAGACTCATTTAGGGCAGGCCAAGGACTCAAGGTGTCCGCCTTGGAGAGGTTTCCGTCTCAAAAAAAATTCACTTAAAGTGAAATGACTGAACCACTTACGGCAGCCCATGGCCAGGGAACAACGTAAATTGTCCCCCTTAGAGAGCTGTCCGTTAAATGAGAGTTGACTCTATGGCAGTGTACGTTTGTTGAAGGTCCAGAGCATGACAATCCAGGGATGCCTTACAGGGACTCGTGCCACAGCCTCATTCAGTCTTATACAAAGGGCGTTTGAAGCAAGGTCGTGTGTTTACAATTCGTAAGACTTTCGAAACTTGAGAGCTCAATAGTGTCAAGCAGAATGGCATTAAAATGAAAACGAGACAAAGTGGAGGCCCACCCAAAATTTAAGGGGGGAGACCCCCCAACTACAGATCTATCAAATGGTGATGATCCTCGCAGTTAAACATATCAACTTTAAGCAGCTGATAAACAACTCGGAGGACCACCAACACTTCTTATTTCAGCTGCAATTCACATAGTACAATATTTTGCTTTAACGCATGCGCATAAGCCATTTTTTTCTGCGGATTCATTCCTTGTTTTTTCTTGCTTTTTTTGCTTTCCATCTTCTCTCCCTTTCTATTCTTCTTATCTTCTACCCTTTATCTTCTTTCTATCCACTGGAAACGTTTTGGCCTCAGCCCTTCGAAAAACCTGGAAATGGAGCATTGATCAGCTAGGTGACATGGCCTATTTTACACCAATTTTGCGCCCAAATTTGGACACGTTTTTCTGGAATAGCTCTGCCAGGATTTGGTCGATATTCAAAATGGACACACTAATGGATGGATCTGTCCTAAGCTTGTTGTGTTAGCTGCTTATCAAAACAATCTGGTGTCGTCAGAAAATGATGACGTCACAAGTGGTTCAATGTCATGCCTCCAAAGTTTATTTTGTAGACACTTGACTATGTTTCTGTAAGGTTTGTTCGAGTGAAAGGGGCTTCATTTCCTTTCTGGACAGGTACAGGTGGCGATAGTTTATACGGTTGTATGTCGTACACTTAACCACACGAAACACACACAAACTATATTCAAAATATAAGGAATTGTGTGATAGCGGTCACACAGTTCGTGTGAGTGCTCTGTGACTTAATTTAAGATTGTGCGTAAAAGTTGATAAGTGCTGGCTAGGTGGTCAGTTGTGGCGGGCGAAAACCAAACTTAATAAGATTTTGAGCGTTCTCTGATTACAAATTTAAAAGTTTGAGCTTTCGATTGCCAGTCTGCAATCTTTGACAAGTGATGAATAAAAAGCGCGAACATTAAAATACATACTACAGAAAGTGTGAAGAAGAAAAATTATAATAAAAAACAATAAAAGTACTTTAGTGGGAATAAAATGCTAATCAGAAGATCATAATAAAATTGAATATTGTCTAGGTAATTGTTTGGCATTATTGTCTGCGTCGCTTGTAATTGCTGTGTGCCAGGATTCCAGTGTTTTTCTAACGCGGAAATTTCCTTGGCGATTACATGGGCACTTTTAAAGTCAATGGAGTGGTCGTTCAACCATGCGTGTGTTGCAACGTTGGAACCTTTTTTAAAGGCATTTGTGTTTCTAGTATGTTCCTTCACTCTTGTTTTTAAAGGGACACTATCCCGATAATGCGCACGCGTGAACGTCAGCTGTTATCTTTCAAAAAAACAATAGAACTGTCACATTGAGGTGACAAGATTACCCCGCGGCCCACGCGGTGATCCGCTGTTTACATCCGCCATTTAAACATTTGCTCGCGTTTTATAGCTCCAAGGAAGCTACAACTTAAATTTCTTGACAAAAAGGGTCCATAGATCACAATCCATGATGCGAAACACAAAATATAAATCACCGGATATTTTCGGATTTAATTGCAGTGAAAGCTAGAGATTTCTTTGGCGAAACATCACGTCGGACTTTTGTAACAAGAGGACTTATTAGTTCCTGTTGTTTTTGGAGGGACAAATATGTCGTTTAGAGTGCAAAATAAGGTCAGCTAGCATTTTCGGCGAGCCATCAGCGGCTCGGAAATTCGCGGATAGGAATCTGTTTCCTAAAACTTTCTGCGGCCTAAATATTCAGCTAAAAAATCCGAACAGATCAATCCGTATTAGCTTTCACAAATATGCCTTTATAAACCTCTGAAGCAATCTTATAAAGCAGGAAATGATATTTCAAGTATTTTGCTAAAATTTTCTCGTTGGGTGACCCTGATTATACACAAAGATCTAACCGAGCGTGATGCGAAACACAAAATCCTGCAACAGAATTAAAAACAATAAGCCAAGCCCGGCGTTACAAACATCAGCAGGGAAACTTGTCACGCTGCAGTGAATATTTCAGATCCTTTGCCCTTGCATCAGGAGCCCGGTCAAAAACCCGGCCAGCCTGGCAAAACCTGGCCAGGCCGGGTTTTCCGGGTTTTTGGCCAAGCTTACCAGGAAAATGCGGCCTGGTAAAGCCTGGGAAGCCTGGCCACGGCCAAGTTTTCTTGGCAACCTTGGCCACAAAAGTCCGGCTTTCTCGGCCATGTTAGTTCCAAGGCCAGACTTTCTCGGCAACCTTGGCCAAAAAAAAGAAAAAACTCGGCTTTCCTGGCCACTAAGATGTTAGCCAGGCTTTCTTGGATTTCTGGCATTGAAAAGTAGTCGTGAGAAGCCTAACATTTTTTCTTTTTAAAAAAAAAAAAAAAAAAAAGGAATTGCGCGAACGGGAAAATAATGTTACCCATGCGAGGCGCAACCCTAAAAAACTAGTATGGTGATAAAAATCTTAAATAAAAAAAAATTCTTAAATTAAAAAAAATTTTTCTCATGGAGTGAAAGTTATAGGTTGTTCTTGCTAATCCCGTCAAAAGATCGAGACATCAAAGAAACTCTACTAGAGGTCACTACTAGATGTTTTATTTTTAGCATTTTAAATGTCTCTGAAGTTACAATTAAAACTGATTCTTCAGCCAGTCATATATTAAAAGACTTCACCTTAAAAGATCTGGAACTGAGAAATTTTTAATCGCCTTGAATGTGTAGTAAACTTGAAATTCCTACACTAAAAGTGCTATTAAAAATATTGTGTCCAGTCACGCATTGCATCTTGAGGTATAAACAGCTATCAAACACAGCTTTAAACAGATTGAGCAAGAATTATGCTGTAAGGATATTTCTTTTTCTGCTTGGAAATTGTCAAAATGAGGCACTATTTAAAGATAAATAAATCAAAATCCTGTACTCAAAAAAAGCAGTTTACCTGTTGATTCTCTGCGTAAGTTTGCAATGGGAGACAACACCGTGTAATTTACTTTTGATGTGGTCAATGCAATGACACAATTAAAAGCATAACACCTTTTTCAGAATAACAGGCCCGATTCCAAACTTCTCCAAGAAGTCAATTTCTTTAGAGCCACTGTATAAGTCAAAAAATGATTTTTGATCCTTTTCTTGCATTATGTTAGCTTTAAAATCGGAAAGAAAGCGGAGTTTGTTGATAACGTGGCCCATTAGAGCAACCGCCATCTTGAAATTCACAACACATTTCTGAGGAGCCTGGAAACAAATTGGGATGTTTCGGTCAGCAGCTAGACCACTGCGGGCTCAGACAGTGACCGTTTTTGTTCGGTTTCGGCGCGAGTTTTTGTGTTCGGTTCGTGACTTGAAATGTTTGCGTCTTTTGAGCTTGAAATGAAGAATCAGAGCGGCAAAACGTGGATCAGCTACCCTTTAGGCTGAGGTAAGTTGAAGGCAAATGATAATTTTCAAAGATTGGATTCAAAATTAATAATTATTTTAAGTAAAGATCGCCCATGTGCTTCTGAGTTAAGCAGCTTAAATGTTTGAGGATCTGAAGCAGGCAGACAGACGTCCTTTATTAAAGCTTGAGCTTAAATCTGGATACTTTTTTTCTACCAGGCTTGTGCACATTTTTTCAAAGTAACTAAGAATGACAGAGGATTTGAGTCCTTGTTTAAATGCTCAAAGGATCTCCTAAATTGTGAAATGTCTGCAGTTAGCTTAAATGAAACTTGAGCTTACAGCTTGTGGACTGTTAGAGTAGTATAACGTAAAAGAATATTGCTCTTTAAGCATGTTTTAAATGCAGCATCATTCAGATAAGCTGGTTTTGACCATTCATTTATGTTTTGTTGTAGATATTGACTGTATTCAACACATTGTTCAGTGACTTCAGCTGAGGGAGACTGACACTCAAACAGCAGAGCATTATATCAAGTCACCAATGCTGGTTCTTAATAAGCTAAGTTGCTTAAACATGGCACTAAATTCTGTTGATACCATTTTCTTTTGTATTATTTGACTCATAATTACAGAACACAATGTTCAAATGTAGATTTAAGACATTTAAAATAGTGACCAAGTCTTTCAATGCAAGCTTAAAAGCTTATGGCTCTGTATTTCCATAACACATATAAATACAAGTCTATGGTGTCAGCAGTTCTTTGTGCAGTAACTAATATAGATTGTAATCTACCAATATTGCAATTTCCTGGATGTTTTAGTCAGTTGAACCGATTACTGAGGGTGGTAAAGGGGGGGGTATAGATCACGTTTCACGAAAAATAAATCGGCCCTTTCACAATTCACGAAAAATAATAATGGAATTTCACGCTTCACGAAAAAAAAAAAGTTTCTTTCTGACATAACATACCGTTACATTTTGAAAAGTTACATCCAAAGCAAAGCCTTGTTTGAGGTTTTCACTATCCGTCCGCTTCGCGTTCTGGGCGCTTCAAAAAGGAAACCAAGCTCTGAGTTCTGTGTATGATGAACAGCACCATCTTTCTCCACTATAAAATCATCAGAATCGCTGTCGGATGAGTCGTCATCGTATTCGGATTGCTGATCGTCTCCTGGGTCCCTCGATGTAGACGCGCCTTCTCTTCCCTCGTCCTCAGATAATCCAGGTTGTTCTTCGAATTCTAACCGTTCTCTTTGATGGGTAGCGATCTGATACATATTTAGAGGAAGAGTTCCAGCTTTATACTTGGTGGTTTCTTGTCGGACGGTGCGTTGTCTAACGCACTTACCGTGTGTGTTTGCCCAGTTTCTCATCAGATCTTGGTCGGCTGAACTCATGAAAGGGAGGCTTTGTTCCGACATTCTTGGAAAATCTTGAAGATGAATTTGTGTTGAGGGCACAGGATAATACGATGTCGTGTGTGTAAAGTAAAAAGCTGACCACTGCGGCATTCGTTTAATCCCTGGCGTAGTACAATTGCATACATGTTGGATGTTTAAAATGGGAAACTGTGTGGAGGTTCTCGACTTTCACGGTGAGGAGAGCTTCAGGGTTATGCGCCGATCAATTCGAAACTTCAACATCCCCCCCCCCCGGGCATACCCCGGGCATTTGACTGTGCATCGTGCCTGGGGAGGGGGGAATTTGAACGTTGCGTTGGAAAGGTGGGGAATTTGAACCGGATTTATCTCTTGTTCTAACGTAATAGGCCCGTGAATTTTTTTGGTTTTTGCGGGGTATGACGGATTTACAAGATAGAATTTCGCCTTTGTTAGTGAATAACTCTTTGAAAAGGGTCTTTAAAAGAAGATTGAAGGTGTCATTACGGCATATCTCTCTCTGAAAGGCATGTAAAGTGTTTGATTGAAGACCAAATTTGTCTTTGAGGAGAGGCAGTTCAGTACTAATTGGTGGGGCATTTGAACGGCTTTCTTGCCCCGAGGGGAGGGAATTTGAACAAGCCAATCTTCAAAAGTTCAAATGCCCGGGGGGTTGCCCGGGGGGGGGATGTTGAACTTTCGAATTGATCGGCGCATTAAGGGTAAGTTCTGGATTGATCTTTGTGATGTTGCTTTGTAACCGTGCCAGTCCTTTATAATCATGTGGACTGACTTGACTGTCTTGGTTGCAACAGTTCCTTCAGGTCCATTGGTGTGCCTGTTGCGGTCCAGTAATGTCTGTGCAGATTGAACGGTGCCTTGAAGGTACCCAGACACGGTTTTCATCATCTCTCCAGCTTCTTGCAGCGTTGAGGTGCGAGTTCGCTTGTGCTTGTGGTGCGAAAATCACTCAAACATTTCTCTACAATGACTACGACTGCTTACATAGTTCTGTCGACCGAATTCTGCTCGTAAACGCATGCAAACGCTATTAGATTATTACATTGACTGACAGCAAGCAGTCAATGCAAAATGCAAATCCAAATAATTCAATAAATTATTCAAGGTGCTAACATAACATAGGTCAACATACCTTACAAAATACTTTCCCTTTCCAGAAAGAAAACCATTTCATTTTCCCATTGGTGTTGGGTCCGAAGACAAAAACTTTCTACAGTTCCAAGAGAACGGACTGTTCTCATAAACGAAGTCTCAATATTCTTCCCAAGGCCTTTAACTTCGGCTATGGCGTGCACGCCGCAGAAATCTAGCACAGTTTTTTTAAGACTTCCAGATCTCTGTGGGCTGTGGTGGAGAACGGAAAATGGGATTTTTCTTTATGAATCAAAACTTTTTTGCCACCTTCGTTTAAATAAAAACTTAGTAGGACCGTCCCATTTGGTAAAACCTTGAAACCTTCTTGACGATTTTGTCGATCTTGTTCAGCTCGTGTTTCCGCCATGGTGGGTGACAATGATGGCTGTCCAGACAGGTTTGGCCAAAGGTCACCGAACACCAGAGCACACACCACGTGGTCAACACAAGGATCCACTGTCCTGTCACGTCACGCAATATTATTTTTGTCTTCATTACGTAATGACGGATGTCAAAAATAACAAAAAACATAATAAAAATCACGGTTCACGACGAAATAAACATTTATTTCTCATTTCGCGAAAAATAATTTTGGAAAATCACGGTTCACGGCTACTATAGAAATCACGATTCACGAGAAAAAAAATAGCCATTTCACATTTCACGGGAAAAAAAAAGGGCCGATCACGGATCACGAAAATACCCTTTACCACCCTCATTACTGATTGCATTGGTTTGCTAGACAATGTAAAACCTTGTTTTTTAAGTGAATGGAATTCTAATGTATGGGGTGTTTGTGTCTAAATTCTAATGCTCTCCATGTTTGCCTTTATATGTTTAGTCACATGGGGACAAACATTCAAAAAATTCAAAGACACTTTTCATAGCTGCCTAGAAATTAAAACTTAACTTCTTGTTTTAGAAGAATGAAAAGAGCAAATACATGTATATCAGAAAAAATAAGTCAAACCAATTTTTTTGAGTTTATTAGTTTTTGATTCTTGGGCACTATTCCTTTCTGAACGAAATTCTATTTATTATATCATTATTGTATTATACATCGTATATAACCATTAATAAGAAGATGCTGTTATAAAATTGTTGTAAATAATGCAACTGAATGAAAAACTTTCAATGTTTGACGTGCAACAATGCATAATAAATCATTCTGTTAAATGTTATTCTGATAGTATTTTTGAAATGGCATTCAATTTTATTAATAGTAATGTCTGGGCAATTTGCATGGCAACTAACGAACCTGCCAGTAATTAATTTCCTGGTTACTTTTATTTGTCTGAGTACTGACTAATTCAATTCAGCTGGTCTTGGGAGCCACAGTTGTCTTACTTTTGTTACTGGCCAGGCTGGCCTTGGTGTTTTATGCCCGGCCAGTCTGGCCTGTGACGTGTCTCAACAAGGTTTTCAAGCCCGGCTTTGGCCCCGGTCTGCCACGGCCAGGCCAGGCCGGGCTGGCCGCCTGACCACGGCTTCCCCGGTTTTTTTATCCCTTGGCCAGCCCGGCCAAAGCCTGGCTTGCGGCCGGGCTCACCTCGGCTTTCAGGCCAGGCTTTGACCCCGGTCTACCCCGGTCTGGCCAGGCTCCTGATGCAAGGGTGTTGTCGAAAATATAAACATGAGAGGCGGAAAAACCCATAAAGTTCCTAAATGAGGCAAATTCAACGTACCTATCATGCAAAAGCGGCATAAAAAACATATTGAGTCGCTTAACAAACGATCAGAAGTCAAACCAACGGAGAATAACAAACGACGAAAGCCACAAGAATCCACCACTTATGACCTCGATATGACCTCGAGAATGCGACGCCTAAGTTTAACGGCTCGATTCAGTCAACATTTAAAAATCCTCCATTGTAAACCCTCTACAAAAAAACCAAGAAGCAAAATGGGTCAAAAGACCAAGATAAGGCGCGGCGTACAAGTACAAGTAGAAGTCGTGCAGCGTGCAGGCCTTCCAACCCATCAGTTTATGGCTGTGTCGGTCGAATACAGACACCACTGATCCCTTCAGTCGTTTCCATGTCTCATTGGTTGCTTTCTTTATATATATTCTGGTATGCTGCTAGTTCCATTTCTTCTTATTCCTTTCACGATTTTCTGAGCTTTTATGGAGGCTGCCGGGAGAAAGAATCCTTCGACCGGCGCCATAAGCTCTTCCCTCCTCTCGGTCCTCCGTCCAACGGCAATTGAAAATCCCGATCTCACACAAATTGGAACTTAACGAAAACTGTATATCATTAATCTATAACTGGGAGAAGCTTTAGGGTAATATTGAACTAAACTGAGCACGATGCAAACGGATTTTGGAAGGATCTATATCACTTCTCGCGTCTTTTGAATTCGCGACATCCTGTCAGGAAATCAAAGTTTGGAGCATGAGCAGTAACCGGATATTGGTCCTTTAAGCACCTTCCAGTCTCTCCAATATAACTCCATGGACAGTCGGCACACGGAATCTTGTAAACAACATTTGTTTGTTGATCAACCGGTGGTCTTAACTTGGGGGAAATAAATTCCTGTTGTGGGGTCTTGAGGGGTCTGCTTGTGGTTCGGATTCCGTTATTTCTGAGTAGTCTTGAGAGTGGCTCGGTTAGGCCTTTGATATATGGTAAAACTGCGCAGAAACCGCTATCTGAGTTTGAAGGGTCGGCCCACTTAAAGAACATTCCAACTAACTCTTCTGGGGATGGTGTAGTTTCAGGAGGTGGTTTCTTCTTCAGGATGTTTGATATGAAAGACTGGGGGTAGCCATTTGATTCCAGAGCATTTGAAAAGTAAATCAGTTCTTTTGATTTACCCGCAGAGGTGCTTGGGAGGTTCGAGACACGATTCAGGAGAGTGGAGGCAGTACTTATTTTGTGTTTCTTCTCGTGGTGTGAATAAAAATCCAAGTACCTGTCCGTATGAGTAGATTTTCGGTAAACATCAATAGTGACAACACCATCCTTTCTGGATACCAGGGTGTCCAAGAAGGATACCTGTCCATTGTTCTCTGTTTCAATAGTGAAAGAAATCTTCGGGTCGATCGAGTTGAGGGTGTCATGGAAGGCTGAGACGGAGTTTTTTTAATAATGACGAAGCTGTCATCAACATAGCGTTTCCAAACTTTTGGAGGACTTGCGGAAGCAGAGATAGCTGATTCTTCAATTATTTCCATGCAAAGATTTGCAACGGAGGGGCTGACAGGACTACCCATCGTACAACCGTGAATCTGTTTGTAAATAGAATCATTGTATACGAAGTAGTTGTTTGATAGGGTGAAATCCAGGAGGGATATGATTTCATCAGAGGTGAGACTGGTTCTTAAGTGTAGAGTGGTGTCTTCATTGAGCTTTGTTCGGATATATTCACAGGCTTTTTCAACAGGAATAGCTGTGAAGAGTGAGACCACATCAAATGATACCATGGCTTCGTCATCAGAAATTTCTAGGTTAGCGACTTGGACAGCGAATTCCATTGAATTGGAGACAGAGTAACCATTGCAATTCTGGATGGGGGCCAAGATGTCAGTGAGAAATTTAGATGTGTTATAGAGAGTTGAGCCAATGCATGAGACAATGGGCCGAAGAGGATAACCTGGCTTGTGGTGTTTAATTGAACCTCGAATGGCGGGTGGAACAGCGTCAGTGGATCGTAGTTTACGATAGGTCGATTCGTCGATCTTATTCTTCTTCTTAAGGTCCAGTAACCTGTGATTGAGTTCTCTTTCGATCTTGGCGAATGGAGATTTCAGAACCAACTGGTAAGTGAGATGATCACTGAGTAAAGCTTCCATTTTCTCGTTATAATCAGATCTGTCCATAACAACAAAACAGTTGCCTTTGTCAGCTTTCATTATTAGGCGAGAGTCATCCTCCTTCAGACTTTTAAGTGCTTTTCTTTCAGCTTTTGAGATGTTATTGTGTAATGGTAGACGGGCTCTGTGGAGAATTGAGGCTGTGGATGTTCGTATAGCATCTTTGGTGTCGTCAGGAAGTCGGGCAATGGCTGCTTCGACTTCAGCGACAATATCTTTGGTTGGGATCTTCCGTGGGGTTGGTGCAAAGTTCGGGCCTTTCTCAAGAATGGAGCGTTCATCCGAGGAGAGTGGTTTGTTGGACAGATTAACTACCCAGTTATCTTTGTTGATAGGAGTGGATTGGTTCTTGTCTGTTTCCTTACTGAGATTTGTGAACTTTTTGGCATGCCTTGCTTCAATAGTAGCACGGACTGAGTGAGATCTGTGTTTTAGGAATTGGGACATCCCAGAGGAAATGTCATCGCTGACTAGACTTGAAAGCCTTTGTGTTGACTCGTCAAGGATCGTTTTCATGGTTCGGATTTGACTGTGGCAAATAGAGATTCTCGCTTTCAGGCAGTGTTTACTTGCCCTCTCCATGATTTGTTTGAATATCAGGTGTCTTCCAGGAGGTTTAAACCTTAGCGACTTGGGAATCCATTGCTGATCTATCGCTTTGTGTGCGAAACGTAAATGGCGGTGGTGGGCTTCAAGTTTATAGGTAGTCTTCTCCATAGTTCGTGCTAGTTTGAGGGCTTCCAGCCAGGCCGCTCAAAATCTTATTATGTCTTACCGTGGTTACTCGTCCATTTTTAAACGAAAACCAAACTTGTTGAGAATGCTTACTTCACAATGACTATGTGGTAGTTTTGTTTTGTTTTTACTTCTGACTTTTTTGTGACTTGCTTTTTTGGTGAAAACGATACAAAAACCGCGATAGTGTGGAAGGAGCACATTTTATCTGTTTTGAGAAGAAAATGCGGTTTTCCAGTTTATTCGGATTAGTGTTGTCAGCGCTAGCCTTAATTGTTCTGATTGTTTTACAATCTTTTATCTACATTATAGTCGATAAGGAATTTATAGTTGTTGTATGTGATGTGCTACTGATTACTGAATATAAATGAGAGATATTTTCTTGCAGGTTTTTGGCGTTGGAGTGTGTTTGTAAGAAAAGAAAGTTTGTCTATTCAGTTAAATGTTTTAGCTGTAAGAGTCTCATAAACAAGAAATTTCTGGAGCAAAATTCCCGTTGCAGCATGTTAACAGTTTCGTGGCAATTCCCTTACCAAATTGGCAGGGCTGCTGCAGTGCAGCTCTTTATTTTGACTTACTTTTTACTGTAGCTTAACTGTAGATTGATTGCTGTTGGAGTTTGACTGTAGTTCTTTCAATTTTCAGTGTTGTCGGACTTCAAAAGACAGCCATAACGAAGCTATTCTGCAGTCAGTTATTTGACTGTTGAAGTTTGACTATAGTTCTTTCAATTTCAGTTGACTGTTGTATGACTTCAAAAGACAGCCATAATGCAGCTATTTTGCAGTCAGCTATGCTGCAGTGAAGAAGCAGTCAAACGGCAGTCCAAGGTCATTTGAAGGAGACATTCAGGAATGACTGGTATTTCCTGTTAAAAGACTGCCCATTGAAAACTGCTTTTTGACTGCTCTTTTAACTGCTCCAGTTTGTCACAAGTTAACTAGCTATACTCAGTCTGAGCTCCCAGCAAAACACTTCCAGGGCATAACTTGACTTTAAAATTTTACCATTTTAGCCTGTTTAAGCAGCCTTTCTGGTCAGGTTCTTACTGTTATCGAGACTTATCTTACGAAAGCAATAGCATCAATTTAAGCTTGTGTTGAAGGCTGTGGACCTCTTGATAGAGTCTATAAACAGCGGTTCCCTGGAAAGGCAGGATCGGGGATCAAGGATCGAGGATCAAGGATCGAGGAGGGGGGATCAGGGATCAGGGAGAAAATAATAATAATAATAAAAGATAATATAAAAATAATAATAATACTATTGCACCAGTTTAACGGCTTAAAAATCCGAAGTCCAGTTTAACAGTTTAAAATTTTAAAGACTCTCTGGCGAACCCAGTTAAAAAAGTAGTGAAAATCTGCTTTTATTTTATCCAAGCCATCCTTGCATAGAATTAGAGGAAATTTTCTTACAGAACTATGATATTCATCAGGGATCTATTGTAGAAGTGTTTATCATAAGTATTTATTTTATTTTGTGAGCTGTAAAAGCGACATTCTGACAGTGTATGTGTTCACTGTCTTCTCAAGCGATAAGCAAGATCACTTGGAAAGCTTTCATTTATGAATAATGCTCATGAGTACGACCCTGCGAGATCACAGCAAATAATTATGTGGAGCAGACTGTGGATGAATTTCAATGAAAATGTTACAGCCCAAACTCAATTGGGACAGACTATTAATAATAAGAGACCTGATGGGTTAGATTTATGACCCTTTACTAGGAAGTAGAACTTGTAACGTTACGTGACTCTCCTCCTGTTGTTGCTCTCGTGTTGTTGTTATTCCAGTGTGTTATTCCCGGAGTAGCTTGTGGGTGTTCAGCAAAACCCACGGGTGTCTCAATTTTGCAACCGTCAGTGACATTAAGAAAATAAAATATGCCAATTATTTACACGTCGTTTAGACAATATCAAAGTTCATGTTCTGTTGAATTTAAAATGAAAGAGGGAAATAATGAACTGCGGGTGAAAATAATTTCTCGTTTAGAATCGGCCCGAAACCGACGATCAGCAAAATTATTTGCTCAAATCCGAATCCGTACAGATTTAGTTCACGTGAGAATAGTTGAGCCTTATTAAAAAATACCCTGAATATCTGAATTAACCGTTCCATGCGCCGCGTAGACAAGATGACACAAAACTCAACAGACATACTTTAGTAAGCCTTAAAATCAATCAGTGAAGACACGTACTTCGTTTTAAAAGTCTTGAAATCACTGGCAGAAACAGCAAACAAAAAGACAGCGAAAACGATTATTCCAAGTGATTGACAAAAGCCGACTCAGTATCCAATCCCGGGGGAAGTCCGTAGAGGAGATAACTGATAGACGCTCTGTTGGGGGTGGGGGGGGGGACGTGTTCGGAGCAACTCCGATTTTCCTACCTTGTTTGACATCCACTTCAAGTGAGCTGCACCTTTCTGCCGTGACCAAATCAGAGACAAAGCGTTTCTGGAGAGAGTTGAGATCCACGATCCGAACTATATATCAAGCAAAATCCAAAATCCAGGCTAATGAATAAAACCGCGATCCGCTGGGATTGCATGATCAGGAAATCCGTTCAAATCTTACTCTAAATCCAAAACCCGGCCAAAAGTGTTTGCAAAATCCGCCGATCCGTATACCTATTCATCCCCCTCCAATAAGCTCAGGGATGGACCATTATATTTTTGAGGGGGTGGAGTGGGCAATTTTTTTCCTGCAGGAATTTTTTTCGTGATTAAGTGTTATTGTCAGAGAAAACCGGGCAGGCGCAAAAGATCGAGATCGGCCGTTTACCTCCTCCTTTCTACCATGTAAAAGTTGTATGAAAATATTAACAATGGTGACATTTACTTAGATTGCCTTTCGTTTTTCTTCGAGATATGGCCATTCCAAAATTTTGGGCCTCCCAGCGGCCAAAAAATACGGAAAAATCAGGAAACTTCGGTTAAGCCTAAAAGGTACCTCACGCTTTTTCCAGATGTCCGTATATATTATCCGTAATATTCGTCTCCTAAGGAGTTGAATGCAATTTGCTAAACGTCCTTCGCTTAAATCTTAATTTTTTATAAGGCGCTAAAAATTGTCACTGGAGCGTCATTGAGCTAGACCTCAATTTTAGTCATTTTTACGGGAACGTTTTACAAAAGTGCGGTGGTTAAATTCAAAAGTAAAATCGTATTCCTGTAGTTTATTGTGTTGTTTTCAAAATCTGGTTCAGTTAAAATTGGTATCTTAAAGCAGATTGAAGCCAACGACCTCGGAAAATACCAACACACTGATCAGTCAGCACTATTTCCCGCCAAATTATCATTGGCGTATATCACTACTTTTTTCAATGTTTCACGTTTGTAGGACGTAAGTCAAAAAAAAGGTGACTCCAATGACCTCATCATTGAAAGTACAAGTCTGACATTGCTGTTTGTGTTTGTTGAGCGTTTTTAAACTGCCGAATTTATACCGAGTAGTTCTTAACCAATTGTCAGAAGTTTCCCGCCAAGACAGCTCGTATGTCACGCAACATGGAAAAAACCATATGTAACGTTTAGTTGATATTTGACTATAACAAAGACCGTTGAGATAAAAAAAAATACGTCGTAACCACTGTAAAAATTCGGCTTAAAAGTGATTCAGCAAACCGGAAAGGGTTTTATTTACGTGAAGTAACATGTCAAATCAAACGGCAATTGTTTATTATTTCGTGAGCATCAATTGATTTTGAGCGCTCGTTCAGCATCTCACTGGCTTTAAAGAATTTTTTAAAGTACATTACTAATGCAGATGCTGACCATAATACGAAATGCTCCTTTGTACAAACGTAAAAACATCATTCACCTTGAAGAGCAGATATGGTGGTTGTTAATAGCATGGCAGTTGATATGGCATCACCCACGTGGTGGGAAAGCAAATGAAATATTGTCAACGTATGTGCTTTGGGGATGGTCTGCTATATAAGATAGAGTAAACTCTGTCACAGTTACGGTTACTGAATATTAGCCATGGGATCCCACCAAACCAAAACACTTTAAGTGGGTTGCATATTTAAGCTGCAATATCTAAGGACGCTTTCAGAATGCACGCTTTCGTTCTAGCTACAGCGGTTTTAAATTTTTAAACACGCGCATGTTTTTGCATAGGTTTCTAGTGGCTTAATAAATGATTTCTTCCTCGACAGTGGTTCGTCAACTGCCAGTTGTAGGATCTTGCATATTTCTCTGAGCTCAGCTACTTTCAGCGTGTTGAGTTTCTTGGTTCTTGATAGTTCGCAGACGTTTCTACTACCGACTTTAATGGGATGGTAGGGTGTACTGATATCATGGAGCACTGTGTTGCGTAGACTTTCAAGGAAAATTTCAGATTCCAATGCTTCTAGGTCTTCCTCTTGAACTTCTTCGTCGTGATCTTCAACCTCTTTTTGCCTTTGCCGTTGCATTGCCGATAGCCTTGAAAAGAAACTGTTAATCTGTTGCGCTGTTCTCCACTCCTCTGGCTTAAACAAAGAATTTCCATTTGCATCTTTTGCGAACTTCATTTCATGAGATACCTGGACTGGATCCGCTTTTAGTCCGGTCCTTGCTCCTGCATCAAACTTCTGCACCAAATAAGCCTTTACATGATCCTCCATTCTTGCTGGTTTTTTCGTGGTCTTCAGAGCCCAACCTGGTGATCGCCTGCTGTTGATGGATGACGAGGAGGGTTGGACTTCAGGTACGGCATTTGGTTCACGAACACGCGAAACCAAGTTGACACCAGTTACTTTCTCAGCCCACTTCTTTCTGTCGTAAAGGGATTCGGATTCTAGCTCTCTAATGTGCTTCCCAGAATCCATGTGAGCATCTGCTTCAGCTTCTGTCTTAAACGTGAGAACACATCCACTTTCACTGCACGAGAAAATCTCAGCCGTAGGCCTTGTGCTTTCCATAACAGTACCCCGTTGTTTTGTTCTTGGACCGAAAGGCTGGATTATTTTCAGGCCAGTGTCTCCTTGTTTCTCGATACTGAGTTCAGCATACGAGAGAAAGTGCCCAGGTCCAACATTGTAGGCCCTCCACATACGTATTCCATTTTCCTCAAACGCAAAGTTGTGGAGAAGACTAATCCCCGGTATTTTGTTACCCTTGCCAACTTCCTTGGAGGAATCGACTTGCACAACAGCTGCTCTACATCCTCTTAGGCCACCGTGGGATTCCAATGCTTGTTTCATGTCCTCTGCCGTTATGACGTCATGTTTTTCATTTACCCATCTCCTGATGTGTGCTTTCATGGCTGCGGTCTTGCGATCACAAATGTCTTTACCAGCCTGGGGATCTGATAAGTCGTAGCGCAATGGTTTTATCCCTGTTCTTTCTTCCATGTATGGAAGGCTGAGGAGCAAAGGTCCATTGTGGTAACAACCGGCGTTGTCTGAACGCAGAAAAGCCTTCCTGATGGGAGGATACTCAAGTTTGATCACCTGAAGCAAGTGCTCAATGACTGATATTACAGCGAAGCTGTTTTGGTTGCATGTGTTAAAAAGATGCGCGAAGCACTCAACTTCGTATTTCTCCTCCGCTCGTAAGTGCGTTATGACTGCACTAATATGCCAGCTCCTACCGCGCTTGCCAAAAATCTCAGACATCTGCTCGCGATAATGCTGGGGGAGATACTTCATCGCCCAGTCTATGATAATTAAGCATGTTTCTTCATCAAGCTGGGTTAGGGCGTCTTCTTTGGCTTCCTCTTGATTAATAGAACGAAGCAAATGTGCTTTCCAAGAATTAATTGCCCGAGCGCACCCATTAAATTCAAAATTTAACCTGGCCCTCGGTTCTTCGTTCACATGCATGTCTGCATTTTCCAGTTTCTTTGAGACTTCCTCTAATGCCACCTCGAGGGATTCGCACCTATCACATTCGGTGTCATGACAGTGCTGACAATCTTCACGGAAGTTGACGTTGCCTGGATCACTAAGGGCATGTACGGTGCAGTGATCGTTGCAGCTCTCGTCTCGGCTGACATGTGCCTTAAAATCCGTCTTCAAGTACCTTTTTCCCTCTTTGATCGCCTGTTGCGTCGCTCGGATCCATTGCTCGTCGACACCATTCTCAAGTAACGTTTCCATAATGGTTAGTACACTGTCGAATGCTTCCCTCCCCTCAGCTGTCACATTATCCAGCCCATGAAGGGACTTCTGCATCGACGCAGAGCATATTTCGAGGATTCTTAACAAAGAGCGCTCGCTTGCTGGATCAAATTCTTGTTGTTTGCAGTAGCTTGTGTACTGACTGATAATTCGCGATGGGATCAATGTTCGTATAACAGCTGGGATGATAATGCATTCACCAGAGTCTAACTTAAGAGTTTTAGTCCCAAATGCAACGTCTTGAAGTAGATCTGGTCGTGAAATGTAATTTATGAAATGGTCAACTTTCATGGGATCGATTCGTGTTCGGAAGATTGGTTTTTCAAGAACAAGTTGTCCTTCCCCTGCTTCAGTAGCGTGCTGCCGCGCCTGGTCAATCCTCCATTTTGACAAGCCAGGAATAAGTGTTTGTAACTCTGTGCGGGTAAAATCATTCGCGAAAATAGAGAGAATCTGACATTTGGTTTGCCACAACTCTGCTTGATTGTGCGCCTTAACCAAGACATCAATCAGCCCTGTATTTGTGTCAAAGTGCTTCCGTTTGGATGAACCACCAAATTAAATTATCGATTCATTTTGGATAGATTTCCAAAGTTCCTTTTCCTGCCCAGGGCTAATGACTGACAGTGAAGCTGTCACAGCTTCCCGTGCCTTGCGCGAATAATATTTTTGCTGGGTAGATGAAATGTCGTCCCATGAGGCATTAAGAGTAGAGCATATGGGACTAAATCGTCCACCAGTCAAGTTGTTTAGAGCATCATTGAGCGTCTGCCGTCTCTCGTTTTGGAGTTCCTTTTCGTCGCACCAAATGCTGACCTCTTGCTCAGGTTCAGTACCCTGTGAGTCTAGTGACGATAACGTCATAGTCTCATCTGCTTCTTCTCTTGGTGGCTCGATATTTTCAGCCATGGCAGTGTCATAGCCAATCAATTCTGCTTCCTCTATTCCACCGCTAGTAGACGAGCAGCTTTGCATCGATGTAGGATGCACGCCATGGTCCTATTAAGTAAACGTGCATACCCAACAATAAATAAATCAATCAATCAACCAATTAATAAAATAAATAAATAAATAAATAATCACAATCATAATCATAACAACGCTATTTGTGCAGCGTCCATATTGGACTTGATCAATTTGATAACATGCATTCACCACTCACAAGAACTTGCATACCTCGTTACAGAACGTTACAGCACTTTCTAATGCCATAACACAATTAGTAAAACAGCTTTTCCACTAGGTATACCCACTCTTGGACAAGTACCGGTTGTAATGTAAGAAAGAGGACGTAAGAGTACCCAACTTCGACAGCAGGCTGCGACACATGACAAATACACTTCTTCCAAACAAAAGGATAGTGACATTTCACATGGGAGTGGCAAATTTTTGACGCTGACCTTTTCTGTGATGATATCTTCCCGAACTTCACTCTGTGTATGAGATTTATAGTGTTCCAGCCGACAAGTTGTACAAAGTGCTATGTATGAAAAATAACAGAAACAAAAAATAATTACAATCAGCGCTCCTCAATAAAGTCCTATTTCTGCTACTACTACTACTACTACTACAACTATCCACTCTCCCGTTCTCCAACTGAAAAATCGGCATTGTGCATTTATGAAAAACAACGGTACAATTCATAGCCGAATTAACACAACAAAAAGGCAAAAACTCGTTTTGTTTTATCTGGTGTCTCCGTTTAAATTCTACATCAAAAAACATAAGGGGTTGCGGGGGGGGGGGCGTATATTCTATTGGCATTAAACACTTGACTGAAAAAAAACCCCACATTTTTAGAAACCCAGGAAAGATGTTCGAAAGATAAGACAACCTACAGTAGCCTGCAAGACAGTCCGTATTTGCCGGATAGCCAGAGAACAAAAGGTCTAGAGCAAGTGTGATGGTATGGAGTGTGGGACTGGGGAGAGTTTCTCACCTCACACGCCACGTGCGAGGCTCGCGCGCGACAATCCACGCACTCTGCGCTTCACGCCTGTAAAGTACTTACAAGGTCCTTTTTTAACAACTGCTTTGCAGTTACAGGTTGGCAGACGAGGGGAGATGTCGTAAGGACTTTTCGGTTGCAGCAGACGGCACTCACAAAGGGACTAGTCGCGGGAACAAGTCGCAAAGACAAGTCCCCTGCTGTGTTTACAACAGGGGACAGGTCGCGAGGACAGTCCTGATTTCAGTCCACGCGACTAGATTTTAGGTACTTTACACGAAGGGACTTTCTCCCCGTAACAAGTTGTCGCAGAAACTAGTCCGACGCATTTGAGAGTCCTCCTAATGTTGACAATCGCGTCTGAAGGGTGTTTGCCGGAGGGGGGGGGGGGGTGGGAGGAGGGTGCAATAGCTTTAGGAAACGAGTGGAATGTAGACGGAGCAATATCAAGGAAAATTTTGTTGTTTAAACTTTTCTAATGAACAAATTTTTAAGAGTATCATTTCCCTTGCATGCGTGACTAAAGCTTATTTCACTAGTGTGTTTTCAAGGCGTCGAGTTTACTAATTCAATTAAGTTTTTGTTTCGCCTCCGCTAGAATTCGTTGTTTGTAAAACCTAAAATATTTCAGTAACATTTAAGGTAGTTTTAAATAATGCACAAACAACTGATAGTGTTTCGAAATGCATTTTTCATCACAAGATTTTTTTTCCGAACGCTTTCTGAACAACAGGTGTTGTGACATCTTCGCGGGAGTATTAAAAATCTGGTATGTTTGTTTTCAATTATAGTTTGCGTCCATGGAAAAGGCATCTCTTTCTGCGAATATTAGTGATCCAAAAAGCAGAAAATTTCTTAAACCTCCTGAAATATATCTCAAGGAATCCAAAATATTGGCACATGATTAGAAATGTCATTTCATGAATGTTTTAAGATAAATCAATGAAACTTTTCTAGAACTTGAAGTTGCTCTTACAAATTAACATAAACGTAAAAATGTATATCCCACACGTTTGCAGAGAACCTGTGTGCGAGTGCTGATTTTGTTAACATTTGACGCAACACGTTCGTATCTATTTTTCTTAAAATATAAGGAGTTAAGGATGACTCACCTGAGCCAATGGGAACCACAACATTGAACGCAGCAAATATTTCTGCTGACATAGCAGCGTTAACGCGTCTCGGCAGATTGATTCTCTTCTTCGTTCCTTGGTGGTTCGGATAGCAGCAAACATGACCTTTCCGACCAGGCCAATCGATAGTCAAGTCTCTTCTATGCTTAGGACATATTGTTATTGCCTGTATTTCCTCGTCATTTGAAGCACCAAACAGGCCAGCACGGTTTAAAATCAACTGTGATTCGCTGACCTCTGTCTTTCCTCGACCACGTTTGCCGCTAATTCCAAGGCTTACAAGGTAAGACGTCATATCTTGTCTGCATGCTATTAAAGGAAGAATTACTGATCCAAAACTAGTAAGATTGCAAGGGGATTCTTCTGATCCAAATGAACAGTTCATGGTTTTGAATCGAATGAAAGTCTTTGAAAACTCTACACACCTGTTGTCTGACCTTTAGTACGTGACACGTCACGCCTCCCTTAAGCAGAGAAAGCACGGGATGTAAACAAACCGATCGTAATGTTTGTTTAAGTAACTTCGGATAGGTTTTGATTGTCTCCCAACCACTGACGTACATAGATATTTTTTTCTTTCAGTGAAAAAGCCGGCTTAGTGCATACTGTGGTTTTACCATGCAGCGTGACTTAACATAACCCTTTCGCGGGAAAATTGTGCTCTGTTTTTACATCTACTGGGTATAGATTTCCCGGTTCTTGAGTGTTTACATTCGTCGCAACATCGATTTCAAAGTATCACCAGTTTCAATTAAAATACTTACGACCTTTTAAATTGCTAATTTAACGAATTGTGTCCTACAATCGTGGGGAATTGAACAACGCAGTGACACCCTCCGATGAGAATTTGGCGGGAAATAGAACTGAAAGATCAGTGTGTTGGTATTTTCCGAGGCCGTTGGCTTCAATCAATTTTTAGATACCAATTTTAACTGAACTGGATTTTGAAAACAACGCAATAAACTACCGGGATACAATTTTCCTTTTGAATTTAACCACCGCACTTTTGTTGAACGTTCGCGTAAAAATGACTAAAATTGAGGTCTAGCTCAATGACGCTCCAGTGACAATTTTTAGCGCCTTATAAAAAAATTAAGATTTAAGCGAAGGACGTTTAGCAAATTGCATCCAACTCCTTAGGAGACGAATATTACGGATAAAATATACAGACATCTGGAAAAAGCGTGAGGTACCTTTTAGGCTTAACCGAAGTTTCCTAATTTTTCCGTATTTTTTGGCCGCTGGGAGGCCCAAAATTTTGGAATGGCCATATCTCGAAGAAAAACGAAAGACAATCTAAGTAAATGTCACCATTGTAAATCTTTTCATACAACTTTTACATGGTAGAAAGGAGGAGGTAAACGGCCGACCTCGATCTTTTGCGCCTGCCCGGTTTTCTCTGACAATAACACTTAAAGAGCTCCTGACCAGAAATATCGAGAATCCCCCGACAGGAAGGAAATTTCGTCTTCTATTTTATTTTACCAAAAATACCCTTTGGTAAACTATTTTCAAAAATCATATTTAAAAGTTCCTCCGCTTTTCTTTTTTTCTAAAATTTAGATAAGTTCGAAATACGGCTAGAACCTCCCTTGCGCCCCCCGGAAACAAGGGAAATTGTGCATTTTTAACAAGCTCGTACGCAACAATGGAAATCGTTCCCGTTTTACCATTTAGCTCATAACTACATCATTCTTTCCTCTATCTAAAGACATAAAAATCGGATATAAATTTGTATTTTTAAACTGCTTGTTGACCTGTTGAAGCTACTAACCTTGAAGGGTTCAGAGTCAAAGTGAAATTTGGGTCAACTTCAGAGGCCTATAAATGACCTAGCATATATTTTTCAAACCAAAAATATACATCAAAAGTAAGCTCAAGCATTCCTTTTTACTCTCTGGAAGTGTCGTTTTTGGCCCGCTAAAAGCGACGCGTTGAGAAAAAATAGTGTGTAGGGTATTTTGAGCATTTCGGTAGAACGGCCGCTGTCACGCGAGCCACATCGGTTCCAATAAAGCAGTCATAAAACAAGGTTTCACTGGCTCATTGTTTTGAATAGGTTAATAAAGTAAAAATATATACTTTTCTTATAGAGGTAACTATGTTACTATGGCTTAGGGGCAACCCGGTTTACTTTTTTACAGTGCAAAGTTATTGACAATGTAACAATACTATTTGATTGATCCAAACTGAAAAACCAAAGATACTCTCACCTTAAGACATCATCTTGTGAATCTCTTGGTTCAGGTTATCACTCCTTTTACCAGAATTATTGGCTGCATTAGTCATGTTAATTTGTAGATTGAAAAAACAAAAGTTACAAACCACGTCAAACTATGCATTCCGTATTGAAATTAGCATAAATGTGAGACATGAAATGAGCTGAGGTTTTCGTGATAGTCACAATGTAGGATAGCGTGACACAGTGACTCAGAAAGCTGGAAGACCCAAATTGGCTTAAACCAGGAACCCCTTGCTTAAACATAAATGTTAGTTTTCCGGTAAATAGCTGTTTTGAATGTATATATGCGAAGTGACATTTTTCTAATGAGGGAAAGAACCGTAAGGGTCATTTGCAATTTCAAATATTTTAGGGTCGGATCATTTACTGTTAGGGGGAGTGGTTGGAAAAAACCGAAATATTCCCTGAAAGATTTTGTGGAAGAAAGAGCGCAAAAACACCAGGGAAAGAAAATTCCAGCAAAGCTTTTAGTTACAAAAAATGATAAACAAATCATAATCGTAATAACTAAGCAGAAAAGTGCAAAAATTTAATGATACGTCTCTTATTGTCTTTGATCGGTTTCAAATGGACGTGTGAGTGCTATTTTAAGTCTCGTGGGACGACACATTCATTGTTGCGTACGAGCTTGCTAAAAATGCACAATTTTCCCTTGTTTCCGGGGGGCGCAAGGGAGCTTCTAGCCGTATTTTGAACTTTTCTAATTTTTGGAAAAACCAAAAAGCGGATGGACTGTTAATTACGATTTTTGAAAATAGTTTACCAAAGGGGTATTTTTGGTAAAATAAAATGAAATAT
Organism: Siderastrea siderea; assembly: GCA_964030785.1. NCBI lineage: Eukaryota > Metazoa > Cnidaria > Anthozoa > Scleractinia > Rhizangiidae > Siderastrea > Siderastrea siderea. The sequence continues at coordinate 15,952,283 of OZ034969.1, read as the reverse complement.
GAAATTTCGCTTCTGTCGTCGGATTCTCGATATTTCTGGTCAGGAGCTCTTAAAAGCTTTGTATGAATTTTGTTTCACTAGCCCTCATTATTAATTATTATTATTATTATTATTATTATTATTATTATTATTATTATTATTATTATCATTATTATTATTATTATGGCCATGAGGATGTACAGTACATTCATATCAAACTTACTCGGTACAAATACTATTGTCACGCGATGCGTGTCACGGCGGCTGATTGCAAACCATACGCGAACCATGAAAAAGTGTGCGATTTTCGAACATTTTCGCTTCAGGTGAATAAATGGTGAAAGAAATCTCCAATGGAGGAACGGATTAATAAAAATAAACATACTAAGTTACGTTTAATTTATGTTTGAGGTTAATACCGGCAAATTTAGGTTCGTCATTTTGAGGTTTAAAATTTCACTTTGGATCGATTTTACAAGGATATTCCGCGCAAAAATCGAGTGTTCGGGAGAATGAGGCCGATTATCCAGGACAAAAGAAAGTAACGCTAAATGGAGGTCCGGTTTCAAAATCTACAATGAATTTGGAAAATTTTGCCACCAAATTTGCCAGGATTTGGGACGATTTTTTCCCGTCAAATCTTCGTGGCGAAAGTATTCTCCTCATTAACTATTCAGTTTAAAGGCGAACGAGAAAAGAAATAAGCAGAAAACTTCAAGTAGAAAGCAATCGCTGTCTAAAACCAGTTCCAAGGAAAGCCGTGAAAACATGTAAGTCCATATTTAGGCGGTAGCCAGTAGACTTAGTCTCCATGCGGGCTCTAAATAATCAGGCTCGTTATAATGACCTGTATTTTACGAGATTGAAAGTGTGAAGTGTAATTTTGTTGTTTTGAGTTTCGCGTTGTATTGAAGTTGAGTAACTGGGTAATTGTTGAATTGTTTATTTCGCTGTTTTTTAGGAGATTTCTTTTCTAAGGGGCAGTGTTTACAAAGGCTAGTGAGAACTTTGGAGTTGTGCAGGTTGTCAGTACGTCGGCATAAAAATAGTTTTGTAAGTTGTGTTGCTTTGTGCACGTTGTCAGTATGTGGGCATAGAAATAGTTTTGTATGTGGTGTTGCTTTACCGGCTGAGTTCTTAGCCTGGGAGATTGTCGATGACTTATGGAGACTATTGTTAACAGTGGTTCAACAGTACTTCCAACTTGACAGGTTGGGGTCATATCCAAAAATCAATGATTGAGTGGAATGTCAGTTTGAAAATCCTTTAAGGTTTCCCATTTCATCAGTTAATCAATGCCTTAAATTCTGGACATTCTTGGGTAATATGTTTACATTCATTTAATTGAAGTGTGTGGGTAGAATTCGTTCAGAGGTCATTAAGGGAAAAAGTTCTCAAAGGAAATGTGTATACGCGACATTTCTTTGGTCACAGTAGCTCTGTTGAAGAGTTTTAAGGTGAATTTTTCATTTGTAGCTATGATGAAGCGGATAGATTTTTAGTGATTCACGGGAGAACTGACTGTCATTTGTAAGAGGTGTTGTGGAGGTAAAGATGATTGATTTGTTTTGTAAGATGATGACATTGATTAGATAGAGGATGTGCGCGGGTGATTGTGTAAAGGAGGTTAGCGAAGGCCTATAACTGTTTTAGTTCTTTGAAGTAGTTCTCGTTACGAAAAAAGTAATCGCACAAAGGAGCGTAATGTTGTTGTTTTGAGTTTTGCGGATTATCGAGGATAATATTAAAGGTAGGTGTTGTAATGTTTATTCGCTGTTTTTAAGGACATTTGGTTGAGAAGGGCGGTGTTTATTAAGGGTAGTGTTTACTTTCGAGTCGTTAGCAGTGGTTAGTGTTTTCGAATAGAAATAGTTTTGTTTTTGGTGTTGTTTTGAGTGCCCGATAACAAGTTTCTGGCGTATTTCTGAGAATGTAGTGGAAGCTGGCAGATTGGAGAGTGTAAAAGAAAAACCTTGTGTGTGAAGTATGGGTACTGTTTGAAATAAAGCAAGACAAGTAACATATTGCAAAAATGTATTATTATTTATGCAGTTGACACGTTTTTTAACGGAAGCAAAACAATTATAGTATCCACAAGTTGGTTGTCTTTTACTACCATTATAAATGACATATAAAGGGAGATTGAAATACCATTTTGTTTAGCGTGCGAGATCGTCTATGAGTCATGGAGAGTATTGTTAGTTGTGGTTACGTAGTGCTTCGAACCCAACCGGTTGCGAAGGCGATGACAAACAGTCCATTCTTGAGTTTTGTGATGATGTAAAGCATAGGAAGGAAGATATTGTTGAGTCTACTGGTTAAATAGCTGTGAACAGTAAACACCGATCTTTATAAACACAGGTTTAGAGGTTTTAGATTGCAAGTAGCCTCTATTTATTTCTTGAGGTAAGGCCACTGATTTTATCAGTTAATCAATTTCTGAAATATTTCATTTGACATTCTTGGGTAATATCATTTAATTTCACTGTGTCGATAGAGTTCATTGAGAGGTCATTAAGCGAGAAAGTTCTCAAAGCAAATCTGTCATATACGCGACATTTCTTTCGTCAGATTAGCTTTGTTGAAGAGTTTGAAGGTGAATTTTTCATTTGTAGCTATGACGTAAGCAGATAGATTTAGTTATCTATTGGAGACGCTCTAGTCTTCGGAAGCTTTGACGACAAAAAGTTTACTTACCATTCTAGGTAAGTTACGTGTATTAGACTGTTGATGTTTTGAGCGCCATAGCACGAGTCACATTCGAGCCCGAATCAAGTTCGATTCAAGGTAGAGAACTATTTATACATATCATAATTCGGTAAATTGTGATCGTCCGGGTGAGTGTAGTCCTGAGAAGGACTGTTTGAGGTGACATTGACTGACGTTTCGACAACCTGAGCGGAAGTCAGCATCAGAGTCAAGTGAACTGTGAATCGTCAGTAGATGTTATAAGTCTCTGATCGTTGTCCTGATTGGTCGACGATCTCGTGATGTTATTGGTCGTCTGTCAGTTAAGCCGTGATGTTACTGGCTGTGAAGACTGTTAAACGTGACTGGTGCGTTTCGATCCGTCTTTTGTTAGTCAAATGTCCGTTGGTCTATTGTCAGTCAAATAAGTCGGTTTGTCTATTGTTTGTCTGTCTTGTGATTGTCGGCAATCAGTCGTTTGTAAGGTGCAGGTAGCTGTTGGCAACGGTTCAGTGGTGTTTGTTCTAAGTTAGTAAACCAGCTTTCCAGAGTGATTCGTTGATAGTAGTCCGTACTGTAGGTAACGCATTCAGCAGAGTCCCAGTCGATTCTGTGGTTTGTTTTTAAATGGTGCTCAGCAATGTGATTGTTGATATCACCATTTCTAGTCGCTCGTTTGTGTCCAGTCAGTCGGACGTTCAGATTTCTGCCGGTCTCACCAATATAAGTGGCCTGGCAGTCGCAGCATTTGATTTTGTAAACTGCTCCCCGTCTGTCGCTCGGTTCGTCTTTGTCTTTAACGTTTGTCAGTAGCTGTCGTAAAGTAGTGATAGGTTTGTGAGCAACGCGGATGTTGTAGGGTTGTAGGATTATAACAACTACTGACGATTCACAGTTCACTTGACTCTGATGATGACTTCCGCTCAGGTTGTCGAAACGTCAGTCAATGTCACCTCAAACAGTCCTTCTCAGGACTACACTCACCCGGACGATCACAATTTACCGAATTATGATATGACTCCTGGGTTCAAACCATTTACAGTTTTATTTGTACATAACAGCCCAGAGAAAGGAAGCTGACAGACTCTGCGCCGCCTGAAAATTCCCTAGAATTTCTTGTTGACAATAAAACGAACGTTTTAAAGTTATTTTGTGTTCGTGTTGACTGAAAACAGTTCATCATATATGTTTTCCTGACCTGGCGTGACGTCTCTGTCCCGTTTGTAGTCTTTTCTGTAGTGAAATCTTCAAAATTCACTTTCAGTCGTCTTTCGTCTCTCGATTTAGTCTGGAAACTTATTTATTCCTATCTTTTCCTAATTTTGTTTGGTTGAAGCATCATTTCGACCTTCGTTTAGGTTGTGTGGTTGAATCGGAGTAATTGTCCGTGCCAAAGGGACTAGAGTTTGATATGGAGTATAAAAAATAAGGAGTGACTTAAAAATTGGGTCGCCACAGAGTCTTCAAATTTTAAACTATTAAACTGGACTTCAGACTTAGGAGGTGTTGAAACTGGCCCAAAATAATTTTTTCTTTTACTTTATTACTATTTTTCCCGATCCCCGATCTCCGATCCTCCATCCTCCATCCTCCATCCTCCATCCTGCTTTTCCAGGAGAACATAAACAGCACGTGCACGCAGTTACTGTTGTGACAATTTATTGCGCTAACGAATTAAAATTGTTCAAGTTTTCAGGAATACAAAGTTGCATATATATTTCTAACTGTGTTTTCTTAGAAATATACACACTGCATAACAGATCAGAAATACAACTCTTACGCTTCTCTCGTGCTCTCCAAACTTCCCGCGTGCATCCATAACTCGATGTACGCACGCTAAGAATGAACCAATTGTTAAATGCACTTGGACTCAATAAGCCCAAGGTCTAGATTAACATATCATCCTTTTTTTGCGTAATTCAGACGCAAATTGTATTTTTTCACTCTGGTTTGAATCTCTGGCCGAAACAAGTGGACGTTCACACATTCTTCGTCTAAATCCAGAAATCAATTGCACGTTGATATTAAGTAGATAACGTTTAAATTGTTCAAAGTTTCACAGTGCCGGTGGCGTTCAAAATCAGTAAACATAAAATCTTGCACGAAATCTATCCAAAATGTTGCTGCTTGCAGTTCATTATAAGCACATTTATCCATTGTTGTTTTCAGTTCATTCCAAGCACATCTCAGTTCGTTTCTTGGTGTCTTTTAGACGTCCGCCAAAGTAACAATTGGGTAGAGTCCACCAGTAAACAGAAATGGCATTCCGCGTTTATCAGTCTACATGTCACGTGTACATATCCCTTGTAGTACTTTTTTTTTGGATGATATGTTTTGCTCAAATCGAAACCTACAAACCACTGTCGGACAGAAATATTTCAGATATTTCAGTTGAGGGAAACTGAATTACGTACCTTACAAGAAGGAATGTTTGAAAACAAAGGATTTACCTTTGATGTTTGCCATTAATCATGTTTTAACATTTTAGCATTCAGATTTTTCTTCCGTGAAAGTAAATCTTCTCACATGTTTTAATTACGGCGAATTGATAGTGTTTCAAGTGTGCATGTGTGAACGTGCCTCTTCTATTAAAAAGGACGACTTGATCTTCTGTAAGAAAAGAAACTCAATCGTAACAAATGGAACTTACTAGAAACTCAATTATCCACGGTTTGGTTATCATTTACTTAGCGTTTTCCGCACGCGTTTTGGTATTAGGAGTGAAGAGTGATGTGTACGTCATAAGGTCTAATTACTTCGCTCCTTTGAACTTCAAAGAAATTTAAAGTTCATGGCCGGTTTGTGGATAGATAAGGTTGAAACTCTCCAGTGTTGCTCCAGGCACTTTTTAACTACACTCGGCTTGAAAGAAGTGAAAATGGCTAAAGATTCCTTCTAGCATGTTGATATCCACTGTGAAATTTGCTAAACTTTTAACAAGAGTTCTTCATCGTTACATTTTCTGTATATCTGGCTGTACGTCTGTGCGTACCTGCTCAGGAAATAAGTCTTCAAACATAATCAAGATGTGGGTTCTGGTGTTCTTCTTCGTTCCTGTTCATTCGCATTACTACAAAACCACAAGTGACCAAGGTAAAAGAAAAATTCATTTATTTGCACTCTCAATATAAAGAACGCACTATATGAACAACTCGCTTTCATTTCCCTTTCGCTTATCACTTTGCTTTCTTGCTGTTTCGTCATGTGCCAAAAAAAAAAATTTCACTAGGGTCAAACGCGTTTATGGCGTTCCGTTACGGCCAAAATTTTCAGGTCACAAAATAAGGAAAACGAAACGTATACAAGCATTATCAAAGGGTCAGAAATGAAACGAAGATCGTTTGCATAAAGCCAAAACCGCAAAAAATAAATCGAACCTCATGCAAATAAATCCAACTTGCACAAATATAAATCGAACTGCGCAAAAATAAATCGATCCATCAAAAAGTAAATCAAACGCCTCAAAAATAAATCGAACCAAGCGCAAATGAATTCAACTTGCACAAATCGCAATCGAACCAGCGAAAAATGGATCGAACTGTGCAAACAGAAACGAAACCGCTCACATAAATGTTGAAACCGCACGTATCAATCGAACTGCACAAAAACAAATCGAAAGAAGGTCAGCGGTGAAAAATGCTACCGGAAGTGCTTCAAAAGCGAAAGCGAGGGCCCAGTATCCGGGACTTTCAATACACTTTGCGTGGGAATCGGCCGGTCTGTTTGGCAAAATCAGTGGCAGAAAGTTTCAGTCGTCCTCAAACGTTGACTTCAGATAACATCGCAGACATAGTCAGAAGAGTGGTTGGTGCTTTTGGAAATCTTCCATTTAACCCTTCAAATGAAAGTGGGAGCGCCAGTAGCAGTGGATCTGGCGCTGGGCCCTCTTATGTTGACACCCAACAATAGGTTTCGCGTTCCACGTGCTTCAACAGCATCATCATTTGGGCCTGGAAGAGTTCTTCCCAGACCTAGATCGAGTGTTCGGTTCGTTCCTTACACAAGGGGAAAGGCAAATAGCAAATAGCTTTCACCCAACAATCAAATTTACGGCTGAAATATCAGAAACAGAGATTACATTCTTGGACACGAAAGTGTACAAGGGTGAGAGATTTTTCAAGGAATCTATCCTTGACGTGCAAACACATTACAAACCAACGCAGGCTTTTCAATTCACAAATTTCCATTCGTGCCACCCACCAGGCGTTACAAAAGGATTTATCAAGGAGGGGGGGGGGGGCCTTAAGCCTCCTTAGAACAAATTCCTCAAAGGAAACATTTGAGGAAAACATCAAAAACTTTGAACCAGGCCTTAAGTGTAGAGGATATCCAACAGGTGTAATAAAAAAAACACCTCTCAGAAGTAAACTTGTCTGAGAGAAAAACCAAACTAGAACAGAAGAAGAAGGCTGCACGTAAGAAATACTACCCTTTGTCACACAATACTACCAAGCATTACCTAGCCTAAAGAAAATTCTGGTGGGAAAATGGCACCTTATATAGAACCAACCACAGCTTAAAAAATCTTGAAGGAGCCTCCCATCATCTCATAAAGGGAAATCCCTTCAAGACCTACTAGTAAGAGCTAAGCTATGAAGGCTTTAGAATTTCTTCTACGAACGCGGGAGTCGTGCAGGCCTGTCAACAATCGAAGGATAAGTTTGCGTCGAGAGAAAGGGCTAACAAGTCTTGCACTGATCGAAAGAATTTTCCAAATTCATAGTCGCTGAGCTGGTTTCTAACCGACATATTCACAACAACAACAATAATGCTAGCGGTGAGAAATGCTGTACTGTGTATATGAGCTCAAGCTAGTCAAGCACTTCCGGTGCAACTATACTTCCGGTTCCGCTGACCTTCTTTCAAATTATTTTTGTGCAGTTCGATCAACCTCGTCCCCAGGGTCTTCTCGCTTTTCAATATGGCGGCGGCTCGGGAGAAGACCCTGGCACACAGCAGATCACGTGTCTTCAACGAGGATGGAGATGTATTCAAAATGGCGGCTACGGCGAGAACTGGGTACGAGATGCTAAGGTGAAGATAAACAAAATGGCGGAAAAAGCTGAAGTTCAGTTCAAGAAAAAATAGGAAAAACAGACACGTTTTGCATGTAAGAGTCTTAGGAATACGGCAAAGTGTTAGAGGTCTTGTTTTTGCTGTTCATTGTTTCTTTTTTGTTATTATAAAGTTAAGAATAATGGGTTTCAGCGTACTCGACTGCCGAACTCCGTAAATGAACATATTTTATTTTTGATTCATGAGGCTTTAGGCAATAAATTGTCTTATCGTTACATTGTTACAAATCCGTCCTTCTTAAATATTGTTATAAATCCGTCCTTCTTAAAATTATATGCTTCAGCTTTTAAAATATATCAGGCTTAGATTAAGCTTAAAATATAAATCTTATGGAGTGACCTTAGGCCTTAAATAAAACTACTGCTACAAAATAATTATTCTACGTGGCTTACATCTCTGTGAGTTCAGTGGGAATGACTCATTAATTCTTGATCTGGCATATTCCAGGTGCTGCTTTGGAGGCAGTGATAATCATTTTGACTTTGTTGAATTTATTTGTGCCCATTCTTTGCACTACAGTTTTGCTTGTACAGTTGTAGATCTCCAGGGCTTTGTCACTTTCAATATTGTTTTCTACACTTTAGCTTCAGTGAGTCACATTAAACACTAGAACTGAGGAGATTGTGAGACTGTAAACAATGGAAAAATAAAGCATTTTAACAGTTCTGGGGATAATATTCTCAGGTTTGAAAAAATTTGCCGCTTAACAACTTCAATCAGTTGAGTAACCTGCAGCTGGGTGGACTTTGAAAGTGTTTCAAAAATAGAAATGGGAAAGAGAGGATTGAACTCACCTGAGGGAGTAATACACCAGTGATAGAATAGTACACAACTGACGGAGTAAAAAACAACTGACGGAATTATCATCCAACTGACTGAGTGTAACACAACTGACCAAGTCTGAGACAACTGACTGGGTAATACACAACTGATCGAGTAATACGCAACTGACAGAGAAGTACACAACTGACCCAGTAATGCACAACTGATGGGGAAGTACACAACTGACTGAGTAATACATAACCAACAGCGTTATCATGCAACCCACTGAATGACACAGAACTGGCAGAAAAATGCACAAGTGATGCGCAACTTCCAACTGCAACTTGCAACGTGCAACTGACAGAAAGGTAACACAAGTGACCAAGTAACGCACAACTGACGGGGTAATACACAACTGATAGAATTATCGTACAACTGACCGCGTGATACACACAGGACCTTTGCATCAAATTCCCTACTCCTTGGGCAAGGAAAATACATGTAGCCAAATGTCTGAGGTATGCCCGGAGGGGAGGGGGGGATGTTGAAGATTTGAATTGATCAGCACCTAACCTTAAGTTACAAATCCCACTTTTTAGGATGACTCGTTATTTCTTTGAACCTCTGTTGTAACTGTTAGTGGATTTTTGTGGTGTTCTAATTGGATCTGCAAACCCTTTTAATTTGGCTTAGATTGACATGAGAATAGTTTTAAAGTAGAGACATGAGATGGGAAATCATTTTAAGAGACCATCAAAAACTGATAACCACATAACAGCACCCCAGGTTGATAGCAGTCAATTATGATATTCCTTTCCTTGTTCTTAACTTTAAGCCCCGATATCAACAAACATGTTCTCCTCACTATTCTCCGTAAATGTCTTATGGTACTACTTGAAAGAATTCACATAAACATCCAGACATTTTATTTTTGGTGATCATTTCCTTTATTCTCAGGGCCTGTATGTTTGAACAAGTAGTGATATTGTAAGGAGACATTAGATGTTTGTTTGTCACTACTGGGGCTTAAAGGGTTAACTACAAATTCCAGTTTCAAAACTTCATGAAATCTTTTTCTCTCCTTTTTTTTTCCTGAAATCCTCTCTTTCCCGTTGATTTAAATTTTTCAAACACTTTCAAACTACACCCAGATATCTCAATTGATTGAAGTTGTTAAGCAGAAAATTTTTCAAACCTGGGAATATTATCCCTAGAACTGGTCTAACATGCAAAGAGGACTTTATCTACCCACTGTTAAAATGCTTTATTTCTCCATTATTTACAGTCTCACAATCTCCTCAGTTCTAGTATTTAATGAGACTTACTGAAACTAAAGTGTAGAAAACAATATTGAAAGCGACAAAGCCTGGAGATCTGCAACTGTAGAAGCAAAACTGTACTAGCACAAGGAATAGGCACAAAGCAGCACCTGGAATATGCCAGATCAAAACTTAGTTTAACCAGTCCATACAACACTGCTCTTTTCCCATTCCCTTGCACTTTGTTAAATCGAGGTTGCACTGTAAATAAGCTTAAATAAATAAGTAAGTAAATAAATAAATAAATAAATAAATAAATGAATCATTTTCTATTAAAGGCCCAAGTTCACTCCATAATATTTATATTTCAAGCTTAATCTGAGCCTGATATATTCGAAAAGTCTTAGCTGAAGCATGACGGATTTCTAACAATATTTAAGAAGGACAGATTTGTAACAATGTAACGATAAGACAATTTATTGCCTAAAGCCTCATGAATCGAAAATATAATATGTTCACTTGAGCAACATTGAATCAAATAGCGGTACGGAGTTCCGCAGTAGAGTACGCTCAAACCCATTACTCCTAACTTTAAAATAACAAAAAAGAAACAATGAACAGCAAAAACAAGACCTCTAACACTTTGCCGTATTCCTAAGACTCTTACATGCAAAACGTGTCTGTTTTTCCTATTTTTTCTTGAACTGAACTTCAGCTTTTTCCGCCATTTTGTTTATCTTCACCTTAGCATCTCGTACCCAGTTCTCGCCGTAGCCGCCATTTTGAATACATCTCCATCCTCGTTGGAGACACGTGACCTGCTGTGTGCCAGGGTCTTCTCCCGAGCCGCCGCCATATTGAAAAGCGAGAAGACCCTGGGGACGAGGTTGCAGTTCGATTGATATGTGCGGTTTCAACATTTATGTGAGCCGTTTCGTTCCTGCTTGCATAGTTCGATCCATTTTTCGTTGGTTCGATTGCGATTTGTGCAAGTTGGATTCATTTGCGTTTGGTTCGATTCATTTTTGAGGCGTTTGATTTGCTTTTTGGTGGATCGATTTATTTTTGCGCAGTTTGATTTATATTTGTGCAAGTTGGATTTATTTGCACGAGTTTCGATTTATATTTGCGCGGTTCGATTGACTTTTTGCGGTTTTGACTTTATGTAAACGACTTTCGTTTTATTTTTGACCGTTTAATAATGTTTGTACGCGTTTCATTTTGTTTATTTTGTGACTTGAAGATTTTGACCGTAACGGAACGCCATACGCGTTCTGTTCCACAACTTCATTTGCGATTCTCATCTGTTTTTCGTAACTCATTTTGAATGAGGACATATTTCGTTTTTGAAAGAAAATTCATGCGACCAAAGCTTTTATGACAGATTTATGTTACAGGTTTCTTTATTAAAGTACAAAGATAGTACCGACTCCTCTATTGCGCTCTTAACCGCACACATTTCTCTCACTGTTATTACGCACTATCATTTACATCTTCAGGCATATGTATTAACGCAGTTGGCATACAAACGATTATGAAACAGAAACTTACACTTGTTGTCGTTGTAAACTCTCCAATGCAAGCAAATTGAATATTTTTGCCTGTCTTCCCATGGAAAACGAAAGGTCTGTTTTATATCGGAGGCATTATTCATTCATTTGTCTCTGTATTATTAGTTTATAGGAAAGGCATTTTCTCTTAGTGTCGCGTGAATTCGCATGAACGTGCTTCAGCTATCTTATCTTGTATCTTCAATAGCTAGAATATTTCTTTTCTTTTTTCAGAAAATAAACTTACGAAAAGGATGATTGGAAAAATGTTTTCGGGTTATCTTTAATTTTTATTGTATTTTCTTTTAGAACAGGCTCCCTTAATAGGTTATGTCTGTAAATTGAGAATTATCTCATTGAAAAGTAATTTATTTCAGTCAGCGTTGGAGAAAGAGTAACAGATAGTCAACCATGTGTGTGACTCGTAGACGTAGCAAGAGTGACGTAAACAATACTCTCTCAGTAGGTTCTGCTTACACAGACAAGCAACTAAATAAACCGAAGCGCTCTTAAGTCAACAGAGATACGAAACGGGTTGTGATTTCGACGCTGCCAAATTCTTTTAGTTCCAAAAAAACAAAACAAAACAAAAGTGAAAACAAAACTGGAATGGACAGTATTAAAGTTGGAATGTCGTTTCCTTGGCTCCGACATCCGTTTTCAGGCTCAAAGAAACTGACTCAAAATTACAAAAGCGATAACTCTGTTTGAAGAACCCAAACCTGCCAGAGCTAAGTTCGAGAAGCTGTGACAAAGTTCAAAATTGTTCATTTGATTAAAAAATACTAAATGAAATAGAGGAATAAACAGACAAACTATGAAAACATGTCGCACACCAGTTGTAGTGATACTTAGGCTTCACGCTGTTTTCCAATTAGAAACCTTAAACATTATTTTGTTTGACTTTCGTCGTTCCTAGTAATAAACTGACAACGTTTTCATCTTATGTAAGAAAAATCAAGAGTAGAATTCTGTTGAAATTAAAGTTTGGATTTCTGCATGCCTATGAACTTGCTATGCCAGTCGTCTTGATACGTAGCATGCTGTTGGCCAAATTAAACTTTGAGAGCACGAGGAATAAGGGTTCGCCCGGCAAGATAAGAATTAGTGTTCGTAATCTCAGTCGCAAAGTTTCATATTTTTATGCCGGGCTACAGTTGGAGGTTTGTAAATGCTGCAAAATACACAAAGGAGGATCATTGTTTATGCAGAAGTTTGTTCGTAAGGGGCTCGTACTATTCCTGATGGATTAAACTTAAAACAACAAGCAATCTGTTGAGTCGGTAAACACTTCATTCCTTGTCTGCTTTCATTGGCCCTGGGCCGTGATTTGTTCTCGCTTCAATTGGGACTAAAAACTGTTTGTGAGAGCAACCAGGGCTGCGCTGATAAAAATTAAAGTTGGCAGTCAAAGTCTATAGTCAACATTAAGTTGACTGCACGAGAAACCAAACTGTAGTCATTCAACAGCCAAAAAATACTTATCATTTGATAACTTCCGTTTGAACGTTAATTTCACGAAATGATGTCTAGGTAATTGTTAATGCTTATACAAAGGTTATTGGAAGATTTGACGTCCGGAGAAAAGTCAGACGAGTCTGACGCGTATTCGAATCGGAAACTCAAGACGTATCAATTGCACCCTACAGCTTTTGTCAGTCCCCCCCGCCCCAAAAAAAAAAATAATAATAACCTTTATCTAAAAATATAAATCGATATATATGTAAATGTTATAACAACTGTTTTAGCGCGCTTTCGTTGCGTTACCACATTACGGTGCACGCATGGTTACAAATGTTTTCCGACCTGCGGCAGTCGTGTTTCATTTGGCCTGTCACTTTGTATAACTGCAGAAGTAACATTTCTATACGCCTCCCGTTTTCATATACGAGTCTAGGTAATTGTTAAAGGTTATTGTTAAAGGTTATACAAAGGTTATTAGAAGACTTGACGTCCGAAGAAAAGTAGATCTAGACGAGTCATAAAGTTCGCGTACTGAAATCGCAAACTCAAGACGTATCAATTGCACCCAACAGCTTTTGTCAGTCCCTCCCCACTCCCCCACCCCTCCCCCCCCCCGCCAAAAAAAATTAATAACCCTTTCTAAAAATCAAGCTCGCTTGGGTTTATTCCAAAAGAATAATCAAATAAACGTCGGGTTACCTTCTTATTGCATCCTTCTAACAGATTGTTACATTGTAATTTTAATTTTATTTGTAATCTCGGTTGTCGACAATGAGGAGTGTTGACAGATCTCCAAAAAGGAACCCCCCATAATTATTTTTTGTATCACGCGTACGATTACTTACGCCACTTCGAATCTCTTCAGTGTTCGATCACCACGTGGACTAGTTATTTCATTTGTATCACTTTTTGGTGCAGCTCAAATTTGAGAAAAATGGCTTCTTTTAAGTCGGTTAGCGGCAACCAAACATATGCTAGACAACCAAACATATGCTAGCGTTGTTCGGGGAAAAGTAGCAAGTAAATCTCCGCTCCATAATTCGTACTGGAGGCGCTTCCAGGAAGAAGACGAGGAAGAGGCAATAGCTCTTGCTATGAAGAATTCAGTGGTGGAACTAAAGGTAGGCGAGTGATACGGAGAAACGAGCATACTGGACAGCTTGTCTATTAATAGCAATGACTATAGTAACACATATTACCATCCACACCCTGCCCATATAAAGCGAAAAAATCCACTGTTTACCCCACTTGTGTTTGTCTCGAGCACCCTTTACAATGATTTGGATACGGCTACCAAAGCTGTACTTGATTCCTACGAATTCAATGTTATTTTAAAGCCACGACGATACATATGTAACGTGATTTATGACAATGTTGTAACCCGACCTTTGTTTTATTATTCTTTTGGAATAAACCCAAGCGAGCTTGATTTTAGATAAGGGTTATTATTATTTTTTTTTTTTGGGGGGGGGGGGGGGAGACTGACAAAAGCTGTAGGGTGCAATTGATACGTCTTGAGTTTCCGATTCGAATACGCGTCAGACTCGTCTGACTTTTCTCCGGACGTCAAATCTTCCAATAACCTTTGTATAAGTATTAACAATTACCTAGACTCGCATATGAGGGAGGCGTATAGAAATGCTACTTCTGCAGTTATACAAAGTGACAGGCCCCCGGGGGGGGTACTCCCTTATATGGCCTTGACGGGGACGTGCGGCCCGATAGGGTATGGTTTCCAGAGGGTTTTGTCTTGAACGGGGTATCGATTTCATCAACGTTTGTCTTAAACAGGGTATCGTTACACGACCTTGTGTATTCATTAATTTACGGAACCCTTACACAAAGCCGAATTTTTCCCAGTTTGCCATTATACAGTATATTGAAATAAGAAACAGTTTCTGACTAGTCCATTCAAGCCGTAAAGAGGGTATGATGTTTTGCTAAATGTCTAAGACAGGGTACAAAAGATCTGAATTCTGTCTTAAACAGGGTAGCAAAATCAGAGATTTTTGTCTTAAACAGGGTCAGGGTTTAAACACCCGGGCCGCACCTCCCTACCCGAGCATCTGCTGAGTGCCCCCCACCCGGACAGGCCAAATGAAACACGACTGCCGCAGGTCGGAAAACATTTGTAACCATGCGTGCACCGTAATGTTGTAACGCAACGAAAGCGCGCTAAAAATAGTGCGGCAAATATAAACCGGAACCGGATGGAATAGAATGTGAAAAGGCGAATGGTATTGTATAACCCACGTTTTCAGAGGCCGAACAAAGAAAGAATTTTGTAATTCTTCAGTGTAAGTTGTCAAATGTCACAGTTTGAATGTTATTGAACAATTGTAATAAAGAAAGGAAGAAAACTTATTAGGAAAGGAAGAAAATCAAAAGTATATAGACTGTCAACTTATCATAACATTTATAGATTTATCGTTTTTTATCGATTAGCTTGTCAGATCGATAATCCATCGACTGTTAGTTTTTATAACATTTTATATATATAGATATATCGATTTTTATCGATTAGTTTGTCAAATCGATAATCTATCATGGACTCTTAGTTTTTTAACATTTATGGATTTATCGATTTTTATCGATTAGTTTGGCAGATCTTAGGTTTTCATAGACTCTCGACTAATGAGTCTCGACTCTCGACATGTTAGTCTCGACTCTCGACTCTCGACAATTACCCAGACTCAAGCTGTGTTGTTGTTTGGACGGTTTTATGTTACGTTCCTAGATCCGTTGTGCGTGCTAGCTCTTTGGAAATTAGATAGATTAATTGCAAGATTAAAGACGCCTAAAAGAGTGACGTTTTCTGAAAGGATCCTCGGGTTTCTAAGTCCTTGATTAGATTTCTGCTGCGGTTACGTGCACAGTCTTAATGATCAACCAACTCAGACTTCACAGTTCTCGCTCTCGTTATCATTTAACCTTATCTATCTTGGACAAATGTCAGTGAACAATTTGATTCAAACCTGTTCGTCTTTGAATGGTGATTTAAAAAGTGCTTCTCGTCAGCCCAATGTCAAACAAACAACTTATTATGCAAACAAAAACCATCTATTCCTTTAGTACCGTATTTCATCCATTAAACGCAGCCAAGTTCAATACAATCAACAATGAGTAAATAAAACGAGATATGATACTCTGTTTACTTTAATGCCGCGCGTATCTAAGGGCGCGTTTTTTTATTCACAATTCTGGAATGAGAATGGCCAGAATGTAAAATACGTCTCTATCGGAGAAAAAAACCAGGTTACACTTTTGGAGACAATGAAACATTGCTTCTAATTTCGTTGTACTAAAAGTACGAGGTTTTTTTCAGTCATGTTTCGTACAAGAAAAAGGCAGGACCAAGACCGCGCATCTCGACGGGCGTTTTTTTATGCAGACAATCCGAATTATTCCTAGCATTCCGTACCAACCATTCTTATTCCAGAATTGTGGATAAAAAACGCGCCCTAATATTAAAGAGAATACAATATAGAGCACTCAAGCATGACTTTTTTTCTCACACGTGTTGTAACCTTTTCTTAATCAACTTGACTACATGTAATTAAGCATAATTTAAAAAACCCTTTTCCCCAGAATCAAGCAGTTTTTACAAAATTTCTTTGTTCGTGACCTCTCAAAAATACTTTTATGACTAAAACCGCCGTCTCGTCCAGATATAACCAAATACACTTACCAATATATACGTAATCTTAAACGAGCAATTCAAACATATTTTAAAAGCTTATCTCCCAGATCTAAAAATCTTCAAATGCTTCCACGCGCTCTGTAACACAAATATGACATTTTTTGCTCCTTTTTCCTTCTCCTAAGCTCAAAACATCATTTTTCTCTCTGTTGTTATAAACTCGACTAACTTGCACCATAAACGTGTTCCTGCTGTATTACTCATTGACTATTGTTTACTGCTGACAGAGGAAATTAGCGCATTACATTCATATTTCTACCTTCTAAGAATGGTTTACACAGAAATGCACCGATTGCCCACATAACGCATCGTGGTCGTCATATGACGACACGAGCGTAAAAACGAAGGCGAAAGCGCAGCGCGATCGCCTTCTTTTTCCTTTCTTTCTCCTTTTACCCCAGGCCCCTCAGTGCACACTTTTAACTCCGACCGAGAGGCTCTTGTTATAAGCGTGGATGGAATCGTAATTAAAACTTCCGCTTTTCCTGGAATTATCGTGCTTTCGATATCACGATCTTAGTTTGTATTCCCTTCTTTGTTAGAAACCATGGCTCAAAGTAGAAACTTTTTCGAAGACGTTAAAAAGGAATTGGAATGTTCTGTGTGCCAGGAGCAATTCAATGAAATCAACGAACCCAAAATACTGAAATGTCTGCACACTTTCTGCAAGAACTGTCTCGAAGCTTGGTTGCGCCAGCAGCGTGAAGGAGAGTTGAGTTGCCCGACATGCCGTCAGATTACAGAATGTCCTAACAGCAACATAAACAGGCTGCCGTCCAACCTATTTTACAAGCAGATGGTGGAAATTGTGGAAGCTTACAGCGGTCGAGGACAAGACGATTCAGCGACATATTGTGGAATTTGCGGCGAAAGAAAATCCTTGAAGTTCTATTGTTCTGATTGCAACTGTTTCTTATGTGAAGAGTGCTCTGGCACCCATAAGAAAGGGAAGATTTTTAGAGGCCATCATGTTAAAGAAATTAGAAACTTTGACTAAGCGACGTCCAAGATTATGCCCGGAAAGCAAACATTTGCAAGAAACACAAAGATGAATTGAGGTATTACTGCGACAAATGCAAAATTTGCATCTGTCGTGACTGCGCCATTTTGGAGCATCAAGACCACAACAAAATATCCCTTGAACAAGGACTTGAAAAGAAGAAATCGGGCATCACAATTAAAATCCAAGAAGTTGAAGCAGTTGGCTGTCGTTTGAGGAGTCATAAGAGGAGTCATAAGAGTCATAAGAGTCATAAGGAGTCAGAAGGAGTGAGGAGTCATAAGAGTCGAGAACAGCATCGATCAAGCGACTAATGAGGTTCATCGAGTCGCTGAACAATTTGTAAGTTTAATCCGCCAGCAGGAAGCAACCATGAGCAACGAGTTGCTCGAACGGAAAGCAAGTTGTAGAGCTGAATTTTCCACCCAAATGTCTGGCTTAGACGCGAAACTGATAGAAATAGACAATAGCTTGGAATTTGCCAAAGATGTTCTCGAACGAAGTAATCTACCGGAGATTTTAAACGTCGAAGAAACACTAGAACGAAGGTTTCAGGAACTTTTATCGTCGCCGAAATTCATTCCCGACGTGATAAATTACGCTGAGGTCAAGTATGTTCCAACGGAAACGGCGTCCATACAAGACAAATTAGGCAAGCTATTAATTACTAATACCGAGCCTTCGTTCTCGATTGCACAAGGCAAGGGGCTGATAGAGGGTATACAAGGCGAACACTGCACTTTTACGATTATCACAAAGGATTCGCAAGGTGAGACAACGTACAGTAAAGGTGATCAAGTTAGTGTTGACATTCAGTCACTGCAGACCCGACAAGTCACAAAACCCAGCATAACAGATTCAAAAGATGGCTCCTATGAAGTAAAGTACAAACTTGAAGATGCAGAAGTATTCAGCGTGTCCATAACAATAGGAGGTGAAGCAATCATGGGTAGTCCCTTTCAGTTAGAAGTGAAAGGAAGAACGACAAGATCAAAAAAGCGAGGGAAAGGAAAACGAGAATCATCAGGTACGATTTATTGACGTTAATCTTTGTTTGAAGTACACAAATTGGGTGCTCTTTAAAATCTCATCACCATCTTCAACTTTTTGAAGCCCAGGCCTGGGTTCTTGCTAGGTTCTTACTAGGTTCCTACTAGTTTCTGAATTTAATAGTGGCAGATCCAGAACTTTATTTAGGGTCAGAGGGGCCCTGGATAATTTTTTTTTATTTTTTGGGCCATCTGGGACTGAATTTTGTCAAAAAAAAGGAGGAGGTGCGATCCCCAGGTCCCTCCCCTTGAATTGCCACTGTGATCTAACCCATCCAGAAATCTTCATCCCACAATTCGTTAAATTTTATGCCAATTTTACTAGACCCGTTCAGTTGAAAATGTTACCGCAACTAGCCTTTGACAGTCGCGTGATGCCATCTGTTCCAAACAATTTTGTGGCTGTATTTCAGATCTAGATTACGGTCCGCAAGCGGACAGCCAGTCAAAATGTGACTTGTGCATGTACGAAAATGGTGATGTTTCTCGTGGTTGTAGTCTACGTCACCACTTTTGCCACTCGTGTCTGACGAGTTTATCCGATACATCGCCCTATGGCTGTCCTCTCTGCCTCTGTTATGGACTCAAAGGAGACCAACCCCCTGGTCACATGAGCTGGAGAACTGACTCAGAACAATCTCTGCCGGGCTATGAAGATTGTGCAACCATCGTTATCAGCTGCAACTTTGACAGAGGCGTTCAAGGTACTTCTGTCTTACCTCAGATAAATGTACATAAGCTAGCCTAGAATAGTCTAGGAGCAGAGCTCCTTTTTCTTCTTTGAAAACCCTGACTTCTCCACGGACTTTTTATGTGTTTTTATTCTGTGCTCTAGGTAACAGTTCCAATGCATTTTTAAACAGGGTAGATAATTGTCTGGCGCCTTTTGAAAGAGAGTACCAGAAGTAGCATTTTTGGCAAGTTAAAGAAAATTTGGATGAAATGTTCCTCAACTACAAGTTTCAAGTGAAAAATGAAGAAAATCCTATATAAACGTCTCTATTTTGAAAAGCCTTTCCTCCAAACCATACAGACGTTGCAAATTATCTCAGATTTAGGTTAGTCTCAATCTAGTGAAATATTTACAAATTCCAGTGAGAAGGTGAACTTTTAACAGCTCTCTTTATAAATTTCAGAGTAGCCTATACCGAGGCCAATTTATGCAACTTTACATCAAATGACATCCTTCGTTTTTAGGTCCAGAGCATCCCAATCCGGGAGTACCTTATTACTGTTTCTTCTGCACGTTTTACCTTCCTGATAATAGGGCAGGGCGGAGTCTATGCATCGTGTTGAGGGTGGCGTTTAATTCAGGGTGGATGTTTACAGTTGGAGCAGAAAATAGCATCATTTGTAGGGACCTCACACTGAAAACGAGTCGAAGTGGAGGCCCAGCCAAGTAAGTATTCAGTACTTCGCTTTTTCGAATGTCAGGTCTGACACTTCACTTGAGTACATGTTTTTCCGGATGTTGGCAATGTTTTCCTGTTCATCACAAATTGAGAGTTTAGAATGGTAGAGCGTTTCTAGCCTGCGATGTTCGGATTATAAGTGTGTGGGTTAAAACAGTCCACGTCAGGTTTTGATATCAGCGCACGTGACAAATCTGGACGTGACGAGTCTCCCTGTTGTGCATAAAAGGCGAAACAAATCTAGTACCAAGAAATGCTAAATAAGAGTTCTAAAGAGTCCTTTAGAACTTTGGAGTTCCAAAGCTTTGGCTGCCAAAACAAACCTGGGAACGCTATGCCTGTAGAACGGTTTCTAAGTCAATATATACTTTCAGACTGTAGCCAGAGACGGATCCAGGGGAGGGGTTGAGGGGGTTGCTACCCCCCCCCCCCCTTTGGGTAGCATTTTTTGTTATTTAGTTTAATTTCCCTTTAAAGGCGTTTTAGAGCGAAAAATCGGAAACATTATTTTTTGGGGGAGGGGCATGGCTCCGGACCCCTTAAGAGCTCGTGCCAGAGGCACGGGGCCGTAACTCGCCTTCCACACCATTGGCGTTAAAGGTTACTACAATAGTGTACAACCCCCCTTTCAGAAATTCCTGGATCCGCCCCTGTGTAGCCAATTCTTTTCTAACTCTGTTATCTTAGCTGGATGAGATCCTCTTCCAGAAGGTCGCCATCAGAATGTCCTACAATTTCCCTATAAGTTACCCATACCCATACCCGATTACACCGGGCGTTTCGACGAAACGAGGCAGAGAAGGGGTGAACTGAATTTTTCAAGGACGAAACTTTCTCTCCCCTGGCTCTTCAAACTGAGCCAGGTTTATATCATGGAGCTGTGGAACTTATCTCTTGGTTATAAACAGAAACTTACAATATTTATGCCGTTTCTTTCCTTACAGCTGCGGGTATCCAGACCCAGATTATCTTGATCTATTGAAAGGACAGTTGGCTAGAAAGGGTTTTGTTGATCATTTTCTATGAAGCTCTAATGACATATCAGTACAGATTCTTAATTTAAAACGACCTAAACGACGAGCATTTGTACTATTTTATCTTAACTGATGCTTCAAACTCTCATGATTCGACCTACAGCTCACGACAAAAGTGTTGAGACATTTCTGTTTCAGAGGGTTTTTTCGCATGGCATGGAGATGATTATTCTTCCTTCCCCTCGAAATATATACACATTTCGTCAACTCACAACCAATATTAGCCTCTAACACAAATATGATCTTACGAGCAGTGCAGAATTGCTGAGACAAAAAAACGGTGTAACGATAGAATAGCTAGGGGAAGGAGGAATATAGCGTTTTTCAGTAATATCATATGACCTTGAGAATAACTGTTTGAGCGACAACTAGAGTTTTAGCAATTGTGTGGCGAATCGCTAAATAAAAACATTTATCTCTCCTAAGCCTATTTTACAGTTTTATTAAGCGCTGAAATTTGGTTGCTTACGTTACTCGCTGTATAAATATGACATTTTCCAAGACTGCTTTAAGTCGCTAAATTTATGCATCACCCGAACCTGAAGGTACGTACCTGACAGTATGTTGTGACTCCTGGAGTGAAAGGATTGAGGTATGACCAGCTCGCATAGAATTTTCGTCAAGAAACTGAAAGCTCTTGGAATTTCTTTTGACTGAATAACAATTATTGGAGACTATAAAGTACCATAAAGTTCCCAAAGTAACGACCATCATTTACTTAATTTTTGGTTTTGCAGTTTTTCTTGTTAAAATCGCTACGTACTTTCGCGTGGGTCGTTGCTTTTGGTGGTTCCCTACTTTTGGGTAGAGGAAACCTCTGGCGAGCGTTTCTCGAAAGTCCCGAAACTTTTCGGGCCGATTTCGGGCACGATAATTCACACTGTCTTGTAAACAAAGAAGTACTTTGCTATGGGCTAAATATTTCTTATCTTACCGGACACCTCAAAATAACAGCTATGTAGAATGGCTCTTCGGGGCCGAAAACTTTTCGGGGCTTTCGAGAAATGCACGCCTGTACCGTAATATGGGCTGATTCATGCAAGTAAAATCGCGATAAATATGAAGACATACGTACAATCTTTTATTCAAACGGTAATGATTAATGTTAATGGTCGTTATTACGACCAGTGTTCCTGCCCGGACACATGCATCTCAATACGGATACTCCTTAAATACGGACACATTTTCGGGAGTCTTTCTTAAGTTTTCTGATGTCCTTTAAAATGGCGGGGGTTTGCCTGACTGCACTTGTGAAGTCGTTTGCTTTTGGGTAGGGTCGTTTTCGGAGGGTGGTTACTTTTGGCGGTGGTTCACGTTCGGTGTTTGCCACCAAATATCAAATTTTATCGCTACCATCAGAGGTTTGGTTCTTTCAGCAAGTTACGGTTCTTTGTGGCAGTAGAACAAGTTTCCACATTTCGGGTCTTTCTGCAAATACTGAAGCACATTGTCCCATCTTTTGTTTGCAAGGTATTATGTATTAGTTCCATTTGGGAGTTGGATTGTTTGCTGTCTTTTGTTTCTTTTGATGCCGTCATTTGTGATCTGGTACACACAGACAGAACCTACCTTTCAAACTCAAAGGCATGTTTGTAGAACTTGTTCTGATTCTACTTCAACAAAAAAAAAGTAAAATAAAACAAAGCAATGGCAACTGTTTATTGCATATTCCAGTACCCAATAAATACGTGGTATACTATCAAGAATTGCCTACAAATTCCAGCTACTTTAACTTCGAAAAATTTTGGACCTCTTTCTTTCGGACACAAAATTTCGGACAAAGAACTGTCGGGTGTATTATGGCTACCTTTCAGACGATCTTCTTGATCACTGAAACTCCTTTAAAATGAATTTAAAACATCATAGCATAACACTGCCGGTAAATAAGCAATTTATTGATCGTAACTGAAAGTGAAAAGATTTCCATTCTGAATGAATAGATCCTAGGTCAATTAAGTCACAAATAAGCTTGCGTGGAAGATTCAAGTCTGGATTTCAGGGTGATGTTCAATGTTTACTTAATCCCAGAACAAAAAGCCTTCGTTAGAAAGGTGTTGGTATTTGGTTCCGATGATTAATTTGTTCGGACGTTTTCCGGACGTTAAGTTTTGTCCGAAATGTGAACTTCGAAAGTTAAAGTTTTAAGTTTGGGCAAAGCATTTGAAATAGTTTTTAAAGTTCTGAGATCTGATATAGTACTTCTTGGAACTACGGCTTTGACGAACTTACTTCTTGTACATATATTTTTAGCTATTTAGTATTAATTTTAAAACAGTGGGTCTTAATTGGAATTTTTGCTCCTGTTAGCAGTATAAGTAGAGACCTCAATTTTAAGTCCAATTTCGAGTTCACCAAGACCGCTGGATAAAAAGCCCATGGTTAGTCTCAATGTGAGGTGAAATCAATGCACGGGTTGGGATAGGATGATTCGCCTTGTAGGGGACGTAATGTTCTATTGTGTTATCACCTGCCATGGGCAAATTGCTTAAATAAAAATAAATTAATAGAAATATTCACAAGTGCCCGTGAGAGAACGAAATCTGTGCTGTTTCCTTTATCGCCTTTCTGTTGGTATCTGCCAGTATTCTACTGCAGATTAATACTAAGTCGGTACAAATGCGTCCAAATCCAGAGGTCTTCGCCAACTCGAAACTAGACTATATGTATTCTATATCGTGGCACAGGGCCACTCTAATTCACTTTGACTTAGTACTTTAGATGGTTTTTGCATCACTATACTTAGGCAAGTTAATAAAACTCTAAGCGTTGTCACAAATGTCTTAGTTTATTTTATTAACATGGGTTGAAAAAGTACCTGAACAAAACAAAGTAAAGTAGATCGAACAATTTTCTGTTGATTCTTTGTAAGGGCGTTTGTCTGAAAACCCGCCTCTTACCCCAACTGAAGAAGACGTATAGAAAGTATGATTCATTACGATTCTTTCATAGCCTTTTCCGATTTAGGTAAAGGCATGGGTCTCTTAAGAAAATACAACGTCAACGAGAGACTGGACTAGATTACCAGCATCTTTATTCTTCCTCAAAGATAGTGCAACCACGCGCAATGCGGAAGCAGGGAAGGTCGCGAGTAACGAGTCCTGTGTCTCCATTACTTCTGCGAGGCAACAGGCCTTGCCGCTCGTGCAACATCATTCCCGAAGAACAGAATTTTTTTTCTTAAATAGCAGTGGTCATCCTTATTGGTTTGCGCGAATGGTAGGTGCGGAAACAGTCATCTGTTACGTTAGTTACTTCCCTGATCCCTCGTTCTTACTCCTTGTAGTGGGAGTTGGGTAAAGCCTGTCTTCTAATCCTTCTCAGTCCATTTCAGGCCTACAACCCACCCTTTTTTCCCGTAGAGATTACGCAAGGCAGAGTCACTCGGTCGGACGACATGTGCTGTTTGTGAGACCATGCAGGGCTTAGACAATCGGCTGAACTGCAATTTTGATACGCAGCCTCCACCCTGGCTGAATAAGGAGGGAGTGGAAAACTAAAAAAAATTATTTTTCATTTTGCAAAATATTGAAATACCCTAGAAGAAGTGATTCTTAGTAGCTTTTATTTAAATGGCCACACTTTACAATCAACTATTAAAGCATGACTGCAACAGTCACCTCAGGAAAGTACTGCTCAATAGCTTACATTTGAACAAGGATTTCATCCAGAAAGTAAAGACTTGGCCACCTTATAGAGCATAATAAAGAGGACTAGAGGTAAGTACTTCTTAACTTTTCATCTCCGTGGTCACACTTTTGGAATTCATCCACAAACTCTAAAGTCAGAACCACCTTGCAAAACGTAATATACAGCCGACCACTGAAAAGTACTCCTCAACAATAGCTTTCACTTAAATCAGATCAAACTAGGTTTTCATCCACAGACGGAAAAGTGAGACGGTATTACATAATGAAAACTATGACCCTTGTCAGTGAAGAGATGAGCACTACGAGGTTTAAAAGAACCGGCCAATCAAAACTAAGAGCTAAGTATCCCTTCGTCATCAGTTGGAATTTAATAGATCTTTTAATACTACTAGTAAGACGTCCTTTTCTTTCTCGGCTGGCAAAGAGAGGGTTGTCTATTTTTATTCTCCAGCAGCAGGCATTTCACAATTGATTGGATGAGATTGAGCATGATAGCCGAAGCCGAAGGCTGAGGCGGATGTATTAAACCTCAGCCTTGTTAATTCTCGCTATGGTGCGAAAGCCGAATTCAACAATTGTTTTATTATGTACCTATTTTAAGCGTTTCCAGAGACAAGAGCGTACACAAGAAACTCGACACTCAACGACACATCAACCTGTAAAACAACTCTAGTTCTAAGCTGGCAACCTTTTGCTGACTGTAAAAGTAAAACATGGAGTTAAAAAGTATGTTCACGATACATGCATTAAATTGAACAATTGTCCGCAAAATGAAGTCACTTCAACTTTTCTCTTTAGGAATGACGTAACCAAAATAGTGCCAGCGGGAAATTAACAGCGTGCCCGTACTCAATTAAAGTTAAGACAATGACAGTGTCTGTCCGATTTAATTCATGTAACTGAGTTATTACTACAGTGCAAAGGAAAATGTTTGTCATTTCTATGTTGCTTTTCCTTCACTAAAATAGTTAATCTGTACAGCGTAATATGGTTTATTTGTATTTGGTCTTTTGCGAAGCATGAATTCATTTTGTCGGTGCTCGTTATTGAGCGGTTTCTTGACTGGGTGTCGAACATAAAGGTACTATTACTTTGGTTTTGATTTACCAAGCTCCGTGATTGGTTCAAAGTATTTTCACAATTTCTCACACTTGACTTGCTCACACTCCTTTTCCTCCGTTTGGCGACATTCGCATGTATTTTCTCAGATGGGAGAGGGGGCGCCTGTTGAATTAGTTTCCTCGTGTTCAGGCCCTTCTGGTTGAGAAAACGAGAGATGAAAAATTTACCAAGTAATGTGTACAACCGAAAATGAAAATTTGTTAGCCTTCGTCATGTATCCATCTTTGATTCTTCTTCGTCTTTTTTTTTCCCAGATGTGTACGGCCGCGAGCTCTTAAAGGCCTGACACACGGTGCAACATTGCGCGGAACAACTCCAGGGGTGCACAAAAGGTGCAAACTAGAAATTGCTGCCACGTGTGTCCGGAGGCTCGCTCGGCCGCAATCATCAGAAAAGTAGAATTGTGGGGTATTCACACCCTGCAATGTTTCTGCATGTGGATGACAAGTGACTGAACAAATGAATTATTGGAGAATTTTGATATTATTAGAGTACTTAATTCCTTTCTGACGGGAGACTTGTGCGAAACGAGAGAATTGTTTTGCACAGGTTCTAAGCCATCTTAAAGCCTGGTGAACAAACATTATTACAATCTATGTATAAACTGGAGAAAAAACCTGAGCACTACCTACTAACTGAGTTCAAAATGGAATCAAACAGTTTATGGCAGCTTATAACGTCAGTAATTCGTAAAATATACAGTGAAAACCCGACTTAACGAACTCGGCGGTTTGTTCTTGTTTGTTTTGTTTTGTTTTGTTTGTTTTCTTAACATATATCTGATTTGTTAGTTATAAACTGATGTAACTGAATTCTTTTCTAAAATTATTTCAAGCAAAATGTTTGTTGTATCCCATCTTTTTTCCTTCTAGAAATAGTTAATTGTAACACTGTAATGTCGCTCAAAAGAAAAAAAAACAATCCCCCCTCTTGTGTTTTCAAAATGGGAGTTGAGATCTCTTGGCCTTGTACATGTGTTTCTAGGGTAAAACGTAAATCCACTTGCTTAGAGAGAATTTCAGCAACAATAAAATAGAATTTGCTCATTGTATTAAACTTACGATATCTAATTGGAAACATTAAGTTTCCCAAGGTTCGTTGGTTGCATCTGAGTTGCTTATTTTATCGCGTTCATTGTATATTGAATTGTCACATGCCACTACATTAAAATTTTCCGTGTAGTTTGGGTTTTCTTCAAGGGTACCTACGGATAAGGGGGTTTCTGTAGGTTTCCCAGCGGTTCTGTACGGATGGAACAGTGTTTGTGTTTTCTCTCTAATGTTGTCGATCTCTCCAATTTCCATGTTAGTGTCGGCTCTTTAATTTTTCACAAGAGGATTTGCAAGTTGTTGCAATTCCCGAATAATTTCACTCATGGTAGGGCGCGCTTCGGGGTCCCTCTCAACACACCGCTGAATAAGCCCTCGAAGAGCACCTGTCACCCGGCCTATTTGAGTATGGCGCTGCCTGGGATCCGGTTGTTCTCTGATGCACATTTCACACAGCAGCACACCGAAACTGTACACATCCACCTGATAGAATGAAACAAAAGCAACGTTGATGTGAGTAATAAACTTTCACATATCCCCTAAATTATCTACTAACGTATTTAGTTACTTACTTACTTGATTACTCAATTACTTAATACTTTCTTTATTTATTTATTCATTTATTTATTTATTTATTTATTTATTTATTTATTTATTTATTTTGTTTATTTATTTATTTATTTTGTTTATTTATTTATTTATTTATTATACCTTTGATGTCTGTTGAGGAGTGAAAGCCTCGGGAGCGGAATATATTATGGCCCCTGGATTCACTGTCATGCCTTGACGCATGAAATTAGCAGCTCCAAAGTCAGACAGCTTAGCTCTCCAAGACTTATCCCGTCTCCATAGCAGCACGTTTGCACTGCTGATGTCTCGATGCATGATGGGAACCGGCTTACAAAGATGAAGGTAGTTAAAACCTTTGGCGATATCCAGAGAAAGGCAGACTATTTCGTCGTGATTTAGTGCGCGCTGTTGTAAAACGTGCCGTAAACTGGTGTCGAGTAATTCAGTAACAAACAACGGACTGCTTTCGTCGTTCGTGGCACCAATGAACTGTAAGAGATTGGGATGACGACAGCGCGACGCCATGCTCATCTCTCTTTTAAAAAGTTTACGATTATAATCGGACATAATCAGTTCGTGGATTTCATTCACCGCAATTAATTTTGGCAACCACGAAACGTTCCTCACGAACAGCGCCCCAGACACCTCTACCCAGAAATGTTTCGCACAAAACAATTTCCTCCCGTTGGATGATCCAGTCGCGTGATTGACTACCTTGGCTCTCAGCAGATGGCCCTTCTGCTGCAGTGGACAGGTGTCTATTTCTTTCTCCTTCAATTTGCAGTTGCAAGTTGTTCCTCTCTTCGACCAATGCTTCCAACCGCTGTTGAAAAGAATGACTTGACAACTGTTCAGTTTGCAATCTTTCCTCCAGCTCAGTATAAGCAATCCTCGCTTGCCCTAATTCCGCTTCCACTCTAGTTCTTTCTTGTCGCTCTCGTCGTAATGCTCTCTCTAGTTTATCAACAGTTCTTTCTTTTGCCTTTAATTCCTGACCTGTCGTTTTACGCAAATGCATTTCTTCTTCAATTCGCAGTTGCAAGTTGTCCCTCTCTTCGGCCAACCACTGTTGAAGATACTGCCTCTACAACTGTTGAGTTTGCAATCTTTCTTCCAGCTCAGTACAAGCAATCCTCCCTTGCCTTAGTTCCACTTCCACTCTAGTTTTTTCTTGTCGCTCTTGTCGTAATGTTCTCTCTAGTTCATCAACAGTTTCTTCCTTTTCCTTTGATTCCTGATCTCTCGTTTTTCGCATCTCGTAATCAAGCGAGCGACGCATCTGCGCAAGTTCAGTTTGTATTCTTTCTTCCTACTCGGCAGAACCAATGCTTAATTGGCGTTCTTCGTTATCCACTTCAGTAAGGCTGGCCCCTTTCGTCAGGTACTAAAGTACAAATACATAAATTGAAATACAGTGTGTAACAGCCTTGAAAAAATGCTTAAAAGTTCATATTATAACTATAATTTAATGGGCTTACTTCTTAATTCATGGCGCCCTGCTGTAGGGGGGGGGGGGTAGTTATCCCTTATCCCTAAAATTCTGAGGGCAGTTATCTCTTTTATCTCAAATTACCGAGACTGTTATCCCTAAAATTACTTATCTTTGGAATTTGCCAGTAAGTACCAAATTCAAAGTAACGCGACCCGTGTTTTTTTTTAACGGATAAACCAAATACTGTATAACAGAACCCATAGTGATGAGAATGAGTCTGTTAATAAAGCCAAACGCAAACGTGATGCCAAGCGGTAGACCGAGAGAGCCTGGGAGCAGATTTCTTGAATTTGGACTGATAACTGGTAGCCGATGATGCAAATCATCGGCAAAAGTAACCAAAAGTATTATAACTAAGAAATCGAGGCTATTTCTTATAATCCCTAAAACTAACTCAGTTACCTCTCATCCCTTTAATTATTTGGTCAGTTATCCTTTATCCCTAGAATTATTTTGCCAGTTATCCCTTTCCCGAACCCCCTAAAAGGGCCTCACGTAAACCGTTACTTATTTCTCATATTTCAAAAACTACCATTTAGTTATTTTTGGTTTAGCTTTCTAATACTGAGGTGACCTTTTATTTGAATGGTTTAGCTTTTAACGAAACTAGCCTTACTTGCCCTCGTGTTTTCGTAGCAGGATACACAACTTGTGGTAAGGAAATCAATGTTGTTCGTTGATACCGTGTTCGTTTTGTTCATCTCTAAGGAAAGAAACTTAACACAGTGGAAAACCAAAGATGGGTACGAGTTTGCTGTGTAAGGTTGCTGCACAGCGATATTTTCGAGACCTCAACGCGCCAATCGAGTGTAGCGAACTCAGATGGAAGCTTGGTGTGTTTCCGGTAGGGGGCGGGGGTTTATTTACATCAACTCTCTGCAGGGTGTCCTTACTTTACCCCTGACGAGAATAGCAGACCATTTAGGCAGACTCCTGTTTTCAAATTACTATCAGTCTGTAGTCAAACTGTAGATAGATTGCCCTGGGAAAGACAGATCGTTTTCCCCGCCGTATTCCTTACGTTACCCTATCTAATAAAACCAACGGACGTATTTGTAAAACATATGACAGCTCATTCCTACCTTAACAGACTCTAACTCTCCTGTGGCGGCCTTTCTTGGTGCTCCTGTAATTTATAAAAGACACACAACTTTTAGCACGAACAATCGCGCGAAAAATAACGATGAATAACGGTATGGTTATAAAACTAAGCTGAAGACCTTTCTTTTTAAGCGTATTTTTAATTGACACTGTATTGTATAATTATTTTGTTGTTTAATTGTAAATATTGTCAATATTATTATTGATACTTTGTAGCTTAAAGACCTTTCTTTTAAAGTATTTTTAATTGGTTTTGTATTATTATTATTATTATTATTATTATTATTATTGTTATTAGTAGTAGTAGTATTAGTATTATTGGTACATATTGGTGTTTTGGTACAGTCTGATGAAGAAGTTGCAAGCCTCATTTTTACAATTCTCATCACCACGCTTTCTTTGGTTTTTAACAAAATTTGATTCC
Source organism: Siderastrea siderea (assembly GCA_964030785.1). Taxonomy (NCBI): domain Eukaryota; kingdom Metazoa; phylum Cnidaria; class Anthozoa; order Scleractinia; family Rhizangiidae; genus Siderastrea; species Siderastrea siderea. The sequence goes on along the minus strand of OZ034969.1, from coordinate 15,921,905 downwards.
TACAGTCTAACTGGGAATTATCATCGGCTGCCATCTTTAATTTGTGTCTGTTTTTAATATCAGGTAGTTGCTTTCATGTTTACGGTTCACGCCATCTCTAAATACTAAATTTCTGTAAGCAAGGGTTTGGTATGTTAAAAATGTGGCAGTAGAAAGTTGATTTTTTTTTCATGTCCCACGGGACGTACCGTACTGTGACCTTCTAAGCTTCAACTTCTGAGTCGATTTCATGTCGTGGTGTGGCCACAGGTAGCCCAAGCTCACGTCTCGAGAAAGCGATAAGTTAATTATTTATCGGCATTCATGAAAACGCTGTGTAAGTCGGAACTTACACGGCGGTCGTTGAGAATTTGGACGCTTAAAGACATTTTTGTATGGCGAGTAATAAATTATGAACGGAGTAACAGAGGTAACGTGAAAAACTGTAAACTATCCCAACCCACTTAAAGACACACAAGAGGTGTGTTTGTTTTATTTATTTTAAGGAATGTGCGCTGAAATTTTGCTTTATTTAAAGTTTGGATTCTACAATGTTTTACTCTCCAGATAATGTCTTAAGAACGTTCAAATTCTCAACGGCCACCGTGTCACCCAACACTGCTTTCGCTAAAAGGTCACGTTCCGTTCATGAATGATAAGTAAAATTTAGCGCTTTCTCGAGACAAGACGTTGGGCTGCCTGTGGTACGGCGCTCGTTGTGCGTTTTTCTCAAGCGTTGCATTGGCTTGTTTTGAGCACACGTGAAGTTTGTACAACAAAAATGCTGGGCAACTTCTTGAATTTTATCTTGAAGCCTATTTTGTCTTTGGGTTTCTTCAAATATCAGCTTGGTGGTTTTCCCTTTCGCCCTGCAAAACACACTGTGAGCCGCTTCATCCTTTCAGGACGACAAGGTTATGCCATGAAAAGTCCATGAATCCTACGTTTCATATTTGTTTTCCTCTCTGTTGTGCTTTTCACAGTGAGGCAAAGCGTACAATGTAAAGTTTCAAACTAAGCTAAACATTTGAATCATTGGGCTTCATCTCGAACGAATCCCACAGGCCTCGCGGAATGACTTGTCTGTAATTCACATCCGGTGGCATTTTGCTCTCGAGATTGGCAATTTCTGCACGAGAAAACCTCAACAACTGAAAAATAAACATTATGTTTATCTGTTTCTCAGAAGTATGTGATATATTCACCTGATACCGCCACCCTCGCTCCGGGTAAATAACCCTTGTCTTGTTCAAAGTCTGTATAAGAATTTTTCGAGACTTCTTTATGCTTCTTATTATATCACTAAGGATGCCACTGATTTAGTTTTAATTTTTAGCTGAAGAAGGCCGAACTACGATAATGAAACGTCAAGTGATTTTGATAGAAAATCGCTAGTGCGTGAACTTTTTATTTTATTTATTATTTGTTTTATTTACTTATTTATTTATTTATTTGTTTATTTATTTATTTTTTAATGTGTTCGTAATGCTTCGTTGCTTTTCCAAAGGAGTGATTTGATTCATTTGTGGTTGACTTGCCTGAGTTATTTGAGTTCACACTTTCTTCGTTTTCAACCTGGTCAACGAGTTGAGATTTGCTGTTCTCACGGCTTTGAGATCGGTGTGCCTCTCTCTTCATTTCATTGAGTTCTACTGTTCCATTGGATTGATGTACTCCACGTTGCAAGCAGGCACGAGATTCTTCCACCTGTTTAAAAGTTCCTGACACGGTGAAATCCTCGCTAGATTCAATCCACGTGACACCGGTTTCGGCGGCGATTTCGTTCAAGAGATTTTTCTTCTGTTCTCGTGAGAGATACCCCCCAAATTCCAAACAAAGCTCTGCCGATACCACTTCAAAGACGTCTTTATGGACCTAAAATAAAGGAATTCATAGGTTTGGCAAATCGATTTTATATCATCGGCAACAATTTAAAAGGCGCCTTTTAACTTTCTGTATATCAAAATAATTAATTTCGCGCTTAAAATTTGATGTAAATTCGAAAAATATCCATCAATGCTCTCCGGTGGGGGGGGGGGGGGGTATAGTTAAATTCTGTATGAAATAGGATGTCATTTAAGAAAGGAATGTAAGGGTTAACAACAGATTCCTGGGACCTCACACTACAAACCATGATGCAAAACGAAATCAAGATTGTTTTACCATTCCTCCTTGTCCAACAAATAAATCCAAATTTTCTTGTTTTACTTATAACCCACTGACCCAGCACTGCAGTTTCTTTGGATACTGAATCCTCTATTCTCTCTAGGTCGGCCCCCTTCCCTTGTTTTACCTTAATGTGGAACTGAAGATGTTTGTGTGTAGCTTCAATCTGATTGAATGTCCCACACAGAATATCATCCGTGGATTCTTTGTGGTGTGCCACTTCCGTGTTGTTCTTTAGAGCATCGAGAATGTTCTTAGTTTCTCGAGGTGTCAGGTGGAGCTTTGAAAAGTTTACACGCGCCTCTACTTGCTGGAAAACCTACGAACGAAATGATGGCTTGAAATGATGGTACAATTACTGCTATTGTAAAAACTACGTTTGCCTGTTTATTGCGTGGTTGGATAGTGGATCAGGAAATCGGATTAAGCCCAGGCTGGAGCCTTGGCAGTGTCCTCGTTTGCGTTGTCTGGAAACAAGTGAATGCATTTTACTGTGCTTTTCTTCATCCAGATGTGAAAATGGGAGTGCGGGTTTTTCAGTAGCAATCTATAATGTGGGGACATCTGTCATGGTTTGGCATGAACTGCTATAAAATCATTTGGACAAAATATTAGCATAGGACTTGGAAAGCTGGAGGAGTCATCAAGACGCGTACGTTCTGTCAGTTGATGTCTTCTGTGCCCAGGTAGAGCTTGAAATACACCAATCATTCTGATCACGCACGCTTAACGAACGTGCCCGAGCATGACGTTTGTGTGATTTCAACGCTAACGTTTAGTCGTATCCTGGGAGCATGTGAGTTGAGTTTTTGTATTCGCGACGTCGAGACGGCCAGCGAATGACAGCTCCACCGCGGAGAGTTGCGTGCGTTTAGCCAACTAAGAGAGCCTGCTTACAGGCTAACTTTGTGGAAAAAAAAAACACTGATAAAGCAAGACTGCAAAGGATCCACGTCTCCCCTTTTAAACAGACTCTGTTTCACTGGACTAACTATTATATAAGACTGTTTATAGAAGTCTATCTACGTAATGATATTATTAGTTGCGAACAAATGACGAATCAGCCTGCAGTAGGGGGTGCCCCTTTATAAATGTACTGATACCGATTTTCATGACTTCTGTGGCAAAATTCATGCTTGATATCTTCCTTTATTTTACCTCACTAGGTTGTGCAGTGAATCGGTAAAGCTTCAATTGTGACCCTTCAAGTATGTGAGAACGCTCCAGGACTCTCTCGGAAACTGTGTGAAAAACGAAAAAGTATATGGTTGGAAATGAGAAAATCAGAGCCTTGTTTGCCTAGTGCCCTGGACAAAACAAAATTTTACACATGGATTCCAGTGCGGTCATCTTTTCGAGGTCTGGGACAACAAACCTTCAGAAACCGTTCGTATAAAGTCTAAGAAAGAGACAAGGGATGAAACTGGAAGGAGAGCCTTCGAATATCGTTTAATTGCATAGCAAAATATCTTTCGTAATTTTACGAAAACAGGTTTGTGCAAAGGGAAGGTGTTAAACTGTAATTATCTACATAGTTAATAAAAGAATCTGGTTATGAAGCTCAGCTAAGTCCTTTGCTTTATGTTTTTGTTACCGTTTTTAGCCTTGACGGTGCACAAACAACAATAGGTTTGGAATTTTGCATGAGCAACTAACCAATAAGAATGTCACTGTTAAGTTATTCAGCCATAGTGTGCAAACGTAAAACAAAAGATTGTGCACTGTCGTAGTACTTTCAACATAAATTGCAGCACCTTTGTTAAGGCCTTTGAAACTTGCAAAGTTTCATAACCAGTCCCTCGAGTAACTATGTTATCTACGGGCAAATTTTGTCAGAATATTCACAAATGTCAAGTGTTTTGATGTCGTTTTCCAGATACTTGATTTTGTAGCATGTCTGCCACCATCAGGGGGTCCCGGAAGTGAGAAATGTGATGACTTGATTGAAAAATTTAAGGTGGAAGTAAAGAGTTCGTACGTTCTGATTGATGCATTTGAAATATGTACGCTCAATTCCATGTGGTGTTACCTTTCTCATTTGTTTCGAAGAAGGATGAACCCTTTACTGTTTTTTAAGTACTATTTCAAAAACGAGTGCGAGGGTTTCATCAGGTTTCCAAACACGAGAAAACATTTATTGTTTTCGAGTGTTTGGAAACCTGATGAAACCCGAAGCACGAGTTTTTGTAATTACTTCTCCAACAAAAAAAATTAGAAGCACTTATCATTTTAATGAGTTTTCTCGATTCAAATATTCTATTTGTGGATCGTAATCAACGCTTTGAGGCGTTGATTGAGATCCCGTCGCCGACGTGCTAGTGTGTGAAATTATTCTTGCATTTAATGCAACGTTTTTCAGTCTTGTTGTTTGTCAGTTCGAAGCAAACACGTTGCTTTGAATTCACAAGCCAAATGGCAGAAATGGCAGAGTACAGATTTAGAGCTGCCAAAACTTTTGAACAAGAAGAAAAGTGTGTGGCCAGCGCTATTCCGAAGTCTACCCAATATAAAAACAAATGGGCGGTTGGAATTTTTGAACAATGGCAAAAAGTCCGAGTTCCTAAAGTAGCAACGTTGGAACCAGGCGGTCTATTTAAAAATTACGATCTGCACAAAGTTCAGTCCTTGGAATTTCCGTTGCTTGAAATGGATGCTTTAAGCCTCAATTATTGGCTGGCAAAGTTTATCCAAGAAGTTGCTAAACCATCAAAGGAAAGATACCCACCCAGAACCATATATCAGATTGTGTGCGGAATACGTCGATTCATGGAGGAAAAGAATGCAAACTTGGATTTCAATCTCCTCGATGCATCAGACAAAAGGTGCAGTAGTGTTGCTTTCATTGTCATAATTTGCTCTCATATTGTGTGAATAAATAAATTTGTTGATGTCCATGTTTTCGTCTTGCCTTTTGAATATGCAGATTAAGAAACAATTTACACACGGGTTTGAAATCGTTTCTAAACGCGTGTGGTTTTCAACTCGTTTTTCATTGGGTTTCTAAACTCATCCACCTGACCAGAATGGGCCGTTCTGGTAGGCTGATAACAATATGAATAATTAATGAGTTTGAGAAGGTACAGTACTAGACAGTTCAATTCATCTAATGAGTGAGGAACAAACGATAAAATATCTTGTTCCAGCGGTCAGATAACGAATTGGCCAGTGCAATCATTTTGCAGCTGCAGTTTGTACGTTCTCGAGTCCAAAGGAGGAATTTTTTTAGGCTGTCTGCAGGGGCTATTTTCATTTCGCTTTGTGGACATTTCTTGTTTATACGTCTCATCCAGAGCGCTAAAAAGTAACCATGAGTTTAAACAGGGCTGTAAACATGTGTAAATGTTGAAGTTCCTGTGTGAGGAACTCATCCATTTTTCCTTTTTCTTGTCTCGTTGTTTTGTTAAAATCATCATGCAAATGCCCTACTGTAATTTGTTGAAGACTTTCAGTCTTAAATAAATGGGTGGAAAGGACGGCTGTAAGGGGGGGGGGGGGGGGGGGGGCTGGAGGCCGCTACTATATCTGACATTCTGTATTTACTTGAGGGTCCTGAAGGGGGGGTACCAATCCCATTTCCCAGCCCAATTTTTTCCCAAATCCCACTTCCCAGTATTCAAATCCCATTCCCCATAGCAGAATTCAGAAAAAATCCCAGTGTCATACATACCAGCTCTGTTCTCTTAACATCCGCCAACAAAGGCCCAAAAATTCACGAGGATTTGCGAAGATGTTCTGAAGACGATTGGATCCTTTTAGACTGGTAAAACGTGCAAGTAAGGAAGTTATAGTGATTATTTCGGTAACAAGCTCATGCCACTTCACATTCCTGTCATTCCTCTCTGCAGGAAATCTGTCATTCGACTTGTAAGTGTTCTTATTCTTCCAAGCCTGGTCGGACGGATCATTCTCAGTGTTGTTTCAAGAGCGCTGTCTACCTCTTCTTTGGAGTTACTGTCACTGTCACTAGCACTAAAGCTGTCTACCTGTTCGTTGTTAGGAGACTTTGGTGGTAAACTGACATCCTCATTTGAATTAGGCGGCTCATCACTTTCGCTTGGAACTCTTTCTACAGCTTTCAGTGAATTTAAATTGACTGGTTTCAGGACCGTTTCAGTTTCATATAAGTTCAGAGGCAAAGTGCCCGCCCTGTCCATTGTGTTATCTTGTCTTACATTTCGTTGTCTGACGGATTTACCATGCATTTTAGCCCACGCCCTCATTTCAGCTTTCTCGTTTTGGTTATCTCCTGTGAGGTTGGCTTTGGAATTTTGATGCGAGGTAAGGAAACTGCATGTGATGTTGGCAGTTTGTAATATGAATTTGGATGTGTGTAGTACGCTGCTGCCCACTTAGAAACCCTTTTCACTTCTTCTTCAACTGATGTGCCAAACATGACAGCATATTCGTACAATGTAAAAGTGTCTCTCTTAAAATGTGTTACGGCATGCTGATTTTCAACGTGAAGGGTTAAGAGCGACTCCATGTTTAATCTCATTTTGTAGCCGAGAAATAGTGACAAGTCTTGAATGTTGGCTTTGGTGGAGCTGAGAGACTTCTTCAGAAACTCGAGGGAGTCGAAGTCGATGTAAAACACTTCGACAGCAAAATCTGCAAATCCTCTTCGTCTACTCGATTCTTCTATGCCACACATTCCACGAATATTCCTCTCCATCTGGGTCGTTGAACAATCCAATGGTAATTCCAGTTTACGTTACAGTTCTCGGTGTGTATGACAACATTTTGAGTAGAAAAGTACTTAGCTTCCACGACAACACAGGGTGGTAAAGGGGGGTCCCGATCACGAATCACGAGCCTGTTTTCGTTCAAACCACGAATCACGTATGTTTTTTGAAACATTTCACGAATCACGTATTTAACATACACCATTGCAAAAACATAATCCCTAATTGACTAATTACTTGCTTTGCGTTTGGTTTTCAATACACAGACAGTTTTTTAGCGGAGCTTCGAGTATGGAAAAAGGGCCTCAAGCGCATAAAATGAGCCAAGAGAACGCTTTCTTCAACAACTGAATCAGTCTTAAAAGTGTCCTTTAAGAAACGCAAACGAAGTGTCTCTCCTCAGCTGAATGTCGTAGACATTTTAGTTTATTGAACTGTTCTTACCTTCATTGGTAGGACGACAATGCTCTATTTGACAACCTCGTTCGTTTCTCCTTCTCTCCTAGGCTGTTCATTGAATTCAGAATTCCTATCAATAAGATTTGGAAACTCGTGTTTCCACGCCTCCTGGATTCGTAAAGAATAGGTCTCCATCCCGCTAACACTGGCAATTTTACTACACGGGCAATGGTAATGCCGACGTTTTTCCTTAAACCTTTGCTAAATGCAATGTCAGCGAGACCCGTAAACTGAATCAAATGCTGCTTGAAATTGTGGATCTTTTTCATGATCCCTTTCGGATAGCGGAATATTAAACGTGGGTGGCTGAAGGTTTGTCCAGACTCCTTACCAGGAAGAATGACACTTGAACTCTGTTTTAGCTATAACGTTGTCGCACTCGACATGCTGGGCTCTGAAGACATGTAGACACGTTTAGAGTTAACGAGTTAACATTAAGGTAGATATCATTTAAAATGTATTTGATTGACTTGTCACATGTTACAGAAATGAATCAACAACATTCACCACGTTTATTTACATATTGATTGTTTTACCGGCTCACTGTTGTAAATTGATTTATTAGTAACTAAGTTAGTTTCGGTTTTCACGAATATTTTCTGCCAGAATCACGAATCACGGTCTTTAAAATAAGGAGATCACGCATCACGCTAGACTGCAAATTCACGGATCACGGCAATATTTGAGCTGCTTTCACGTGTCACGCGCTAATTTTTGCCCAAATCACGCGTCACACATAACCCCTTTACCACCCTGACAACAGTGCGAGTATTACACGAGAGCGCTGTTTCTTCCGCCATGTTGTGTTTGTATCAGAGAAATACGCATTCCCTGTAGACTTTTGGCTTCACACGCACCGCTGTACACAAATATTGTTGACCGCAATCGAGACCATTCGGGGGAAAATAAAACATGATGGCTAAACATGCTAAAAATTGACACGAACAAGATGCTTGAACAAATTTTTAACGTCTCAACCCCAGGAAATAAGTGATGTCTCGACTGGTCATGGTTACAAAATATTTATCCCATTCCCATTTTGACATTTTTTCTCCCATTCCCAGTGACCAAATCCCAGTCCCAGTGACCTAAATCCCATTTTCCCAGGACAAAAACAGGCCAATCCCAGTTCCCATTTTACCCCTTCAGGACCCTCTTACTTGGTCAGGAAAATTTTATTTTAATCAGGGAAAAGTCAGGAAGTTTTGAAAACTTTTGAAAACCAAACTGGATGGATCACCGAAAGTTGAGTGGCAAACCTCCGAACTGAAATAGCTTACTATCGACGTGAATAAAGCATTACAAATTGAACGGCTTGATTTCTTACTAGGACCACGGTATTCAATTACGAACAACTTCCGAGAAAGCCAGTGATATATCCATAAATTCAAAATTTGATTCAGTTCATGTGAAGTATAGCGTATGAACTGAGTCTAAGTTCGCCCAATAAGAAATCACAAACCTTCTCTGCTCTCAAAAGTGATCACGGCCGTTCCTTTCTTGGGAATGTGTGCATGATCGATCTCTCCTCCGCCATTTCTTTGCCACTGAAAATAAATAACAATGGTCGCAGCTGTGGTCTGTGGTGAAATATTTGATACTACCACGCTCCTTGCTGTCTGTTCAGCAGTAAGAACCTTCTTTTTAGGTCCATAGGACAGAATCCGGGATAATAAGCCCGCCATTTTGGTAGAAGTTATCCACGAAGACTCACACTGTTGACTGACGCGACTTGCGACTGCATGCAATTGCGGAAGTAGAAAGCGAAAGCAGAAAGGAGCCAGCCTCGTTTCAGGAGCTCGGCGCGTAATCGAATGTGACGTCACCCGGCGAGCTCAGCGAGAAAATTTTTCCCTCGATAGCGCATAAAGGCCTGGGGACAAGGTTGGAAAGGGGCAAGACCGGAACGAAACCAGTCTAACGAAAATTTATTTGCCACTTCAGGCTTTTATTAGACGAATGCTCTATAACATTGCGGAAGGGCCAACTGGACAAAGCAGTGGAGCCGGATCCTGCTGGATTCAGTCTGCAAAATATACAATGAGATAAAAAGGAAGGCTGACTGTACAACCGAGGTTACATTTTCGTTGATTGATCCTGAAACAATACAAGTTTACAAAAAAATGTTAATATATAGATTTAGTCAAACCTAAAAGTGAAGCTCCCAAGGAATAAGCTGGTGTTCTTTTTTCAAAAATAGTCCTGAAACTTTTCTGTCCCAAATATATTCTGGGGCATTTTTTGGCTCGTTCTCTTTCAAATAGTGTTTTTCAGCAAGCCCGAAAGTGTTGCCAATTGTCCTCCAATATTTTGGGGATCTGTTCTGTGAATCGAACTCAGATCAGAGATCAGCTTCTTTATTATTTTTTTCTCGCATCAAACTGAACAATTCACGAGCCGTCTTACTTGGATTTTCAATCTTTCCATATCCTGTCATTTAACTGTCAAGGCTTGTCAAATCTCCTCGGATTATTGGCTTTTCGCTTGAATGAACTTAAAACGTCCCTCATTTACAACAACAAAATATAACTGTAATGAACTGAAGTAAATGGGTTATGTTTTTGGGTTTTCATCGTGTTCGGATGTTAACAAATAACACGAACTACCACCCGAAGAACCCCAAGAAAGGGATTACGGGCTATCTTTAGGGACAAAGAGTCTAACTACCAACAGCTTCTAGAGAAAGCAAACTTACCAACCTTGTAGAACAAAAGGGTGCAAGATATATGTATTTTTATGTACAAAGTAAAACGTAGTTTGTGTCCCAGGACAATCTGTATTTTATTTTAGGCTAGCAACCACACTTAACAATTAAGACAAACCTTCTTTGCGCTCCCCAGATTTAACACTGTTCAGACTGTTACCTATGGCAAGCGCTCGTTAAGATACCTTGGTCCTAAACTGTGGAGTAACCTGTCCAGTAAGGAGAGACTTGTGAGCAACCTAAAGGTTTTTAAATCGCAAATAAGAAGGCGTGATCTATCGAGCTTTCTACAAGATGGATGCGTGGGCTGCCATCTATGCATTCTTAGTCTCTATAATTAGATTTTGTATTAGTTCTTATGTTCGTAGTAATTTTCTTGTATGTAAGTGTCACGGGTAATTTTAGTTTTTACACTGTTATTACATAGTTATCTCATAGTTACTTTTTGTTGTTAGTTAGGTGTTCCTTATTAGCAGAGGGATTTCCCTCTTCTAGACAGTTTAATAACGTTAATAAAGTTCATTCATTCACAATTTTCTACTCCAGATTAATGATAATAATATTCTACTCCAGATTAATAATAACTCCGTACAAATGCGTCCTAATCCAGAGGTCTTCGCCAGCTCGAAACAAGACTATATGTATCCTATATCGTGGCATAGGGGCACTCTAATTCACTTTGAATTAGTACTTTATGGATGGTTTTTACATCACTATGCATTATGGAAGTTAATAAAACACTTAAACGTTGTCACAATTGTCTTTATTTTGTAAGAGTGATTTTACTTAACCCGTGAAACAATATCTGGCAATCAGTGTCTAATAGTCAAATTTGAACAAAAGAAAACAATATAATTAGTGCTTATTAGTGCGTAATAATTTAGTATCTATTCTAAGGGTTTAGTAAAAACACTCTAACATGGGTTGAACAAGTACATGAACAGTAGATCGAAAAATGTTCTGTTCGTTGTTGCTAAAGGCATTTGTCTAAAGAGCCACCTCTTACCCAAACTTCTTACCCCAACTGAAGAAAATGTACAGGAAATATGATTCACGACGATTCCTTGATAGTCTTTTCCTATTTAGGTAAAGGCATGGGTATCTTAAGAAAATACAATTTCTACGAGAGACTGGACTAGATTGCGAGCAGCCTTAATTTTCCTCAAAGATAGTGCAGCCGCGCGCAATGCGGAAGCGGGGAAAGTCACGAGTAACGTTTCTTGTGTCCTCACTACTTCTGCCAGGTAGTAGGCCTTGCCACTCGCGCAACATCATTCCCGAAGAGCAGATTTTTTTCTTACTTTGCAGTTTTCATCCTTATTAGTTTGCACAAATGGCAGATGAGGGAACAGTCATCTGTTATGCGACTTACTTCCCTGATCCCCCTTTCTGGCTCCTTGTAGTGGGGGTTGCGTAAAGCCTGTCATCTTAGCCTTGTCAGTTCATTTCAGGCCTACAAACCAGCATTTTTACCCCCGGGGGGGAGGGGAATTTCTTGTAATAGGTTAATGGGGATGTGCCACTGGATGGGGTCGCATTTTCACGACTGGATTGACTATAATGGTGTTAAGTACGATAAAAAAGCAATGCTGATTCAACGGTAGGGAAACTGTATATTTACCAATATTTCAAAACGCACAGCCTTGCTTCTTCAGGGTCTTACAGAGACCGTTTCAACGAACATCGTAGACCTGTTGACCAACGAACTAACATTTCTAAACCTACTGCAGTCTCAGAACATTTGACAAACGAACTAACATTTCTAAACCTACTGCAGTCTCAGAACATTTTCTTTCTAACGACCATAATGCTAATGACATGCACCTTATTCCTCTTGAACTAATGAAATCTAACCGTGACAGTGTACGTAAAACTAGAGAGGCATACCTCATGGATAGAGGTCAAACCTTGTAACCACTAGGTTTAAATAGGAGAGATGAAACATGACACTTTTCCGGTGTTTCATCCTCCGTGTTTGTTTTTCATTTCCAGTTGTTGTTTTTTTTTGTGGGGGGGGGGGGGGATTTTCCACTTTCTTGTTTCGAATTGAAATGTATTTAGAGTTTAACGCGGTACGTTATCCCTATCACTTAAGCTTATGTTATTATAGTATCACGTATCCTACTTATGTTATGTACTATTTCAAAAACGAGTGCGAGGGTTTCATCAGGTTTCCAAACACGAGAAAACATTTGAAACCACGAGGCCGCAGGCCGAGTGGTTTTATTGTTTTCGAGTGTTTGGAAACCTGATGAAACCCGAAGCACGAGTTTTTGTAATTACTTCTCCAACAAAAAAAATTAGAGGTACTTATCAATTTAATGAGTTTCCTCGATTCAAATATTCTATTTGTGGATCGTAATCAACGCTTTGAGGCGTTGATTGAGATCCCGTCGCCGACGTGCTAGTGTGTGAAATTATTCTTGCATTTAATGCAACGTTTTTCAGTCTTGTTGTTTGTCAGTTCGAAGCAAACACGTTGCTTTGAATTCACAAGCCAAATGGCAGAAATGGCAGAGTACAGATTTAGAGCTGCCAAATTAAAACTTTTGAACAAGAAGAAAAGTGTGTGGCCAGCGCTATTCCGAAGTCTACCCAATATAAAAACAAATGGGCGGTTGGAATTTTTGAACAATGGCAAAAAGTCCGAGTTCCTTAAGTAGCAACGTTGGAACCAGGCGGTCTATTTAAAAATTACGATCTGCACAAAGTTCAGTCCTTGGAATTTCCGTTGCTTGAAATGGATGCTTTAAGCCTCAATTATTGGCTGGCAAAGTTTATCCAAGAAGTTGCTAAACCATCAAAGGAAAGATACCCACCCAGAACCATATATCAGATTGTGTGCGGAATACGTCGATTCATGGAGGAAAAGAATGCAAACTTGGATTTCAATCTCCTCGATGTATCAGACAAAAGGTGCAGTAGTGTTGCTTTCATTGTCATAATTTGCTCTCATATTGTGTGAATAAATAAATTTGTTGATGTCCATGTTTTCGTCTTGCCTTTTGAATATGCAGATTAAGAAACAATTTACACACGGGTTTGAAATCGTTTCTAAACGCGTGTGGTTTTCAACTCGTTTTTCATTGGGTTTCTAAACTCATCCACCTGACCAGAATGGGCCGTTCTGGTAGGCTGATAACAATATGAATAATTAATGAGTTTGAGAAATATTTTTCAAATTTTAAATCGTAACGTTTTTAGTTTTTTTCGCCAGTTTTTTAACGTTGTAATATTAGCTTCTTTAAATACAAATTTCAAATCGTAACGTTTTTATTTTTTACGCCAGTTTTTAAAAGTTGTAATACAAGCTCCTTTAGTTGTTATTTTAGTATCATATTCTATACCCTTAGTTTAAATTGTAACGTTTTTGCCCTTAGAGTCATTCTCTGTAAGACCCTGAAGAAGAAAGGCTGTGCCTTTTGAAATATTGGTAAATATACAGTTTCCCTACCGTTGAATCAGCATTGCTTTTTTATCGTACTTGGTTCTTTATTTTTTGCTGGTTAGATCCTTTACTACAGGATCCGGTACTTTTATTTTGTTACGGTGGTCCATGCAAAGTTTACTGTTTCCTATAATGCCGTTGCATTTTCAGTAGGAGAATGGGGTCGCATATTTGCGGGATTTCAGGGTAAGTGAATTCCGGCAAGTATGGATTTGGGGTATATTTGCCCAAAAGTGACTAACATGGGGTCTATAATTGGCCACTAATTGGCCATTGGGGTCTATAATTGGGGTAGGGCTCCGGAGAGGCCAGCGGCACACACTCAGCAAAAATTGACCCAAGTAACCCCCCCCCCCCGACTTTTTCCCGTAGAGATAACGCAAAGCAAAGTCACTCGGTCGGGCGACACGTGCTGTTTGCGAGACCAGGGCTTAAACAATCGATGTCGACGGCACTGCAATTTTTAATACGCAGATTCCAGCTTGGCCGAAAAGGAAACAGTTAAAAACTAAGCAAAATCTAGGAATCCTAGATGAAATTGATGCTAGGTTACTTTTATTTGAATGGTCACATTTTACAATCAACTATTAAAGAATAACGGATAGGAAATATTTGACGTGAATGCTCACACATTAGGATTTCATCTACAAACTCAACGTCAGAGCCACCTGGCAAAAAATAATAAACAGCACCACTGGAAAGTACTCTTCAACAATTGCTTTCGTTTAACTCTTTTCCGTCAAGATTTGTATTTTCCCGACGTCGAAGTCGGGAACCATTCAGCCACTTGTGACGTCATCATTTTTGACGTCACCAGATTGTTTTGATAAGCAGCTAGCACAGCAAGGACAGATCCATCCATACGTGTGTCCATTTTGAATATCGACCAAATCCTGGCAGAGCTATACCAGAAAAACGTGTCCAATTTTGGCTGCAAAGTTGGTGGTAAAATAGGCCAAGTCACCTAGTTGATCAATGTTCCATTTCCAGGATTTTAGAAGGACTGAGGCCAAAACTTTTCCAGTGGATAGAAAGGTGATAAAGGGTAGAAGATAAAGAGAAAAGAAAGGGAGAGAAAAAGGAAAGCAAAAGAAGCGAGAAAAAATTAGAAATGAATCAGCAAAAAAAAAAAAAAAAAAAAAAAAACAAGTCCAAATTTTGGCTTATGCGCATGCCTGAAACCAAAATAATGTACAATTTTCAACAGAAGCTGGCTCAAAATTGAGCTAAAATGTAAGAAAACGCTTTTGTAGCAAAGTTTAGTGGCATTTGGCACCATAGCACTTCAAAAACCGCTTTAGCGGTAAAAAATGCGTTTTTCTAAGGGAAAAACGCTGACGGTAAAGGGTTAAATGATCAAACGTTAGGTTTTCATACACAAAGTTAGTACCACAGTGCATAATGGAAGCTATCACGACCCTGTCAGAACTCCGAGGTTCAACGGCACTGTTAACGCAATGCTGCAACCATCTCGGCGACTTTTGATTGCTTGAATTAACTTTCAGTCAATTAAAAAACCAATCAAAAGTAAGAACTAAGTATTCTTGCAACATCAGTTGGAATTTAATGGCTCATTACTTTTACGTCCTTTTCTTTCTCGGCTGGCAAAGAAAAAAAGTTGTTCATTTTAGGGGACTACTCCTGTAACAGGCATTTCACAATTAATTGGATGAGGTTGAGCATGAAAGCCGAAGCCAAAGACTGAGGCGGGTTAATCACACACCTCGGTTAGGTTGTTTCTCGCTATCAGGCGAAAACCCAATAATTGTTCAATAATTGTTTTGTTATCACCTACTTAAAAAAAAACGTTTGTAGAGACAAAAGGGCGAACAAGAAACTAAACACTGAACGACACATCAACTTGTACACAACTTTATTTTTACCCGGCCTTTTGCTCAGTGTAAATGTTTCCAGTAAGGTTTCACAACCGCCCAGTGTAAGAATGTTATTTACTTGAGTACAATACCGTTTGGTTGAACGTTCCTTAAAAGAGTTCTGTGAAAAACGTAGGTAAAAAAGTGAGTTTACAAAGTTGATTGGAAAGCTAAAGCTTAAAGTATATTGACAATTACATGCATTGAATTGAACTATTGTCCCGCAATATGACATCACTTCAACTATTGTCTATAGGAATGACGTAATCGAAATAGTACCTTTCAATCACAATTGACACAGTGTCAGTGCTGCATAACACTGTATTGTAAACTTTGCATTGTCTTTACAATGATTTTGTTACCCCTGGACCCTGCGTCCACACCGTCTCTGACGCATAGAAATCCTAAAAGATGCAAAATAATTTATAGCATGCGTCCTTTCAGACGCACCAACGTGAACGTGCCGCGATCGCTCAAATGTCCCATTTGTGTAATTCTAGAATCTATAACACAACTTACTTCAAAAGAAGATGTCGGTTGGCTCTAAAATATATCTAGAAGTAATTTCTGAGGGAAAAAATACAAGTCTCTACTTGCATTATTAATAAATTTGATCTGTTTCAAATGTCGCTATGTTTGTTTGTGATCAAACGAGGTCGTACCAAATATGGAATAAAGCGCACCTCATACAAAGCTCACCGAAGTCCACCATTTATAATAGATGAGGCTCGTTGGTTTTGGTCTGGGACTCATTATTTTTCATGGAGTGAGTCCCAGGGACTCACTAACGGCAAATTGCAACAAAATCACTGTCTTTAGTTGATTTGCAGCACAGACCCTAACACTAACTTTGAAGCTTGATAAGTGAACAAAAATAACCTACACAACCTGAATAAACGTTAACTTCATGATTATGCTTAACTTGACTGGTATGCACCAGATTAAAGGTGCAGACGTCTTGCAAACAACATATGACAACAACAGTTCCCATAAACTCAACAGTGTCTTTCCCATTTAACGAACTAGCGCTCGGTTTTAAATTTTTGTTCGGATTATCCAGTGTTAGTTTTAAATGTAACTCGTGTAACTGAGCTATTACTCCAATCTAAAGTAAAATTTTTGTTATTTCCGTGTTGCTTTACCTTTTCTTAAATAATTAATCAGTACAGCGTAATATAGTTCATTTGGATTTGGTTTTTTACGAAGCACGAATTCATTTTATCGGTGCTCGTTATTGAGCGGTTTCTTAATTAGGTCTCGGACTCTTGTTTTGGTTTTGCTTCACCACGCTCTGTGATTGGTTCAAAGTATTTTCGCCATTTCTCATTCATTTAAAACAAATCGTGACTTGCTCGCAAACCTTTTCCTCCGTGCGAAACAAGAGCATTGATTGCACAGGTTCTATAAGCCTTGTGAACAAAAATTATTACAATCTATGTATAAACTGGAGAAACAAATGTATTACCAAACCACAAAATGGAATCAAAGAATTCTGGCAGCATATAACGTCAGTAATTCATACAATATGCAGTGCAAACCCGACTTAACGAATTCGGCTTTTCGTTCTTGATATCGTCAGTCGGCATGATCGTCCGGGTGAGTGTAGTCCTGAGAAGGACTGTTTGTGATGGATGACCCTGACTGACGTTTCGACAACCTGAGCAGAAGTCATCATCATCCCTTGACTGTGATGATGACTTCCGCTCAGGTTGTCGAAACGTCAGTCAGGGTCATCCATCACAAACAGTCCTTCTCAGGACTACACTCACCCGGACGATCATACTTTACCAACTTATGACGTGACTCCTGGGTTTAAACCATTCACAGTATGTATAAGATGTAAGTTATAAACTGATGTAACTGAACACCTTTCTAAAATTATTTCAAGCAAAATGGATAATTCTAACACTGTAACGTCGCTCAAAACAAATAAACCAATCCCCCCTCTCGTGTTTCTAAAAAGGAAGTCGAGATCCCTTGGCCTTGTTGTGTTTCAAGGGTAAAACATAAATCCACTTGCTTCAAGTGAATTTCAGCAACAATAAAATAGGATTTGCTCATTGTATTAAACTACTTTGGATGTCCAGAGTGGAAGCACAAAGTTACCCAAAGTTCGTTGGTTGCATCTGAGTTGCTTTTTTTATCGCAGTCACTGTATACTGAATTATTACATACTTACTTACTTACTTACTTAGGCCTCTTTACGCCAAGTGGCGCATAAGGCCCCATGTCTGAATTATTACATGCCACTACAATAACACTACCGTAGTTCTCGCTTACTTCCAGGGTACCTATCGACAAGGGGGTTTCTGCAGGTTACCCAGCGGTTCTGTACGGATAAAACAGTGTTCATCTTTTTTCAATCTGCAATGTTGTCGATCATCCCATTTTCCAGGGGCACCCAGCGACGGTTTTCTGCTAAATAGCTGTTCGGAGACGTCTAGGTTGCCTAGAAATTTCTTCGGAGATGTCTAGGTTGCCTAGAAATTTCGATAACTCGAGAACAGCTAAAAAATTCGCAGCGTCTGTTTTGTTCACCTAAAAATTTCGGAAGATTTTTCGATTTCCGTAGCTTTCTCGCTGCTTTTTCAGTTTTGACTCCTAAGAATTTCGGAATTTCGGATCGGATTTTCTATCGTTTCTCTATCCATCGGACAAAAAGGTCCATTGATAAGATTTTTATTTAGGCATGAGTGAAAATAAAACGCTGGCGAGACAATTTCGTTAAATATGTGTTTGTGTTTTTTTTTTTTTGTCAAACCTTTTTACACACATTTGCAATGGTGGTTACGGCATTATGATTAAGCTTATATTGGGGTCATTCAGAAGGAGGAAAAATAAGACTTCCCTTATCACCTAGCGCACTTGTCGAATGAATGGCACATAGAAAGTGTCTTCGAGGTAAATAAGAACGACTCAGCTAAGACGCATGGTATAATATGCTCGTAGTTGCTACAGTTCAGGCTGACAGTTTGCGTCTTATTTTTTAAAAGAAGAAACCAGATTATGGTTTTCACCTGGCAATTTAAATTTAAGGTAGCGCCAAGTAGATTAGAGCGTTTTCCTTTTGCGTAGAAAACCAGTTGTTCAGGTGGGAAATCAAATGGAACGATCCTTTTAATTCACTGCAAATTTTCCGAAAAGAAAAAGGAAACCTTCGGTTTTAGACAAATGGTCAAAATATTACTGTTCCATTTGCCCCGTCATATTAGTGCCATGCTCCTTGATCAATGTAGTGACCGTGATTGGGTGAATACGCGGTTTGACCGTGGAAAAATTTATTGTTTCATTTGGCAGAGAATTCTCACCGGTTTTTCCGTACAAATGGAAAGCGCTCCATTACTTACAGGTTTAATTTGTTTCATTGGTATCTGAGGTAGAATTCATGTAGATTTGTAAGGTTTTGCAATGGTGACAAGTTCCAAACAGTCCTTCGCTCTTTCAATTCCCTGTTAGGCTTATTTTGGGACGTGTTCAGCCTAGTACCCAGGCGTTCTCCTCTCGCTTACTCGACTCGACTTGGTGCGAAATGTCATGACGTCATTGAAGGTATGCCATTTGGTGACGTCACGAAATCTCGCGCAAAGTCGTGTGAGCGAGAAGCGGACGCCTGGCTTCTTGAATTACTATCGTGTCGGGACGACATATCTTTTTTTTCTGCGTAAATTTTGCTTCGTTGTGACCGGACGAAAATGTACGATACATGTGTGACTTCCTCGCTGTTTAACCTGAGCTGGTTCATGAAGCAAGACTGGATAAATGGACTGGAATGTAGAGGGTTTTTAAAAAGGTAAGCTACATTTTGTCAGATTTTAGTACGGTGTTAACCTTAATTGTGTTTCTTTTTAACCGTGCAACCACATAAAAACAACCGGTTTCTTTCTTTGTAGTCGCGAATTGTTGATGTTCTTGTCAGTGTCTTTTGTCATTTCAGTTTTTAGATTTTTTGTTTTTGGACAAACAAAATCGAACGAATTCGATTAGTGTGGTCTTCAACTTAAGTTTTCCGTTCTGCCCCATCTATTCATTATGTATACATGCTTCTCTAACATATTTTACACCTATTTCAGTTAAGATTGCTTCAGTGATGCATGATTAGTGATCCTTGTTTCATGGATCGCAAAGCATCATATTTGCTATAAATAAATGTAATGATCGCTTTTCTCGCTGAAGGCACTCTAGGACAAAACCAAATCATAAAAATATACATTTGTTCTTGCTTCAGGGTTAATAGCTAAAGAAAAGCAGTCATAAATTTAACGATCATGATGCACTGCGGTCTGTGAAACATGTATCACTGAAGCAACCTTTTTTGAAATAGGTATATATGGTATTTGTGTACAATAGATGAGATTGCTGCATGCATAACAAATGTATGGAGCTGTGCGGACATCTTACTTTAGTAATTTTGAGTACGATTTTGTTCACTGCTGACCACAACCCTGAAAGAAATGGGACCCAAAGGGAAATGTACGAAATGC
This sequence comes from Siderastrea siderea, assembly GCA_964030785.1. Lineage (NCBI taxonomy): Eukaryota > Metazoa > Cnidaria > Anthozoa > Scleractinia > Rhizangiidae > Siderastrea > Siderastrea siderea. The sequence goes on along the minus strand of OZ034969.1, from coordinate 15,902,112 downwards.
AGAATTAACACACTCATTTAAGTTAAATCCTTTATTACAGATAATTAGCATATTTTTTGATGAATTGAAATAGCCCATCATAAATTTAAAATACTATATTTTTGACTTTTCAGTTTTTAAATGATAGCGAAACTGGTGCATTTTTATAGTGACTAATATTGCCTTCTAGTATAGTCTGTAAAGTGCAGTCACTGGCTTTGGAAAACACATTCAAGCATCAAAACATGCCATTGGTGTCAATAATACTGATTCACTTAAATCCTTTCTGTGATTTCATGAAATCACCAAAAAGCCAAGTCTTTAGAAATATAAGACTTATGGATAATTTTCCAGTAGGGTTAACACCATCCATTCACAGAGGAAGTTTGGTACCATAACACTGTCTTCCCCAACTTGTTGTTTGACTATTGGTTGATTGCATCACTTGACTTTTCCCGATTCAATCCCATGTTTTTAAGGGAAAAGGGTGCAGGGACTTATGACAAGGATGAATGGGGAACATGGCTCTTTTCCCATCACCAATCATGCCTGGATACAAGTACGTTAGATGACCACGTTTAAAATTTCGGATACCCTTCACACTGTGAATGGCAGGTTAACCCCACAAGCTGTGTCAACTCGTAATTTCCTCTTACAGCCCTTAATTATCTTATCCTTCATGACCAAGACAGATGCAGTATATTACAATCCAGTGGGCTCCAGTCATATAGCAACGTGTCTCCAAGTTTCTATGAAAAATGGAGTTATATCTCCTTGAAATGGTTTCCCTTATTCCATAGATATTCAAGTTTCTGTGATAATTATAAATAACAATGTTTCACAAATAAATAACCATGAAAAGTATTGCAGAGGACATTGAAATTTATGAGCATGAATTATTCTTGACTCCCAAGTCATAGACTAAATCTTACAGATCTTAAAGCACCATTTCGCTTCACAGCAGCATTACTCTTGCCTTGATTGATGAACTAAGACCTTTTGTTTACTTAATCTGTTGATTTAGATTTTAATGGTATTCTCCTTACCAGGGGCTATGGTAAGCTAAAGGTGAGCAGTAATAAAATTGAGCATACTGACTAGTCACTGACTAGAATCGGAGCTAACTTCTGAACAGGACTTCTATTGTTCTATCCCAGCTATCTGCACATTTCCCAGGCATTTTAACTTGTTTACCAATGGTCCTAATTTCTTTTGTGACATCATTGTGCATATAACAAAGGCATGTGCTTGAGCAATATTGGCGAATGGCTTAGAAACTCTTAGGGAAAAATAAGCCTTTGTTGAAAAAAAAAAAACCTCAAGAATGCTTCAATTGCTTAAATATTTTGAGGAGTGTTAAAACAAGAGTCCTCTTCTGAAGTAAGATAACTATAAATTAAACAACTCCAGTACTATTTGATAAGACTGCCAACTCAGAAACAGTTTTGCCTTCATTACTCTTTATGAAAGGCCCATGTTCACCTAGATTGCATTGCACAGCTCTCCGAATTTCCTCTAAATGCAAAATCTGCAAACTATCAGGTGAGCAGAAAACGGCTGCAATCAATAGACCATTTTGCTAATGCCCATTATTCCTAGCCCTAATGCCTTGTGGTGGCAAACTTTGATGTCAAATGGTAAATGCTTTATTTATAGTGGACTTAGCTGCTCTAGCTAATAAACCGAGACAAATAAAAGGCAAGTGAAGCATAGCAGAATCTAAAAACCCAACTGGCAAGAGGCAGCTGTTTGGTTATATTTACAAGGATGGTCAAGCATTTGAACTCAGGACCACCAAGGAACAAATCCACTTAGTGATCGGACTGGGACTGGAACCTGGGACTGCCGGATTGCCAGTCCAACATGCCAACCACTGGATCTAGTTGCCTCTTTAATGTTTACTTGATTAATAGAAAATTCGAAAGCACAGCTACAATCAGTAGGGTTTTCGGAAAAAAATCAAAACGACCCCTAATAATTTCGGCTGTCAGATAAAATCATCAGGTAGCCTGGTGTTTTCGTGAAGCTTCGATAGAAAGCTGGTATTTTCGGGATAGGAGAAAACAAGCCCTAAAAAATTCGCGAGGACTTAACTTCCCCTAGAACGACCGAACACATAAAACTTTTATAGCGCTGCGAATAATTCAGTTATATTGCTTTAAAAACACTCCAAACTGCCCAAAACAGCATTTCAGAGCATTTCGGAGAAAACCGTCGTTGGGTGTCCCTGATTTTCCAAGTTAGTATTTGCGAGTTGTTCCAGCTCCCGAATAATTTCACTCATAGTAGGGCGTGCCTCGGGGTTTCTTTTCACACACCACTGAATAAGCCCTTGAAGAGAACCTGTCACCCGACCTATTTGATTACGGCGCTCTTTAGGATCCGGTTGTTCTCTGATGCACATTTCACACAGCAGCACACCAAAACTGTACACGTCCACCTGACAGAATGAAACAAAAGCCGCATTTATGTGAGTAATAAACTGTCTCAAAGACTATGTTTATGCAAGTAAAACTCACTGCTGAAGCATTAAAAACCTCTTTAAATTAATACTGAGTCAACTGGCAGTCTTGCATCATGTTGTAATCGGCATGTAACTGAATTCAAAGGCCATAAGGAAAAGAAAGGCCATAAATTTACAGTGATCAACTATTTAAGGATGGTGCCCCCTAATACAAAGGTATTTTTGCGCAGTTATGACTATGCAGGGAAAGCAGATCGTAGCAAGAGCTCGTGTTGGAAACCAAAAAGAAAATTGGGGTAACCACGTATTTTTCAGAGAAAATTAAGCAATCAACAGGCCTTGCTAAGATCTCCTTTTCTCACATAGTCATAAACCGCGCAAAAATACCTTTGTATTAGCAAGTACCGTCCTTAAGAAATCCTAGCTTTTTCGGACCATCTCAAGATGCGCGGAACGTACGCGCAGTAACAAAAGGAGGCACCATCCTTAAGTCTCTTTTGACTACCACAGCCATCACAGTTTAAAAGCCAAACATATTAACAATTTTATTTATTTTTATACCTTTGGTGACTGTTGATGTGTTAAGGCCTCAGGAGCGGAATATATCAAGGCCCCTGGGTTCTCTGTCATTTGATAACGCATAAAATTGGCTGCTCCGTAGTCAGACAGCTTGGCTCTCCAAGAGTCATCTCGTTTCCATAGCAACACGTTCCCGCTGCTGATGTCTCGATGCATGATGGGAACTGGCTTACAAAGATGAAGGTAGTTTAAACCTTTGGCGATATCCAGGGAAAGGCAGACTATTTCCTCGTGATTTAGTGCGCGCTGTTGTAAAACGTGCCGTAAACTGGTGTCGAGTAATTCGCTCACAAACAAAGGACTTCCACCATCTTTCGTAGCACCAATGAACTGTAAGAGATTGGGATGACGACAGCGCGAAGCGATGCTCATCTCTCGTTCAAATAGTCTAAGATTATAATCGGAAACAATCAGTCCGTGGATTTCTTTCACAGCAACTTTGCAACCACGAAATGTTCCCTCGCGAACAGCCCCCCAGGCCCCTCTGCCCAAAGTATTTTCGCTCAAAATAACCTCATCACGGTCGATGATCCAGTCTTGTGACTCAGCTAATGCTTGTTCTGCTGCTGACACGGCTGATTGTAATTGTCTAACCCTTTCTTCCGCAGCTGTCCTCTGCTGTTGCTCTTCCTCCAAACGACTATTATTAGCTTGCCGCTCATATTCTAATCTTCCCTCGAGATCGGCACAAACACTTCTTGCTCGGTTCAACTCATCATCAGCTGCAGTTCTTGCTCTCCCTTCTTCTTCTAATGCTCTCAGTAGTTCATCTAAAAGTTTTTCCCTGTCATCAAGCGTTCCACGAAACTGTGTGAGTTCATTGTGTAATCTTTCCTCAAGCTCAGTATAGGAAATTTCTGCTTGGCTCAACTCCTCACCCAGTGCAGTTCTTGATAGCTGTAGTTCATCTACAGTTTTGTCTCGCTCATCGAGCGCTCGACGCATCTGCTCAAGATCATTTCGCAATCCTTCTTCCAGTTTGGTGGAAATAATTCTTGCTTGGGTCAACTCCTCATCCACTGCAGTTCTCGCTTGTTGCTCTTCTCTTAATGTCGTCCGCAATTCGTCTGCAATTCTTTCCTTGTCGTCGAGTGTTGACGCATCTGCTCAAGATCAGTTTGCAATCTTTCTTCCAGTTCGGTGGCGTTTATTCTTGCTTGAGTCAACTCTTCATCCACTGCAGTTCTCGCTTGTTGCTCTTCTCTTAATGTCGTCCGCAATTCGTCTACAATTCTTTCCTTGTCGTCGAGTGCTCGACGCATCTGCTCAAGAACAGTTTGCAATCTTTCTTCCAGTTCGATGGAATTAATTCTTACTTGGCTCAATTCCTCATCCACTGCATTAAGTGGATGTGTAGTGGGTGTAGGTATGTCGGTACATTTCACCTTAACTTGTGGTTCTGATTCTGTGTTTAGGATTGAAAGCAAAGGTTTTGGCGAGGTGGATCCTGTAGGTACGTCGCTCAAACGCGAAGCAGCATGTAGAACCTCACTTCGATTGCATTCCTGTTATGTGCAATATAAAGAAAAGCAGTAGGTATACGTATTTCAAGACTGTGGTTTCAACCTTTATGACAAACCAGTCTCAACAAACATCTCTCTAGAAATATCAAAATGTCAGGAACTATCTCATCCTTTGAGAGGACTTTTACAATGATATTTAATTGCTTTAGGGTACTGTCACGTTGTTCAGCAAGTTTCATTAATATTAATCCTTCCTCTCGAGTCCTCAGGAGTACTCTTGCTAATTATTAGATAGCATTATAATCACAGGAAATTTTTCAAGTGTTTTGTTAGGAGCCCCCCCCCCCCCTCCCCCCCTACCGGGCGAAGCCGCCGTTAGTTCTACAATATATTGCGACGGGAAGGGTGGGTGTGACCATTGTATTCTTCATGAGCGCAGGTGTGTGTGGTTGCAGCATATATAGCTTTGTTGGTTTTAAGCGTTTCTTTCAACGTCGAATGTGTCTACCATCAAACCATTTTAAACAACAAGGCCACTCTTCGCCTTCACGTTTCGTAACAGCAAATGGTTTGGGAGGTTTAACTTCCAATAGAGGCTGAATAACTGCTCGTGCCAGATTGCTGTCTGTTGGCTTTTTCGCAAAAATTTGTTGGAGGGAGACGATAAAGAAGACTGTTGCGAAGAAGTACCAATTCATGGAAAATTTTAGGCTACTTTTTAGACTACTTACAGAAGCTTATGTTGCCGAACGTGTTGCCAGAATCAATATTTAATGGATGGATGGATGGATGGATGGATGGATGGATGGATGGATGGATGGATAGATAGATAGATAGATAGATAGATAGAATCTTTTATTTACCCACGGAATTTCATCAAATTAAAATATACAACATATTAAAATTTGTTTTACATAAAATCCGTACACGATATTATCTCAGTAAAACTAATTACAGTTAATTAAATAATTACAATATACTGCGATATAAGTATGATATGAAATTACTTTGAGGCATTGCTGGTGCCGGTAGTGTAGGAGTCCAGTTTACACACAAACCTTTTAAGGGAACTTTCATCTTTAACACTTGGAGGCAAATCATTCCATAGCTTAGCTCCAGAAAAAGCAAAACTATTTTTGTAATAGTTTGTGCGACATTTTGGAAGCTCAAGGTTCATTTTGGAAGATCGCAGTCCATAATTTTGAAAAGAGGTCTTATTTGTAAACATTTCAGACAAATACGGGGGGGGTCAGGCCGTTTAATACTTTAAACATCAAGATAGCCTTTTGACGCTGTCTCATCACCTCCAAATTCAACCACCCTAATTCTGCAAGAAGATCACAAGATCTTTTCAGATAAGAGGCACCAGTTATGATGCGTGCTACTCGGTTTTGGAGTTTTTGCAAATTTGCCATTTGTGTTTCACCTATAGTGTCCCAAACAATACAACAATATGTGAAATAAGGTTCAATTATTGACCGGTAAATGTCAATTAAGTTTTCTACTTTTAATACAGGTTTAACCTTTTTTAGAATACTTAAGTTGCGGGTGACTTTCTGCCTTATACTTAATATGTGGTTATCCCACGTTAAGTATTCATCAATATTGACACCTAGGCATTTTACAGATTGCACTCTCTCTAATTCAGTGTGAAACAAAGAAAGGTTTATCTCACCCTCGAGACTAGCTACTCTTTGTCTTGAACCTATGACCATGAAATCAGTTTTTAACACATTTAGGGTAAGCTTATTGATGGACAGCCAAGAAGCTATACCTTTAAGATCTTTGGTCATTTTATCTTGTAGTGAAGGCAAACTGCAGCCTGAGAACGTTAAATTAGTGTCATCAGCAAATAACCTCGCTTCTCCATAATTTAAACTTTTAGGAATATCGTTAACGTAAATCAGAAAGAGTAGCGGGCCCAGGATTGAACCTTGGGGTACCCCACATGTTACGAAGTCTGCTGCTGACATGACACCATTAACGTAACATACTTGTTTCCTGTTTGCCAAATAGGACCTGAACCAACTGACTGCTGGAGTTTCAACTCCATACCATCTTAACTTCTTAAGGAGAATCTCGTGGTCAACAGTATCAAAAGCTTTTTTTCATGGATGGATGGATGGATGGATGGATGGATGGATGGATGGATAGATAGATAGAAAACTTTATTTATCCACGGTGGTTTTGTCAAAATTACAATAGTATCTTTGGTTTACACAAAAGCCGTGCCAGATTTACAAATAGTGTTTTAAAGTGCTAAACTAACTAACCTTAATTATCATGCATTACAATTTTAAAAAAAATAGGAAATATATATATATTTAAAAATCGATACAGAGGTTCAGAGATTTGAGCTTGTTTTTAAAGGATTCGAGCGACCGTTCACATTTCAGATCATTTGGAAGCGAATTCCAAATTTTCGCCCCAGTGAAGGCGAAACTGTTTCTGTAATAGTCGGTTCTGGCTCTCGGTAAAGCGATGTCTTCTCTTGATGTTCGAAGGTTATAACATGACGTGCCAATGTTCAATAGGAAATATATATGTATTTAAAAATCGATACAGAGGTTGAGAGATCTGAGCTTGTTTTTAAAGGATTCGAGCGACCGTTCACATGTCAGATCATTTGGAAGCGAATTCCAAATTTTCGCCCCAGTGAAGGCGAAACTGTTTCTGTAATAGTCGGGTCTGGCTCTCGGTAAAGCGATGTCTTCTCTTGATGTTCGAAGGTTATAACATGACGTGCCAATGTTCTTTGAGAACATATCCTTTAAGTAAACTGGTGTCATCAGTTAATAATTTTGAACATCATCAGAGCTTTCTGTTTATTTCTTCTCTCCTTAAGGTTTGACCATCCGAGTTTTTCTAACATGTCTTTTGTAGGTGCCATGTAATGTGAGCCTGGCCCTCACTAATGCCATTCCAAACAATACTACAATGGTCGAAATATGGTTCAACGATTGACTGGTAAATGTTAATTAAACTGCGCGATGGAATAAAAGGCTTGATCTTTTTTATAACACCTATGCCCGATGACACCTTCTTACAGTCACTTGTAATGTGGGAATCCCATGAAAGAAATTCGTCTAGTTCTACACCTAGGCATTTACTGCAATTAACTTTTTTTTAGTGATATGTCGTTTATAGAGAGATCAACCCTTTCAGTGACTGTCGCAATTCTTTGTCTTGAACCAATTAACATGTATTCAGTTTTTAATTAGTCTCCTTCGCAGCCGTTTTTAAGGTCGTCACGCAACGCTCCTCCCCACAAACTTGGGGACGGGGAGCGTTGCGTCACTTCGGCCCGAGCGGCTGCGAAGGAGACTAGTTTTTAATATGTTCAGAGTGAGTTTGTTTGCGCAAAGCCGCTGTTTGAGTTTTTCGATGTCTGCGTTCATTTCATGTCGTAGTCCTTCGACACTGCAAGCAGTGAAGGTCATATTAGTGTCATCTGCGTACATTCTTGTAGTAGCAAAATCGGTAATGTTGCTGAGATCATTAATGTATATCAAAAATAGAAGTGCTCCAAGTGTGGACCCCTGTGGGACTCCACATTTGATCAAGTCTTGTTCAGAGAGAATCCCGTTGATGTATACGAACTGATATCTATTTGTTAGATATGAATTGAACCACTCTAACGAATGTCCACGCACTCCAACATGCTCCAATTTTGTCAAAAGAAGGCTATGATCTACCGTATGAAAGGCCTTCTTGAGATCTAGAAATACAACTCCACTAATCATGCCTCTGTCCATATTGAAACACCATTGGTTTGTAAGGTCGAGTAGTGCAGTTACAGTCGAGTGGAGCGATCTAAAACCTGATTGTCGCAAGTCTAAAATATCGTTCTTACATAAATAATCATATAGCTGTTCGTAAATAAGTTTTTCAAAAATTCTAGCTATAGTTGGTAAGACTGAGATTGGTCTATAGTTGTTTGCATCGTTACGTTCACCGGTTTTGTGGATAGGGGAAACTTTAGCTAGTTTCCAATTGATGGATGGATGGATGGATGGATGGATGGATGGATGGATGGATGGATGGATGGATGGATGGATGGATGGATGGATGGATGGATGGATGGATGGATGGATGGATGGATGGATGGATGGATGGATGGATGGATGGATGGATGGGTGCGTGGGTGGGTGGATGGATGGATGGATGGATGGATGGATGGATGGATGGATGGATGGATGGATGGATGGATGGATGGATGGATGGATGGAAGGGAGGGAGGGAAGTAGGGAGGGAGAAAGGGAGGGAGGGAGGGAGGAAACCAAGGTGCAGCATTTAGCTGCACCTTGGTTTTGGGATTAAAATATTAAAATGAAAAGGAGAATGTTAAATGCATTACATACTTGACCTGAGAAATAATCCTAAAAAAAATTAGAGATTTATTGATTTATATGGTGGTCTGTTTTTACGGCAAGTATGATCTGGCCTACATCACGAAGGCAGATCGAATGCAGAGCAACTGTATCATTGGTCATTACTGACAATGGAGATAGAACGTTTTCGGTTCTTTGAAAGTCAGGGAGAGACTTCAAAAGTAAGTCAGGTAACGTAATAGCCTTTCCTTTCTTCTGATCAGATTTGAGCAGTAGCCTGCATTGGCGATTTTCATTTTGATCGTAACCAGACAACTGCCTTGAAAGACTAAGGGACTACAAATAGTCTCCTACGCAGCCGTTATTAAAGGAATGTGGTTTGGGCTTCAGCAGTAACGTTGTTTGACGACCACTAATAACGGCTGCGTAGGAGACTTGTCAAAAACGGCTCAGAAGGAAAAAATCGGAACGCAATGAGGTCAACTAAGGACGACTATGTGCATAAAAATCTCCGTATAAAAGCTACCTACCTCATCAAGCAGAAGCAAGTAAAGAAATAATAGATGGACGGGAAAGTACATGTCCATGTTAACCTCAAAAGCGCTCTTCTCCGATCGTTGCACAACATAAAACAACATAAAATCGCCATGAATTCATTCAGTTATTGTTATTCTCATCCTCATCGTCGTCATCATCATCATCATTATCATCATCACCATCATCATCATCATCATCATCATCATCATCATCATCATTATTATTATCATCATCATCATTATCATCATCATAATCATTATTACTACTACTACTACACCACCGAGCCTTTACTAATCAACTACAAGCATAAGCTGAAGTTCCAGTCGCCATACAGTTTTCCCTTTCAAGGGACAAATGGTATATCTTACCTCAGCAGGCCTTGGTTCTGCTAGGGATGGCATTCTAGTTCCTCCTGTGATAAACGAATTTAATATTATTAACATAGGAGTACCGCCTAAGAACCGAATACAAAAAAAATACATTACGCTCTACATATACAATACCAAACATAATCAAGACCAATTTAAATCTGTACTTAATTTTAGCTTTTCTCAGTATGTTTCCAAAAGCTCGCAAGAAAAGCAAATTAACGATATTTTAAAAAAGCGCGATGTTTTGAGATTAGGAAACATGTTTTGCCAGAGGCTTCTGTCATCTTCACTTCTGTTACAATAATCGTTAAATTTGAATTTGAGTAATATATACTACAATTAAGACAATATTAATTAATTATTATAATAGAATAACACACAACCCCACTCAGGGGGACTCCAGATAACAAGCGACGGGGAGGTGTGAATGGGGACAAAAATAAAAACCCAAAACATCCCTAGGGCTTGAAGGCAAATTAAAAAAATCCCATGAACTAAAGCCTAACCCCCAAAAATATATAATAATAAGGATTAACATTAGTACAAATGTGACCCTCCACAGGATTTTGAGTAAATACCTCTTATTAACCTCGTATTCTCGGTCCGTACTGTACGTTACGGACCGAGTTTTTTCCGCTCGATTTATGGCCCAAGCGGGAAGCGCGCGGGCCATAAATTGAACGGAAAAAACGAATATCCGTAACTTAGAGTACGGATCGAGTAGTCCGGCAGATAAGTGTCAAATCAGGAATGAGTGCTACAATATATGATAAAAGCATCAAACTCGGCATGTTAATAAAAGAAAACATGGGAACATTTTGAAGATTGGAGGCATTCGGGATATGCTCTGTGTCAGCCAGGAGAGGGTGGTAAAAGTAGTGGGGGTAATTATTCAAAATGGCCGCCGCCAGTGATACTTCTTTGGCGTGGAAACACACAGCACTATTGTCTAAAACAATGTCTGATTGTAATGTTCTATTTAACTAAGTTCAAAGATTACAACCATGCTATCAAAATTGGCATAGAAGGTTTCTGAGAATGGAAAATCGAAAAGATAATAATCTGAGGTTATAATAATGCAAATTAGAAATTTTAATTAATTCACATTTGATGATTGCATAGATGTAGCTTACTTTTTCATTACTGTCGTCTCAAACTTTACACGAGACAACCATAAATTGTTTGTTCTAGCTGATAAAAGAATGCACCAAACTGTATTATATTTCCTGGGGGCTGATAAGTGGCCATAAATGAAAAAAAGAAGAAGTTGTCTTGAATTAGGTTGGTAAAGCGTCATGATTTACGCAGTTAAAAATGGAAGTGCTACTGATTCTCCTATTTTTGGATAATTATTTATTGTTTATCCAATATACCAACCACGAGAGTAACTAAACAGCCATAGATACCTATTGCAAATAATTCCACTGTATGAAGAGGACCTGGTTGATACCGGTGGCCATCGTGAGTGTTACCTGCAACGGTGTACAACTCACTTGTATTGCTAAAAGCATTTGGAGATATATATTTTTTGTATGCAGCGATTCGATTCCGGTACTTGTACAAGAAAACATGCTACAACCGGATATGGAGATTCATTCCCGAAAGCACAAAATGCCAAGGAAACCTACCATGCACACCAGGTTAGCACTCGTACTCTATGTGTTAATTCAAAAGGCATCGCATGTAAGGTACAAATTCTCGCAGCGCGAAACCGAGCTACGCTGAGTTGTGCAAATACTAAGGGCATACCATAACGATTGCAATAACATTTCTGGCAGAAGGAAGGAGGTCGACGTCGTGGCCTGGGATAACTATATCAATCACCGTTAAAGGACATTTCTGGTGGAAGACTAAGAATTAAAAAATGCTATTTTATATCACAGAATTGCAACGAGGCTGGCACGTGTCCTTGGTTTGCGCCTAGATGAGATAATAATGCTTAAAGTTGAAAAACTATCAAGAGATTTGTACTCTTAACGGATTATGCCACTTCATACCGCAGACAGTGACTGGTTCCAGACGATATTTGAAGTCGAAATCGGCCGAACAAACTGGAATGCGGACGGGAAGTTTACACGGGTACTTTATGTAACTCGCGTAGTTCAGTGCATCAACCAATAACAGGTGCAATGCATTCACCATGTACAATTGCGCCACCATGCTGTGTTTCGACTGTGTTTACGGAAAGAAGAAGGTGCATAGCTAGATCGCTATACATCGAGTATGCTCATTGACTGTACATGTATGCCTGCATTGCATAGATGCTTGCACAGACCATGTGCGCACTTCACAGCAACACACACAGACTAAATTCTTCCAAGCTTAAAGAATTAGAGCTCATCGCTACTTCCAATATCAGATAACAATGTGAATAATGCAAGAAAAACGTTTTTCAGACAAGATGTTAGAAAGCATACTACTTCATCTGCACAGAAGTCCCCTCCGTAATCCCTCATTTAGACACTAACAGGATGACAAGCTGACTATTTGTGGGCCTGGTGCTCTTTTAGCGCTAAACTGCCCAATCCAACAAAATTCCATTGTATTTAACAGAACAAATCAGTTAATCGAGAGCTGTAAAGGCTAAAGACGAAGTAAATTTGCCAATGAAAGTCTGTTTTGAAAGTTACTGTGCTTGTGTCGTTACTGTAGGTGACTTAAACTGATGAGAATGGGAAATGAAAGAACAATTAACTAAATAAATAGCGTGTGTATTAACGTGTTTCTATGTTCTTTAACTGCGTATAGTTTTGCTGTGAAACAGTTAAACAGGTAAGCTTAAAAGTCAGGCCACCGAAATAATTGAGGGGAAGGCGAAATTGTGGTTAGAGGATTCGACCAGTGGAATTGAATTAATTACATGTCTAATTTGTATAATTTTGACCAAAAATAAAACGATCCCTTGAATTCAGTTTAATCACTTCGAAAAATGCCGATGTTTTGTTTTGATGGGAAATTCAAAAAACAAACATTACTAAAATGACGATTAAACACTGTATAAAGTTAATTTTGCTTCATTTTTCCAATAATAGTCTTTATAGTCTGAATGGCGGCCATATTGAAAAATCCCCCCCCCCCCTTCCCAGCAGCCACAGATCCTATCCAGATTGCCTCTAATCTTTAAAACGTTCCTTATGATACCTAGTATTAGTGTGCCAAGTTTCATGCTTTTATCATTAAGTGCAGAATAGTTTCACCTACCTGCTGGACTAGAGAATACGAGGCTAATAAGATGTTTATTATATCTCTTTAATGGGAGAGAAAGGAAAACATTGCAAGTCAAAAGTTGAACAGATTCATTTGACTGACGTGTGTCAAAGGAATAAACACGCGAATTTCATTGGCTTTTGAAAGTCTTTGCTCGTCTTCAACGTGAACTGAGGTTGTTGAATGAAAACTTCACTGCTTTATTTTTATAGTTTTGCTTTTTCGCCCGGAACATATCCACAAAGTTAAAATACTTCTTCGTCACTGAGAGGAAAAAAGAAAAGAAGGAAATCTCGTCGCGATAAAATTGTCGAGCCGGCATTGAATCGAATTGAAGTCGTGTTTTGTCAACGTGGAAGATTTGGCTGCATTCAGTCAGTAAGACAACAAGATTGAAGTCCTTAGTCGGAATGAAGAACCCCGCTTTCAAATGACAAAGAATATACTGAAAAAAATCTCTACAAAACCTACTTCCATCTGCCTTTGGCTTTCAGTTGTGCTCGGCAGGTCGTTTTTCGAGCAAAGTATATGCTGGGCGCTGAACATCAAGGAGTTGCGTCGGAAATTATGAGTTTTAGTCGGGTATTGCGAACGCCAGAGCGAAGGCCGACTTTTAAAAAAGTTATTTCCGTGGATCTCCACTACGAGAACAAGAATTTCGCTGAGGAATCAAGGTACATTAGGTTAACAATACTGTTTTGTTTCTGTGAGAGCAAATAACTAAAGCAATGTGTCAAAAGTTTGAAGCTTTTATGTTTTGAAGATGAATTTTTTGCACTAAGAGAAACTAGCTAGAAACTCTTTTTCTCGGTACAGCCACTTTTATTGCTAGTTTTCAACGTCTTTTCAAGTTAATTTGACTTGTTTTAGCTTCTTTTTTTAAACATGGTTTGACTTACGAGCTGCAAAACAGGCTGCAAAGGTGAAATTATAAGCTTAAGTGGTTTAAGCTTCGCAGTAACTGTTGCTGCTAATAAGTTGTTTTTCTTTGCGTAAAAGCCTTCAGAGAGTTTCGGTAAACTAAAAGTTTTTAGTCCAACTTTTTACTTGTTTTAAATCCCGTCTAGGGCATTAACCTCCTATTTTTTCAGTGTATATATGGCTACCACCGTAAATTGATTCAAGGCCTTTCAAATTTTGTGGTCCGTACGGTACTGATACGGCCAGCAAAATTGACCAATTGCAGCGCGCGTACTGACTGAGAGATATAATAAAAAGGTGAACGCACAAGCACGCGTGCCATGACACGGCACGCTAAGCATGTCATAATGTCACGGATAGGCGCATATTTAATAAATAAATGTCACGGTCGCTTTGTTCGCCTTTGTTGGAAGTGGTGTGCCAAATGGCACGATAAGGGCTGGGGTCCGTTTCTCGAACGTCCCGGTAACTTTTCGGGCCCGAAGTTATATTTTTAAGTAAAAATAGAACAGTGGCATTGCTTTAAGCCTCCAAACCAGCTCAATTTGTTTCGTTAACTTCAATTTTAATACTTAGCTTTAATAGCCAACAAAAGTTTGAATCTTTAAGATAAACCTTGCGCTCATAAAATAGGGTTTCCATATGATCACTACGATCGCTGCATTCGCTGGAAAAAACGTTCAGCAATCGTTGTAATCATGTGGAACCACTCTTCAGCGATCGTAGCGATCACGGCAGGGTGTTATGCTTACTTTGAAATAAGCAGAAAGTATCGTCTACGCAACGGCGATAAAATAAAATCCGTGTACTGCTCAACACAGATTATTTCCTGGTGCTCCATGAAAGGTTTGCAATGAGAGGATCGAGGAGAGAACCCACAGCAACACCATCAATTTGATCGCAAACTGAAAAGTGTCGGCCCTGAACAGAAATGAGTTTGAGCTGTAGCGAAACGAAAAAGTGTTTTGAGGTCAGCGGAACTTTTTTCGAGGTCGGCATTGTCCTCTGTGATGTATTTAACAGCCAGATTAATGCACTCATCCATGCGCCGGGTTGTTGTTCAAGAGGCTTTCAACATCAAGGAAAAAAACCGTAATGTCATTTGACTTCACGGAAAACGTAAAAGTATCAGGAGCAATGTATTGTGATTGGATTTGGGGTTCAATTGGAGGGCATTACAACTTAGCAAGATTATAGGACTTATAGCTATATGCGGCAGTTAAAGAGACTACGGAACATAAAAGAGGTATTCCTTTGGGATCGTGGGACATGCCCAGTTTTGGGAAGGCCATACATCATAGCAATTTGAGAATTGACGGGTAGACAATATCGTTTATGTTATCATTTAAGTAGCTCTCCTTCTTAAATACCTAAAGAAACCGTTGTAACCTACCCTCCTTAAGTAAACTACAATCTTGGACAGAACTAGTTGATACAGAAGCAATTGGCCCCCATGTTTCTCGATCTCCTTGTATGGAAACACAGACAAGATCGCAGATATGCGTTCCCTCCCCCCCCCCCCCTCCCCTTTACTCAATGTTGTTTGGAAGGACTGAGGAGTTTTGTGTTGGCAAAGCAACATTGACAAGGGAGAGAGGGGAAAGAATTGTTGTGGTAAGTAACTTTCACCGTCAAAGTTCTTGTTCATTCCGAAGTGTCTCAACAGTTTTGTCCGAGATTCTAGGATCGCTATCTTTTCATATCCTACCTTCTGAGATCTGGTTGCTGACTGGGATCTTCGTTTGTGGTTCAGTTGGTGGCTTGAAGGCATGATTTTGCTGCTCATCTGGCAAACCCTCACCTAAGCCAATGCTTGCAGTAAGCTCAGTTTTCTCCTCGTCGGGTGTAAATGTCGGCGTTTCCTGGAAAGGGTAGCGTTTCGCAAACTCCTCACGGAACACCCGCATAGTTTTTGGGAAGTGAAGTAGTACAGTTTTTGGGGGACCACACCTAACTCTTTGAATTGGCTCTTAGACAGTCTTCTCCTTGTCAGATCAACGTGAAATTTGCAACACTTGTTGGTTTTGGATTGAACTTTAGTGTGGTTTACATTTGTGAAAATCGATATTTCCATGACAAAAATAAACAAAAGTCCTCAAAACAGTAAAATTGAAATTTTGCGCGATCCAGATTTCACTTTGAAAAGCAAATACCAACATCTTAAACTGTGGTGTATGGCAAACAAAATATGCAAGAACAAAACATTTCTGTATGTTTGATTTGAAGTAAATGGCAAAAACATTTTCAACCTTAGTTTTTGCATAGTAATAGTAAATGCACCGAAAAATAATCAAAGCTTTGATGAAATGGGTAGAAAATACTGTTAAAATGTGTCTTTTATTTACTATTTTATACCTAAAAAGTTTTGATGAAACTGGTGTTCACGATCCCGAGAACGAATTGTTTTTCTAAGATCATTCACGTAATCATTTTATGGTAATTTTTCAATTTGTGCGCTTTTGCGAAAATCTTAAGAACGGCTCGATATATGTTTTTTTAAACATTAAGCAGGCGTGCATGACGATGTCACCAGTTTTAGTATTGAGTCTTATTAACATTGATTCACTGGAACACTTGTTTTAGATTTAACATTAAAGAGGACGTATGAACCGACGGAAAAGCTTGCGTTACACGCCGGGCCAGCAGAGGGCACGAAGGTGCACGCTCGGAAAAACTTTTGCGTCTTTTATCCGATAGAGCTCAAACTTTGCACAATGATAGAACTTTTTATTCCAAACAATCGTATCGTTTTTGTTTTTTTATTTTAACGGTTTTTGGCGGGGAAATGACGTCACGGTGCAAAAGGCAAATTTTCAATTGTCTCTTATGGCACAAAAAGTATATGATTCTGAAAGAACTCATTGAGATAAAGTGAAATGCGAAGAAATTATTGAAAAAGCTCGATCCGTCTTGAAGATATAAAGTTCGGAAGTTTGAATTTTCCGCCATTTTGTTACTATTTTTAGAACATTTATAAAATTCAGATCTTTATATCTTCAAGACGGATTGAGGTTTTTCAATGATTTTTTCGCATTTCACTTTATCCCAACAAGTTCTTTCAGAATCATGTACTTTTTGTGCCATAACAGGAAAACGAAAATTTGCCTTTAGCACTGTGGCGTCATTTTCCCGCCAAAAACCGTTAAAATCAAAAAACAAAAACGATACGATTGTTTGGAATAAAAAGTTCTATTATTGTGAAAAGTTTGAGCTCTATCGGATAAAAGACGCAAAAGTTTTTCCGAGCATGCAGCTTCGTGCCCTCTCCTGGCCCGGCGTGTTACAAATTCACATCGGGCAAGTAAATGCTAATATATTCAAAGTAATGCGCAATGCATTCCTCTGTGATTTTTACTTTTCGCTCTAATCTACAGTGCAACAAAGAACAAAGAAACCAGATGGAAATCAGGAAGCAATGAATTGCACATAACTTTGAATATATTAGCATTTACTTGCCAACTGTGAATTTGTGACGAAAGCTTTTCCGTTGGTTCATACGTTGGTTCATACGATTTGCCTTTCAAAGTGAAATCTTGATCGCGCAAAATTTCAATTTTACTTTTTTCGAAGATTTTTGTTTATCGTTGTCATGGAAATACCGATTTTCACAAAATGTAAACCACGCTAATGTTTAATCCAAAACCAACAAGTGTTGCAAATTTCACGTTGATCCGACAAGATGAAGACTGTCTAAGAGCCGATTTTAAAAGTGAGGTATGGTCCCCAAAAAACTGTATCGAAACTGACCTTAATATTTTACTTAACACTATGAAGAAAGGTGGCACGCGAGGAATAAATAATGTAATGAATGGACAGCGTTGTAAAACGTTTGGATTGGTCAGTGGTTCAAAACGCAAGCTTTTTGAAATTGTGGCCTTTTTTCAACGGATTTTCCAATTTAAAAAAAAAAGAGCTTCTAAATTTAGTCGGGGAGAATTTTCGTTTGACTGGGAACAGGAGAAAAATTTCTTTAAACTCAAGTACGAAGACCCAGGTAACGAGTTTTAAGGGTGAGGTAGGGAACATGCGCTATGTGTTATTCAGTGATCTTATGAGCGTAATCTCCTTCTTCTTCGTCATCAGGCGTCGTTGTACTTCAGTCGTCGACGTGGAAAACAAGCGAGCGGGGCGTGACTGCACGCGTGCAGTGTTCTGCGAGGCACTCTAAAAGAGTCCTATATCCTTTTTTCCCTCGCGATAGTTTTCTTCGCGTGCCGTCTTTCCTTCGCTCCCGACAATCTGACATTCTGAGCGGGCCGGATATTTTCTATAAAACCCTGGATATAGACCTGGTGCATCAGGGAAATAAACAGATGAATCCCTTACATTTATAATGAGCAATTTGAACAGTTCCTCAGTCAAACACTTACCTGTTCAACATCAAATTCCTTTTTTCTGCAAAACTGATACGGAAATCTAGCATCGCAAGAGACTACAACTATTTTTGTCTTCCACGATCGTTGGACAACAGCACCTTTTAAGCAACCTTTTTACGTTTTTTGGTTAATACAACGTCTAGCATTTAAAATTAAGACTTTTTACTGTTTGACTTTACAATAGGTTACAATTTATGTTCAGGCAATATTTGTGTGATTAATATTAAAAAACGACCAGTGTTCTTATAAGGCCTAACCTGCGAGCAAGCTCTCAGGGGGCAGGGGGGTGGTGGAGGGAAAAGAGCGAGAGCTTGCAACGACTTCTCAGAAATTCGAATTCCGCCTCCAGCGCAGCTGTGGCTCTCCGTTGTCTGAGCTGTCAGATTTTGGCCAATCAGCGCAAACCAGAAACGAGATTCAATAGGTGCAGTTACACGGGGCACTTTTACCGTGGTAAATGACCCTTTCACCATGGGAAACTGCATTTAGCGAGTGTAACCGACATTTCCCGACGTAAATTTCCCGTGTTAAATATCCATGGATACGTCAAAAAGATCACGCGAAGCGCCCATGACATTTAACGTGGTAAGTTGCAATGGCATTATGATGCCCAAGGTACAAGAGCCAATCACGATACTCAGTTTGGCATCAACACGTAACCGCAAAGTGACATAATATTTTTACCTTGGCAAATCACAACTCGCGTATGACCGCTGGTTAACACGACCATTACTAAAACGCAAGTGTCATGCACCGCGGAATGAGCTACCATGGGAAATGCCATTTACCGCGGTGTGTGTAACCGCACCTAATGTAACAAACATGTTTGAACACGTGAAAGAAGGTCAGATTTCACGCGTCATGCAAATTTGATGCAACTGAAACTATTTGGACTATATGTAAGGGTTAGACAATGAACGCGAGTGTTTTATGGGATATAGTGTCCCGAGCAAAGATAGAATGGCACGAGGCCGCAGGCCGAGTGGCATTCTCACTTTAGTTCTCACTTAAGTTCTCATTTTAGTTCTCACCTTGAAATCACGTTGCTATTTTGTTTACGATATTTTCGCTATTGTACAAACGCCTTTGAGTTGCAATGTTTCACTGAGAGTGCTTCGCCGCGCAGCTTATCGCAGTTGATGCATAAACAGCCATGAGCCAATACACGGAAATTGAGGAACTCGAGGCAGTGATTGCCCCACAAGATTTACTAGATTTACACTGGTGAAAGCAGCCTTCGACACGTTACAACCACCAGCAACAGCAAGTGGGGAACCCGCAGGGAAAGCCAAGAGACCAAAGACAAGTTCAAGTACAACACTCGTAGTCCGGCAAACACGGAGAAACAAGTCCGTGCTTCTATTTCAATTAAGGTCTGAACATTTCTTATTTCATGTAAAGCTGTAAAGTAATGATTTTTCTTTCGATCTGCCTTTTGCTTTGCTATGGCAAGATTGCATCTTTTGTTTTTGTTTTTTTTTTTATCGATTTAGTTATAAATATTCATAGAGAATTTGTGCATTCATTAGTAGTTTCTACTCAGTATTATTATGCTCTATATAGAACCACTAATGAATGCAGAAATTCTTTGTAATTTTACCCCGCAATTTCCCTGTGCTTCAAAGCCCCCGCCGCTTTACATAATTTAAGACAGTTTATGGAATATAGAGCATCGAAATGATGGACATTGATTGGCTGAGTGGGTGAGACCATGTTCTAATCGCTATTTCTTACAAATTCTTTTACAGTTGTCATTGACTTTCAATATGATTTATTTTGTCTTAAACAGGGTCAGGGTTTGAAGGCCTCGGCGGCACACCCCCACCCAAACTTCCCTTATTCCCCCCCCGGGCATTTTTACTATTTCAATTTTAATCAATGGATAAAGTGCGCGAAAGAAAGGTTCGATTTGTTCCCACGTCGCTTGCGCAAATTTTTTTGAGACTCACAACATGCAAATTCAGTGCACTATGAGCTAAAAATAATCCCAGGAAAAAGCTTTTATTTTTCCTGAGATTATTTTCCTAATTCTCTTTCCAACATCATAACCTTCGATTTATAGTATAAGTTACATTCAACGTTTCGCTTTTGACGGCAGGTTTGGCGAAGGCAAATTTCATCTCTTATAACATAGAGGGCAAAATTACTGAATGCTGATTGGTTGAGACAGAGGGCATTTTTTCTTAATTTTCTCTCGGACGAGGGCAAAATTACTAATTCGTGATTGGCCAAGCGCCAAAATTACTCGCATTTGATTGGCTGAGCGCGAGAGCGCGCCATTTGCATTTTGTAGGCGTCTTGAAATGAAAAACACATTTTGAGTTGTTCAAGACAAGGATCGCTTCATAGTTTGACTTTTAACCGAGAAGGTTGGTAAAAATGGTATGGAAATCGGGTGTTTGCTTGAAGAGGAATTCGAAAAGGTGAACCTATATGTGTTACGGGAAACAGCAAATTGTTATTTGTTTTAAAACTACTGAAAACTTACAGCGACATGGTCGATAGTTTTTCCAGCGAGAGGAAGCTTCACAACTCAGGTGAATAAAATTTACTTAGTTAATTGAGTTATAAGTGTGTTTTGTCAATGAACTAGAATTGTATTTATCTCTTAAGATGTACATAATGGTCAGTCTTTCTTGTTCTGTGCGCTGAGCAGCAGTTAAAATGCTTGTTTGGTGAATTGTTTACAAGCGGGTACTTTTATAATTATTCTGATGGCCAGCTGATTGTGTTTCAACGTGCATGGAAAGTTTTCCGAAAATTTTGCCCTCTGTGTTATAAACAAGTAATCGCATTGAGTCCTCGTAGAATTAAGGATAAATTTCACTTGTATTTTCAAAGTTTTCACAATTGCCCTCGTCGCTGCGCGACTCGGGCAATTTTGTGAAAACTTTGAAAATACGCGTGAAAATTTATCCTTAATTCTACTCGGCCTCATGCGATTACATATACTAAAAATTTAGCTTCGTAGACTACGTTGCATTCGGCGTTAATTTTTGTCGTCTGCGCGTGAAGATTGATGACGTCATTAGCAAATTAGATCACCCATAAGCATTTTGCACTGACCTTTTTGATGCAGAAATTTAATTTCCTGAGACGTCGTTGTAAGCTCTCGTTTTCTCCGCACACCCCGCCCCTCGGGAGCTTGCTCGCAGGCTAATATGGCCAAGATGTGAACCAATTTTTGAACTGCTTAAAAAGTTGTTGTTGTTGCTGTTTTTGTTTTCTGCTAAACCTTGAATCGGCTGCAATCTTGAAGTGGGCGTAAAAAAAATTAGCCCGGGGCCGTTTGGCCGTCGCCTGCAATGCAGCTGGCTTTTGATAACGACTTATAATGACTAACGGAGAGCGCGGAAAAGCAATGGATTTCCAAATAGGAAACAAACCTGGTTACCAATCACCCTACGTTTTTAGCAAGAACAATTGCAGTCGGGACTGAAATACACAAAACACTTACAGGAACACTGAACCTAACGCGACAAACTGCAGCGATCGCGCGGATCCTACAGCCCTACAACACCAGCGTTGCTCACGAACCTATCACTACATTGCAACAACTACTTTAAGGACAGAGACGAACCCACTTAGTTAGTGAGACTGCATGGCAGAAATGTGAACATACGACTGACTTAACACAAACGAGAGATGTAGTCATATTACTTGTGGTGAAAAGAATAGAGTTGTGGTGCTGGTGGAAGTCTACATAAACGAAAAACACTCTACTTTTCGTCAGTTTGCGTTAAGCTTCCATTGAGTTGACATGAGTTTATCCTGTCCTGTCTTTAAAAAGAGGTTTTCGAGAAAATATAGTATACAAAGGCATACGAATAATAAACATGGCAACCCTGTTTTCATTCCAATGATCCTTGTATTTCTTGGAAGCATACAGGTTGTATTTGCAAGGACGTTACTTCACCAGGTACCCACATTTCTTCCAACGCAGCAGATTCAGCCGCAAAACCCCTCACTTCCAGATGCAAAATCCCTTCCAAATATAAGCCGAACCACGTTTTAAGCACAAAACGCCTGTTAATCGTTATTATTCCGACTATTAAATGTGGTTCCCTCGTAGGTCCGCTTTGAGGTTGATCAGCTGTTGTCGATCAACAGAGAGCGATGCAAGAAGTAAGGGTTAGACAATGAACGCGAGTGTTCTATGGGATATAGTGTCCCAAGCACAGATAGTTCTATCTTGCGAGGGACGCTATATCCCATAGGACACGAGCGTTCATTGTCTAACCGTCTTAGAACATGGTCACACCCACGAAGAATTTCGTTTTTGCGTGCAGACTGTATTTTTGCATTTTAATTTTTTAGTTGTCACCTTGAATTAGAACATGGTCACACCCACTCAGCCAATCAGTGTCCAGCATTTCGATGCTCTATATTCCATAAACTGTCTTAAATTATGTAAAGTGGCGGGGGCTTTGAAGCACAGGGAAATTGCGGGGTAAAATTACAGAGAATTTCTGCATTCATTAGTGGTTCTATATAGAGCATACTAATGAGGCATTGTTTTCCTTTGTGTGGAAGCCTCATTAGTATGCTCTACATCGAGCATACTAATGACTAAGTAGAAACTACTAATGAATGCACAAATTTTCTGTGAATATTTATAACTAAATCGATAAAAACAACAGCTTCAACGGCGATGTCAAAAAAACAACAGAAAATGCAATCTTGTAATAGCAAAGCAAAAAGCAAATCGAAAGAAAAACCATTACTTTACAGCTTTACATGAAATAAGAAATGTTCAGACCTTAATTGAAATAGAAGGACAGACTTGTTTCTCCGTGTTTGTCGGACTACGAGTGTTGTACTTGAAATAGTCTTTGGGCTCTTGGCTTTCCCTCCGGCTTCCCCACTTGCTGGTGCCGGTGGTTGTAGCGCGTCGAAGGCTGCTTTCACCAGTGTAAATCTAGTAAATCTTGTGGGGCAATCACTGCCTCGAGTTCCTCAATTTCCGTGTGTTGGCTCATGGCTGTTTAGTCATCAACTGCGATAAGCCGCGCGGTGAAGCACTCTCAGTAAAACATTGCAACTCAAAGGCGTGTGTACAATAGCGAAAATATCGTCAACAAAATAGCAACGTGATTTCAAGGTGAGAACTAAAAAAGTAAACTGCAAAAAACAATCTGCACGCAAAAACGAAATTCTTCGTGGGTGTGACCATGTTCTAAGACGGTTAGACAATGAACGCTCTATCTTTGCGCGGGACACTATATCCCATAGAACACTGGCATTCTCACTTTAGTTCTCACTTTAGTTCTCATTTTAGTTCTCACCTTGAAATCACGTTGCTATTTTGTTTACGATATTTTCGCTATTGTACGCATGCCTTTGAGGTGCAATGTTTTGGATTGCTTCACCGCGCGGTTTATCGCAGTTGGTGTGTAAACAGCCACGAGCCAATACACGGAAATTTGGAACTCGAGGCAGTGATCGCCGCAAAAGGTTTTCTAGATTTACACTGGTGAAAGCAATCTTCGATGCGCTACAACCACATACACCAGCAAGTGGGGAACCCGCAGGAAACTCCAAGAGGCCAAATTAAGTCAAGTTCAAGTACAACACTCGTAGTCTGGCAAACACGGAGAAACAAGTCTGTCCTTCTGTTTCAATTAAGGTCTGAACAGTTCGTATTTCATGTACAGTAACGGTTTTTCTTTCGATTTGCTTTTTGCTATGCTATTATACCGTAAGATTGCATTTTCTTGCTAAAACGCAAAAAAATAATGAGTGTTTCTAGCCGTCGTAGCTGTTGATTTTATCGATTTAGTTATAAATATTCACAGAGAATTTGTGCATTCATTAGTATTTCTACTTAGTCATTAGTATGCTCTATATAGAGCATACTAATGAGGCTTCCAAACAAAGGAAAACAATGCCTCATTAGTAGTATGCTTTATATAGAACCACTAATGAATGCAGAAATTCTCTGTAATTTTACCCCGCAATTTCCCTGTGCTTCAAAGCCCCCGCCACTTTACATAATTTAAGACAGTTTATGGAATATAGAGCATCGAAATGATGGACATTGATTGGCTGAGTGGGTGAGATCATGTTGTAATCGCTATTTCTTACAAATTCTTTATCGAAAGTGCCCCCTTTCTGTAGCATGAGGCAACTACGATTAGTATTTAACAATCCTGTGGATAGTGTTTTTCGCGCGCTCTGATTGGCTACTCAAATTCGAGATAGTATATGCTACTCCCTCCCGACATTGTTCTGGATTCCGCATGCGAGTTTTTCCTTATTTCTCAGAAAAATAGAACTATTTGGTGTTGACTATCCACTGGTTTGGTATATACTTACTGCGCCTTTCAATAACATGCGGACTCCAAAATTCAAAGCTCAAACGACAAATGCGTTTTTCGTTGCCGTCAATCAAATGTTCGGCTGCTCCTCCCAGCTTCCGACTACTGCCGAGCGCTGTTCGTACCATGAGACTTTTTATAGTCGTCAGCCAGGTCAAGCGTACCCCCATAGAATAAAAATTATTGCAATAGTGGTTTCATTATTTGTTTCAATAATCCGCTTTTCAAATGAAGAATGAAATATTCAAACTGAAACTCGAGCCCATACTCGATTTTTGTATCGATTAATTCATGCAACAGGCACGCTGGAATTTGACAGGTTTCCGGATTTGCATAAACCGCTTCCAACGGATTCTCACATTGTTTTTTTTTTTTTTTTAATACCTTATTTAGCAAACAACACACATTACATTACAGTTGATAACAGAAAAAAAAAACGGAAGAGAAAGACAAATTACAATTAAGCCGGGATCTTATACAATTGGTTGGGATTACAAATTACAAAAACACGGAATACGCTTTACATTATTGTACTTACAGATATAAGACGCGAGGTAAAGAGAAGTTCAGAGACGATGACCATATAATGCAATTTTCGCTTGTGAGAGAACGGACCAATAATTAACGAACAGTACACTTTTCGAGATGCCACTGTAATACAATTTTTTTCCGGAATTCAAAAAGAACGGGTTTCTTTTCAAAACTTTTGCAGGTATAAATGTAACGCTTCAAATATAAAACGAATAAATGTAAACTGCATTTTATGGGATCTGACAATCGCGTTACGGGGGTTATGTCGTCGAGGGTAATTTGTTTATTTGAGAGGTAAATGTTAGTATCACAAGTTTGATTAAACCAGGAGAATGCTTCGGAATAAAAGGATGTTACAACATTGCAGTCGAAGTAAAAAGGTGTGTTCAATCGAGTCGGGGTTTGAACAAAATGTGCATGCTGCGTCATTAACTAAACGAAATTTGTTGAGTTCTTTTTTTGTTACGATTGTTCGATGAAGTAATTTGAAAGAAAATTGTCTCAATTTATTATCTTTTGATGATCGATAGATGTGTAAGAATTTATTGCTCCAATCTACGAAATCATTAGGAAATTTATCTTTCCACTTCTTAAGACCCGTTGGTTCAATGACACAACTTTCGTTAAAAAGTTTGTAGTAATCTATGCAGCCCATGACGGATAGATCTAAATTAGTTTTTCCTGGAAAGGTGGATATCGTAGTTGTCTCCAGTAAATCACGCGTAGGAGCTGCATGAGTCTTGGCTTTCTTTTTTAAATCCAAGGGTATAGCTGCTATCAATTGAAAGTATTGTAAAAAGTTTGTTTTAATCTGGAACTTGGTTTGAAATTCATCAAGCGTCAAGAAGTTTCCACTGGAGTTTAGAATATCTTGAATAAAGTAAATTCCACGCTCAACCCAGGATTTCCAATACAACGAATGATTTTCAATGGTTATTGCTTCATTATTCCAAAGTATAAATTCACCACAAGAAAAGATCTGGGTCACGCTTTTCAGTTTCTTAAAGTATTGCAGTAACTCTCGATAAAAAATAGGCAGGCTATTGTTTATGGAAGCAAGGTTCTAGTAGTTACAACGGAGAAGGAAAGATAATCCTCCGTATTCTGAAAGAAAGTAATTTGGGATCGCTTTCCACAAATCGTCGGTGTCACTCAATATTCTGCTAATCCAGGCTAGGCGTAGAGACTTAACCATAGTTGCAAAATTTATAAAATTAATTCCTCCATTCGCGAGTGGTTGGTACATGACTAGCCTCTTGATTTTATCTTTTTTATTATTCCACAGAAACGAGAATAACTGTGTTTGAACGCTTTTAATGAGCGTCTCAGGAACAGAAAGCATAGACGCAATATAAATTAACTGGGATACTCCTAGAGCTTTAGCTAATAAAGATTTTCCATAAAGTGTAAGATCTCTTGACAGCCACAAGTTCAATTTTGTTTTCATTCTTCTGAACCTACTGAGGAAATTTAATTCAAAGTTTTTGTCTGGGTTGTAGGATAAAAAAGCTCCTAGGACTTTGATCGGGTCTTTCGTACTTTTAAATTCTAATATCTTAGATTTGTTGTGTTTCATGGTTCCAATCCACATTGCTTTGGTTTTCTTTTTATTTAATTTAAGTCCGGAGAGACTCCCAAACCATTCAATGATTTGTAGGTACGATTTAAGAGAATCCGTATTATTGCTGATGATAGTAGTGTCATCCGCAAATTGCGAAATTTTGGCCTCATGATTGTTAGGTAACATAATGCCTCCACAGGTTGGTTCATTTCGAATCTTTAAAGCCAGTAATTCTACTGCAAGGATGAAAAGGAAAGGGCTAAGAGGACAGCCTTGCCTCACACCTCTCGATATTTCAAAATAGTTGGTTGTATATCCACCGTTTAAAACTGAGCTTTGGGTGCCATTGTAAAGAATGGAGAACCAATTTCTGAATTTGGGTCCAAAATTAAAAACTTCTAGTGTTTTTGTTATAAAATTCCACTCTAAAGTATCGAAAGCTTTCTCGAAGTCAACGAAAAGGAGAATTCCTGGAAGTTTTTTATAATCAGCGTAATCCATTGCATCGCTCAAGAGCCTTATATTTTGACCTATGTATCTTCCTTTAACGAACCCAGTTTGATCAGTATGAATTAAATTAGGTAGATATTTTTCCACTCTCATCGCCAGCGACTTGGACAAAATTTTGTAATCGACATTAAGCAGAGATATAGGTCGCCAATTCGTTAAATCAGATAAGTTGGTATCGCCCTTTGGAACCAGTGTTATTATACCCCTTCTCTGAGAAATGGCAAGTGATCCCTTTCTAAAAGCTTCGTTGTATGAATTGAGTAAGTCTTTCCAAAGAAGATCAAAGAAAGCTTCGTAAAATTCTTTTGTAAATCCGTCTTCCCCTGGCGTTTTATTATCAGCGAAGCTACTTAATGCGTCTTTAAGCTCTTTGCAGGTCAAGTCCTGATCTAAGTGTTCTTGCTCTTCCTTGCTTAATTGGGGGATATTAAGGCCTTCAATAAAGTCTTCAGAGGGTATATTTTGTTGCGATATTCGGGCTTCATCAATCTTTGAAGTGTACATGTTAGCATAAAAGCTTTCAATTTCTTTGTTTATTAGTGTAGGAATTGATGTAATCTCGTCATTTTCCAACTTTAACTCGCGAATGAGTTTTTTTTTCATAATGCGATTTTTCCAAGTTGAAGAAATATTTTGTTGGTTTTTCGCCTTGTTCTATCCATTTCATTTTTGACCTGAACATAGCCTCATGTCCCCTTAATTCGTGTATGCGTTTTAACTCCTCTTTGGCGACCTCGTAACTATCTAAGATTTCTTTATCTAAAGTGTTGCTGTTGCAAATTTTATTGTCAAGATCTTGTAGCCTAGTTTGAAGAGTGATTTCAATATCTTCAATTTCTCTTCTTTTTTGTTTCGAATATTTTATAGTTTTAGAGCGCAGTTCCATTTTTATTAGTTCCCATAGCAGTTGTTTATCTGTTACTTCCGAGTGTTTTTCAACAATTTGCGGATAATAGAACATGATAAGTTCTTTGTAGTTCTCATCCTCTAATAGGGTATTATTAAATTTCCACAAAACCGGTCCTCTTTTGAATTCACTTTTGATTTCAACACTTAGAAAGACTGATTTGTGGTCAGGTGCTATTGATGTGCGTATCTCTGCTTTTAAAACATCAAAAGATATCGGGCGAGACACAAGGAAAAAATCAATTCTTGATTTTAACTTTAAGGTTTTTGACTCGTAAGTAAAGGATTTGGTTCTTGGGTGTAATTGTCGATATATGTCAGTAAGATTAAGTTCATCCATAAGGTCAAAAACAGTGTTTCTATAAGTTGTTGCTTTCCATGGTTGACCACCTTGTTTATCAATTCGATTCAGCGTTAGGTTCCAGTCACCAGCAACAATAACCCTAGAAGTATTAGTTTTTGATATGATATATTCACTCAATGTGTTGATGAAATTATCTTGGTCACGATAGTCATTTGGCGCATAAATATTCACAATGAAAAAATATTCCTCTTCAACTTCAATTTTTGCGATAACAAATCTCCCCTGAGAGTCCGATTCAATAGTACGAAAGTGGTATGCTGAATTGGAATTTAATAGGATACAGGCTCCTCTCGAGTGGGCCGTTCCATGTGAATAAATTATTTGTCCATCCCATTCCGAAGACCACACCTTTTCATCATTTGCCAAAGAATATGTTTCTTGGAGACAATAGATCGTTGCTCTTTGTGATTTCAAATAGGAAAAAATCGCTCTTCTTTTGTTTTGATTGCGAAGTCCTCTCACATTTAGAGAAAGCAGTTTTAATTTACGCGACACTTGTTATGCAATAAGTTGTTTCCAATGCTGATTTCTCTTTATCACGGAGTTTAGCTGTGTATTTCACGTCCCGATCGATATTTATTTTGATAAAAATCCAGATTGGGTCAACGTCAAGAACTAGCTCTTTGGTAGCTATCTCTGTTGATTGAACATAAGCAGTTTTCCGCGTATAGAAAATCCTTCCTTTACTTAGGACCATCGGTATACTGGCTTATTGCACTCACAAGATTACGCTGTTTACAAAAAACAAAAAAATAATAATAACAATAAACATTGTTTTGTTTTTACTTCTGCTTTCCTAACTGAATTGCCTCCTTTCAATCCCATCAAAATGCTCAAAGTTTTTTGCGCGGTCTGATTTGCTTCAAAAAGCTTAGTAGTGGTGAGAAAAGGAGAGAAAAAAATTTAAAATCAGATGACCGTTGGAATACAGTTCGGGGAAACCTGTCAAATTCCACGTGCCTGAGGCACGATGTCACGCAATTCGGCTGACCGGTTGAGTTTCATTTTTTAAAATTTTATTCTTCATTTAAAAAGTGGATTGTTGAATCGAATAAATAAATCAATATTGCAGTAATCAACTTCAAATTTTTATTCTATGGGAGTACGCTTGAACTGGCTGACTACTGTAAAAGTCTCATGAAAGGCTTCATGATACGAACAGCGCTCGGCAGTAGTCGG
The DNA here is from genome assembly GCA_964030785.1 of Siderastrea siderea. Classification (NCBI taxonomy): domain Eukaryota; kingdom Metazoa; phylum Cnidaria; class Anthozoa; order Scleractinia; family Rhizangiidae; genus Siderastrea; species Siderastrea siderea. The sequence goes on along the minus strand of OZ034969.1, from coordinate 15,872,516 downwards.
AAGCTGGGAGGAGCCGCCAAAAATTTGATTGACGGCAGCGAAAAACGCATTTGTCGGTTGAGCTTTAAATTTTGGACTCCGCATGTTACTGAAAGGCGCAATAAACAATCATTCACCTCGGTGGAGGTGAAGAGTTGGAAATATTTACCTCGCCGCTTTGCGGCTCGGCAAATATCCACCACTATTCACCTCCACCGAGGTGAATAATTGTTAAATATTGCCACTGCCATTGGATAGGATTCTATTCCACGGCAGAGTCACCCAAGGAAGGCATGCCCACAATTGCTGGTACCCGACGATTTATACACCTGAATGGAGACAGGCAATGTGGAATAGAGAGCGTCGAGACCAACCCAACCTCGGGGAATCAACCAACCAACGAGCCTCTCATCTTCCGTTCGAAAGCCCGACGCACTTATCACTAACCACCGAGCCTTTGCTAACTAACTTCAAGCATATGCTGGACTTCCAGTCGCCATACAGTTTCCCCTTTGAAAGGAAAAATGATATCTCTTACCTCAGCAGGCCTTGGTTCTGCTGGGGAAGGCATTCTAGTTTCTCCTGTGATAAACAAATAAAATTTTATTAAGTGCATTGCAGTACTTTTAAGGAAACAGTTCATAAAAACAATACCCAACATTTCAAGTTGATTGTAAAAATATTTACGACAGAATCTATCGTTGGTCGGTCGCTCGGTCGCTCGGTCGGTCGGTCGGTCGGTTGGTTGGTTAGTTAGTCGACTGAATTGTACCTTCCATGCATATATTATTACTCAGGAACTTGCCATATAAAATACGGGCCGTGGTAACTTACTGAGTGTTTACCGCGTGTTATAGTATTGAAACTAGGTACCAAAGAAGTCTGTATTGCGCAAATTATGCTTCTTTTATTGCTTGTTTTGTAGAAAATATCACAGGTAAAGTTAACCCTCAAGAGTACAAACTTTCTTATGCCCACCTCTTATTGTACACGTGGGGAGAAGTGGTTGAGACCTTTCTCCTCCTGGGTTGTGTTTCGATGTTTTGAAAAAGTCTAACGTGAATCAGCTCGTTACTTTAGTTTTATTATTGTTATGGATTCTGTACATGTGTTAATGGTGGTGTGGTGGTGCTTAGGGCTTATATCGTCATCCACTCATTATCTCCGATATTTTGCATTTTTTGTATCTGTTTATTGTTTGTCAGTTTTTAATTATTTCGATTTTTTTTTTGTTTGCGTTTTTTCTGTTTGTCTGTTACTGGTTTGCCTATTTTTGAATGAAAAGAAGGGTTTGAGGGACGCACCAAATGGATTCAACATTTCCATTCAACACCGTTCAGCATTTTTTAATTCAGCAAGTTCAACGAGTTTGGACACCCTGTTGAATGATGTTAAATGCTGAAAAACGTGTGATTGCCGTAAAACATTCACACAACAAAACTGCATTCAGTAATGTTAAAGTTTGGCCAGGTCTCACAAAGAAATTGCACTTAATTTTTATAACTTAAATCGATTTTGTTTAATATGGGCAACACTTTCAAGTTTTTAGCATATAAAACTTGTGGCTTTTGGGTTACATACAAATATTCAAGGGTAAACGTTTGCATTGATCCTACGAAATTTTTATGAGTCCTTCCCTCCAGGGATAAAAATAAACTTGTTTAATTAACAGCTGGCATTTTACCCCAAACTTCCACCTTATGCACAGAAGCACAAGGCTATCAATGATCACCACACTGAATGGAATAACCACAAATTGCTTGCATCAGTTTTTTCTTTTGCTGTTATAAGGATTTGAAAAACACTGGTGTTGCAATGGGAAGTTGAACTAGAGCCATTAGTACCTTTATTGAGGTCAAAGATATAAAACACTACTGCGTTATAAAAAGTATGTTATTTACCATTTGACACCTGTGGCGAATTTTGAACCTGGGATGAGTTGTGAACTTCTTGGAAAAGTTGAAATAGAGTGCCAGTAACGGCTCCAGCCTGTGAAGTAATTTCATACAAAAGCAGGCAGTAAACTTCTGACGGATGTGATTATGTATACACTCTAGTGAAATATTATTGAGAACACTATCAGGACCTGGATAAAGTCAAGCATATGGCCATTTTAGCTGTCTGTGAATATAGTTTTTAATCAAGATGATTGCTTAGTAATTCTTGTTTGACGACGTATCCGGCTTAACGTCAACTCCATAAAACATGCCTCTCGATCATCCATAATCTTTTCTGTGGTCCCCCGCATCCGACTATTCAAGATTTGCCTGTATGACAGTCGATCTTAAATCAAGTAGTACCCAGCTTCTAACCCAAAATGACCAAGTGAGCAGCATGACTTTCTGAAGGCGATATGGAGAAACAGTAAGTTAACAGATATCCTGAACCAAAGTAACTGAGTAACTGAGTAGTAATAGGAGTGCCAGACAAATGCTGTAAGTATGCTGTAACTGTGAGTCTACGCTTGTCTATTTTGTATACAGTGAGACTGCATAGGGCAAAGAATCATTTTTTTTTTAAAAACACAAATTACTTATTATGTTTTCATATTTTTCAAAATTCTGCTCTCTATGAATTAGCCTATATACATACAGTGCAAGTTTTTGCTACCCAGCAGACACCCCCTCCCCACCCTCCCAAAGGGGCAAAAGAGAAAGACTGCAAAAAAGCTGAAAGCAATGAGAATTATTACTTTCTGATATTAACAGAACCGCAAAAGCTATGTTACCTCCTCCCACTTTTATAATTATAAGAAGGTTTCTACTTAACCCCTGCAGATTTTAAACACAGAACAAGAAACAAAGACTACGCAACAGACTAGACTGAAACAAAGAGAATGCAAGTGAGTCCGTATATGTGGACAAAGTTGTTAGACTTACAGGTTTTTTAGATTTAATGGCATACAGCTTGTGTCCAGTGGTACAGGGTTCACTGCAAACATAACCAAATATTGTCTTGTCCTCAGGATCGTCCGTTACGAATGTTATCTTTTCGACGGGATGCTCATGCTGTTCTTTCTGCAACATCAGATGTCATTTTACAAGAATAAAAAACTTTTACAAACAGGGAGTAAATGTTGTCCCAATATGTGCTCCCTACCCCTCTAGAATTTTTAGTTTAGCTTCATACTTTCCTTTGAAACCTTTTGGCTTTGGAGACCCCCGCTCTCCACTCAGAATTTCCATTGGCCTGGGATGGATATGGGTATCTAACGCCATGCGTTGAGCGCGCGCTAAGGAAAAATTTAGACTAATATACCGCTGGTGGGCATCATAATATTTATGCACAGATTTAACTGTCTCAAATGCTCGGCTACCCACTTTTTCTTGATCACTTGGTTTACCAATTATCTACGTCTTATGAAAAATTGGAAAAACTCTGGGCTATGGGTTTCAATTTTCTCCTCATACGCCTTCAAATTTCGCTATTACTTTAAACAGTTCGGTTTTTGAAAATGCCCACCTTTAAGGTTGAGTTTAAATAAAAGGATGCCACTTGTTAAAATTATTTACTCAATACACCCACTAAGATGAAATTTGCTTGAGTCTCCACTTGATCATTTTTAAGAACAGTGCCTCCTAATACAGAGGTATTTTTGCAAAGGTTATGACAGTGGGGTAAAAGCTGATCTAAGCAAGGGTTATTAGAATCTGAAAAGAAAAATGGGGTAACCAGGCACTCTCCAGAGATAATCTAGAAACCATAATCCTAAAAAAGCTTTAAAATACAAAGAACGTATGGCAATTTATTTCCAATTTTAAGCTCAATTATCTCCGAAAAATGCGTGGTTACCCCCAATTATCTTAGCCTTTGTTAACATCTTCTTTTTCCACATAGTCATCAACCGTGAAAAAATACCTTTGTATTAGTAGGCAAATTCCTCAAGAAACTTGAATTTCTTGGGCCAGGGGCCCGTTTCTCGAAAGTCCCGGTAACTTTACGGGCCCGGAGCTATATTTTAAAATCAAAATCTACAAAACGTTGTCGTACTTTTTAGCCCGCATACCAGCCCAACTTGTTTTATCAACTTATCAAAATTTTTATTGCTCAGCTTTCAAAGCCAACAATATTTGAGTCTTTAATGCAAACATCGCGCACAATAAATAGCTTTCCGGGCCCGAAAAGTTACCGGGACTTTCGAGAAACAGGCCCCATGCAGGAGACGTGCAATTTTCTTTCATCGTTTTGTGACCATAGGCTAATCATGACAGGGGAATTATAACCGGTTTATCATGCTTGTAAAACCCAGCATTGCACATAGTGGTGAATTCGGCAGTAATCTAACCAGCAGGTGCCTAGAATGCGACCCAGTGTCTCATTTGTACCTTAAGCCAATTGGGTACTTTTTTCTTTCTTCCTTTTTGTTTGACAGTTTGTAACCTTAAATATTTTTTAATTACAGCTTCTGTATCCCCTTTTAAGTGCCTGGCGAGCTATAAAACATAGCAATACGAATTAACACAGGGAACAAGCTTTCAAGAGCTGGGGCAAATTATATCACTCAGAATATCCACTGTAAAACCACAGGTGGTAAATTATGATACTTACCTGAGTCTTCTTATCCACTATCCTGATTCCTTTCAAACTGACGTACATCATTAAACTCTTCTGCTTTTGTTTACCACTTTCTTTACGCAATTTCAGTTCTTGTTCCTAGATCGTCACATTAGTGGAAAAAGAAGTTTATTTAATTTATTTATAGTAAATTTCTCTTAATATGGATGGACTTAGGATTGAGACCATATCTGATAGTCTAACTAAGAGAGGTGTCCATCTCAAATAGGCATAATGCACCTTAGGAAGTTGTGGAGAGGTTTCCATCCTGAATAGGTGTCCGTCATTTCGAGAAGTCCACCTTAAAGAAATGCCCATCTTAGAGAGGCGTCTGTCTTGAACAGGTGTTTGCCTATTATTTGGAGATGTTCACTTTGGAAAAGGACCCTTTTTGAAAAGGTGAACATTACAAGAGAACTATCTGTCTAAGAATGTATCACTTTCAAAGGGAAATAACATAACGGATTATATACAACAGGCCGAAAGACTGATACTATGAGCCCAGTTTTGAGAGGTGTTCAGTTCTATAAGGGAAGTGACCATTTTCTCCCGGAAAAAATCCCAAGAGAAAATGTGGTAGGTGAAGATCCCTGGACAAAGGAACCTGATATGACACGATATGAAAAACCGAGAGATACTATATACATGCTTGTTTTACCGTTAGATTAAGAATTTTTCATTCACAAATCATCATCAATAACAATAATAATAATAATAATAATATAACAGTTATGTGTAGGATGTGTGGCAGTGGCCCTGAGAGCGTCCCCACATCCTTGCAGGGTGTTGTACGCTAGCTAAGACAAAGTACATTGCCAGGCACAATGCAGCTTTGAAGGTGCTTCTTTTCGAGCTGCTCAAAGATCGGAATTTAATAACGGAAATACCCCCATGGTACTCGCCAGTGCAGCCAAAGCCCATGTACGAGAACGAACGAGCCAAAGCCTTCTGGGATGTAGCGGTCTACGCTGAGAATACGGAAGTTAGAACAAACAGAATTGATGCAAGAGTAATTGACAAACAGAGGAAAAGAGTATTAGCTGTGGAGATGAGCTGCCCCTGGATGGACAATAGGACGGCGAAAGACAAAGAGAAGACTACCAAGTACGCTGCTCTGCGATGGGAGCTTAAGCAACAGTATCCCGGATATGAGGTAAAACAATACAATGTTATTATCGATGGGTGGATGGTCTGAAGATCTTGAGTCGAAGATGAAGGAATTAGTAGGAGAACGAACTAAGCATGTACTGAAGAGTATGCAGAAAGTTGTTCTGTCGCACAGTTTAAATATTGCTCGCTCTTTTAAGATTTTGTTATAGTGCGGAACGGTCTTAGATTTTTATGTAGTTCCAGAGAACGACTTTTAATTTTTTTTTCAGTGCGGTAAAAGATATCTTTTAGACTTTAACGTGACAATTTTTAAAAGGAATTATTTTAAGTTTCTAGGCTTGTATTTATTTGAGGCATTTTAGTATTTAAGAGACTTTGAACATTTTAGCGGCATTAGTGCTTTTTATTCATTTTAGTAGAAGTTAGGTTTTTCTTTTATTTTTATTTTTTTTTTGTTCCCTCGAAAATTAGCTGCATAGGGTACGTTCGCAACCTGTGAATGCTTTCTAGGGTGGTAGCATATATACGTCTTACACTGCTATAATAATAATAATTTTCCTCAGATGAACCGGTCCATATATGGTACATGTTTTTGCTATCTGAAGGACTTTGAAAGTCGTGAACCCCGAAAGAAATCACCCTTTGAAAGTAGGAAGAGAATAGGCTACTTAGACTAAAAGCAACGAGGGATGTCACTTCTTGAACTTAACTTCGACTTTAGTAGTATAGGAGTTGGGAGTGCGTATCTAAACCTCTCTATTAACTATGCAAGTAGTTATAGAGTTGGGGGTACCAGCACATTTTGAAAAATGTGCTGTTACCAAACCCAACTCTATATCTACTTTCCATCTGATGGTTTACATCTGATGGTTTACATCTGATGGTATTATTTTTATGGTAATAATTTTTTTGGAAATCTATATGTATTTTATTTCATGCGGAAACCAACGCATTTTCACATCGCGTGACTTCATAGAACAGGGACTTTCCCGAGGAAATGAGTCATCAGATTGTCATGTAATATCAGATGAACTTGTATTTGAAGTAAAGTTTGTCAGTAAAGTTTGTCAGTAAAGTTTGTCAGTAAAGTTTGTAGTGAACAGAAAAGTAGACTGTGTTTGCGCAACTTGTATGGAGGCCGACACAGCTGTGTCGTGACGTCACATCTTCAGATTGCATAATGTCCGTAAGCGTAACTTGTTATTCCATCGTTTGCTATATATCGTTTATCGTCGAAACAGCTGAGTGACACTTTATTGAGCTCATAACTACCTAGTTGATGTTTGTTACTTCTGATTGTCTTCATGGTATGATGTATTTGTTTGTTATTGATTAATACATTTTTGTAGTCTTCATGTTTGATATTGTTCTTTATTATGTTCTTCTTGATTCCTTTGGCTGTTTTTCCTACTTTCTGGTTGTCTTTTATGTAACTGTACATTTTTGATCGCAAACCGACAAATTCTGTGATTGGTATTCCAGCTGCTTCATCCTTGAATTTACCAATTACCTTCTTGTTTGTCTTATCGAAATACGGAGAGTTTTCTGGATAGTCGCTGTTATCAAATCGATCTTTGTCATTCCAAAAGTCTTGGTACACATCTTTAGCTTCGATCTCATATGTCAGACTGTCTGTGTCAGTGAATAGTAGTTTAGCCTTATTACCATACTTTTCTTTTATGTAGTTATAATGAAAATCATACATTAATGTCTTACTTAGATCAAGAATACACATACCCACATATGCCGGCCTGTTTAGAGTTAGTGTTTCTTTTATTTTATGCACTGCTACCAGATTTTCATTGAATATTTTGCTACTTACATAAGTTGGTTTAGAAGCCATTTTCAATAATTTCTTTTCATCAGTAATAAGTCTGACATCGACACGCTTTCTTATGTTTTCCATCGTTTTTCCAAATACTGAATTATTCATTAGCTTGAAGAAATCTTTTTCGAATGAATTTTTCGCTTGAGTACGTTTTTGTGTATTGAAGTCAATGTATTGTTTGAGCCAAGGTGACTGATTGAATTCTAATACTCTGCGAACTTTCTTTACTTTCAATCCAAGATCAATATACAACTGCAGATTTCTATAATGCAGGACATATTTTTCTTTGTCACATAATGTAGGGATCAGTTTATGCACCAGTCCTGTCGATATGCTGAACTTTTTCTGTATTTTCTTACAATATCCAGACAACATGTCATCAGTTACTTTCACCTTTTCTGATCCTAGAGGGTAGTCGTTATGAAGATCATGCAACTCTTTGGGGTATTCTAGATCAACTTCTAGTATCAATCCTTTATTACTGTCTTCATTATACTGAGCTAAATTGATTTTATTAATCTGCTTTTCTGTCATCCATTTGAAACCACCAGTGGGAAGATATTGACTCATAGCCCAACCGTATAAATTATTAGCATCAAGGTACATAATATACTTTGAGGGCGCCTTCTCATCATATTCTTTCATGTACTTGTTGTTTGCTTTACCATATCGATTGGCTATATAAGATATACCACCACGCATGCCTTTTTCAATGAATTGAAACATGTCTATGTCTGTCATCAGTTCCAATTTGATATCAGTCACCTTCAACATAGCATCCCATGATAATCCTGGAGATGTGAAGTAGTGACAGGGGTCAAGTTTGTAATACTGAAGACAGGTTTTGCGGAAGTTTTCAAACACGTCGGCTAATAGAAGTATATCAGACTTAAGATATAGATTGTGGTATTCACCCATCGTTTGTAATTGGAATGTATTCCACACTTTCTTAGCATGGCAATAATCCTCGTCTGTTATATGCTCATTATTCAATATGCTGTAAAATTCTTCTTTAGTTGGCAATTCTGTTTTATTGAATTTCTCAAAACTGTCCATGTAATCATAAGGATAAACACCTTTTCGCGTCATAAGATTGAATTTTTCTTTTTGGAATCTTTTGTTTGTATATTTTAAAGCTTCTGCTGGTAAGTTGCTGACTAATTTATCCAAACTTGAACTCATGAATTGGAAACTGTCAATGAATGTTAGATGGTTACCAAGCATGAACGCCATATATTTTTCCATATTGTTTGGAATTGCATTTATGTCCATTTTAATCTCTTTTCCGTTTTTGGTGTATGTATTATTCTTAACAATAGCTCCAATCTCTTGCATTATAAAATGGCTGTCATAACCTCTCAAATTATGGAATATAACAGGAATTTTAATTTCTTCTGGATTTATTCTGAGTTTCAGATTGCAGTCTTGATGCGCTGAGCCTCTGTATTTGCCAGTAATATGACAATGATCTCTGACCCGAATGTCTTTTTCAGTATATTTTTTATGACATATGTGACATGTTGTTGCTTTTTTGAATTCCTTTTCATCCACTTCAGTCATTCTCAATGGTTTATCGAAATGTTTTTTCATAGCTTTTTTACAGTATTTTACTTCTTCTAACATATTTTCCATGAATTTGTAAACAGCCTTTTCACCCCTATATAGTTGTATTGGTTTTGTATGTTTGTCATCATAACAGCAAACCACTTTATAACCATATCCACAGTCGGTATGTCTTTGGTAGGCTTCGGTGTATGATTTATCAATGTCTGGTTGACATCCTTGCACCTTTTCAGTTATAGCCTCAAAATCAGCATAAATGACAAATGGCACAGGTTGCTGTTTATGGAAGTTGTTGAATTTCAGTATGTTATTGTCTTTGTCTGGCATTTTAATTGCTTGAGTACCGTTCACTTGAATACAGTTTTCTTTGTGATTGTTTAATACCCTGTCAGAACTGAAACATTGCAGGCATTGCATACAAACGTGTTTTCTCTCTTTGTGTTTTGTTTGATTATACATGAACTTGTTGAAATTCTTTATGAGAACATAATGCTTGTTTTCATTTTCAGTTACCAGAAGTAGTTCCATATGACCTTCATACTTTTCTTTGGAAACATAGATGGGATATGGCTCTTTGTTTTCGTATCCGAATACGTTTATATTGATACTGTTTTGTTTCTCAATTTTGTTGTAATGTTTGACATTAACTGGAAATTCAATGTTTGAATAATCTAACTTTTCAACGTATTGTTTGTCTGTCTTTTTTATTCTTTGAGGATTCTTGTCTTGTGGATTGAAATGTCGGATATGACACCATCTGAAACATTCATTATCCTCATTTTTAATATTTATTAATCCTTTAGCGCAGTTTCTCAGTTCAGAAGGCAGTTGGATATATGAGGATCCTTTCATTGGTTTGTATTTGACAATGTTGAGGTAATGGCTATCAACAGATTGGATAGTCCATCCTGAACCTTCTGATATCCACTGGGAGATCTGGTTTAAGATATTTTGTTTAGACATTTGTAATGCTTCATTGATTTCTGTATGGTTAATAATTGTTTGGACTTTACTGTTGAAATATCCATTTTTAATCACTATTTCACCATCAGACATTTTATTGAATGTGACTTTCAATGTTTCAACATATTTCAAGCCTTTTATTTCATTCAACAGTTTGTTAATATGAGATTCTGTAGCCTTTCTCGTGTTTTGCATTTGGGCTAAGGGGTCTTTATTGTTTCTGATGTTGATTTCATAAGACTTAGTGAAACCTTTTAAAGCTTTGTCTGTTTGTTTTATTATGGTTCTTGGTGTTGGAACCGGTTTTTTACTCCTTGGTGCTGGAATGGGTTTGTAATCATCCCTGAATTCTGGAGGTGGAAGAATAATGTTTTCTTCATACCGCTTGACCATATCTTTAACGCTCTTACGAGGGGTTGGTATTGGCTTACGCCTTTTGATGTTTTCCTGCACATTGCTCTCAACATCTTTAACACTCTTACGAGGTGTTGGTATTGGCCGCCTTTTGATGTTTTCCTGCACATTGCTCTTAACATCTTTAGATTGCTTCAGAAGCAATTTGATTAGTTCCGATTTTCGGAGTTTCTTCAAATCGGCTTTGTTCATATTTATATTATCATTAGATATTTTTATTTTCATGCTACGCATATATATCTATAGTTGTTTTTCTCTTAAATGGTTTTATCCGCGTTTAAATCAATTCAAGTGATCCAAGTATGAATCCTTTGAATTATAACAATTTACATATATTTATTATCTGCTGCATTAGTTGGCTTATATCGATTTTCTCAGAAGCCTGCTGTTCCAATTTTTGTCTTAAATGGAATATTTTTTCATTGGTTTTGTGTTTTTGTGTTTTCAAATGACACCCCTTACCTGCCAGTGTGTAGTTTCGATTAGTTTCGCATATATCACAACACCACTCCTTGTTCAACATGTACGTTGTTCTGTGAGTCCTGTTCTCTTTATCAGTATAAATTCGAGGTCTTCCAACTCCTCGTTTGACTTTGATATTATCCATATATATAATCTATATATTTATTTTTCTCTTTATATGTATGTAATTCGAATGATTCTTTAATGTTTCTGTTGACTTGAATTTTCTGGAACAATGTTTGCATTTGATTCTTACACCCTGGAAATAAAGTATGATTTCTTTAATGATTTCATCATAATCGTTGCTGACTAATATTTTGTAATTGTTGTTTTCGTACTCTTGTAGCATCATCTCCTGTTCTTCTGAAAGCTTTCCATAACCAGTTGGTGTTTTAAATTCGATTGCAAAACCTGAGTACTTCAAATGCATATTTCCAATGAATAGATCACAAGCTCCCTTCTGATAACCCATGTTGTATGATTTTATTCTCATGTTACCATTAATTTGGTTTTCACCTAATGTTGGGATTAGGATTGCTTTAGGATAATTGTTTCTAATAAAGTTGACTACCTTTTTATGTAAATCATATTCTGTGTTGATATTGAATGTCAGCATTTTGTATGGCCTGTTGTTGAATTCATACTTACCGGTTTTTCTGATTGATGGTAAAACCTCTTTTGTTACCCAACGTTTGAATTCTTTCGCTTTATCCATTTTTGATCTCAATATTAGGCTGTATAGTCCGGATTCATTTATATAAATAGTGTTTCCGGTGTTCCATGTTAAAGGTAACGATTCGTTACCCCTGGATTTGAGCCTCTTAAGTGAACATTTATCTTCAGAATCAACATGTTTGAAAATCGTGTTTCCGGTGTTCCCAGTCAGGGGGGACGAATCGCCCCCCCTGGATTTGAGCCTCTTAAGTGAACATTTATCTTCTTCATCAACATGTTTGAAAATCGCTTTCTTTGTATCTTCATATCCCAAAATGTTAGCAACTGTTTTAGCACGGAACCATATGTCATCATCCTTTTTAATGATAGCTAATTTATTTCCTTCATAAGTGAACATATCCATATTATATATATATATTATTGTCTGTTTATATAAGATAGCCAGAAACAATTATATTTTTGGCTACCAAAAGCAAAAGACAGCATATACTGTATCAATCGATATAATATATGTTAGATAATTTTCATACATCCCTTAAATCCTTGAACGGTATCCAACTATTAAAGTCATCACTATACCCCTTCCACTTAACCAAAGCTTGTTTCTTCTTATAATCCCTGCGAATGACTTTATCGATTCTGAATACCTCTTGTTTTGCTTTTAATAATTCAGGTTCATAGAAACTCCCTTGAATGTCTTCATCTCTGAGATCCTTCAGTCTGTAATTTATTGGATTCGTATATTGTATTTCATCAACTGTAAAAACTTCCTCAGACCAGTTTGGTGTATAGCCCTTATCAAACACATTCCGTTTATACTTACTTATTCTAACCTTATCACCTATTTTGAATTTCGGTTTAGATGATACTTGCTCCAAATTACCATACAGATTAAAGTAAACAGTCCCTTCATTCTTCTTTTTACTGGCTTCTATGGGTGTCATCTTTGTGCTTGAATGTTTAGTGTTGTTATATTGTTTCACTAATTTGGGTAGCATGTCTAAATACTGTGTATTACCTTGAACAGTAAACTGCTTCCACATCTTGGTTTTAATTGATCTGTTCCATCTTTCACAAACTGACGACTTTTCCTCATTCTCAGTTGAGTACAAGGTTATTTTATTCTTATCAAGTAGTTCCTTAACATGTTTGTTGTAATACTCTTTCCCTTTGTCTGTCCAAAGATATTGTGGTTTACGCCCCTCTTTGAATATTGTTTTAAAAGCATTCATAACGGTTTCACCCTTTTTATCTTTTAATGGGACAATCCAACCATATTTACTAAACACATCTAAAACCATAAGAAGATATCTGTAGCCAGCGTTCCATCGACTGAACTTTTGCATCTCAACAATATCAGAGCACCATATCTCGTCAATGTGGTTTACAATAACACGCCGCCGGGTGAAGTTACGCTTTATCGGTTTATGTAATTCATCAGCTAATTCTTTTTGCCAGTTTTCTTCACTCGACGGCCTTTCCCGTTTTTTGTCCCGAGACCTAGTTTCTGCTTCGTGTTAATCATATTTCTAGCCAGCCAATGTCCCCATTGTCTTTCATTGTAAGGCACACTGTCTAGAGCTTTAACCATTTTCCTATCAGCTTTATTCTTGCATTTTTTGTCATCCTTGCAAACCGAATAATCGACGTCGTGTTGCATTGCTATTGCATCCGTTTTACCGGTCGGTTTATCATAGATTTCCAATATCTCACCAGTAACTGGATCATACTCTAACTGTTTATCGAGAGGGTTGTATGGTCCTGTATATCGATGCCCAGGTAAAGTCCAGCCTGATTTTGGTTTGGGTAGCCTTCCAATGGCTTTATGGATATCTAAACTTCCACCAAAACCAGGAAATGTAAATGTCGGGCTACTAGCTACTCCAATTTCTTTGACGAATTTATTGTAACTACCTTTATAACCATTTTCTTTTGCTTGTTTGTACATTTGTTTGTATCTTTTTACATTCTCTTTCATTTGTTCTTTTGATAAAGATGAACCTTTGAAAAGATTAGGATCTGTCAATAATTGAAATCCTTTCTTATAATCAACCTGCCATGGAGACCCAAAAATACCACTTTTGAGAGCTTTATCAAGTATACCAGCACCATCCAAATCCTTCCTGTCAGTTTTATACTTTCTATTTGGTCTGATTTTGGTTGATAATTGATCAAGAGCTTGACTTCCGACATTTTGAATCATTGGATTCAACTTATCCAGAGCATAATCGATAGCCTTTTTCTGCAGTTTTGGGTTTCTCAAGGCTTCTGATCCATAATATCTTCCCATTTCAACTGCCTTTTTTCCAAGCCAAGGAATACCGTGGTGAATCAATAAATCAGTACCAGTTGATGCTACTGTATCTAGTAAGCCCGCCCCTGTCGACGGGCTGACCCGTTTCCCGCCTGTTTAACGAATTTCGTCTTAGTGATTCCGCATTCATAGCATTTGCATTTAAGCATAAGCCTCCCATTTTTAGCCTTTTCATATCGTTCACTCCCAGGTACACATTCTGTGACCTTTTTCTGTTTCACGCAATATGATCTCATATATATATGAGTTAGATATTTTTGAAATACTGTTCTAGAAACCTCTCATTATTCGTCGTATCATATATGTCGAAAACTTCCAACAGATCAAAATATGATTTACCCTTATTCATCTCATTCAAAAAGTACAGACAGAAATATCCACATGTTGTCGTTAGTAAATTTTGTATTTGATTGTTCTGATGAAGTAATGTTAAATTCTTCTTTTTAGCATGATTGACAATTTCTTGGAAGGGAGGCAAACCAAATGAATCAAAGTAATTGATGACGTTATCTTTCACATAAGTAGCAACCCAATGGCTCCCTGACATATAACTCGGTTCAAGATTGTAAATGAATAGAGCCTGTCTATGATTATGTGGGACAGTTTCATCTCGAGACAGAACATCTTTGATTGGGATATCCAGATATTTACACCATTTTATTAAATCATAATTGCTTAATGGGACATTCTTATGGAATTTTGGTTTTACAATAGAATGTTTAAGAGAGGGACGTTTTTGAATGGTGAGTTTTTGCCTAATAGTAGACCTTTGCCCTTTTTGGGATCTTTTTTTTTAGTCCCCATACCGATTGTACCGTTCGGCCAATTCCCATAAAAAGGCGGAGATCTCCACGTTGGGACTAACAAACCACCATCCTGATTATCATTGGTTAGTTGTGATATAGATCTGGGTGGTCTTTGTTGGGGTTGTCCCATCTGAGGGGCACCTTTACCAGTCATCTTCTTTATTGCCTCAAGAGCTAAAGGAACTCCAATTGATGCAAGAAGAGTACCTAAGAACCCACCCGTTTGTACTTTTGTTGGTTTTATATGAACACCAGAGCCTGTTTGTAGAGCATTTAATATATCCTTCTTTTGTTTGGTTGTTAAAAGATGTTTATATGTTATCAACTGATCGATTTTATTTTGTGGTATGAGGAACCCACCAGTTTGAACACCTTTTCCGGATATCTTCTTAACAATCTGAGATGCTCCTTCACTAGCTGCTCCAGCCAAGGCTGATAAACCAATAGTTTTTGCTAATGTTGGTGCAAAAGTTCTTCCAAGCGCTAGAACTGTAGACAGAAGAGATCCACCTAACTGCTTTCGAATGTTTGTTTTAGAAAGTTTAATGTCCATTCCCTTTTTCAATTTTCTATTTTTTTCCAATCGCTTAACTATATTCTGAGGTACGTATAGAGTGTCATTCCCAGATAGAGAGTCCTTTGTAAGCCTTAGAACTATTGTTTCTCTTTTATGATACGCGTTACTAAGATTCTTTTTCTGGTTTGGTGATAAACTAACTTTAATTTCGTATAGTTGTGTCATATAATATATGTTAGATAAATCTGTATTAAAAAACATATTCATTTAAACTATCATCAATTCGTTTCCAACTGTCTTTACTACAACCTCACTCTCGTAAAATACGATGCTATGAGCTCGGACGTTTGCTGCCGGGGCTACATTGAGACGATAATGGAGAATCAACTGTTTAGGATCTCTCGTCACTACCTCTTTCTGATATGACAAATCGAAATACAATAATCCATACAAACTAGTGAAATTGGATACATTAAGCTGTGTTCCTGAATTGTAATCGTTCTTACGAAATGCATATGACATGAGATCATTGAATACCCGTATTTTAGAATCTGCATCATATTCCAGCTCTGGGTAAAAAACATTATTCCCATATTCAAGCCTGCAGTTTGATAGAGAGCTATTAGCATTAGCTGCATTCAACTTGAAAGTGTCAAACAAATACGGACTCCTCTCTGCTTCATCATTATTTGGCGCGTCTGTCCTCTGGAGATATATAAAAACATGTTTAACGTCATCGATAGCTGGACTGATTTGAAACATATTCTGAACAGCTCTGGTATTTGCTGACTGATTGTAGAGATCTCGCATATATGTCCAGGTTGTTGGTTTGAGAAACTCTGAAACGAAATTACTATACATGCTGTCTTTTGGGATTAATCTTGGGAGCCAAAGATACAATCTCTTTACTACAACACGACCAGCGTCTGTGCCATTTGCCATGTGAATCAGTTCACTGTCTTCGTTAAATGTAAGTTCAATTGTGAGCTGCATCGGAGGCAACATTTTTCTTTCTAATTCTTGAAAAAAGCTGTATCTGTTTAAGGGAAGCATCTCATTAATACTTTTAGCTCCCCCACCACCGTTGTTTTGTACTGCTTGGGTTAAAATGCGACGGGCTTCGAAACCTGTATTAGTATTTGCTGTTGTTCCATCAGTATCAAGATACCAGAACGAATTCTTCCCAACAGATCTACCAAAATCGTCACTGTATTCGAGTAAATTTTTCACATTCGTAATTCGATGCAAATTATCACTCTCGTATACTATTTTACCAGACGATTTAATAACCATATGTCTGATTAGACTGTGAGATCCGTTTATCATAGTGATGCGATCCGCTGCAGCATATCCAGCACCATCTGCCCTTTTTTGAAGCTCTTTAGTTACTTCGAAATACCCATTAAAAAAATCGAACATAGTCGACCTATCGTTTATTGTGAATCTGTAACCTGTCTTTTTCTGGCTTTGATTGTTAGCAGGTTGCTCAATGACATTATCCAAATGGAAACGAACGTATTCATATCGTTGTAGATTTTCATTTGTTCTGAAACTCATTTATATGAGTAGTTTAGATAAAATTCACTTTTTAATATCCAGTACCAGATATAAGTCTATTCAGAATTGTGTTGTAATCTTCTTCTTGTTTTGGTTTAGTAGGTTTCATTGGTTGTTTAGTTGAACCATGTAATTTTCTCATAATAAGCTCTCCGCTTTTTTCAGCTGCTTTTTTTCCCAGTTTGTCTCCAGCATGTGAAATACCAGATTCTAGCGCTTTTTTGGCAAAAGGTTTTAAAACCATTTCTGGAACTTTACTTAACACCCTTCCAACTGGTTTGAAAATGTTATCAACAATGATCCCAGATCCTTTATGCTTATACACAAAACGACCTAGTTTCGGGTGATAAATTCGCTTGTATTCATACGACGACATATATAACTATTAGTTAGATTAATCTCTCTTCTCTCTTAAAATCAAACTGAATGAAGTGTCACTATGATTAAGATCGATGATTCTTCGTTTGCCATCTGTTATATATATCCGAATTTTATTGATCGTATTTTTATTACACGGGTTGTACTGAACTCGTCGAGGCTCTTGTGTGAAACTATAACTCGGGGTGAGAGTTGAGGTACTGAGACTATATATAATATCTGACTCTTCACCATCGACAAGACTGTCACTTATCAAATCACAATGAACATTCAATATTTCTCTGTCTTGTGAGAGATTAGGAATGTAATCTCCAACATTTACACTACTTGTTAGAATCTTTTTATTGAAACCAATAAGATCATTAAAATTACTTTGAGTAAGATCTAATCTGTAATTTGAGGCTAGTGTTATTATTGTCCTGAATACAGTATCGTTAAACTCCAGAGTGATTGGATATTGAGGGTTTGATGAGGCTCCTGTTTTTGTTTTTTCTTTGATTAAATTGTCAAAATCAATGTAATTCCATACTCCAGGGTTGAATATAATTTCCGTCCAATTAGTACCACTATCAGACGAATATCTTATTTTCTGATTATTGAGTTCCCTTGTCACATTAAACCAAGTAAATGACATCGAAATGATTCGGTCTAGGCCGATTTCATATTGTCTGTTTGAATCTAGTATTATCGGATTACTGTATTTGATTGTGAAATCCGATGGTTTATTACCATTTTGGGTTTTTACTGTATGACTGGATAATACAAGTTGTCTATTCATTTATATGATTAGTTTAGACTAAAATAGTTTTTGTATATTTTGTTGTATTGTGGCTTATTGAGTATTGAATTTCTTAACAAGATGTCGAGAAGTGCGACACCTGTATTTCTTAGTTCAATGCTATTATTACCAGCAACCTTTGATCCGATAATCAGTTCCAGTTTTTTCATCATTTCTGTCGGATTATTGAAAAACATTACCTGTCCACCTCTTTTTGTTTTTTTCTTCAAACCAGACCCTTTAATATTTTTTAATCTTTGATTGTTGTAATTTATATAATCATTAAGAACCTTTCTTGTATCAGCAATGACCTTCGTTTGATATTGAGCTACAGCTTCACTTATTGAACCACTTTTTAATTTCTTTTTGACGTTCGTCAAATGAGCATTTAGTATGTTCCTTTGTTTTTTAGCATCATTCAATATCTTGTTAAGATAAGCTTTCCTCCTTGTGTTATTCATATCCTTTTCTGTTAGACGTAATTCAACATCATCATAGTTCGGAATTCCAAGTTGATCTAAAGCTTGATTTATTCTATCCTCCTCAAGGATTTCGTAATCTGGTACTTCTTCTTCGTATTCAGGTGGAAGATCTTCTGGTTCATACATGTATTCTGGATCTATATACATTTGTTTTTTACCTGATGCTAAATCCTCAAGGACATCTTCATAACTTGGAGGTTTTGGAACCAATTGTTTCTCGTTTTCAGGTAGAACAGGTTGATCAAACAAATCGTCCAATCCATAATCAGGCACTTCATCATCAACAGCGATTCCATAATCAGGAACAGGTCGCTTTTTCTTTGGTAATCTTCTCAATGGCATTTTAGGTAATGTAAGTTCCTTTAACTCAGATGTTATAGGTTTGAAAAGTTTCTCTGCCTCGACTTCACCCATTTGATCAGATATCGTTTTTTGTTTTATTGTCTCTCTTACTGTGTTAATCTTTTTACCAAGCTCAGATCGTTTCTCAGCCATTTCTTTCCATTTGAGTAAACTCATTATATCATTTGTTTACATAAAATTTCGTATTTTGTTTGGAAAAATTAGGGTTATCATATATAAAAACGCTTGCATAGCGTGTCGCCATGCGATAAAATTGTATAACATAATATCATATGAAAATTCAAAATTACGACATCCAAGATGATGAAAACAATGATTTTCGTCAATTAAAGAGTTTCATGCCAAACCGATGTTTCAGGATGCTTATTTGTGCTCCCTCTGGTGGTGGTAAAACAAACCTTCTGCTTGATATGATATACAGGCTCTTATACTTTGATAAAATATATCTTTACGCTCGCAATCTCCAACAAAGCAAATATAAGCATCTGTTGAAATCTCTTGAACCAATATCAAAAGAGGTTGGTTATGACGTGATAGAAGCAAGTAACGATGAAATCATCCCTCTGACAGATTTGTCTGATGAAAACCAAAAATTAATCATATTCGATGACTATTTGAATACAGGTAAGAAAAATGACGAACGGATACGAGACTACTTCACCAATTCTAGAAACAAAAATTGTTGTTGTATATATTTGAGTCAAAGCTATTACGGAACCGATAAAACAATAAGACTGAATAGTTCACATTTTTGTGTTTTTGATTTTCCTTCTATAAACGAGCAATCGATGATTTGCCGAGAACTGAACATAAATAAATCAGATTATCAGAAAGCTACTAAGGATCCATATAGTTTTTTGTATGTTGATAAGGTCAAAAAAAAGGTAGCCCGAAATTTCGACGAAAAAATCTAAACCATTAATATATTATATGAGTTATACAAACGGTATTCTTAATCATGATGATTCTAATCACGCTAGTAATAAGGTGTATGTCATCAATCAATTGGGTACAAAAGCAGACCTTTCAAAAACAACAACACAAACATTTCAGGGAAGAATACAAGTACCAGATTTTGATCCAGGGCAACACAATGGATCAGATATCGTAAACCTCCGTTATATTGATGGTATATTTCTGAATAAAAAAACGGGAGGTACTCTTAGCAATCCGATATCATTTCTCAGTTCTCTACCAAATAATCAAAAACAGATTCACAGCCTCGGGGCACCTCAATACAATAGTAGCGCTACAAACAAACAATACGTTGACAACAAAATGACAGCATTTAAATCAGAAATACGATTACAATTATCAGAAACTTTATTCTGGGAAAGTTATCAACTGGCTGATTGCTTATATAAGATAGACCGAGGTAGTCCATCTGAGGTTACTTTTGATAATTCAACTAGAGCAGTATCAGATCTTTTCGATCAATCTCTTAAAGAAAATGATGCCAACCAAGCAACACAAGCAACTAAACCCATTTTATGCACAAAAGCTGAAAAAATTAATTATCGATATTATTTAAAATTTGATGGTAGCAAACGAATGTTATCAAACATAAATTTAAATCCTGGTTCTGGGCAAGATGATATAGTTAATGTTTTCATCGTTTATAGATTGAGTTCATACACAGGATCTTATGCTGTTCGTAATGGACTTTTCGGACATGATAATGGAGGTTATGACAAATTTATTGCATTCTCACCAACCGGTCCTTTACTTGTAAGTGGAACAACAAATCAGCATATTGTCATTGGATCAAGTTCTTTTAATAATAAGAATGCTACAGCGTCATACCAATCAAAAGCTAATGCGGGTGAACTGAATAAATGGATCTGTTTATCAATTCACTGGGATGTACCTGGTGGTAACAACGCTTCTGAAACATGGTGTAACGGCAAAAAATTAGCTAATTTTACAGCAAGAACATCACAAGGAAGTACCAACATGACATTTGGAGATTTGAATACCTCTGGTATTGCAGGCTTGAAAGGTGATATAGCTTTTTATTGTCTTTATAAGGGTAAAACTCTCACTGAATCAAATATCAAACTTCACCATTACGTTCTTTGTAGATGGTATGCTGTTGATCATGATCCAATTTCATTTTAATGTAAAAAATCTAAACTAATATTATATGAGTTATACAAACGGTATCCTTAATCTTGATGATTCTCAAGGACTAGGTAAGATAGGTTTAAGAGGTTTACCTGGTATTGGATTTAAATTAGATGCTAATAATGATTATGATATGCAGAATAAAAAATTAGTGAATGTAAAACAAGGAACTAATAATAACGACGTTGTTACAAAAAGTCAGTTAGATAGTGAAATAGCCAAGATTCCAAGTGTGGATACATCTAAATTCATGCTAAAAGCAGGTGATACGATGACAGGGTCACTCATTGTCCCAAAAGACAATTATCCAGTTCATGGTAATCTCAACAAGGTTATCAGTTATGAATCGCAAAGAGAGATATTCTTGTCAAAGAAGGAAGGAGGTCGAATGGAGCAACATATTGACATGGGTGGTTTAAACATCGTAAATCTGAAATCACCAACTGCTTCTAATCACGCTAGTAATAAGGCGTATGTTGATAGTGAGATAAGAAAGATTCCAATAACTGATTCATCAAAATTCATCAAAAAAGATGGTTCAGTATTAATGGAAGCCGATCTTGATATGAACAATAATTTCATCACAAATCTGAAATCACCAACTGCTTCTAATCACGCTAGTAATAAGGGGTATGTCGACAATTCAGTAAAAAATAAAGCAGACCTTTCAAAGACAACAACACAAACATTTCAGGGAAGAATACAAGTACCAGATTTTGATCCATCCTCTCATTCAGAATCAGATATTGTCAATCTCAAAGATATTAACAACACCTTTTTGAATAAAAACAAAGGAGGTGTCCTGAAAAATCCTATCACATTCCTATCTTCATTACAAAATAATCAAAAACAGATCAACAACCTCGGCACACCTCGATACAATAGCAGTGCTGCTAATAAGAGCTACGTTGATGAAACATTGGCACAATCTCAAATCGATTCCAGCAACAAAAAGAATGCATTTAAGTACCTCCTTGATGCAGACGAGAGCTCCAGTGAGAATAATTTAGTGGTTCTTGGCATCTCTGATTTCCCACAAAGCCCTCACAAGAATAAATTAGCTTACAAAGTCGGACTGCAAAAAAAACCTAATAGCAATGATTATCAATCGAAAATCGGATTCAATCTATATCCTCTCAGTATCGGCAAATTCACATCTGTCTTGGAATATTATCCGCTAGGGTCACACACCAACATCCAACTATCCGCTCAGGCTACCACAGCTAATATTCACAAAACAATCCAAAAGAGCTTCTCAGATCATGTAAAGCTTCTCGTACAATTCAACAATAGTAGCAGGGAATCCCTTGATTACATCTATTTCAACCTACACGGAAGCTCAACATTATCCTCACCAGAGGCTTTTCTCATCATTTATGGAGTCAAAGATTGGCAAGACACTGTCAATCCAGAAGTGTACGACTATGATCACAACAACCATGGAATGAGAATCGTTAAGTATGTAAATAAGATTATTTCCAATATTGCATGGTTAACAGATAGCCCTTGGCAAGACCTATCCAACTATTATGTGAATTTCAATTACCCAACTGTTGGCAATATTGTGAAACTGGTAACATATCTACAGGTAAGTAATGATAAAAACGGAGGCAATCTTTGGTGTCGTTGGGTTGTCAATATTATCAACCCAGTGACAAAGAATGTGGAAAATACTCGTATAATACAAGTCAATACAACTAGCTCCATTTTATTAGGAAATAGATTCCGGTCTGGTTTTGGTATTCAGTTGGCTCCAGACTATGAAAACATCGCCACACTCTCAAACGCTTCTTTTTTCACAGTTGTAGACAAAAACAAGCTTCATAAATTTCAATTACAGGTAAGAGTAACAGATGGGGGAACCTTCACAGTGAATTCCCTCGCTAATAATATAAATGCAGATTGGAACAGTTACACTGTGAGCATAATTGAGGTTCAAGAGATAGCTGGTTTAAAATTGGACACAAATTCAGGTCTCCCATCTGATGTCATAACTTTCACCAGTGAATAAAAATTATCTATCAATATAATATATATGGATAGACGTAAAAGTATATTCTATTGGAACCATGTGTCAGAAAAATTAACTGATGATCAAATATCTGAGTTGAAAGCATTGTACAAATTCTATCATAAGAAATACTGGCTTTTCAAAATGACTTACAAATATTTCAAAACAGCAGAACTTGCATGTAATATTGGATCTGCTTTATTGGTAGTAACAGGAACAGTAGTTGGTGGTGTAACACTAAACCCTATTCCTCTTGGGGTAATATCTGGTACTGGTATATTGCTTAAAACATATTCAGAGGCTAAAAATTACAAAAGAAAGATTGAGATGTGTAAATTCGCGTACACCTCATATGAAAAGGTTTTAACAGATTTGCGGTCGTTTATGAGAGGACTGGAGTATAATAACAAAGAATTTCTTGATTATGTCAAAGTTCTTGATGATATAATCATTGATATGTGTCCGTTAACTGACAAATTTGAAAAGAAATATAATAAGGTGTTCATCCAATAATAGATTTTATGTTATCACCAATAAGAAACATAATTTTTGTCCAATACCGATCGTAAAAGGCCAATGTTTTTTTAGATTTGCTAATTGGAATATTTTTGTAAGGTATTCCCATCATCTTGAATATTTTTCTCATAATAAAATTAACGCTAATCATTCTTTTTCTTGTACAATTGACATCATTAATAACATAACCTATCGCAACATATATAGAATCAATCTTATTTTTCTGACTATTGGATAGTTCAATGCCGTACTTTTCTTGAATTTTTAATATATTATTATTGACATGATATTTTCTATTATATACACTTTTTCTTATAAATCTATGTCTATTCTCATAGAAATCAACATATTCTTTTACATAAGTATATCCTTGTATGACTCCACAACTTCGACAAACTTGCATTCCATCAGTTGTTATAACCTCCTGATTATCACAGCATTCATCATCTTTCGGTTTTTTATTAGAATCTTCTATTTTTTCGTCACAAAAAGGACAAACAACTTCTGATTCTTTCAGGTAATCGTGAATATCTGAGTTACAATACATTCTATACTATTATATGATATTATTTTTTTATGTAAATACAAGTTCCGCAAACACAGTCTGCTTTTCTGTTCACTACAAACTTTACTGATAAACTTTACTGACAAACTTTACTTCAAATACAAGTTCATCTGATATTACATGACAATCTGATGACTCATTTCCTCGGGAAAGTCCCTGTTGTATGAAGTCACGCGATGTGAAAATGCGTTGGTTTCCGCATGAAATAAAATACATATAGATTTCCAAAAAAATTATTACCATAAAAATAATACCATCAGATGTAAACCATCAGATGTAAACCATCAGATGGAAAGTAGATATAGAGTTGGGTTTGGTAACAGCACATTTTTCAAAATGTGCTGGTACCCCCAACTCTATAACTACTTATGCACCTCGCCAACAAAATTTTTAAGCTTAAAATCTATCTAGTTCTCATCAATGTACCCAAGATGCTTTTACTAACCCAAACATGACCAAAAATTCTCATTCAATTCGCTTGAAAAGCATTTCCTAATAAAGACGAAAATGACGAAAACATTTCTTGGAAATAAAAAAGAAAAAGCAAAACAAATTTTTAAAAATAGAAAAGACAAGGCGAACGTTGTCCAATCCTCACCACTTGTGGAGATTCAACTCGAACGAGTCGTATGACTCGAACAATCTGTAAAACAATGGTTACAATCGGTTTGATTGGTAAAAGTCGGGAATATAGTATTTGTCTGTAAAATAAAATGAAGTAGCTCCTTTGTTTAGCATGGCAATAAACCCGGCGGTATCAATCAATGAAAATCAATCATTGATTACCAATCAATACAATCAATAATAATCAATAACAATTAATTGATTAATATTGATTAGTTCAACCAATCAATAAAAATCAATACTCATTCACCACAACTTCTTAATTGCTATTGATTATCATTGGTTTTTATAGATAATCAATACATTATTTAAATACTAAAGACAAACTTAAAAAACCTCGACGTTTCGACGTCGTCATGACGCCATTATCAAGAGAAAAATAATTATTCTGATTGCGAGAAGACCTATTTCCAGATTTAAACGTGCAAACCGACTCTATTTGCGCCAAGGTCTTAGTTTAATGCCTTATGCTAATTTTTGCAACTTTTTTCAACTTTCAATAGGTCTTCTCGCAATCAGAATAATTATTTTTCTCTTGATAATGGCGTCATGACGACGTCGAAACGTCGAGGTTTTTTAAGTTTGTCTTTAATATTTACTTGTCTCTGCTTCAGCAAGTCTCTCTTGATTAAGAGTTTAAAACGAGATAATCAGCTTCACTTGTTTCGAAGACTCGAACGTAGTAGTAAGAAGCAAATTAACTGCGATGGATCTATTTAGTTCTTGCGCCTGTGCCAGAACTTCGATCTCACCCCAACCTTCGCAAGGGTTGACAAAAATAGGCGCTCCCAATGGAAAAAGTCATCTACTGCCTTCACGAAGAATGTGATCGACGAGGAACTGATCTCAAAAACAAAAGAGAGTGCAGCTCTAAGGCATGAGATTAATACCATCTACGATGAGATCCGTTAAAATTGCTCTTTCTTCCGTTATACTTGCATCCTACGAACAATGACTCTCCTTAGAAGGAAATACCAACAACAAGTCATGGATACCCACACGCGTATGATCACAAGGCTACTGTACAGAGAAACAGATGTTGACGAGCACATCTTGAACATTTCATCTTATGAGCTCTCTTTCTTTCAGAAATTAATCCTCTGTCGCGGTTTGAAGTTTTCGATTCATATCCAGAAATCGCAGACATTTGAGCCCACGGTCAACAAATCCTGCGGTAAATTGACCATCGAAGGGAACGCAACAACAACAAAGAAATGTATGGAGATTAAAAAATTTCGAGAAATATCTCTTGATCAATTTGTTAAAGTATAAATGTGCAACCGGTTCATGGTAAACTGGTCTATCAAGAAAGATATAGTACAAAAAATAAGGTGGATACTTCGAATTTTATGTTTACTTTTTACGGTTTTCTGTAAGCAGTTTAGCGGCCAAAAAATATAAGGCGTGGAGGGGGATTTCATCGAAAAACCGAAAACTCATAGTTTATAAACAGCGATTACGGGTAAACATAATGGGATCGAAAAAATGTGCAAGTGGATTCACTAAAACTATACATGGAACAAACTAACCTTACGATTTTCAGCTCCATCCGATTGATTTTGATGTTTACTTTTTGCACTTGAAAACCACGAAAAAATAGCATTGGACCATACATTTGAAAGTCCACGCTAAAGTCCAAAAATCCGCTTTCTTGGAACTGCGATATTTCGGCCGAACCGGCTTCAAATACGCTACAAAAGCCATCCTTCGAAAGCTAAATTTCAGTACATTCGAACGTTAAGCGACTTAGTTTGGTCAGTGGTTTTTATATGGGCCAAAACATCGTTTTGTAAGGCGACTTATTGCATCGTGCACCATCATGAAATATGAGCCCAAACTATACCGCTTCGATCAGCGGTATGCATCATTTAAAAGAGCTGTCTATGTAGGACGCCCGAAAAGGCGCGGGCTCTAACGTCCGCGATTTCTGGATATGCCACAACGGATCTCTCCACCTGCGGAATGATAATATGAAAGAACTAGCTGCGGCGACCTTACGATCTGTCACATTAGAATACATCAATCGAAGAGGTCCTTAACCCCAAAGGCACTCTTAGAAGCCATCGAACAACTCAAGAAACGGGATGACATAGTGATCACTAAACCTGACAAGGGCTTTGGCGTCGTAGTAATGGACAGGTCTGAATACCTGCGCTTATTATCCGAGGCATCAGTCAATGACACTAGCAAATTCCGACTCGTAGACCCTGAGAGGCCCAAAACAAGGGGAAGACCATCTAACTACTACCACCCCCTCTACAAAGGGAGAAGGAAATTGACGGTGTAATGACTAGAATGCTACCCAAGGATGTTTCTTACCCCCTTCGACCCAAAGGCTCAAGACTAGCGCACTTATGGTTTACCTAAGACTCACAAAGAGCGCCTAGCAATGCGCCCTATTTTGTCTGCCACGCACACCTACAACTACGCGTTGGCTAAGTGGCTAGACGATAAACTGAAACCTCTATCGTATAATCAATATACGGTAACCGACACCTTTCAGTTTGTGAATGAGATACAGGGTATTGAAATCCATCATGGTGAGATCTTAGTGTCCTACGACGTAACATCGCTCTTCACAAACGTGCCTCTGCAGGAAACTATTCAGATATTAGCTGATAAGGCTTTTTGTGATGATTGGTTTAATAAAACCTACAAATTGAACCTCACCAGAGCGGAATTGGTTGACCTCCTCAGAGCAGCCACCCACAACCAACTCTTTCAATTCGATGGTGTTTTATACGAACAGACTGATGGCGTTGCAATGGGCTCGCCTCTTGGCCCATTGTTGGCTAATGTATTTATGTGCTCTATTGAGGCAAAACTTCAGCAGGATGGAAAGCTACCATCTTTTTATCGGCGTTATGTGGATGACACCCTCACCATAATGTCTGATAGAGAGTCAGCTGACTGTTTCTTACGCAATCTCAATGATTGTCACCCTTCAATTAAGTTCACAATGGAAGTCGAGACTGACGCTTCGCTCCCCTTTATCGGTGTACGCTTAATTAACTGCGCCCCGAGAATTGAGATGAAGGTTAGTATTAAACCGACCAATTCCGGCTTGCTACTCCACTATCAAAGCCCTGTGGATAATCGGTATAAGAGAGGTTTGATCGTTACTATGTTCGATCAAGCCTACCGACTTTCGTCGCATTGGTCGCATTTCACAGAAGAATGCGATCGCTTGAGAGAAGTGTTTTTGAAGCTCAAGTACCCTTTACGCTTAATCACCACAGCAATTAAACAGTTTATTGACTCCAAGATGTCGGATGACCAACATTTCTCCCCAACACAGGACAACACCATCAGAGTCATTTTGCCCTTTAAAGATCAAGAATCAGCCAATAGCGTTAAGAAACGCCTTAATAATCTCAGTTCAAAGATCCAAACAACACTACGACCTGTGTTTGTTAGCCGGAAACTAAACCAAGATCTCCAAGTGCGAGAAGCTAAGCCCACTATTGTTGGCCAACAATGCGTTGTGTATCAGTTTAAATGTAACCTGTGTGATGCAGGGTATGTTGGCTACACCCGTGGGCACTTGCACGAGCGCGTGGATGGTCATAAAAGAAAGGCGTCCTCCATCTACAAACACTACAAGATCGAACACAATGCCTTGGTTCCTAAGAACTTAAGACGATTTCCGCTCAACGTTCGAGCAGTAACTAGTAAGTGCAACAATTAAGTTACCAAAAAAATACTTGCAGCACTGTCACATTTTGAGAACAGATAAGAAGAACTTATCGTTACTTTTGCTCCCAAGCTGACCCCGCGAGAGAAAATTGGATTTGACGTTATCCATATTTCAATTAAAAAGACGCTTCATGTCAGTTCAAAACAAAATGGCGCCCATTTTTAGCATACTTTTACGAGATTTGAAATTAATTTTCTTGAGAATGCTTGAGAATTTCATCGCGGGGTCACTTGGGCAAGTGAACTAGAGAGAGATGTTTCAAATAGCATTTAAAATGTTACCGTGCTATGAGTAGTTTTTTGGTAAATATTTTTTGCACTCATTGCTCGAACGTTGAGCGGAATCCGTCTTAATTAGTCAGTTTCACGTGCTCGCCAAATGCAAGAACAAGTTTGACTGCCTCGTTAAAGAGATGCTTTTTGAGCTATTTTGTCTACAAAATAGCCTCATAGTCGGCATGCAGTCTCAAGTTTGTGGGAAGGTTGGTTCTTTGGTTGGTTGGTTGGTTGGTTTTTGGGTGGACCATGGTCGGCATTCCCGATGAATGTCGAATTTTACCGAAAGGCTAGTTGTCGGGGCCGGAACAAAAATGCAGAAGAGAACGCACGGAAAATTCCACTACTAAAGCGACACGACGAAAGTGTCCGGGTTTCATTTGTTTCACGTTGGATATTTATATATCAAAGAGAAATGGCTGGTATCCTTGTGGTAGACTTCCTTAGAAAATGAATCGTCAGCACAAACCTGGTTTAAACGTGAGTGGAAGCGAGTTCTAGTAAATAATTCGTGGATTATCTGATAGTTATGATGTTCGGTCTAGGAAATATTTGTCAGCTTCGTTTGTTTTGGTAGACAAGAATTGGAACAAATCCTTTGTACGCATGCGCATAACTTTCGTTTGGAGTTATATGGTTCAACTTTAGAGTGTGAGAAATAACGTGATTTCTGTGCAGGGATGTCTCACAGTAAATGATGGTAAATAGATGGCAGGTAGTTTGAAGGTATAAAAATAACCTGCGATCAGGCCAAATTTTAGCATCGCTCTCATATTCTCTTACGTGGGTCGCTCGCTAAAATAGGGCCTGATACAATCTCTCACAAGAGTTCGTGCACGGCGGCCAAATTTTGGCCACGGGATCTCGTAATCTGATTGGCCCTTTAACAATAGAGCTGTCAACGGAAGTAAATTTTCGATCTGACCGCCATCGCCAAGGAACAAGTCTGCCGAGGTAAACGTGTCGCTGAAAGATATTCTCACCGTTCTAGGAGAATTGTCATCATTTCTTTCTCTCCTGAGAATGGCGTCCGATTTGTAGCAAGCTCTTTCTCACTCGGAGCAGAGAAGTACAGCAACAGTGAAGTACGTATCCCGTTTTATCGTATCGTGTCTCGAAATATTGATTTGAAGGCTTTCAGCTAGTATTGAAAATATAAGCAGAGTAGTGGCTGTTTCCGCGTTTTACGAAACAAAACGAACAGCAGAGGAACTAGTATCTTTCGCCAAGAGTGATCAACAAGTCAACCGATAATTCGGTAAACTTAACGGTAAACTGATGTTTAGCGAGAGCCGCACTCAGCGAGATGCTGTATTTATTTTTACCTAAGTAATAAAGACTTTCAGTGTATTCATTCAGTGTTACTAATGTCGTTTTATTGATCTCTGACATTGATATCAAAGGATCTGACTAGGTTTATAATAAATGTTCTTCGTTTTAAAATTCGCTGCTGTTTAGAGATGAAATTACCCTGCGAGCAGAGGCCCTTGATGAAATTCGCTGGTAATCTCAAATATTTATCACTTCTGGAACTAAATTAAATTACAAAACACTCGTTTGTTTATAAACAGTTTTATTGATATCTATATTCTAAAGAGTGAAACTGAAGGTATTTCTCTTAATTTCCCAAGGTATTTTACGCAGAAAATCGGTGACAAATGCGTAGAGAATATTTCTGGATACCACCTGAAATGAGAAAGGATTCAAACATGCAGCATATTTTGGTACACGACAACCTCGTCGTGTTCTGAATTTTCATGCAGTTTTAGCTCAGACAGAGCAACTATTTAAAATACCGGAGCACGTTCTTTCAAGGTGAAAAATTTGAGCGCTACTGTCAAGATTTATCGTAGCCTGTGATTTTCTTATTTTTGCCAACATTTGGGGACTTTTTGCGAATGCCGTTATGGGAAATTTGCATACCGAGGAGCGTGCAAGCAGAACAAATTTTGATTGGCTGTTTTGTTGAATGTCAATCAATCAAAAAAGTGGGCGGCAGACGTTCTATAGAAGGATTGTATCAGGCTCTATTTTTCGTTTCGTCTGTCCCGCCTGAATGTTTCACCGAGCGAAACGAAAATAGAGCCTGATGGCAGGTTAGTATAAAAAGGGCAGAATCGTGAATTTCGAACTAAAACGAATTATTGTTCGCACCTTTTGGTAGGTTTTAAAATTAATGCCCATGCCACTCGATCACTAGGTCCGTCAAAGGCACAAGGTCGGCAAGGAAAAAGATTGTATGGGTGGCATAAACGTTGCTCGTACGTGCGACTAGCTAAGCGCAAACATTTCCCAGAGAAATGGGTTTCTGGTTAGGCTGCGTGGCGGTAGCGGGATTGGTTTGTACAAAGTTTGAACGGAAAAATCTGCACGACAATCAAATCAAATCAAAACAATTATCACCGCCAATACGAAGACAAAAACGCAATAGCTCCACGCAAGATTCGTTTCACAGTTTTATAGACAAAAAAAGTCGGTTATCATTTTCCAGATTTAAAAAAAACGCATAAATTTACTCATTACCCGCTTCCTTTTAAGTTTCTCTCTTTCTTACACAACTCTAGCTGCCACGAAAGCCAATAAAAAGCGCCGAAAACGAACTTATGACAGTCTCGTGAAAGTCTCGTGACTCGCCATTGAACTTTGTCTCATCACTTGTTTGTACGTGACAAAACACCACTTGTTACCCCGCCGTCAGGACGGGGTCTAGTAATACCTATTTTTTTTCGTTTTTTTTTTTTTGGTGGTCACTTGCCCCAGACCTCCACTTTTCGCTCGGCCAAACAATTACTCGTCGTGTCTTTCGGTACACAGGCAAGGGCTTTTATCTTGAGTGACCGTAACATATTTTACACCCCCCGGGGGGAGAACAACGGCGGGGTCTAATGCCCGTGGGGCTTTTCTTGTTTACACTTAACAGTAACCTGATCTCACGCTCAATCAACATAACACGTTCTTTACACATGAAACGACCCACACCAAACATTATCACATGACTGCCGGGCCGTGCGATAAAATCCCCCCCCACCCCCACCCCCGGGGCTATTACAGCAAAATTTGGCCTTGACTTGATCACGTGTACTCCATGTGATAAAATTCACGTTGTTTACCACACAGGCGAACCACGCCATTATTCTCGAATTCGCTTATTTTAAATTCCAACGATTCCTTCGCCCATTACCACCTCTCTACATAACAAAACATCCCTTAATATTATTTTCACCCAATTTTGCATCTTACTTTCACATCAAAACGCTCATGAAAACAAAATTTATTCGTTGAACACAACCACTGATTTTTGCGTGGCTTCAGCGAAGCTGAGACCACTACCGTGTGGCACCAATATTTTTGCGGGAGTTTAATTTTGCGAATGGCGATTTTTTTGTGTGTTTTGCGACTAATTTTTGCGATTGGGGAAACTGTTTATTCTTCCTTGGAATTAATTTTTGCGATTTTCTGGAAGCCGCCTTCTATTAGGAATTATAACATTCTCGTTTTTTGAGTATAAACAATCGAATGCAGGTGAACAACATGCAGATGTATAACACGTCAAATCAGTTAATCAATGGAGTACCTTCCGACGATCCTTTTCTTTAGAGCTTTTAACAGCTTAATACTTGTAATGTACCGACTGCAATTTCATCGTTTTATTTCTGAATGTTTTGCTTCTAATTTCGTTTTATTTTTGAACGAAAGAGACGGCTTAAATAGATGGGCACCAACATAATATTACATCACATGTAAAAGGCGATGTTTGTATACAAATTTCGACAGTGGAGTAAATTTTTGCGGGAATTATTTTTTTCGCGGAAACTTTTGCAGCGGATCGTGAAAAAACCGCGAAAATCCCAAAAATTTGAATCCGGAAAAAATTAGTGCCACATGGTATGTCAGCACGTGCGACGTTTCTGGCTTTTTTGACAGTTTGCTGCGTGACTAGTCACGCAAGACTTGCACAAGTCACACAATGGCATGATCTTTTCTAACAAGGCACGCTTATTACTCGATTTTAGCCGTGTGTTCCAAAATGTAAGTCCGTGTGAAATAATGTGGAAAATAAAACAGAGCTTATAATATATATTTGTCTGGATACTGGAGTTGCCACGTTGGCTACTCGCCACGTTCGTCAAGCATGATGTCACGCAAGAAGAAGACGTACGTGACTTTCAAGATCGGCTATTCTCTTCTGGTTCAAACATTACTAAATTAATTTTTGTGACAAGTTACGCTTCCTTCTAGATCCAAAATATTTGTCCATGGAGAAATAATCCATGGCCAAAAATCCATTTCATTGACCGCTAGGGACTGGGGCGAGTGAATCGCGCTCCGGCGATCGAGTGAACTCGTGAAGGTTGTGTTCTGTGGGTCGTTGTGTCGTGTTACAAGATGGATTATCGAAAACTCCACTTAACTTCTAGTGTAGATCTTTTGAGGGACGTGTACACAAACTATCGCCCTAGAAAGCGAAGTCGGAGATCCAGAGTCTTCGAAGTGGAGCGTCTAATTGCCAAGCGAGATCGAGCCGAGGTAAGCGCCATGTTGTTGTTTGGAAAGTAAGCTTATACATGTGAGCTTATAACATGTTTGTCCAACACGATGTTGGACGGAAATATTTGATCGTTTAGCCGTTTAAGGTAAGATAACCTGGACTCACTGAATTCACTTAAATAGCTAAGGGCCTTTGTTATGGTTCTTTCACAGGGTACAGAATATTTGGTGAAGTGGCTGCACTATTCAAAATATGAAGCCACGTGGGAGAGTGCTGATGACATTTCCCCCGAGTGTATTCGGTCAGTTAGCCATCATTGATGTTCCAGTGTTCTGTACATTGTAGCCTATCTTATAGTTGAAGTTAATGTTTAGCAAGTTAGCTTTAGACAGTTGATCAGGTAGATTTCTAAATAGGTTACAACTGTACACCTTATTAGTGATATTAAAAATAATTTCATGTGTTGAACATTTTAGGTAGGTGTGGGCAGAGCCAATGAACAGTGAGAACATTTTTTCTCAATCTTAAGTAAGAGTTCGCCCACAGATTTGGCTCTTGTTGATTTATAAAGGGGTTTTTATTTATTTGTATTTTAGACTATTTGAACATCCTCAACCAGACAGAGTAGAAGTTATACAAGCTTTAGATCAGTTGAGACAGGCAGTGGAATGCAGACTTAAGTCGAAAAGCTGCCTTCCATTGACCATTGACTTTCCCTCTCATGTATTTCGCTACTTGTTTGAGGGCAAAGGGGAGGTCAATGGGGGGTGGCTTTACCTCAACCAAGAAGATTTTCGCCAAGAGCATTTCCCAAAGGATTGGGACAGATATCTTGACCATTTTGGAGAAGGACATAAAATATGCTACCCACTGAGAATGCGACATTTCTTGTCTTAGTCTCCAAAGAAATTCATTTATGATGCAAACGGGGTCCTACAGGAGAGTCCAAGAGCCTACACAGAGAGGGTTTCTTTCTCTTTTGCTAGGACTCCATGCTAGAGGGTAGGACACCATTATACACATTTTAATTTTCTTTTCGGTTTTGTTTTGGCCTATAGGCTCTGACAAGTATGGAACCCATGATCCCTCACACTCCGGTTACTAGGATAGTCAAGTTGTGTAACTCCACACATCAGTTTTGCATCCTTAATGATTTCTTTGGTGGCCAAGACAAGAATTTTTGCATTCTCAGTGAGTAGCATAACTTCCTCTCAGGTTCTCGAAAATCAGTCAGTGTCACCACAAACAGTCTTTCTCAGGACTACACTCACCCAGACGATCATACTTCACCAACTTGATACAGCTTAAAGATAGACTCTGATAGTGACTTCTACTCAGGTTGTCGAAAGGGCAGTCAAATATCACAAACAACAGTCCTTTACCCTCTTACACTGCATGATATAACTTGTGGGTTGAAACCATTTCATTTACAATCAGTGCAGTCAGGTTTGTTATCAGGCTGTTTAAAGCATGATTTATCACAAAACTCACGTTGAAACAGTATAGCTTTTTTGTGGGTGAACGTTCTTGTTCCAAACAATTATAATTGCGGAAAACATATTTTACAGGTAGTTACTGTTAGTTTTCTTTCATTTCAGTTGAAATGCGCCTGCGTTTTGCACGAGATTCTTTAATCTCAGAATCCCAGTATTTTTCATTTTTTTTGGTGTATGCTCTTGGCTTTCGTTCTCTTTTCTGCAATGCCCAAAGACGAGTTTCTGTCTGTAGGACGTCTGCTGGACTATCCCAGTTGTTTGATTTTCTTCTTAATACTCTCCTTGCATCATCATTATTTTTTTCCACTCCTGAAATTAAAATTGCAATTGGCCAGTTAACCATTATACATGTAGACTGCTACTAAAGTGTGTAGAGGCAGGCCTTGAAATATGAAACTTGGTGCTGCTCAACTTTAAGTTTATTCCTGAACAGTACCGACAAAACAATATTAATAGGGGCATTTACAGAAAATAGGATGGAAGGTGAAATACCCTGGCATTTTGCTAAAGAGTAGTGAAAGTCAAATTTTCATTTGTTTTCCTTTGATGCTCTACCACAGGCTTAATGTAAAATTGTACCATTGTTATAATCATATATTATTTATTGGCTGTAGTATGGGAATCATCACAGAGGATATGTAAATTCCTACAGTTGTACCTTGTCCAGTAAACTGTTTTACATTAGTATGTCTCTTTATCGCCTCTGGCAGGTGGTACACCATGGAATGCATGTAGCATGTTACATTTTTCTTTCCGTAACCAGTTCGCTTGTTGCCCAAGGAACAAAACAAGTTAACCCAATCTTTTGCCTGTAAAAAGAAAGACACACAGTCTAGAGCTTATATATTTAGGTAACTTTGAAGTATACGACTACAAAATACCTCAAAAAAACTTTAAATTCTAAAAAAAATATTCAATATGTTGAGTAAAATTTGTAACAAGGAATTGATTATCAGCACCTTTTGACAGAATGAGGTTGCATCAACAGAGCCCATAACTGAAATATAGTCAAAATATAGCTCTCCAAAATCCTGTTGAATAAGAAATATGACGTTGAAAGTTTTATTAACTTGGCATCAGGAGATGAATGCATTAACTTAACATAATATATTTGCCATTAATTTGGTGTTATGAGATGAATGCTTTAACTTCTGGCAGGGAAGGCTGGGTGTGGTGGAGGGTAGGGATTGGGGCTTCCATATTCCTGCAAGGGTGATAGGGATGATTGTCAGAACTCTCTTGAAGAAAACCTGACTACAGGGTACCAGAATCTTGTTCTGGGGCAGAGTTCTGGTACTGTTAGGAGGTACCATGGGGCTCATCAACAAGCTGTTTGATGTCTTACTTGTCTGGCTTAAAATCCTTGAAAGTACAGTACATTACTGTACATTTACCCAGGTTAAAATTTATTTATGAACATTTAGTGATCAGTTTATGCAGTTTATCTAAACAGATTACCTGTGAGTCTTTTTTTTTTTATTTTAGGCAAATTTGACCACAAAATGCTTTTACCTTATTGAAATGGTCTAGTACAGCTAGATCTAATTTCTGTAATTACATGTAGCCACTGGGAGTCATCTGTTACTTAAATCCATTTAGTGGATTGAAATGATGAGTGGATTTTAATGTACCTTGTATTTTAAAAATGAATTATTTTACATGATCCAATTTAGAATAAAGTAAAATTGTCAGTTGTAGGCATTGTGTACTGAGGACAGTAGTACAGTGTTTTCATACCTTCCATATTTTCTCCACTGTTTTAGCGGTGTCTTGCCGCAAAAGAGAAGAAAAGTGTTCGGGGAAGGTCTTTAATAACAGTTTTTTCTCATTGCCCATCAGACTGGTCCAGTCGTAGGTACCGGATCCCTTGCCATCCGCATTCTTTTTCTCCCAGACTTGGAAAGTCACACCACATTTGTTGATGGCATCCACTGCTTTCTTCAAGTGCTGTCCAATTGATGCTGGCTTTGCAACTTTCTTTTTGTGGGACTCCTCATCATCCCACTCGATCATCTCATCCAAGACATTACGAGTTAGCACATCTGTTACCCTGAGTAACAGATGTAGCTCATCAAGGATGATATGATCCAGTGGGATGTTGAGGAGTGGGGGGTTAACACAGCAAAAGTTTTTGTTCCCTCTCTTCAAATGGCAGCATTTTTTGATATCTTCCAGCGTCCGTTTTTTGAGGCTACTCTCATAGTAATCATTGGGCTTGGACATATCATACCTGTGGTGTGACACATTAGGTTAACTCTCAATTATAAAAGGTTCAAACATTCCAGATTGAGTACCTCAGTAATTGTTACTGGATTGTTCTCATGTTTTGTCTTCTCGTCATGAAATTAACCTGCTAAATTATATTATCGACACACTAACCTTTCATCTTTGTGAATAGTGCACCACAGGCAAGAATAGTTTGATGTGGCACCACTAAGCCCCATGATAAGCAAAAGAAACTGCAAAACAATAATTAAAGTTACCTTTTGTAAAGAAAATAAACTGTATAAAAGTGTCCATTACCTGGAAATAATTCTCTCCTTACAATGTACATGACTTTGTATATGGTATTTTTGTGGTACAATTTTAGTTTCATTTGCATTTTTGCTTAATTAGATTCCTTTTCTTCATTGATATGTATTATATCTAGGTATACATCTATAGTAACTACTAACTTTGTAGTCGCCACCTAGGAACAACTCCACAGGTATCTTCTCTTCTCCCACTTCCACAAAGCCGTCTGCTTGTACCTCATTAATTTCTTGAAACACTTCCTTAAAAGATTCAGCTATTGTAGCATAGTCTTCGCTGCCCTTGACTACTACAATTGTTCGGGTTCCTGTAAAAAAGAATCGGACAAGAAGGGAAAGGGCAGACAAAGTGATGGTTAGTTGGGAATTTCTTTCATCCCTATTCTTATCTAAAGAGGGCCCTCGGGTCTCCACAGGCTTGTTTTGTGTCGGTTAGAATTCCACTGCCAAGGAAGTATGGACTAACACTAATAACCCCTTTATATCCCACACTGAAAAAGAAGTAGCTATATACTTGACTTGATGTTTAATTATTGTGAGCACACCAGTGACTAATCAGTTCATTATTTATTGACAATTCAGTTATGTTAATTTATGAAACTGTACAGTCATGTACCTCTTGATGACATCACTTCTTCTTTTTGCAGAATTGAGAATGACACAATAACATAGTTACTGTTTCGTGTCATTCTCGCACCATCCCCACTGACCTTCACTTTGATTGGCTCTTTGGCATCAATCAATGGATCACTTTCTCCTCTCTACAATAGTGGAAATATGGAAATTAATTTCATTATACAGTAGGAGTGGAAGAACTGTGAATGCCAAAAATATCTTTGTTAAGTTTTAATTATGTTGGAAGGTCCTTTTAATACTTTGTTGGTTTTATGCTTTTAGTAGATCTCACAGTCACTGTTTCCAATAAACATTTCATTTCATTTCATTTTCTTGTAACATATATATCACAAAAACATCTCCAGGAAGAGTGAATGAAATACCTACCAAATCAGTTATCTGCTCCCTGAGCAACTCCTTAAATGAAGTTTGCACTCCTGGTGATGTTCCTGGTGTGACTGTGAGGTGACGCATTGCATTCAAATTGCTTTTGCACTGCTTTACTAAATACGATCTTGGTAAACCGTCAAATATCATGGTGAGGTTATGGTAGAACTCGTCACTTACACCAAACCGGTCCATCAAAAATAAAACTTCTTCTACCTTTTTCCTCTCATCTTCTGGCAGTGTTAAATATTTAGAACTGTTGCAGGTGTTGCCAGTGTCGACTGTTGTGCTGGTGGTGTTGGGAAAGTCATCTAACCTTAAGTTATGCTTGGTTTTGTTGTTTTCCTCTACCTCTAAACTCTTTAATTTCAGACCATAAGCGTTCATGAACCATAGAGCCTTCTGTGCCCTAGTTTTTAGGTCTCTCAGGTACCTCCATCTGGTAGTGGGACTCACTGTTGACAAGTCCTTCCCATTCTTGTCAGTCTCCTTGTTTTTTTCCAGTTTTTCAATGTATTGTTTCAGTGATTCAGTTTCAGATAACAGATCATCTTCTCTTAACTTTTTTTGTTTAACCTCCTCAATGAGTTCTTCATATAATTTTTTGTTTTCTTTTTCTAGATTTTTTTTCGCTTCTGTCTCCAACTTTAAATCCTTACTTAACCTCTCAACTGACTCCACTTCTGCCACAAAAATGTTCATTTTGTAGCTCCCCAACAAAAGATCTCTTTTTTTGCGGCCAGAAGCGGCTTTAAAACGGTTGGAAATAAAAGAGCATTTGACTCGGAGCCGCTCCTCGATTCTTGCAGCATCCTGTTTGACAGCAAACCCACATCCAGGGATGTTTTCATTCAAAAGCTTCACAAATGAGACAAAATCTGTG
The DNA here is from genome assembly GCA_964030785.1 of Siderastrea siderea. Classification (NCBI taxonomy): domain Eukaryota; kingdom Metazoa; phylum Cnidaria; class Anthozoa; order Scleractinia; family Rhizangiidae; genus Siderastrea; species Siderastrea siderea. The sequence goes on along the minus strand of OZ034969.1, from coordinate 15,833,560 downwards.
GTATTTTTTTGAATCGTTTCCCAGCACAGTAACATTGACAGCGGAATGTCGATACAACAAAACGATTCATTGTTTTTTTGCTTTTGTTCTAGAACGTAATTAAGCTGATTATTTCTCCAAGGCTGAACAGATAATCCCCTGATGTCTTGCGTGACATAGTCGGGAAGAAAGCTGCTTAAAACGGGGGTATCAGACATGATTACCGGTTTTTTTAACAACTTCGTAGTAGTAGAGTTTCTACTACGTTTTCATTCATTCACTGATGAATGAAATACTACAAGCTGCCAAATTTGTCGCGCGTTTATTTATATTTCGCGGCAATTTTTATCTTCGCCAACAATGGGCTTTCTTTCATCGATCAACTATTGTGTTAATCAGACCAATCACGAGTCCTGTATTATAAGAAACTAGTACTCAGGCCTACTTCAAATGATGAGAGCAAAATGGCGGCGAGAAATGAAGAAAGATGGTTTGAAGTGAAGACGGTTTTCAGCTGAATTTTAACGCGCGGACATCGGCGAATGCTTCACGTGGTCACGCTACTGTGTGGGTTATATTACGACCTGAATTTTAAGCTTTGTTGTTGTGAGACGGGAAGGACGAGGATTCATTTATGGACGACAAAAACACTGACAAGTTAAAGAGATGACTGTGTACTTGAAGTTTCCGATCGAACAAATGGGAATTTGTAGATAGCGCTGTCGGCAGAAGGCATGGAAAAATGTCATTTTGAAGCACAATGATCGAGTTTGTAGAGATCTGATGGGCGACGAAGGTAAGTTGTATTGCATTTGTTTTTCTTTTTCTGGGAAGCGCGGAATTTGAAGCTACAAATTCAATATTGCCAAAACTAATATCTAAAGAAGTTCTACTTTCAATATCAGATCGAACAAATTGTTCAGGTTCGTATCAGCCTAAATTATTTATCGTACAAGTTTTACCTCCCCACATTTCTCTGTAAAATTACGCTGTTTGAATTTATCGTTTTTTTCTAAGTGTCGATAGCTAGTGCGCGTGCGTGAAATTTAATTTTCCTTTAGCCACAAAATTAAATTTCAATCCATTGAGCTTCCGAGAAACATCTGAGAATGAGCTTCAGAAAGGACTGTTTTGAATTATTTTGTTTGTCCCATATTCACACTGTTGTCAGATATTTTACAGATTTTATCTCACTTTCTTCTTGTTTTGTCGTAAGTTGAAGCCACACTTGTACGCATTAGCGTACCATGCATTGATCAATGGCGTATACGAATTCGAAACCACTAACATAAACTCAAACATTGATCTTTGATCACTCTCATTCTGTAAAAAGTCCCAGGAACGAGGCTGCACAATGTCGGACACAGCTCCACTTATAAGGTAGACTCTGTCTAAAAAACAATACTTTTCGAATGCTCAACGCTACTCAAATAAACAACATCCCAATAGTGTACCTTGGTACACGCACGTTCATTCAACAACCATTTCCGTATCTCTTCTTGACAGCTACAAAATAGCTCACGCACGCTATGCGTGCCTATGTTCATACCTAGGCTAGTCCCATATTTAAACGTGCAAACCGACTCTATTCGTGCCAAGGTCTTTGTTTACTGCCTTATGCTAATTTTTGCAACTTTTTTCAACTTTCAATAGGTCTTCTCGCAATCAGAATAATTATTTTTCTCTTGATAATGGCGTCATGACGACGTCGAAACGTCGAGGTTTTTTTAAGTTTGTCTTTAATATTTACTTGTCTCTGCTTCAGCGAGTCTCTCTTGATTAAGAATACATTATTTGACAGTAAAAACCAGAACCTAACAGCACGTTGCAAAGTGGACACGCATCATGTAACACAAGGATACGTGAATTGCACATTTGTACACAGACACCACCTGTAACGTCTGTTATGTCGAAGGAAGAACAAGTCCCAGTGAAAAGTAGAAGTATCTATTTGTCCTTTTAGCAGTCAAGAAGAGAGGGGAATGTGGGAATGCGTTCAAGGTTACCAATGATCGGGGGCAGCTCGGCCACCCTCAAACCGAGCTTAGTCCTCTCTGGTCGTTTAATGCAAAGTCAGAGTACAGTGCAAGTTTAGAAAGAACAGGAAAACAGACAATCAAAATTTATTGCTCCATTTTGTTATTCTTTTTCAAATGTATTTTTCAGAATTGTGACATTTCTCAATAATTCAGTTGATACGTTTTTTTTGCGAATATAAACTAAGATTTAAGTAATCAATCAAATTCAATACTAATCAATAATAATCAATAAAAATCGATACTCCCTCAACTTTTTGGCCCTGATTTTTATTGATTTGCAATGCCAATCAATTAATTGCTATTGATTATTATTGATTCTCATTGATTTTATTGATAATTGGTTTTCATTGATTGATACTGCCGGGCAATAAAAGATAACCGTTGAAACTGCACCTCATTTTAGACACTAACAGTCACAGCAGTGATGTGTAAGGGGCCTTGTCACCTCGCATATTACAAATGTTAGTGTGGTTGCTGAAACACAAGTCACGTCTTGTCTTACTTGTACATTTCTTCACGTCTTACTACCTAGTTACATCATGTAGCAAAATGCATGCAAAAATAAACATAGGCCCGCAATGCGTGCAGAACCGACGAAGTGTTGGTTCGTCTCGAAAAGAAAGCAAGCGAGCCGTACGTGACTGCAGCTTCAATAACATTCAAGCATCTGTAACAGCAAGTTGCAGTAAAAGTGTGTAACTGTAACTAACGCTTAAATTTGACCAACTGAAAAGGCGACCAATACCTTGGAAAGGACGTCAACTGAATTATTTACCCTCTCCTCACCAAGCATAGCTCCACAGACTATGCATTCTTCACTCAAGATCATTTTTCGCTGTCTTTTGAATGGTCTTCCTCAAAACCCGGAACAAAAATTCTCAAAACAGACGCATTTCAAAAAATGGGCGACAAATTTCCCAATATAAAAGTAACCACATCTCCACGATTGATCAGTATGGGCACCGTAACAGCCCAAAAGAATTGAACTTTTCCCCATACCTGGGAACCACGCTTTGTGCACAGTTTCCTTTAATCATGTCAAGGGCTTCTTAAGCCAAATTGTGAATGCAAATACGAAATAAATCATTGCTATGCTCTATCGTACAGGTTACAAGAAAGTACATTACAGGCATTTACTAGTCGTTTTGACCCACTCCACCCTCGACAAATGTTTTTACTTGATTCAACGTGCTAACTGGCGTAACGAAAATTGTGACAGTATTTTGCCCTTTGCGATACCGAATGACGTTATGTTTAAAATCTGATGACTCAGCTCATCTGTCTTATCGCTTTGAATATTTAATTTTGTTGAATTAAACTAAAAAATTAAATGTTGATATACATTTGTCCACAACTGAACATGCTTTTACCAAGAGTTGTGAGCAATGTATTTATATACTGTTGTGAATAGGGCACTACAAAAACATGATTATTGATAAAGGCAAACACATCGTCAGAATCTCAACGTGCTAACCGGCGTGACCAAAAATTATGACAGTATTTTGTCTTTTGCGTTACCGAATGACGTAATGTTTAAAATCGGATGACTCAGCTCATCTGTCTTATCGCTTTGAATATTTTGTTGAACTAAAATTAAAATTTAAAGATAAATTTTGTCCACAACTGAACATGCCGTTATCAAGAGTTGTAAGTTGTAAACACGTTAAAGCATGTCTTATGACGTAATCGTTAAATCTGGTTTCCTCTTCCGCAGACAGCTAGTCAGTGTCTCGAACTCTAAAATCGAACAAATCGGTTCAAAATCAAAAGTAAAGCAGAAAAATTAAAAAGACTAACTGGTATATCCTTCTGTGCCGCTTATAGTATACTATCCAAGAAGATCCAGCCTCGTGTCGTAATTCATTTCCCACCTGCCAATAACCTTTCTTAACGTTGGCAGCTAGACATTTTCAAGTAATAAACATAACCACAACAACATACACCAGAATTTTCCTTTCATAACCTTTACTGAGAACGATTCTATCCTTACGATGTCTCAGCAACACTTTGGTCCCACGAGAATCAACAGTGCCACTGGACTTCACCTCCTGTTATTATCAGTCCTCCTTGCTTTCTTTCACTAGTATTGCACAGATATTTCAGTCCGGTCAAAACCAACACTGCTCGGCGGAAGTGTCCTTCTATACCTACGATACTTTTTACGTGGACCCTTGTCCTATCGTGCGTGCGTGTGTGTACTAATCGATGGGCTTAACTGCAGAATACGTCATCCCATCCCGTGGGCCATAGCGAAATACACACCTTGTGAGCCTTACACGACGTATTTTGACCGACCAAACCAGTCGACCCTCTTGACACGACTGCTCTAACTCGACTTCGTCGGTTAAACATAGGCCCGCAATGCGTGCAGAACCGACGAAGTGTTGGTTGGTCTCGAAAAGAAAGCAGGCGAGCCGTGCGTGACTCCAGCTTCAATAACATTCAAGCATCTGTAACAGCAAGTTGCAGTAAAAGTGTGTAACTGTAACAAACCCTTAAATTTGACCAACTGAAAAGGCGAGCAATACCCTGGAAAGGAGGTCAACTGAATTATTCACCCTCTCTTCACCAAACATAGCTCCACAGACTATGCATTCTTCACTCAAGTTCATTTTTCGCTGTCTTTTGGTGGGTCTTCCTCAAAACCCAGAACAAAAATTCTCAAAACAGACGCATTTTAAAAAATGGGCGACAAATTTCCAAATATAAAAGTAACCACATCCTCACGATTGATCAGTATGGGCACCGTAACAGCCCAAAAGAATTGAACTTTTCCCCATACCTGGGAACCACGCTTTGTGCACAGTTTCCTTTAATCGTGTCAAGGGCTCCTTAAGCCAAATTGTGAATGCAAATACGAAATAAATCATTGATATGCTCTATCGTACAGGTTTCAAGAAAGCGCATTATAGGCATTACCAGTCGTTTTGACCCACTCCACCCTCGACAAATGTTTTTACTTGATTCAACGTGCTAACTGGCGTAACGAAAATTGTGACAGTATTTTGCCCTTTGCGTTACCGAATGACGTTATGTTTAAAATCTGATAACTCAGCTCATCTGTCTTATCGCTTTGAATATTTAATTTTGTTGAATTAAACTAAAAATTAAATGTTGATAGACATTTGTCCACAACTGAACATGCTTTTACCAAGAGTTGTGTGCAATGTATTTATATACTGTTGTGAATAGGTACGTAACAGCAGAGATTTGGAAAACGATTTTATCATAAAATTAAACGCTAAAAAAGGTTTAAAACTCATTTTAAAAACTCTTAAAAAAGCAGACGACGTTTCGGCGCTACCCTACGCCATTATCAAGTCAAAAAGGTGATAGTTAAAACAAGAATATATAAAACGTGAAAACAATAGAAATAGTTGTGTGTCCAGTGGGCATAATACCCAAAGTAAAACAATAGAAAACGAAAGTTCTAATTAAAATAGGAAAATGTCAAGTAAATAGTTTGACGCGGATGGAGTCACTTTGCGTGTTGAGAGAAGGATTAATGTCCCTTATAAACAGCATCTCGTATACTAGACAGTCAAATTTGCTTCTGCATTTGTTTAAAACTCTGAAGAGGTGATCAATCTTTGCTCCTTTGCGACCATGTTGAGCCTCAAGGTGTCTACCTAGGCCTGGTAAACACAATGGTTGATCGGGCGCACCGTCTATCCTCAGCCGAAGAAGTCTTTACGAAAGAATGCGACAAGCTACGCACCATGTTTTCAAAACTACGCTACCCGAACGAATTAGTCGATTCCACAATACACAAGTTCAGGCAAAAAACTGATACAGAACCGCACGCCGCAACCCTATCAGAGCCATCTGTCTACATTTCATTGCCCTTCAAAGATCAACGATCAGCCAATCGCGTCCGCAAAGAAATTCATTCTCTGGGATCCAAGATCAACATTGACGTAAAACCCGTCTTTACTAGCAGAAAACTGTCACAGATTTTGTCCGTAAAGGAAAACAAGCCCCCGATCGTAAACACACAATGCGTTGTATATTTATTTCAATGTGATTTGTGCGATGCAAATTATGTCAGGTTTACTGCCCGACACCTACATCAACGCATTAGTGAGCACCGCTATTCTGCGATCGGTAGACACCTTGAGCCACAACATGGCAACAAAGGAGCAAAGATTGATCACCTCTTCAGAGTTTTAAATGCAGAAGCAAGTTTGACTGTCTGGTATACGAGATGCTGTTTATAAGGGACATTAATCCTTCTCTCAACACGCAAAGTGACTCCATCCGCGTCAAACTATTTACTTGACATTTTCCTATTTTAATTAGAACTTTCGTTTTCTATTGTTTTACTTTGGGTATTATGCCCACTGGACACACAACTATTTCTATTGTTTTCACGTTTTATATATTCTTGTTTTAACTATCACCTTTTTGACTTGATAATGGCGTAGGGTAGCGCCGAAACGTCGTCTGCTTTTTTAAGAGTTTTTAAAATTAGTTTTAAAACTTTTTTAGCGTTTAATTTTATGATAAAATCGTTGTGAATAGGGCACTATAAAAACATGATTATCGATAAAGACAAACACATCGTCAGAATCCAAACGTGCTAACCGGCGTGACGAAAATTGTGACGCTTATAGTATACTATCCAAGAAGATCCAGCCTCGTGTCGTAATTCATTTCCCACCTGCCAATAACCTTTCTTAACGTTGGCAGCTAGACATTTTCAAGTAATAAACATAACCACAACAACATACACCAGAATTTTCCTTTCATAACCTTTACTGAGAACGATTCTATCCTTACGATGTCTCAGCAACACTTTGGTCCCACCAGCATCAACAGTGCCACTGGAATTCACCTCCTGTTATTATCAGTCCTCCTTGCTTTCTTTCACTAGTATTGCACAGATATTTCAGTCCGGTCAAAACCAACACTGCTCGGCGGAAGTGTCCTTTTTGTCGGCGGAATTGTATTTTGTCTTTTGCGTTTCCGAATGATGCAATGTTTAAAATCGGATGACTCAGCTCATCTGTCTTATTGCTTTGAATATTTTGTTGAATTGAAATTAAAATTTAAAGATAAATTTTGTCCACAACTGAAATGCCGTTATCAAGAGTTGTAAGCGAAGCATTTATATACTGTTGTGAATATGGCACTATACAAACATGATTATCGATCTGGAGAAATTAGTAAAAAGCGAAGTCGTCGCTTTATCTCAAACACGTTAAAGCATGTCTTATGACGTAATCGTTAAATCTGGTTTCCTCTTCCGCAGTCAGCAAGTCAGTGTCTCGAACTCTAAAATCGAACAAATCGGTTCAAAATCAAAAGTAAAGCAGAAAAATTAAAAAGACTAACTGGTATATCCTTATGTGCCGCTTATAGTATACTATCCAAGAAGATCCAGCCTCGTGTCGTAATTCATTTCCCACCTGCCAATAACCTTTCTTAACGTTGGCAGCGAGACATTTTCAAGTAATAAACATAACCACAACAACATACACCAGAATTTTCCTTTCATAACCTTTACTGAGAACGATTCTATCCTTACGATGTCTCAGCAACACTTTGGTCCCACCAGCATCAACAGTGCCACTGGACTTCACCTCCTGTTATTTCAGTCCTCCTTGCTTTCTTTCACTAGTATTGCACAGATATTTCAGTCCTGTCAAAACCAACACTGCTCGGCGGAAGTGTCCTTCTATACCTACGATACTTTTTATGTGGACCCTTGTCCTATCGTGCGTGCGTGCGTGTGTGTACTAATCGATGGGCTTAACTGCAGAATACGTCATCCCATCCCGTGGGCCATAGCGAAATACACACCTTGTGAGCCTTACACGACGTATTTTGACCGACCAAACCAGTCGACGCCCTTGACACGACTACTCGACTTCGTCGGTTAAACATGGGTCCGCAATGCGTGCAGAACCGACGAAGTGTTGGTTCGTCTTGAAAAGAAAGCAACTGAGCCGTGCGTGACTGCAGCTTCAATAACATTCAAGCATCTGTAACAGCAAGTTGCAGTAAAAGTGTGTAACTGTAACTAACGCTTAAATTTGACCAACTGAAAAGGCGACCAATACCCTGGAAAGGAGGTCAACTGAATTATTCACCCTCTCCTCACCAAACATAGCTCGAACAGACCATGCATTCTTCACTCAAGATCATTTTTCGCTGTCTTTTGGTCGGTCTTCCTCAAAACCCGGAACAAAAATTCTCAAAACAGACGCATTTCAAAAAATGGGCGACAAATTTCCCAATATAAAAGTAACCAGATCTTCACGATTGATCAGTATGGACACCGTAACAGCCCAAAAGAATTGAACTTTTCCCCATACCTGGGAACCACGCTTTGTGCACAGTTTCCTTTAATCATGTCAAGGGCTCCTTAAGCCAAGTTGTGAATGCAAATACGAAATAAATCATTGCTATGCTCTATCGTACAGGTTACAAGAAAGCGCATTACAGGCATTTACCAGTCGTTTTGACCCACTCCACCCTCGATAAATGTTTTTACTTGGTTCAAGTGCTAACTGGCGTAGCGAATTGTGACAGTATTTTGCCCTTTGCGTTACCGAATGACGTTATGTTTAAAATCTGATGACTCAGCTCATCTGTCTTATCGCTTTGAATATTTAATTTTGTTGAATTAAACTAAAAAATTAAATGTTGATATAAATTTGTCCACAACTGAACATGCTTTTACCAAGAGTTGTGAGCAATGTATTTATATACTGTTCTGAATAGGGCACTATAAAAACATGATTATCGATAAAGACAAACACATCGTCAGAATCTCAACGTGCTAAGCGGCGTGACGAAAATTGTGACAGTATTATGTCTTTTGCGTTACCGAATGACGTAATGTTTAAAATCGGATGACTCAGCTCATCTGTCTTATCGGTTTGAATTTTTTGTTGAATTAAAATTAAAATTTAAAGATAAATTTTGTCCACAACTGAACATGCCGTTATCAAGAGTTGTAAGCGAAGCATTTATATACTGTTGTGAATGTGGCACTATACAAACATGATTATCGATCTGGAGAAATTAGTAAAAAGCGAAGTCGTCGCTTTATCTCAAACACGTTAAAGCATGTCTTATGACGTAATCGTTAAATCTGGTTTCCTCTTCCGCAGTCAGCAAGTCAGTGTCTCGAACTCTAAAATCGAACAAATCGGTTCAAAATCAAAAGTAAAGCAGAAAAATTAAAAAGACTAACTGGTATATCCTTCTGTTCCGCTTATAGTATACTATCCAAGAAGATCCAGCCTCGTGTCGTAATTCATTTCCCACCTGCCAATAACCTTTCTTAACGTTGGCAGCTAGACACTTTCAAGTAATAAACATAACCACAACAACATACACCAGAATTTTCCTTTCATAACCTTTACTGAGAACGATTCTATCCTTACGATGTCTCAGCAACACTTTGGTCCCACCAGCATCAACAGTGCCACTGGACTTCACCTCCTGTTATTATCAGTCATCCTTGCTTTCTTTCACTAGCATTGCACAGATATTTGAGTCCGGTCAAAACCAACACTGCTCGGCGGAAGTCCTTCTATACCTACGATACTTTTTATGTGGACCCTTGTACTAATCGATGGGCTTAACTGCAGAACACGTCATCCCATCCCGTGGGCTATAGCGAAATACACACCTTGTGAGCCTTACACGACGTATTTTGACCGACCAAACCAGTCAACGCTCTTGACACGACTGCTCTAACTCGACTTCGTCGGTTAAACATAGGCCCGCAATGCGTGCAGAACCGACGAAGTGTTGGTTTGTCTCGAAAAGAAAGCAAGCGAGCCGTGCGTGACTGCAGCTTCAATAACATTCAAGCATCTGTAACAGCAAGTTGCAGTAAAAGTGTGTAACTGTAACTAACGCTTAAATTTGACCAACTGAAAAGGCGACCAATACCCTGGAAAGGAGGTCAACTGAATTATTCACCCTCTCCTCACCAAACATAGCTCTACAGTCTATGCATTCTTCACTCAAGATCATTTTCCGCTGTCTTTTGGTCGGTCTTCCTCAAAACCCGGAACAAAAATTCTCAAAACAGACGCATTTCAAAAAATGGGCGACAAATTTCCCAATATAACTGTAACCACATCTTCACGATTGATCAGTATGGGCACCGCAACAGCCCAAAAGAATTGAACTTTTCCCCATACCTGGGAACCACGCTTTGTGCACAGTTTCCTTTAATCAGGTCAAGGGCTCCTTAAGCCAAATTGTGAATGCAAATACGAAATAAATCATTGCTATGCTCTATCGTACAGGTTACAAGAAAGCGCATTATAGGCATTTACCAGTCGTTTTGACCCACTCCACCCACGAAAAAATGTTTTTACTTGGTTCAACGTGCTAACTGGCGTAACGAAAATTGTGACAGTATTTTGCCCTTTGCGTTACCGAATGACGTTATGTTTAAAATCTAATGACTCAGCTCATCTGTCTTATCGCTTTGAATATTTAATTTTGTTGAATTAAACTAAAAAATTAAATGTTGATATAAATTTGTCCACAACTGAACATGCTTTTACCAAGAGTTGTGAGCAATGTATTTATATACTGTTCTGAATAGGGCACTATAAAAACATGATTATCGATAAAGACAAACACATCGTCAGAATCTCAACGTGCTAACCGGCGTGACGAAAATTGTGACAGTATTTTGTCTTTTGCGTTACCGAATGACGTAATGTTTAAAATCGGATGACTCAGCTCATCTGTCTTATCGCTTTGAATATTTTGTTGAGTTAAAATTAAAATTTAAAGATAAATTTTGTCCACAACTGAACATGCCGTTATCAAGAGTTGTAAGCGAAGCATTTATATACTGTTGTGAATATGGCACTATACAAACATGATTACCGATCTGGAGAAATTGGTAAAAAGCGAAGTCGTCGCTTTATCTCAAACACGTTAAAGCATGTCTTATGACGTAATCGTTAAATCTGGTTTCCTCTTCCGCAGTCAGCAAGTCAGTGTCTCGAACTCTAAAATCGAACAAATCGGTTCAAATCAAAAGTAAAGCAGAAAAATTAAAAAGACTAACTGGTATATCCTTCTGTGCCGCTTATAGTATATTATCCAAGAAGATCCAGCCTCGTGTCGTAATTCATTTCCCACCTGCCAATAACCTTTCTTAACGTTGGCAGCTAGACATTTTCAAGTAATAAACATAACCACAACAACATACACCAGAATTTTCCTTTCATAACCTTTACTGAGAACGATTCTATCCTTACGATGTCTCAGCAACACTTTGGTCCCACCAGCATCAACAGTGCCACTGGACTTCACCTCCTGTTATTATCAGTCCTCCTTGCTTTCTTTCACTAGTATTGCACAGATATTTCAGTCCGGTCAAAACCAACACTGCTCGGCGGAAGTGTCCTTCTATACCTACGATACTTTTTATGTGAACCCTTGTCCTATCGTGCGTGCGTGTGTGTACTAATCGATGGGCTTAACTGCAGAATACGTCATTCCATCCCGTGGGCCATAGCGAAATACACACCTTGTGAACCTTACACGACGTATTTTGACCGACCAAACCAGTCGACCCTTTTGACACGACTGCTCTAACTCGACTTCGTCGGTTAAAAATGCTTTCGCATTTTTAGGTGAATACATGTGGCTTCAACCTATGTCATGATTTTCGGCCTTCAAATGATGTGAATGATTAGTCTTGCGTTATCATTGGCGAATAGTTTCACTGAGTGGTTTCTGAACGTTTATTATACATTTTTGTACATTTGTAGCACGTATTTCTGACAATACGTGACCGGAAAAACCGCTTTCTAATCTAATTAAGTGATCGTGGAAAACATCACGACACTTAAGTGCGTTGCACAGTCCTGCACGTCTTATGACTGGTTACCTCATTCATGACGAATGTGGTAAACCCGTATCCAAACAAATAATAATATTATGTAAGTGGTTGCTGAAAAACTACTCACGTCTTGCGTGACTTGCACGTATATTTCTTCACCTCTAGCATGACAAGTTGCTTCAGGTAGCAAAGTGTCAAACAAAAAATACTTTTGCATTTTTAAGCGAATACTTGTGGCTTCTCCGGGGGGGGGAGGGGGCGTGACCCATGTTTGGTTGTAGGGGTGCCGCTGAGAGTCTTAATCCCTGACCCTGTTTAGGACAAAAAAAGCCCTAAAATAACAACCCTAGTTAAGGTCCCTGTTCAGGGCAAATGAAAAATACACACTCTCCTGTTTTACACAATTTAAACCAGCAAACGTCTCCAACCGTCTCCCATTTCAAAGCTTAATTTCTTTGAACGTAATGCTCAAAATCATGTACTTTTAACCCTTTAAAAACTTCACTTACTCGCTTCTGTTTCAGAATAGGACACGCTCTCTGCCGTGAAGAAAACAAAGATGAAGTCCTCGAAGGCAAGTTTCGTAACTTGTACGTTTCGCCTTCCACCAAAAAGACAAGTGAGTATCCTTTCGAACTTTTTCTTTCCACTTATAGATATTAGATTTTTTTTTAAGTTTAAAACTTAAGTACTGTCTTGCATAGTTTTGCTAAATAAGCTTGAGCTTTTAAAGAAATCTTTTTTTTCAAAAGCGACGATGGTCATGCGATTTCCTGCCAACAAAAACTCTGTTAGCCTAAAAGGTTAAAGCACCGTGCAATTTTCCGCCAAGAAAAGGTGGCAATCTCCTTCACCTGTCGGGCCGTTTGGGACTTCCCTCCCCCTCGCCTAGAGTCTGTACGGACGAACGTACGGACGCACGTACGGTTGTACGCTGACGTCAGAACCAAAATTTCTCTCATGGAGAGGCTACCAGATTTCCTTACCCAAGGTGTTCCTCTGGCACCCTTCGCGCATGGGAGCTCCCGCTATAAACAATAGAAAAATCGAAATTGTCAGATTAAAAAGTGGCCGCTTACGAGAGGTGGTCGCCTACGAGAGGTTCCAGCTATAGTGATTTGACAAAGAACATTTTGGTCTTTTTAGGCGAATGCGTGTGACTTCAGATGAACTTCTGATGTTAGTCTTCAATTATATAAATGATAAGTTTTGCGTTAGTTCTAGCGAATAGTTTTACTGTGGTTTCTCAACATTTAAACGAAAATAGAATGATGTGTTGTTCTCAACTTTTACCCTAAAAAACCCCTGCCGAGTGACAAAAAATCTAATTACATGTCCGAGAAAAATTTCAAGAAACTTTAAGGCTCTTGTGTGACTCATTTCTGCACGTTGGGTGAGTAGATTCTTCATGCATGACGAATGTGGCAAACCCGTGTCCAAACAGACAAACAGATATTACCATTTTCGTTCAACCCTGAAGCGTGACGATTTTTTCGCGTATGTTTACGTTTTAAACGTAACGGTTTTGTCTGGTTACGTGTCACTTTAGGCAATGAAACCTTGTCGGTTATGTCGCGAAACTGACAAGGTTCTTGGCGCCATTCGAACATGTTTTGTTCACGTGCTCTGAAACGTTTCAGGTTTTCCGTGCACTTGAGCATGTTTTGTTCACGTGCTTTGAAACTTTATGGTCCGCGAAACGGCCAACATTGAAATTTGTTGTGCTCCAAACTGCACTAACCCCTCGGTGATTTGGGAAAGGGAGATAGATCAGTAGTGGACTTTCAATACTTCGATGAGTTCAAGGTCATCTTCCCGTAATTTTTCAGATGTCAAGCCTCTTTAGGCTTTGCTAATTTTTGCATTTCGTCGCAGTATCTGTGCCATACAGATTTTGCGGTGTTTACGCTCACGCAACTCGTTCGCAAATTGCCTAAAACTCAGCGGAATCTTACCCGTAACTTGTTCACCCCCTTCACTCAGACCCTCACTGATATTAACAAAACATTCTGTCAATGATGGAGCATTTTAAATCTTGATCTAAAGCGACCCCTGGACGGTAACTCCTTCCAAACTTGTTAACTTTTCTCATCTCCTTCACTGCAAAAAGTTAAAGACTTTCATGCGGCAAAACCTGAAAAGTCTCAGAGCACGTGAACAAAACATGTTCGAATGGCGCCAAGAACCTTGTCAGTTTCGCGACATAACCGACAAGGTTTCATTGCCTAAAGTGACACGTAACCAGACAAAACCGTTACGTTTAAAACGTAAACATACGCGAAAAAATCGTCACGCTTCAGGGTTGAACGAAAATGGTAGTATTGACAACAATAGTGAAAAAAGCCAATGAAACAATATAGAAATGATGGAAAATCTGTTTTCAGTTCCTTTCTTGGCTTTCTTTTAGTTCTTTTCTTTAAGAAACCTTGTTGTCCTGAAGAAATAAGAAACAGCTGTCGGCGCCGTGAATGCGATGCAAACCGAAAAGCCCAGGCTTTCGTTCAAATCTCTCAAAATTCAAAGAACCTCCAGCTAAGGCCCCATTTATATGGTCTCGGGTACCTGAGACAACCCTTCCCCGAGACAATTTTTCCGACATTTATATGATAAGAAGATGGCCGGACTGGCCGAGATAAAGTTGACCCTTCATATCTTACTTTGATACTCATGACCTCACTACGCCCTTTTCCTTACGTTTTTTTGCTGATTTTATCACTGTACAATTTTCTATCTTCAATACATATTTTGTTGATTTAGTCGTTTGTAAACCAAAAACCAGACGTTACGTGACACTTGGCACGCAAAAAGTCGGCCTGGGTAAGCCATCCAAAGTGTTTATATGAAATAAAGTTGTCCTGTCTGCCAGGGTTACCCTACCTGCCGAGGTGAGACAACTCTAGCAACTCGCCCCCCCCCCCCCCCCGAGTTGTCTCGCCTCCCCGAGACGACGTTGTGATCCTCATGTAAACACTTTGTTGAACTTGTCAAAGAAAGAGGTGAAAGTTAGCTCGCCTAGGGTAGCTCGGGGGGAGGGTTGTCTTTTTACCCAATGGCAGCTGGTTGTATAAAATAAAGTTGTTAGATAAAGTTGTGAGCATTGTAACGAACTAGTAACATGTAGTAACGCTTTCTCGTATTTTTTATAACTATACTGTAGTAAGGAAATTTTTGAATTAGAGTACAAGGCTGTTGGAACAATCAAAATAATGATAATTATGCATTCGATGAAGTTAGAATACAGTGTGGTTTAAAATTCTGAGAAAAAGCAAGGTTGGATTTTTAATTATTTCATTCTTCCAACAAAACGATATTTTCTCTGGACTTCCTGCGAAAGCTAAAGACAAAGACCCCAAGTCTCCATCTTTGAGTTTATAAAGGAAAAATTATTAAACGGTACAAAGATCAATACTATATTCCAAGAATCAGAAAACACCTTTTTATTCTTTATGGAAACCACTTCTGTCGTTATTTTGAACGGTACATGTGCAATACAGATTTGTGTTCTCTTGAATAAACTAAATTTGCAACGCTTCGCTTAACTAAAATTACAACCGCAATTTTCATTGAAGTTGTAATCTTTTAGACGAAAGAGGTCTTTTAAAAGGTCTTAGAAGACTGTTTTCGTCTAAAAAACACAACCGTGTTGCTTTACGTTGATAAATGATTCAATATTGTACTAGTTTATTACAAGATTTTCGTAAAATAGTAGAGAAATAAAAATTAATAAGGCTTTCAAAATTCAATCCTGCAAAACCAGACATAAAGCTTAAGCAGAATTTTAATTAGGGTTTTTTCCCTTTTGACAGGCAAACAATACAACCTTCGTTTTTGTCAAAAACCAGACAACCGTATCCAAATGCAAAGATTAAACAGATATTTTAGTGTTTTGAAACCAAGATGAAAAAGCGGTTGGATTTTTTCGATTTTGTTCTTTGAGTTTGTACACGTAAAACATTTCGATTTTTATGATTAACCATTGAAGAAATGGAGAGTTATTTGATCATCTTTAGGTTTATTGGATGAATTGAATGAAAATTTTTGGTCTTGTTTGGGTTAGTGAAATTAAAGCATGTTGTGGTTGTTTGGGGGAATTGAATGAGAAATTTTAGGCCATGTTTGGTTTAGTGAAAGCATGGTTAGGTTGTTTGAAGGGGATTAAATTGGGTTGATTTTGAGGTGCACACCCAAGCCCTGTAGCACTGACGTTTTCCACTTGGTGTAGAATTTCAAAGATAGCTGCCCCTTGGTGTGTTATGTGGGATTCCAATACCAGCTGACTATTGAAACGAAAGTTAACATGTTTCAATTACGATTTTCCATGAATTTCTCCAACACTGACTACCCATTAGCCACCCAATCATCTGTCTAGCGAGAAGCCTCAATTATACCAAGGACTGGAATAATAGGATCTAAGAAAGTAGTCGTTACTGAGCGGACACGCGAACCGTGAGCGGTAATGATTTTTTCTTACTTTTTTAATGCTTTTTTTTATGCTTTTTGTTTTGGAGGGGCGGGGGGGCTTTTTTCGGTAAGCGGTTACCAAGACTAAAAACAGACTGGGCTCTTTTTTCCATGCTCTCCATATGAAAACGGTATGAAAACAATAAAATTCGACATTTATGCAAACACGGGTACGACAAGGTGTCGATTTCATGGCGCGAAAAATTAATCCGTTTTTCAACGGCAACTGAGACGCGAGGATCAGTACTGAGTGGCCTACGCACCAGAAAATTTCACTGGTAGGTCCAACTTTTCGTCCAAGACGCATTTTTGTGTTTTGTTCACTGATTTATGCAATTTTGAGGAGCAAAAAATGCTGTTCTTGTTCTGATAAATGCTTTGAAATTCTAGGTCGGTGCAATCTCAGGATCAATCGGCAACAAGGGATTTATGATAATGGCAGAGCATTGCCACAGATTTATCGAGAGAGAATTCTCGATCTGTATCATCAAGGTTTTTCTCAAAGAGATATTTCCGAAACTACGAGTCAGTGTTGGTTACATAAACAAAGTTGTACATAACTACGAAGACAACCACACGTCTCTTCCTCCGACGAAAAAATCTCCAGCCCGAAATGTTTTCACGCAAGATATTGTACATAACATTGAATCCGAGAAGTTATGTAAACCAAGTATATACACATCTGAGATTCAACAGCGCTTGTTACTCGATGGAGTTGTACCACATCATCATTTACCTTCCCCAAGTGGAAACAAAAAGTGTGTTCGCGATGACTGTCATATGACAAAGAAAAAAATAACGCAAGTAGCGACAGAGTCTCTATCAGAAGCAAATGTCCACTATACCGATCATTTCCTTGATCGAATTTCGCAATTAGACCGTACTACACTTCATTTTTTTGATGAGTCCGGTGTTATCATTACTTCAGGGAATCGTGTGTATGGCAATTCATATCTCGGCGACCCTGCCATTGAACTCCAGAAGTACACCTCAAACGCAAACTACACGCTCAACTTGCTTCACTCGAGGCACGGAGTTGATTATTATAACATTTTACGGGGCCCTTCTAACGGAATGGAGATGCTTAATTTTTTTGACGAGGCGTTAGCAGTAGATAGAGTCGATGGTTCACCAATTCTTGAACATGGTGATTGTGTAGTTATGGATAATTGCGGATTCCCATTCCACCACGGACGCGTTGCCGAACCTTTACTGAGAGCTATTTTGCAAGAACACGGCATCAATCTACTTTTCCAGCCTGCGTATTCACCGCATCTAAACACCTGTGAGTTTTGTTTCAACCAGGTAAAATGCTACCTGAAACAAAACACAGCGCTTACTGGCAATGAAACTGAAATTGCAATTGGCGAAGCTGTTTCCAAAATAAGTGCTTCAAATTCAGTGGGGTATTTTCGAAACTGTGGTTACCTGTAACGTGATTGACAGCTTGTAGCAAGTGTTGTGGCTTTTACATGCAAGCTATTTATAGTTCAGATGTGGGAAAAAAATTTACGTGCTGAGTGTTAAGATGCCGATGGAGGGATCCGCGCTGGATGATTCAGAGGTTTATAACTGGTTAAAGTCTTTATCTCCAGGCCTAAAACTTGAACGTTTGTCGGCGCAGTTTGAAAGTAGAGGATTTAGGTCTAGAAGGTCGCTTTCCTATGTCAAATCCGAGGACCTCGATTCCTTCTTTCCCTCGCCAGACAAGTTGCTGTTAGCTGAGAGACGTGTGTTGGAAGCCGAACTCGAGAAAATAAGAACAGGCACGGTACGCCGGTCGCTAGGCCTTGAACCTAGATGATTAAGCATGAGCCAGCATTTGGACAGGAACGTTTACAACAATTTCACCGAACAAACACCTGAGTCGAGCACATATGAATATGGCGGGTGGATAAACAAAGCTTCGTCATCCGCTAGTCGCCAGTCGGAATCAACACAGTTGAAAACACACAGTCCCCTCGACCGAAGAGCGTTCGAACATTCAGAAAATCTCCAAATACTTCCCGTGCAGGTGGAAAGTGCTAAAGAACAACTAGAGAAGAAACGAAAAGCATTGGAAGAATTCCCTGACGGTCACGAGCGACGCGGGAAAGTGTGTGGCATATGCCACAAATCAGGGCCGGCAACAAAGCAAAGTGCAAAAACAATCCGTGCTGTGATGTGAGTTTGTGCAGGTTGAAAGACAAGCACCCTGAGCTTCTAAATGATATCCGAACCTTACAGCGTGACCTCAAGGAACTTGAGCAGAAGTACGGAAAAGCCAAAAACGACAACGATGTATTTCAAGCCGCACGCCAGCGCGCGAAATCGAGCTTCTTCGCCATCATGAGGCTGCGACTGAAATGTCAAAACCCAGCTAAGTACGTAGATCGTGGTGCGTTAGATAGAGATCTAATGGTGTTACAGAGAGCGTTGCAAAATAAAGCTCCCGTAGATCAGACTGACGACTGGAGATTGCTGAGCATAATTGAGGAATATAAGCGAGGAAATGTTCATCCCTGCCTAAACACGAGAACTGTAGCGGAGACACCAACGGATTTGCAGCAACCTGCACCCAGTTTTAGTTTTGACAGTGTTTGGCCGTATAATCGGTCTGACTCTTATTGACTTTCTGAATGTTATGTATTTTACTATACAACTGCTTTGATGTTGTGTTCCCAGCTTCAAGTTTTGAAATTTGTAATTGCACGTCGATATTACGCCGAAATAAACGTGTTGCGTTACTCAAGTACTCGCGATCCGTTTCCCTTTTCTTCAATGAGAAAATTTTCACAGGCCAATATCGTAACTTATCCTTCTTCTTTATTCTGCCATTGCAGGACTCAGCTCCTGGCCATTGTTAGGAATAGGGAAAAAATGTCAAACCACTTCTGAAAAAAAAGTCGAAAAAATGTTTTAAAAAAAGCAAAAAGAAGTGAAAAAAAAAATTAACGCTCACGGTTCGAGTGTCCGCTCAGTAAACAACCGGTCCACGTTTATCTAATAAGGAGGTTGCTTTGCCATTGGCCGGTCGTTAAGGGAACGCTTACCTTTAATTTCTTGATTGCCTCGACGCACATGGGATATCCGCTTGCACTGGCTACATCTGCAGCACCAACGAGCTGAAAATCAAACAAAAACAGATAACTCTTTGACAATGTACATTTCGTCTAAAGGCACATTTCCCAGTATGTGGTCCCACGTTCATGTATTATTAGTATTTTTTAGTATTAGATCTATTTGCTGTTGTACCAAATATCCCAAAAGACACTTGGAAAGATAATTCGGTTCTTAATAGCAAACATCTCGGTAAAAGAAGCCGCTAACACTTTGAGACTAAAATCACAAGTTAATCTAGACAATTTATGCTGGTAAGTAACCTTGCACTTGAACTTCACGCCATCTCCACAAAGTCGCTGTTGGTTCACGGAAACTTCCTTTCCTAAACATCGTAAAAGACAAAAACAAAACAACGACGTGTTAAATAGATTGTCACTTCCAGAATCTTGCGCTAGTTTTGAAGAAGAACGAAAGAAAAAATCAGTTTGGTACTGATGCATGGTTGAAATGAGCACACAGATGGTTCTAGAAGAATGTCGGGCACTCTGTGAAAAAATATTTAATAAACAAGGCAGATCTAAAAGTATGAAAACGGATTCAAAGCAGCTCAAGGCTAAGCATGTTATCATTTTGGAAAAAATTTAAGTAGTTGAAACGAAGCATTTTAAGATGTAGTACCTTTCGAGGATTTTGCTGCCTGCTCTCGCCGAGACATGATCGCAGAAATGTTCCGTACAACTTTTAAGAAGTCCAAGATAACTACATCCCTGGGCTGGTATCAAACAACAATTCTTTGCAAGAAAGCTTTCGACATAGTAACATCAAGAAATCCACTGAAGAAATCGGAAGAAAAGATCATGACGCGCCGTATCATATAAAACTTCCGCTATTCTGATACTTCTCGGAAATGCCACGATGATAAAATTACTGTTTAGGGAGTGCGGGGGGAGGGGGGGGGAGGGGGGGAGGGTGAGCAAAAGCATATCCGCCGAAAAACTATTGTTTCAAAACCAGCTCAACCGGCAATCGATTTCTTTAAGAGAGATGACAGCTTTTAAAAAACTTTTGATCAGTACTTTTCATTCCAAGGAAGATCAAATCCTAGACGATTAAAGTGCTATTTAAAAACGTTTTGAGTCTTACTCCACACCCCTAAGGATTTTTTTGCGCCAACAGCGCAAGCAGTATTCCCGTAAAATCCAAAATGGCGTCTAGTCCAGCAGAATCATGCAAAATTTCATGAGAATTGTCCATTTTGTGGTAAAAGCACTAAACTTAGCACAATTATAGATTATGGCATAGTAAACAATTTTGGATTGGACCCATCGAGATCTATCCATAATCCGATTAGAGCAGGTTCAATTTCTACCACCGGGATTCAAGCATGGAAACGAGGATGATGCAAAATATTCCTAATGAGACCTATATTTATACATGCAAAACAGCGAAACACCTAAAAATTAAAAGGGAAATGCAAACCAAACACTTGACGGGTTAAGAAGGGTCACATGACCCATCAGCATGGAAACGAGGCCGACAAATAATATTCTTGATATTGATTATTTTTATGAATGTAAAACAACCAAACACCAACCAACCACCTACAAAATGAAAGGGCAATTAGGGACTTTCATACCGGGAAGTCTGGGTACTAGTTAAGCGGCTTGTAGGGACAAAAGTATCAAACATGGCGGCCATCTGTGAGAAAGCGTGACCATCATGGTGAAGTGGTTTTGCTGCTCAGCGTTTTGTAACAACAACTTTCGAACCCGAAACTCGAAAGGGGAACCCATTAAGTTTTATCGTCTTTCCCGTGACCCTAAGGTTCAAGTTGCGTACACGAGGATTCTTCAAACGTCGGGTATAAACTGGCATTCTGGTCATATCTGCGCTGAACATTGGAGCCGTGGATGCAGAGAAAGTGTGAGTTCTGATTTACCTGACATTCCTGTTCCAGCCTCCCAATTAGTGACACTGGAAAAGAAACTTAATAAGGCGAAAGCTCAACTGAAGAAGAAAACAACAAAGGCTGACAAACTAAAAGTACGTCAGCTCAAAAGGAAATTCTTCCTGGCCAAGGGGATGTCTGGCAATTCTAGAAAACGAAAAGCTCCAGCAGAAAGAGACAATTTTCAACCGGTTGCAAAAAAGCCAAAGGACTTATCTAAACGACAGTTATCTACTTGTTTGCGTGCTTCAGAAGAAGATAAGCAGAAGTTAGCGGAGCAGCTGACCAATGCTCAGGACATGGTTAAAAAACTCAGGACTGAAAATCTTAGTTTAAAAATTAAAATGCGAAACATTGAACAAATCCAGCAAAAGACTACTAAACGGAATGAAGAACTGAAAATGACTATAAAAATGCTACAACAAGAGCAATTAATCTACTCCAACCTCATTAAGAAACCAAATACATTTAAGTACTTGTGTGGATTATCTGTTGAACAATTCAATATTCTTTGGAACTGTGTGCGGCCTTATTGTCACGTGATTATCTATCCTGATTGCAAAGGTAATGGGGAGAGAACTCTAGATAAAGCTACAGAGCTTTTAGCAGTTCTTACAATCTGTAGACATTCTCTCCATCAGGGTGTGATGGCTTACTTGCTCAAGGTAGGAGAGAGCACAGTTCAACGCACATTCGTTGCATGGATAGTTTTCCTAGAAACACTCTTCAATTGTATTGACCTGAAGCCCGAAGCAGGTTTTTTACTAAAAAAAATGCCAGACATTTTCGTAAAGACTGGCCATGGACTCACAGACATGATCATCGATTGTACTGAATTCAAATTTCAGCACGTGTCAAATTTGGATTTGAATTCTCTCATGTTTTCCAATTACAAGAATACCATAACAGGCAAAGCACTCATAGGAATTGCCCCACATGGGATGGGTCTTCTTTTCAGTGATATCTACCCAGGTTCTACATCAGATAACAACATCACTGAAAAGTCCGGGGTTATCCACTGGATTCAACCAGAACATGAACTAATGGCAGACAGAGGGTTTGCCGTTCAAGATCTTTGTGCATTGAAAGGAGTACACTTGAATCGCCCTGCTCAGAAGATGTCAGACCAGTTTACACAGGCAGAGGTTGCATCCAATTTTGACATCGCATCAACAAGAATTCATGTTGAAAGGTTTATTGGACGAGTTAGAGAATGGTCTATTTTGAATGCTGTTTGGCCTGTTCAACGAATGGACTTATTATCCTCCACCTGGCAGGCATTGTGTCATATTGTCAATCTGACAATGCCCCCTATTGGTCCCAGAGAAAACAAATAAAGTAGATGGTTTGTAAATCCAAGTTGTGACTTTATTAAACACAACTGTTTCAAAATTTAAATAAGACAGTCTAAGTGAGTTTTATTTGACTTTACTTTGAGAACTCGACCCTAGGAACTGACTTTACCACTGTATTTATGTAGGACCTTAGGGGTTTGATACTTGCAAAGTCTGGAATACGTCCAGCCACATTTTCTCCTAAGCGTTTGTAGTAGTTATTTTCTGAATGTGACCACTCCAACAAAGGTTTGTCATTCAAAATACTGTTTGTGATGTCCTTTACAACTGACATTAAAACATTGTCTGTCTTGACAAGGAAAAATGATGCTTGTTGTGTTTCAGGGTGATATGATTCTAAAATACAATAAGGGGCACCAGTACACACCATTTCTAACTGAGGCTGGATGTAATAACTTGGCATCTGTTTCAGTGATGAAAGTGGCCCCTCAGTTTTAGCTGCTCTTGTTTTGACTTCCAAAATGAAAGGAGATGCAGCCAGTGCATCTGGACTAGCACCATAATTTGAATCACTTGGATCCTCAAAGAAACCACAGGTTTCAGTTTTACTGTTGGACAAATGGCGAAATACTGATATTGCTTCCTTCTCAAATTTGTGACCCCGCTTGAAATTCTCAAAGTTTGTTTTAAGAACATCACTTTCTTCCAAACCTTGTTTAACCACTTTCCAGTATTTAGTGAACTTCTCTTGTCCATATAAACCAAGGAGTGCAGGTAGTCTACTTCCAGTTATTTTGAATTTACGTAGATCTTTCCATTCATTGGTGTTCTGTAGAACATCATGGTAATTTGGTCCACAAGGGGAAGGAGCCTTCAAATTGCTTATATTTACTGTCATTAAGGGCCTCTTTTCTTCAAGCTGAGTTTCAATACTGGCAATGACTTGGTTATTCTCCTGACTGACTGCCTCATACAAAACTTTGCTATCTCTTGTCCCTGAGTCTGAGGTTTGTTCCCTAACCTTCTGTTCACTTGCTTTAACAACACATTTAGAAGTTAGAGCTCTCTGAATGCTGTTTGCCACTAGATCCATCTTCGTTTGATTACAATCAACTCTTTCTTGACAAAATGATTCCTCACAGTAATCATGATCAACTAGAGCCTGAGATTTTCTTAAAGAGTATCTGTAATCTAAATGTTGATATAGGGATGTTGTTGGTCCAATAATTGAATTTTCAAGTACTGTGTACACATGGTGTTCAAAAGGTTTAAAAGTTCCCTCGATTTTAGTGATTTCTCTTTTCATTTCCTCGCTCATTTTTTGAACATTACGCTTCATTGTGCTATTTTGGGGATCAGCCGCTTGAATGCCACCTCCTTTTCTTTCAGCATGTACAGCAGATTTAGCTTTTAACTCCCTCAGTGGTACCATTGGTATAGAACTCTTGTGTGAACATCGATGCCATTTTTGTAGCTGTTCTGTACTTGTTAAAGCTAGTATTCTTTCTCCAGTTTCATGATAGTGTTTCAAGAAGAGAAGTAGTGCTAATACATGGCAACAGATTCCACTAAGTCCTACTGGACAACTACAGTGAGCTTTGCTGGGTATTCCATTTTCAAACATAATAACTGTGGGGCGTTGCATGGACCCGTAAGACTTTTTTATCATAGCTTTAACGTAAACGTCTTGCCCATCGGCTAGAGTTTTAACATTGACAATTTTTCTACTTGTGAACATTTGTAACGCTTTCTTTTGCTGACCAGCACTACCCTCTTGTTTCTTTGAAACATACTGAGTAAACATTTTACCATCGACCCTGGGAAGATCGTCGCTAGCTGCCCTCCATTTGGCTGTGGCTGGTGGAATTTCAAAGGAATCAAGACTACAAGGAAATACATAGGCTTTTTCTGACTTTGCTTTGAGTTTCTGGACTAGTCCTGGATACCTTGATAATCGATTTATCCTGATTGTTAGTTCTTGGTTTGAACCAGATGTAGAGGCTCCGATATCTGCCAGCCACTTCACGCAGTTTTCCTTGTTATGTTCTACACCCTTCTCCATATTTCTTGAATTTCTTTCTCACCTGAACTTGATAGCCCGTATTTTCTTAACTTTTACGTGGTGTTATCTATCTTCGAGGTCTAAATTCACATGAAAACGTTTATACAACTATTGCACTTTTCGAAGGGCCGCCAAGTTATTGAATTTTCCCGCGAAATTTTGTCCCTACAAGCCGCTTAACTAGTACCCAGACTTCCCGGTATGAAAGTCCCTAATGCAAACCAAACATATATGATAGGTTAAGAAGGGTAACGTAATTTCGCAGCATGGAAACGAGGCTGAATGAAATATTCCTATTATCACGAATTACCGTATTTTCTCGATTACACGCCGGATCTCGAATAAACGCCGGGTTCAAATAAACGCCGGGTCTGTAAGGCCGGGTTTAAAATAAACGCCCCCCACGTTTATTTGGGTACCGGTGTTTTTTTGAGGTCCCGGCGTTTATTCGTGATGGGTATATTAAATCACGATAATGTGTCGTAACTTCATACTTGTGCTCTTTCTACCATTTTATTTGAATTTATACGTTGATCTTCAAACATAAACTACCATTTACAATTGTACTTCTGACTATAACAGATGAAACAAACGACGCATCATGTATTGTGTCATTCTCTTTTAAATCATGGTATAACTTTTCTGCGGGCTTGTCCATCAAGCGAGAATCATCTCGAGGGTCTCTCCAGCGTTTCTCCAATCGCTCCATAATCTTGCCTTTCTCGAACTGATGGAACAGGAACCTCAACACCACCTTTTCTAAATTGCTTCCACCAACGTTTCCTGTAGTACAGTTGCTAATACACTTCCTCTGTGTTTCATGGAGAAATGTAACGCTGCGAAGAGTTCAATCACTGTTCCTGTCAGTGATATTTTTTGGTAAAGTCGAAAGTCGAAAGTGAGAAGTGAGAATTCGCAACCCGATTTTCGCACTTCAGAAATCGACATTCGATTTCGACTTTTTAAGTTGAAAATTGACTTTTTAAAGCGACTTCTTAGTTCGTAAATCGACTTTTGATTTTTGAGTTTGACTTTTCACTTTGCAGATCGACTTTTGATTTTGTGTTTTTGACTTTTGATGGCCACTGTCGGCCGCCGTAGTGTAGGATTTGTCGCTGTAATTTCAGAGTGAAATTTGGAAATATATCACAGCCAGGAAAATCGCGTTTTATTTCGTCAGAAAACCTTTTCAAAGAGTCAAAAAGAAGTGGTTATATTGGGACAATTCTCGCGGACATTTGCCGAGCGGTTGGTGTGGAAGTTGTCGAGAGCTCGCAGCTTTATTCGGACCGTGTCTGCAACCCTTGCGCGCGGAAAATTAGGAATTTAGGTACATTATTTGAACTTATTCGGAATACAATAGGCAGCCAGTCTGCTGTTACCCAAACTCCGCCGAAGCTTGCTGAGAATTTGTCCAAACGGCTGCTCGACACTACACCAGGCAGGAGTCCTTGTCGCAAGACTGTTCGAGTAAATTCTTCCGAGTCCGTAAAAGTTTCTCGCAAGTCTCTAAGATGATGCGATACCAAAGCCGTTTTTGTTGTGTTCATCACGTCAGGTCACGCTCAAATGAGCATACCTGATTTGATTGACGGATTTATCACTTAGCAATCAACACTACCATGCCGCGCCAATCATGAAACTCCGTTCGTGGGCGAACGGGTTTTTCAAAATCGTGGGGTTTGCGTGCAAGCGTTTCCTTCTCTCCCTTCCCCTCCCCCGTCACGTACTTTTTTGCGCTCGCCCCAATTTTCGCGCGGCTAAAAAACAGAAAATGCCTCGAACGTGCGGAAAACCTTACGGAAACGCTTGCTACGCAGGCTAAAGAAAAGAGAAAGAAGTGTCAAAACCAAAAGTCGATCTTCAAAGTGAAAAGTCAAAATCAAAAATCAAATGTGAATTTACGAAATAAAAAGTCAATTCGCAAATTGAAAAGTCGAAATCAAATGTCGATTTCTGAAGCGCGAAAATCGAGCTTCGAATTCTCACTTCTCACTTTCGACTTTCGACTTTGACCACCCCCCTACCCCCCTCCCCTATTAATTCGGAAGACTTGGTAGCCTCGTCCAGCAGATTTCGCAACCAGGCCGAGGAAAGTCGTTTAGCCGTGTTCTTATATAATTTTTCCATTACTTAAAGTCTTTGAAACTCGAATAGTTTTAGGTTCAAAATGTCAAAGCGGAAGAATAAGAGCGACTTCAACGCCACGAATGTCGCAGAACTTACAAAATATTTGCAGGAATGTCGGTTTTAGTAAGCGGATATTTGAAAACTTCGCTACTGGAAATCGCCTCTACAGTCGAAAGAATGGTTTTGCCAGTGGATCCAAACATCGAAAAAGATCGAGTTAATGATGCAGAGAATTTAATAATTCATGATAGGCTAATAGCCCTTTTCACAGTTACCTTTTGTTATTTGCATGACAATGTAATTGAACGTGGATGTGAGGCAATTTCGGGCTAAAAGTGCAAAATTGCCCGAAATTGCCTCACATCCACGTTCAAATACATTGTCATGCAAATAACAAAAGGTAACTGTGAAAAGGGCTATTCTCCATCCATTTTCCCCGAAGGCCGTGAACAACTTTAACTCTTCGCCGCCGTTTGGGTTGTGCGACATTTTTAACTATTTAATTTACCAGTCCACTGCATACATTGCGGCCGCAATGTTCATACATCCCCCATCTCGACCACCTTTACACTTGCATCTTGCCTGAAGTACACTACCTCGGTTTGCACCTCTACCCTCAAGAATAAACCAGTGATCGTAGTACTCCTTTCCTCAGCCTTCCTTCATCCGTTTTCATTTTCATGAGAGGCCGCACTTTGGCTACATAAACATGGACACCCTCTTGATTCAACTGAGCAGTTACTAAAGATTCAACACAACCATCACTGAATAAGCGATAATCTTCAAATGACTTGTAAGCGGCGAGCCCATGCTAATCGTAATCAGTGCAGCGGTGGTAAATCAAACAACCCAAACGGCGGCGGCGAGTTAAAGTTATTCACGGTCTTCAGAGAAAATGGATTGGGAATTAGCCTGTCATGAATTCTTAAATTCTCTGCATTATTGGTTTCATCTTTTTCGAAGTTTGGATCCACCAGCAAAACCATTCTTTCGACTGCAGAGGCGATTGCCATTAGCGAAGTTTTCAATATCGGCTTTCTGAAACTCGACGTTCCTGCATAATTCAGCCATATTCATGGCGTTGAAGTCGCTCTTATTCTTCTGCTTTGACATTTTGAATTATATAGTAACGGGAACTTGAAATAGCGACTCGTAATTTGTAGACGTGTGGTTGTTTGGGAACCGAATGTCCGAACGTTCGCGGTTTGATTACATCAAAAGTCGCGTGACAATACACGTGAAAATCTAACGCCGAAAAGGTGAAATCTGATCTGATGTTGTGATAACTCGTGGATTCTTATGGCTTGCCTGTTTGTTATATTTCTCAGTTAAACTCGACCTCTGAACGTTTGTTAAGCGACTTAATGTGGTTTTTACGCCGCTTTTGGCATATTAGGTACGTCGAATTTGTTTGGTTTAGGAACTTGATAGGTTTTTTCAGCCTCTCATGTTTATATTTGTGACAATAAAGGATTTGAAATGTTATCTGCAACGTGATGAGTTTCCCTGCTGATGTTTGTAACGTCGGGCCCGGCTTATATAAAATTCTTTTGCAGGATGTTGTGTTTCGTATCATGGAGTGTGATCTTTAGTCCCTCTTCGTCATGAAATTGAAGTTGTAGCTTCTTTATAGCTATGCAACGTGTAATAGATGGCTGAACTCCGCTTCAGTCAAACGTGTGAAAGCAAAGTTATGAGAACGGCTAAAACACGAGCGTGGGAGTCGTGCAGGACTGTCATCCCCATTTTACATACGAGTTTTCTGAACTAGAAATAGAACACAAAACAAACGGTTTCAGACCTTTGTACTGACCAATTTATTGCAACATGGAAAAAAAATTTTTACCGCTTGTCTTCTGTTCTTCGTCCATGATCTGACACGAAAACTTTGTCCCAGTCTTCCGCTCCGATAAGAAAAATGTTAGGGGAGGGGGGTAGGGGGGTGGTCAAAGTCGAAAGTCGAAAGTGAGAAGTGGGAATTCGCAACCCGATTTTCGCACTTCAGAAATCGACATTCGATTTCGACTTTTTAAGTTGAAAATTGACTTTTTAAAGCGACTTCTTAGTTCGTAAATCGACTTTTGATTTTTGAGTTTGACTTTTCACTTTGCAGATCAACTTTTGATTTTGTGTTTTTGACTTTTGATGGCCACTGTCGGCCGCCGTACCTACACCGATCACTTGGTGTTTCGACGTTTTGAGCCTTCGACATGACATATCTCCGCGCTGAGTGTTTGGCAGTTCACGGGTTTTATCCACGTGTAGCATGTTTATATTTTGACGGAAGTAATTCTGAAACATCTGGTAGTCTGTTATTCGTTACTTTAAATGTAAAGAAGATCCTTGCAGTTATTAACGCAACTTATGCAGTTGCGAAAAGACAGCCTGAAAAACTCAGGCTTGCCGGGATTCGAACCCTGACCTCTGCGATACCGGTGCAGTGCTCTAACTAATTGAACTATCAAGCCAACTGGGAGCTGGTCATTAAATTGGTTCGTAATATACCCAAGAGAGATGAAGATGAAATTATGAATATATGAAATTCATATATTTGAACTGCGGAATGAAGAAATAAATGTAAAGAAGATCCTCGCAGTTATTAACGCAACTTATGCAGTTGCGAAAAGAAAGCCTGAAAAAATCGGGCGAAAAGAAAGCAACTGCATAAGTTGCGTTACTGTAATAACTGCGAGGATCTTCTTTACATTTATTTCTTCATTCCGCAGTTCAAATATATGAATTTCATATATTCATAATTTCATATTCGTTACTTTATTGACAAGTTGTCACGCTATGAATTCATCCAACTGTGAAGGTGTCAAAGGGGCGTTTTTCAAAATCGTGGGGTTTGCGTGCAAGCGTTTCCTTCTCTCCTTTCCCCTCCCCCCGCCACGCACTTTTTTGCGCCCGCCCTAATTTTCCCGCGGCCAAAAAAGCGAAAAGTGCATCGAACGTGCGGAAAGCCTTACTGAAACGCTTGCTACGCAGGCTATCTTTTCTTCAGTGCAGAGACTGCTCTTGACACAATCTTGTTTTCAGGCAGCCCAGACGTGTGGAGTTCATTTAAAAATAGAAAAGGGTGAAAATATATATAATAGCACGAAAACAATCTTTAATTCACGAAATAAATCTTGTTTACTTCTGCTTATTGTGTCCTGTTTAATTAATTTCCGGTTAATCTTGCACCGTTCTCTTACGCAATCGCTTGATAGCGTCGCTGCTTACATGTATATGAGCCGTTAAGCCTAAGGTTTGCAGAGATTTAAGCTTCTAACGGACTAACCGGTGATAAAAGAATCGAGAAATCTTGAAATAAAGCCTGTGTACCTTCAGCTCAGTGCTTCCCTGTTCGTCCTGACTGGTTTAAATGGCATTTTGTGGCTTTTTTCAATCGGAGGTAGCTTCCACTAAAGAAGAATTGAAGGCTGGTGACCCGGCCAACGAACCATCTTCACGCGAAGCGCACTAAATTCCCGAGTAATGGACGGATCCGCTCCAAATTGCGATCAGCTGAACCATGGATTACGTGGTTTTCTGTATATTGAGCGCTGGCTCTCAAAATCCATCGCAACTGCCCGAGAATCCCTCATTTATCTACCTAAACTTGACCTTTTCGTTCCGCCATAATTCTTCTTTAGTGGAATTAAGCTACCTCCGATTGAAAAAAGCCAAACAATGTCATTTAAACCAGCCAGGACGAACAGGGGAGCATTGAGCTGAAGGTAGACAGGCTTTATTTCAAGATATCTTGATTCTTTTAGCACGGGTTAGTCCGTTATAAATCTCACCAAGCCTTAGGCTTAACGGCTTATATAAGCAGCGACGCTATCAAGCGATTGCGTAAGAGAACTGTATTTATTTTTATGTTGCTGCTTAGTGCATCTATGAAGGTTTTTTCGCTGGCTAATTCAAATTATTTTGACAGCTCTGACTGTTTCTACTGCCCAACCTCCATTTCCATGTTGCATTCAATGAGTACCTGATCTCTGGAGGGTCTTTTTAAGGAAATACTTGTTGTAACCAATGAAGCTGTGATTCCTTTTTTAACCTTAACTCACAGAGTGTGTTTAACATGTAATTAACTTCTCCACATAATTTTATACATTGTTCAGTAGACAGGAAAACTTAGCAGCCACAGGGTGAACATGTTGATATCATCTTATTTACTGTACAAGGAAGTGTATAGCAGCTAGAAATGAGCAATACTAATCAGATCTTGGAAGTTTAAGGGCTAAGAGTCATTATTTAGACTGGTCATAAAGCACAGGGGGTGGGCTGCATGCTTGTAAAAGAGGGTGGGCTTAGGATAAGCCATGCATCATTTAAGAGGTGGGGCATGTAATAGTTTGTTTGTTTGTTTGGTTGTTTTTTTGTGGCATCAAATGGTGTCTTTTGATAACATGCCAGCATAACTGCAAACTTGGGAATTTCGCTCTTTCCCTGAGCCCCCTATCCTCCAGAATTTCCAATTCCCTCCTTGGGTGGGTTATAGATATTTTCTGGAATTACACATTCACACATCTGTGGTTATTAATGAAACATAGTAGATGCAAATTATTTTCTCAAAGTCATTTCAGGTATATCAAGAAATAGATCTCATGCAATGATAAACTGGGAAAATAAGACTTTGTATAATATTTTTCATCTAGAGTCAACTTTCCACTTTGAATGCTATTGTTCATCATGATCTTTACAAACATAGGACATAAAGTACAGGGAGAAGGGGCGGGGGGCGGAGGCTGGGAAAAATTATCATTTCACGAAGTCTTGTTTTATGTGATCTTACTGTTATTTACTGGTGATGGGTCATTTCATTTTTGACAGACAAATATGGGTGTGCCAGGCATTATCATGCAAACATTTTAGGGTAGGTCACATAAAACTGGCCTTCATATTAATGAATATTTCCTGCTTACCACCCCCCCCCCCCCCCCTCAACCACCACCCTGCCCCACTCCCCTGTATTTTATAACCAGTCCCTTACAATCTCCTACTTTCTGGAATGTTAACTTTCATTATAACAGCTCTGTTAGAAATGCATTTATTTACAAAAGAAATATGAACTTAATTGGTCATTCCTTACCCAGTTTGCTATTTTTTTCTTGGAATTTGCTTGACATCATTCTCCCATCTATATCACCACTCCAAGAATTGCCGATCAGTGTCACCTCTCCTTTATCATCTTGAACGGCCTGAAGAAATCTGAGGGAAGTAATTTAAGTTAATACTAATTTAATAAATGCTGCAATTTTTCTGGAGGCCTATTAAGCAGTGGAGTGTTCAATACTGTTTGAAGATTTTTTTTCTTTTAACAATCAGTATCAGGAGACAGGGGCACAAGGCAGGACCAAAAACCACAAAAAATGTAATTTAAAAGGGACAGTAAATCATATAAACAACACTAAGGCATCAATATCTGCTAGGTCTTGTACAGCCACAGTGCCACAGATGCAAGCAAAAAATTCACTACAAAACTCAAGGCCCCCATTCTTGGATTCCAACACAGTGGATTATAATTTGCTTTAAGGTTTGAGGCAGCTTTTGAAGCAATTAATTTTTACACACACTATGTTATTTCTGAGTGCCTTAAAACGTGTACTAAACTATAACAAACTTGCTTGAATAATAAATTAGCCAGTTGGAATAAATGCCACCTTTTCAGAGAAAGTATCACAAATAATCACCTGAAGAATTTTCACGTTTTGGAGTAAACAAAGCTGTTGCTATATTAACCTCTAATGACAGCATTTACTGTTTCTTTTTAAGCAAGTGAAAAAAAAAATATAATCATTGACTGGACAAAATACAGAAGGACAATGCATTTCATGTATTAAATATTCTATCCAATGCAATCTCCACACCTCAATGCCCTTGCCTCATCACTGGCCTCTATCACAGGACCATCCAGATAAAGACACGCAGCTTGGTCCAACACATCTGAATTGTAACCTGGTTGCAAGGCTTCTTTCTTATTAAAGTTGTCACATGTTGTGCCACAAGGAAGACCAAACAAATCCTGCAATGACTGTATTAATAACAATTAATACACAATTCATTAATGAATTTATTAATGATTCATTGTAATGATTCACCAAAACCCATATGGGAACAATGCAGAACTACATGAAATTAAGTGTTTATGGGAGATTTGATCTGAATGATCAAATCTAAATGGCATCCTGATATGAATATCAAATATTGTTTTTTGATTTCCATTTTCCTTCCCCGCATTTTTGCCGTTTAAAACGTAAAATTTTACTTCTGCTCATGTCAAAAACCGCGCAAAGAGAGACCTGGGTATAGTCATGTTGTGATGTCATTCCAGGAACGGAGTCGATACCAAAACAAACTACAGTACGTGGGCCGCATTGCGGAGATCTAATACAGTCATTTTATTTTTCTTTTCTCCGCAACCGCCAAATTAAGCACAAAATTATGTGAAATCTGTCATATACAGTACACTTTAAGTTGCTTTTTACTCTTATGTGTGCATTCTCCAAGCCTTATCTTGTGCATTTTCCCAATAGTTTTAATTAATGGGATGTAATGATGATTTACTGTCCCCTTAAGTTTGCCAACCAGATTTGTGAGTATTGCTATCTGTACAGGTCTTGTCACATCAATGTCTTGCTTGAACAAAGTGAGAAGGTCAACTATTAGTTTCTCCTGGTATCCATGCTTGCAGCTTTCATCATTAGCATTTCCTCCCAGCTTTGGACACTTCTTTCTCTTTTCTTCAGTGCAGAGATTGCTCTTGTTTTCAAGACTTAAGGAGTGGATTAAGTGGCTTTTACTTCAGTCTTCTTTGCATAGTCATGCCGAAATCCCCTTTTCCCCATCCTTGAGGCTGCAGTGTTCTTAAGTTTTCCTTCTGACCGCTTGTTGAATAAGTCAACGAGATAATGCTCTTGCTTGTGGCAGTTGTCACAGGTAAATGGATATTTGGGGTTTCCACTTGGTTTTCCAGTACATGGTGGATCAAGACTTTTTATGGTACCAGTTATCTTTTATTTTATTCCATTGTGAATGATTTCTCTGTTTAATAGTGAATACACTGCCCTGCCTGGCCTTGTTTCAGAAAGTCTTCCTGCTTCTTCAGGGTGCTTTGCTTTCCACTCAGCCCAAGATACACAATTTTCATGCCCCTTTTCTAAAAAACACTGGTACTTTCCCTTTTCTCTTTCTCTTTCAAACAACAATTTAAAAATGCTTGAAATTCTGCGTATTGCCACATCCTCCTTGAAGCTCTCCACGACTTGTTTGTTTTGGTAAAACCCTAAGCACTGAGTCACTCTACTGTCACATTCCCTGATTTTCAAGGCCTCAAAGATGGTTCTCTGCTTTGAAGCAGAAGTGTCTTCCTTTGGCAGAGAGAAGTCCTCCTTACTAGAACCAGTAAAGAATAGTGCAGCCATCTGGTGTACCTTTGTCTTTTGATGATCAATAGCCTGTGCTACACCATCAAATTGGTGATGATCAACCTTAGACAGTTTATTGAACATACCTCGCTTAACACACAGTGCTTCATTAGTGAGGACATATTGCACATTTTATAGAGACTCTTGTTCTGTTCCTTGGTGATTGACAACATACAGCAGTGAAATGGGGAATTACATCATTGATAAAGGTGAAGCTTCTGAACTCATAGGCAGCAGTCTTGCAGACAACAATGGGTGGGAAGGCTACACTCAGAAAAGCTCTCACACAATTACTCAAGTGGCTGGTGCCATGTGTTGATTCCTGGTATATCTTTAATCTTTCTTCACTGCTTCTTTTTGATGATGGAAATGGGAACAACTCTTCAAGATAATCCTTAAAGCTAGACACACCAAGCTTCTCTGGCCCTATGTCTCTCTGACTGCCAAGTTGTTCCAACATCTTGAGTTCAAAAATGTTTTGTTACAATAGGATTCAAAAGTAGGAGGAACATAAATTGGTCCTTTGTTCTCGATAGGTTCTTCTATCCATGCATCCTCAGGCTGCTCAAACATAACATCTGGTGAGTGGGTTTGTTCTTCTACTGTAGCTTCAGCTTGATCTTGTAAAGAATCCGGTGTCTGGATTTGGTCTTCTACTGCAGCTTCAGCTTGATCTTGTAAAGAATCCGGTGTCTGGATTTGGTCTTCTACTGCAGCTTCAGCTTGATCTTGTAAAGAATCCGGTGTCTGGATTTGGTCTTCAACTGCAGCTTCAGCTTGATCTTGTAAAGAATCCGGTGTCTGGATTTGGTCTTCTACTGCAGCTTCAGCTTGATCTTGTAAAGAATTCGGTGTCTGGATTTGGTCTTCTACTGCAGCTTCAGCTTGATCTTGTAAAGAATCCGGTGTCTGGATTTGGTCTTCAACTGCAGCTTCAGCTTGATCTTGTAAAGAATCCGGTGTTTGGATTTGGTCTTCACGTTTTCTCAACCAATGGCCGAGCGTAGCCAGCAAAACCCAAGCAAATGCAAATTGAACACCATTAAAAACAATGAGTTTAATTTGATACAATTTCCTCTGAAACTCAACAATGCATAATAAAATACAGAGTCAAGTCTCTATTAAGTAGCTACCCTCTTTTAAGCAAGTCTAAGGGGAGCGGTTTTGGGGGTGTCGCGTCCGAGCCCCACTGACTGAATAGGTCAAGTCTGTAAGTGACTGATTATCAGATGGTGGTGTGACGAACAATAATTTTTCTGTTATTTAGGAAAAAACCTTCCAGTTTATCTTCGCAAATAAGAACACCTAAGAAAAGATTAGAGAATCCACTCTACACTTGTAGGCATTAAATGTTGCCAGGAGCCATAATCGGGGACGGAGACCGTAAGCGCGGGGTCCACGCGGCCCCATCGAAAAAGACAAATGTGCTATTTTTAGAAAAAATTGCGCCACCCTCAACGTCATAAACGCGCGTGGCTACACGCAAATTTGCGTTCAACGTGGATATGACCAAGATGGTTATAATTATTTGATGTCCAGTATGCCCGAGTACATAATGGTTTTTATTATTAAAAACGCAATCGCTAATTGCTATGAAATAAAGAAAGAGAAAAAAAAGAGAGAGAAACTCCGAGATAAAAGGGAACAGGAATCGATCTCGATCACATGACTGACCGAAAAAGGCGCCAAAACCTTGCGAAATGTTGCAGCGTTTCCTTCCGGAGCTGAATGAATCAATGAAACTGCCCCGAAGTGAACGTACAAGCACAAGGTTTGGGAAAAATCTTCCAATTATGGGCTCTGAAATGTGGCACGTGTTTGAGTTTTCCTGAAAATTGTTGGAATCGTCGTTCAAAGCGGATTGAAGCTGTACGATCTCACCGTTATGGCTGCTAGAGTTCAAATGAAAGAGTTTGTAATCGCTCCATTCGCACAACGCTGACAACGGAGCCATCATGTGTTTGTTTGATCGAACTGAAGGCAGAATTAATAATTAAGCTTGAACGATAATTTCTATGCAGCGCACTGAAACAAGACTACGGAGGTGAGGAACATTAGAATTCACCATCTTACTTTTTAAACGCAAACCACAAAACGCAATTGTTCTCAGTTTAGAGCCCGCGGACGGAATGGCAAAAACAACACTCAAACAACTGTGAAAGCGATTCCACGTATTTTACATGGCATCCGACTTGTGTCTAAAATATATTAATGTCTGGAGCTGCTCAAGGGAACACAGATAGAGCCACAACGAGTACAGGTAAACCAGTGTCAATTTTGCGTGGTATAGCCAAAAAATGTCGCCTTTTTCTGGTACTGAATTTGTCTAATGCTTTTTGTTCAGACTGCTGCATGATTTTTGTACTGACTCGCCATAAAAAGTGTGACAATTTTTATTAAATGCTTCTTTCCTATTTTACTGTGCTTATTTTGTCTTGTCTCGATATTTCCGACTCAAAGCCTTCCGTATAAAACCTACTGTTTGTGAAATTTTAAGAACAAGTGATTGAGTTGACGATGAAAGAAATTGTAAATACAGCGCTAAATGCTTATATTTCTATTTCTACAGTTTCTGTTCGTCCTAAGAAATCAAGCATTTGTGTCTCAGTGACGTTCAGTTGTAATTTCTCCTTGATTTTGCTTCGATACAAAGTGATTTTTCTCGCCGGGTTGCTGGCGGAGAAAAAAATCAAACTCACTCTGTCGTTGATACCCTTGCCATGTCCACTGCGCTATGTATCCCTTCTAGGTTCGTAAATTACCCAGTAAGTAATATTCAGTACTAGGGCAGCATGAAGTTTCACTTCATCTTTCTCCTTCTCATCGACGGAAGTAGTTTTTTTCTTGGTGTTTTTCCAGTTCTCTATTTTGTCGACGATTGATAACGCACCGCGAGAGTATTTGATTGAAAACAAAGCGCGCTTTTCACTATTCTTTGTCTTCATTATAAAAATTTCGGTCATTTCGGTAAAGGCGGGCATTATTTCAGAAAACATACGCTGCGAAATCTCGGCAAACATTTTCTTTACTGATTCGGTATTTGAATCTATGTTACTATTTTTCTTGCTGGGGAAATAGTGACAACGATTTATCAGTGCGTAACTTTTCTTCACAACGTG
Organism: Siderastrea siderea; assembly: GCA_964030785.1. NCBI lineage: Eukaryota > Metazoa > Cnidaria > Anthozoa > Scleractinia > Rhizangiidae > Siderastrea > Siderastrea siderea. The sequence continues at coordinate 15,796,238 of OZ034969.1, read as the reverse complement.
CTTGAAAGATCATTTTACAGTCTTTGAAGCTGCCCTTCAATCTCTGTACGTCCTCAGAGGAAATAGGCTTTCGGGATGTATTTTCCCTTTTCGTGCCTGATTCGCCTTCAACTGATTTTTTCGTCGTTCGACGCCTTTTTGGCCCGCAAAACGTTTGTTCCGTCTAACGGGGAAATCCTCGTCCGACATGTCCGACGCATCTTCGCTACAGGATTTTTCTAAAATATTCTCACTGCCATCATCGGAATCACTTGTACAATCCTCATATCCAGAATCACTATCCAAAAAGTTCTCCTCAAGGGCTTGCCTTAGATTTGGAATTGTCACTGATGACAAAAACTGGATTTCTTCATCTCCAACGATTGTAATTTCCGACGCCATTTTGTTTGTTTCTTCTTTGCGCGGCATCCTCGCAACATACACGCGTGTTTCACGCGCGCGATGGCGCAATTTTTTCTAAAAATAGCACATTTGTCTTTTTCGATGGGGCCAGCCCCATCACTGAAAATGGTATTCAGTTACGGTCTCCGTCCCCGATTATGGCTCCTGATGTTGCCTCAAGACACTTAGCCAGACTGTCCCCTTGAAAATCCAGTTGTCGTCCTCGGTAGAATTAGCTCTCGTATAGTGAGAAAAGATTGAACAAATAAAACTAGCTGAGGTAAAATAGCGCATTAGATGACCATATATATTCTGAATTTTTAGGAAGTTCCATTCTTTCCAGTCGTGTTTGCGTAAAGTTACTGATGCCTACGAGTAGGTGGTTTTACATAAGTAAGATTTTCGTAGCCGGACCCATGAAATCCACAGTGAATAGTTTTCTGTCTACTGTTTAAATGTTTGTCAGTTTTACTCTGATTTACTATAACATCATTAAACAATGGACCTACAACGTTTTTTGTGTGTGGTTTTCGAGAGGGGGGAGGGGGCGATATTTCGCCAGCGATCCCCAGTCTGCTAGTTATTTCTGCTCTACACCATGTTGTTTTTGCGCGCCCAGGTTTCAACTACACACACACTGATCCCTAACCAAGGACAATTGACTCCTGTACAAGTCTACGTGTACCTTTTAACATGAAGTTTTTGCGACCCTACGCGGGTCTTTGCTTTAGGCTAAACAGGGCTTAGCCTGCGGGAGGAGACGCCTTTTACGACTATTTATTTATTTATTTATTTATTTTGCGGGCGGAGAGAAAGTGACAGCTAAAAAAATACGTCCGTTTTCATAGGCTAAACAAGACTTCCAAATGCCGTGTCGTAATCATGGGGCGAGACGTAATTGCGCCGGTCTATATAGAGGCAGATGGTGCTGACCAATGTGGCTCTCGTGCGCTCCGAGCCTCACATGCTATCGGTTGGGCAGGTGGGGGTGAATAGAGTCAGTAGAATGTAAACTACCAAAAATGACCTTCGTCTTTTTTCATATGGCCCGCCAGACGAAGGACTTTTCATACTTGATTAACACCATTTTTAGCGACCCATGCGGGTCTCTGAGCGAAGACCAATCAGAGTAGTCCATTGGCACCCCTGGGGATAGAATTGCCAATTACAAGTTATACTAGGCACATGCACAATGAAATGTGACTTGCGGTTGAACGTTCAACATGAGTCGATTGCGAAAGCGATAAAGAAGCAAATGTAATATGAGACATATGTTGCGAGTCACGTGCACGCCACTCCCCAGTTTTGGCGCGAAAACTGGCCGTTCAAAGGAGTCGAGTCGTCGTCGTCCTAGGCCTAGCTACAAAAATCCGGAAAAATGGCCTAAAAATTTTTCCGGAATTTCTCCAAAATGATCTAAAAATCTCCGGTTTCACCTCTAAAAATCCCATTAAAAACTCCTAAAAATCTCTAAAATCCCATGATGTGGTGAAAATTCCATGGCTTTGGTGGGCTTTCTGCTAGCGCCCACATAAGCCAAACCAACAAGCTCTGCTGAGCCAACCATTTTGAACTCACGGACAGCAAGGAATGCTGGATTATGGGTAAAACCGCCGACCGATACAGTGAGGGGGCATCAAGGGGGCATCAAAAAGTTTCGTCACCTGAATCGCTTGTGGCGAAACATTTCTAAGTTTCAAGCTTTTTTGTGACAAATAAACAAAAAACCTTGAAAATATTCACCAAAACCTCTAAAAATCCCTCCAAATCTCTAAAAATCTTAGTTTTCTAAAATCCCGAAAAAAATTCGGTTTTTTGTAGCTAGGCCTAAGTCGTCCTCTCGTTCAGGTGGGAAAGCTCGCTCTAAATGGAATGCAGAAAAAAAGCAAAAAAGAAAGAAAGGAACGCTGAAAGACCGCCACCGCTCATTTAACAACTCTTCAGTTGGTCAAAATGCCTGAAAATGCTATCTCATGTGTGACCATTCGGGGTGAATATCTCTGAAGGATTTTCTTGCTCTAGCACTATCACTTTATTTCCAAATAAAGATTTCAGTTTCATTCGAAAGTTCTTGGTCTATTTTTTTTTCGAAAATTCTAGCACTCTTCAATGCAGTTTCGAAACTTCTACTCACTCTTCAAAACGTTTCCGAGATATCTAGAAAATCTGTTCAGAAAAAGTTCGAAAATCTTAGTTTGCCAGTTCTCCTCAGAGACGTGGTCCGAAATCGAAAGCCGAACATTCGAAAATTCTAGCCGACCTTCCTTCCGAACAGATATTTACCGAAATTACTCGTTGGGTGCCCCCGAAATATTATTACATATAGTAACTAACATGTATTACGGTCTTTGAAATTATGAATATATGAATTTCATATATTTGAACTGCGGAATGAAGAAATAAATGTAAAGAAGATCCTCGCAGTTATTAACGCAACTTATTTGTTATGGTTCATTTTGTTGTATCATGTGTTGTGATTGGCTAGTATGATAACTTTGGCTTAGGTTTTATGACACTCAAATGAAAACCGCTCTATGATAACCGTTGTGGGGCTAAAGTTTGTTAGGCTTGAAAGACAAAGAGCATAGCTTTAACTCCACTGAGTCATTGTAACAAACGTCTTCAGTATTTCGGAACTTTCAATTAATATTGTTTTCACTGACTGCAAAATTTAAAATTATTTTCTGCAATTGGTGCGTTTGTATTTGCCACAGCTATTTGGTGGAAATGTCACTGCTATAGTATTGCTTCTTTTTATTTTTAAAATTTATTACTGGATAATTAACACAAAACTCTCGTTAAGAATGCAATCGAACGTAAATACAGTGTAAATACACATAACGAAACTGTAACAGTAACCCCAAATCATGATTTCTTTCCCCAGGCATGTTTGTTTGTCGTAATGAAAAAAGTTATTTGTGAAAAGAGCGATTGTACCATTTTGTGCAACTGTAGTAATTTTCGAACATACATATCCGAATTATATCGTAACTAGGTGAGCACAAAAACCAGCCCTGTTAATCACTGCAGTGCTCGATAAAACAATTCTATATAAGAGTACTATAAAAGTACTGTAAGAGTACATTTTGTCTAATGAGCGAAAAGCTAGAACGACAAGAATACGATACACGTGATTGTCGAACTTTGCCAAATAATTCAGAAAACAAGCGAACGCCAGCTATATCAAGTAGTAGTGTACATATAGCGTAGTTCAATTTATGGCCTTTTGTACTGATCTGTCCGAGTACAGCAGCTTCTGCACTGACATGGTACACTTTACGTGCACAATTGAAAAAGATGATGTTAAGGGCAGTGGAGATATGATATGACTGGATTATATGTCAGTATTACCTCACCAAAAAGAAAAGAAAAAAAGAAAAATATATGGTTGTATGTAACTGAATGTACGAGGAATGATAAAGGGAGGGGGAAGAGGCGGGGTTGGTGGTTAGTAAGGAAATGCCAGGGCTTGATAACAGGTTACATTGCAAATAAAGCTGTTGTTGTTGTTGTTGTTGTTGTTGTTATTGTTGTTGTTGTTGTTGTTGTTGTTGTTGTTGTTGTTGTATTGCCATAAGCTGGGTAAAGTAAAATCACACAAATCGCAGACGGCTTCTATCATCTTGTTCTCAAGGATTACTACACCTCAATGGGAAAATGCTGTTTGGGAGAGAGACAATGTGGAGTAAAATTTCTTTCCTCAGGAAACAACACGATATTAGTTGTTTCTTAGATAGGGCATTCTATTAAACCTGGGAAAATATTTAACCCTAAGCAGACTAGACTGCCATTGGGACGTATAGGGGGGGGGGGGGGGGTGGGGATGAGAAACACTCCTATAGGCTTCTTACTATGCAAACCCGAGATAAGTGCCTGATTCAGCTATACTCGAGTAACTCAACCTTTAATTTTATAGCTTGTTCAGATCCGTTCTAGGTTCTGTTCTTTCCCAGGCTCCTCAGCGTACACTTTTAATCCCAACCGAGGGCCCTTGACACAAGTGTGGGTGGAATCGTAAATAGAACTTCCGCTTTTTCGAGAATTGTCGTGCCCATATTTCCTGACATTTCTCCTTTTGCTTGAAATCATGGCTCAAAGTAGAAACTTTTTCGAAGACGTTAAAAAGGAATTGGAATGTTCTGTGTGTCAGGAGCAGTTCAGTGAAATTAACGAACCCAAAATACTGAAATGCCTCCACACTTTCTGCAAAAACTGTCTGGAAGCTTGGTTGCGCCAGCAGCGTGAAGGAGAGTTGAGTTGTCCGACATGCCGTCAGATTACCGAATGTCCTAACAGCGACATAAACAGGCTGCCATCAAACCTATTTTACAAGCAGATGGTGGAAATTGTGGAGGCTTACAACGGACAAGGACAAGAAGATTCACCACATTGTGGAAATTGTGAGGAAAAGAAGTCACTGAAGTTTTATTGTTCTGACTGCAATTGCTTCTTGTGTGACGAATGCGCCGGGACACATAAGAAATGGAAAGGCTTTAGAGGCCATCATATTAAAGAAATTGGAAACTTTGATTCAAGCGACGTGCAAGACTACGCCCGCAAGGCAAACGTTTGTAAGAATCACAAAGATGAATTGAGGTATTTCTGCGACAAATGCAAAATTTGCATCTGTCGCGACTGCGCCATTTTGGAGCATCAAGACCACAACAAAGTCTCCTTTGAGCAAGGACTTGAGAAGAAGAAATCAGACATTACAAATAAAATGGAAGAGGTTGAAGCAGTTGGCAGGCGTCTGGAAAACCACAAGGAATCCCTGGAGAAGCGAAGAATAAGAGTTGAGTACAGCATCGATCAAGCCACTAATGAAGTCCATCGAGTCGCTGAACACTGCATAAGTTTAATCCGGCAGCATGAAGCAACCATGACCAAAGAGCTACTCGAGCGGAAAGCCAGTTTTCGAGCCGAACTTTCAGCCCAAATGATTGACTTAGACGGGAAACTGGTGGAAATACACAGCGGCTTGGAATTTGGCAAAGATGTTGTCGAACGAAATAACCTACCAGAGATTTTAAACGTCGAAGAATTACTAGAAAGAAGGTTTCAGGAACTTTTATCTTCGCCGAAATTCAATCCCGCCGCGATGACTTACTCTGAGGTGAAGTATGTTCCAGTTGACATGGCGTCCATACAAAACGGGTTAGGAAAGTTATTTATCACTAAAACTGAGCCTTCGTTGTCGATTGCACAAGGCAAGGGACTGACGGAGGGTACACAAGGCGAAGATTGCACTTTTACGATTATCACAAAAGATTCGCATGGTCACACAACTTACAGTGAAATTGACAAAGTCACTGTTGACATCCAATCACTGCAGACCGGAAGAGTCACGAAACCCAGCATAACAGATTCAAAAGATGGCTGCTATCAAGTAAAGTACAAACCCCAAGCTGCAGGAGAATTCAATGTGTCCATAACAATATGGGGTGAAGCAATCAGGGGCAGTCCCTTTCAGCTGAAAGTGAAAGGAAGAACGACAAGAAAGAAAGGGAAACGAGAGTCATCAGGTATGTTTTAATGTGTTTAATTGGGAGTGGTGAAGTAACTTCAGTAAAAGATTTTAACTGGACTAAATGAACTTAATATATAACATGACGCATTTTTCTTGAAATGTCGTCGCAATGTTTTTTTCAATTTCTAACTTCAGGATTTGCAAATAACCGTCGCTTTTTCGGACATTAAACCAGCAGTGCGTCAGCGGAGTTACCTAACGTTTAAATGAAAGTGGCGGACGATATTTCCTGTAAAATGACTGAGAATCGAAAAAACATAACAAACAACGTCAGATCTAACAATTTCTTAACTTGCTAAAATTGAAAAGTAATTCTTACTTTGCTTGTCGTCATTTCTTGTACATGAGGCAAGAATAATGGCATTTCGTTTTGGCCGGTTAAAAAAGACCAGGGGCCCGTTTCTCGAAACTCCCGATAACTTTCCGGGCCCGAATCCTATTTTAGGTGCACAATGTTCTCGAATAGCTATACGGGATCAATTTGGCTTTCTGGGTAACCGGACGCGGTTTCAACAAATTGGCCTCGCTAAAATTACCGCGCCCGACATTACGAAACGCACCCGATAGTCAACTCACTTCGGACAAGAGGTCGAACCCGATTTCTAAACCGAGTTCGTTTTTTTTTTGTTTGAACCCGAGCTCGATTTTTTGAAATATCGGAAATCTCGAGCTCGATTTTTTGAAATATCGGACTCGGGCAAAATTTTTGATTCGAGGTCTATATCTAAACCGGGCTCGATATCTACACCGGGCTCCATTTTGTTGTCGGACTCGGTTTTATCGCGGTATACCTAGCACTCTTCTTGTTTTAACACGGTCTAGAAGACGAAAAATAAGGAGTCTCCCCTCCCCTGTCTCCCTTCTTAACTGCATCGTCACTCCCTGTTCCTGGACTTTTAACGGGAAAATTTACAATCAGCAATTTACCATTCTCAAGTCTCCGTATTTAATAAAGCTTATTGTTATTGTCAAGCAAGGTGTTTTATGCCATTTTTCTATCTAGATACAAAAAAATTACAAAACATACAAGAAATCTAATTAGTTGCTACCATATTAACTATGTTTTTAAAAGACACTTAAAATTCTAATTTTGAACAGCGAATGCTACTACTTTACTTAACACTTCAACTGTAACGTTTTTATCTGATTATGGATGTAACTGACCAAAAGAGGGGACCTTCTCTTTAGTAACCGGGTGACCGTTGGTGTTACGGATGTTGAACGAGTAGTACAGTGAGAAAAGATCAGAAAAAAGAAAATTGTGGTGATTAATTCTGCATATATTTTGCAGTGTTTTCGTGATTTGAGTATTTCCCTATTGCTATACAAAGTGCGAGAAACCTCTTTCAATAAATTACTAATTAAAACTTTTTTGTCTATTTTCTATTGTCAGTTACGGCATGTATCTAGATTTGGGGTTAATCCCCAGCTTCATCTGGCTTCTTGGTACCGGAAAAAAATTGATAGTCAACCATCAAAGAAAGCGAAAGTGAGACGCAATTGCTTGATGTATTTTACACACTTTATGACGAAACTTAAACCATTTGAACTACTCAACCTACGAAACTAGGGAAAAATCTGTGCGACCGTTTTCAAGTAAATCATGTTTCATCTCTTACGGGCTGATTTTGGTCATTCCTGCAACTTTCTCCAATATTTTAAGCAAGATAAACTGAACACTTAAAAACTTAACTTTCTCTTTTCAGTTGTACGATCTTTTATGAGTGCAAAACATTCTTAACCGACACTGAGTGTCTTAGGTGGATGCGATTTTAAGATATATTTCTATTTTTTAAACACTGCTAAAATACAGCACACATTATTCAAAAAGTTCATAATTTGCATTGAAAGATTTCTTAACTGCCCTTACAGATTTTATTTTTTATATTGATTCCTCTGTATATATATATGAAACGGCGGTGCTTCTAGTACGTAACACTTGTTAAGATTTAATTTAAAATGATAAGCATTTGACCATGTACGGGCTGATTCCCAAATGATCGCTACGATCGCTCGAATAAATGTTCAGCAATCGTTGTGATCATGTGAAACTACGCTTCAGCGTTCCGGAGGCAAGCAACTAATTACAGGGAAATGTCCACTTTTTCAATAAAAACTTTAACAATCAGCCAGCCAAGTGTTTCTTCTGCCTTTTTTTCCAAGAGGTCGAGCGGCACTCCAGTTCCGAACATCTGCCCCTCCACGATTTTTTGATCCTCTAGTGTGATTACGGAGTCCGTATCTCCAGAGATGACGAACCTGCGAAGGTCGGAGAGATTGCAATAAGCGACCTGCTTGCTAGTTAAAGTTCAATTTAAAACATATGTCACGTGAAAATCATTTTGTTATAGGCTGTAAGGATAATTGATTTCATCTTAGTATTTTTATTGTTCATAATTTGTATTTCAATTGATTCCCCCGTCCCGTCCCCACCTATCAATCTTTTTCTTTGTGCGTTTGTGTATGTGCCCTAGCTTGCGAACTAAAACGTGACTACTAGTAGCATGTGAAAGTCGTGGGTAAAGGTATTGCATTTGCTTTGCAGTTGCGTAGCTCGCCACGTACTGATCTCACACTCGTCTTTTGGGCTTTTTAGCAACATGAACATGGTCATGGTGTTATCAATACTTGGACCACAGCTCGAGTTTTTCGCTTTAGACAGTATAAAATTTTTCGTGGAATATATCTCTGTGTTGCGAATCATAGAAAAGAGATTCCTTCTCACGATCCGTAAGTGAATAAATTTGGGATTATCCGAACACGAAGGTGAAGCACATTTTAAATTTTGTGAGACATGTGTCTCACTCAGTGACATAATAGGCGGACTATGGAAGTGACTGACAAGTATATGTTTTAGTCTTCTACTGATATGAACACTGTGTACATAGTCGCAGTTGGTGTTTTCGATAAACCGTTTGTCCTCGAAAATTCATTGGTACACCGCGTCAACTGGCCCCTTGTAGATCTAAGGGGTATCAAGTTTCGATGCTATCGGGCCTAACCTTCGATTGAGACAGAAACTGTTCGCTACCTAACTTCTGAAAAAACCAAACAAATTTTCTTGAAGAGAACTTACCGGATCGCAACCCGCACAGGCGACACTGCCGACCTCAACTGTAGATACAGCTTGCAATCTTTGGCTCCGACGAACAGAATCATTCTCCAACGCTTCCCGTCCCACTGGAACTCAGTACTTGTTAATGGAGCATCTTGGGTCTTTGCCAATGTTTGGGCTGCTTGTTGTTTGAAGCTGTCTATTTTCCACAAAAAGCTGCCTATCGACACCGCTGTACGTAGCTGTTTAACGCCTTTCTTCTTTGTGATAAAAGACAATATTGTTTGCAAAGTTTGTATTGTCCCAATGGCGGATAAAGGGGTAAGAGAGCTACTCCCCTATATAGGCCCTATCCTCATCCTAATACATTTTAAAGTTATTTTTGGTAACAAAACAGTAGGATATTCAAATTTCAAATAACTTCCTGAAACTTCGTAGCAATATACTACTCGTCGTTTTGTAAAGTGTTTCTGGTTTTAGTTTGTCCAATTTGGCATTTTCGTCAGGAAAACGACGTCACAAAGTTGGCCCCAAATTTTGGTTTTAGTATTACGGTATATCTTATGGCGGTTTTTGAAAGACCTTGTTACAACGATCTCAAAGCTGCAAAAAAAATTGAAATATGTTTAACCACTCCTATCAGCATAACATTTAATTTAATAGATTTCGTTTTCTCTTTCCCAGCAACACGGAATTTACTATAGCTATGTTTTCATGTTATAACAGAATATTGGATTGTTGCCTTTATAATGATTGTGCGTGTTGGTAACTGGGTGTAAGTTGGGGTTTGCACTCGAAATGTGTCAGACAATGACAACGTAAAATCCTTACATCATTTAGAAGAGCTTCTTGCAGTTTATTCTTTTCCTCAACAAGAAGAGCTACGTGCTTCTCCGCTTGTGTTTGGTTGTGCTGCGCCAAGCTGTGGCTATCTCCCCAGAAATGACATCCGGTGATGGCACATTCTCTCTGTCTCTTTTTGCAATCACTTAAATGGAGTTGCAATTCTTTCCTAAAGGTAGCCAAAAACATACATGTAACACTCGTGTAAACAAGCAGGAGAGGATAAAAACGAGCTCGTTTCTTTTAGGTGACCAGTTTTGCATTCCGCATCGATTTCATTACCGCGCGCTCTAGTTCTCTAAATAATTCACCATCTTTTTCGTGCGAAACGAGCACGATCGATGACCTACGTTTGTTATTGGATAATTTTTAGTTCAAAGAGTTAACTAAATTTCTTCTTCAGGAAAAATAGTTTTAGCTACAAACACGTAGTTAACCTTAACTCGCTGAAGTGAAATTAGGACCTTTATGTTATGTTAGCTTGAAGAGAAAATTCACAAGATGTACCTGAATGTGTTACGGGAACAGATGATAGTTGTTTGTTTTAAGACTGCTGCTAAGTTTGGAACGACGTGGTCGATAATTTTTTCCCGGGAGAGGAAGCTTCGTAACTCAGATCAGGTGAATAAAACTGACTTAGTTTGAATTTAAAGTGTGTTTTGTCAACGAAGTAGAATTGTATTGATTTCTAAAGATTTACATAATGGTCAGTCTTTGTTGTTCTGTGCGCTTAGCAATAGTTAAACTGCTTGTGCGGTGAATTGTTTACGAGTGGGTACTTTTATTCTGAGGGCCGGCTGATTGTGTTTCAACATGCTTGGAGAGTTTTCGGAATATTTTTCCCTCTGTGTTATAAACAAGTAATCGCATTGAGTCCTCGTAGAATTAAGAATAAATTTCACTTGTATTTTCAAAGTTTCACAATTTTTTTGTGAAAACTTTAAATTTAAGCTCAATTTCCTCAGAAAAAAGCGTGGTTATCTTTAATTTTCTGTTTGGATTCTGATAGCCCTTGCTGAGATATACTTCTTCCACATAGTCATAAGCCACCCAAAAAGAAACCCGAATACCCCGTGATGCGCAGAACGTATGCGCAGTAACAAAAGAGGGCATCGACCTGAAGGGGGCTAGAAAGGGTTTTCTTAATTGTTATAATCCTTTTGAAAAGAGGAAAGATTACAAAGAAATGTTTTCGACCATATGGGTAAACTATACATATTTTGACAGCTCTTTTGTCCGTAATACTTTAAAGGCTGGTTGTGACGTCATAACCGATACCATGTAAACACTAAAGGTCCACAAAAGGAAGCTCCAAATTTCAGGTCATCTTTTTTTAATTACAAAACAATTCCACTGAATAACTTTCCTCCAAACGCTTCTATTTCAATTGGCACAATGGGTCACCGAGCAAAATTTTAAATGTTTCGTGCACGTTTTATTTCCGGTTTGCGCGATTTTACGCGGCATTTTAACTTCCGGTGTTTTGCGCGCGCGACTTATAATAGAAATTTGCATTCACTCAGCTGACGCGTGCATTCTAGCTACGTCGTGTGTAGGCTACGCGGGCGCGAGGCTAAAAACCCTTTCGAGCCTCCTTAAGCGTGACGCGTGTGTCAAGCCTCTAGTGTAGCTCGACACACGCGAAGCTCGCTTCTCTTCAAGTCACCGAAAGGCCAGTACAAACTGGTGAAATGAAGGGACTTTAGCCACGTCCTACATTCCATAGAATTTCTCAATACAAGAGTCAATTATTCTATTTCAAATCGTCTCGTCAAAAATTGTTTTGCGTGACCGTTACTTTCTGGAGATTTACTTCATGCCTGTTGTTTACATTTTATCATACCTTTTTGGACGCGATGTACACTTAAGGGGACATGCAGTTGCACCTTCTGGACAGATCTGATCCCGGTGCACTTCTTGGTTGGCCACTGTAGTGTCTTGGTCACATCGATCACACGATATGATTTTGTATAGACACTCTTCTGCGTGGGTCTCTTTTTCCTTTCTCTTCACCGTGGCCTGGCAATCCTTATTGGGGCACTTCACCTCCTCCTCCGGGCACTTATGCCTTAAAAGCACTTCAATTTGTTCCTTTGCATCACAGCGGTTGCACTTCGCCCGTACCTTCTCCACTAGCGTCTTCACGGTGTAGTTTGTCACCGTGGCGCTTTCAATCTTTCTACGGCATTTTGGACAATGCATTGATTGTCCCTGATCTCTTCCTTCCTCCAAAATTCGCAAGACACACGACTTGCAGTAAGTAAGTGTGACTAGGTCACTTTAAGTTCACTTTTATTCCAAATTACTTTCAAGTGATTTTTATTCTTCTGGCAATTATTACTTGGTTGTTTACCTAAATTTCTCTATTTCCTTACACACCTTATTTTTAACTATGTGTGTTTGTACTATTCCCACATATTCCTTTTACCTAATTCCTGTTGTGTAGGAGTGTTTAGGAGTGGTAAACATCTGTTTCCTTTACACAAATCCTGTACTGTAACATTACAGTTTTATACACCTTTTCCTGTAGGTAATTCCTGTATTTGTAGGTAGTAAATTCACTCCTTAGCCTTATTTGGTTTGTAGTTATTTTTGAATTTCCTTTAAATCTGTTATAAATTGGCAACCACTTGCTCAGTAAGTTCAGTTTATCCACAGGCAGCCCAAGCTCACGCCTCGAGAAAGCGAGGAATTTATAAATTATTTATGGTTCTCGAGTCGGGACGTGACCTTCGAGAGAGACCGGTATTGGGTTACAAGCGGCCGTTAACAATTTGAGACTTTGTATGGGGAATAAAATATCGTCGATTTCGAACGTGAAATAAAACTCAATTTCAACACTTTTTTAGTCAAATGAATAAAACTATCTTACCTCTTGCGTCTTTGTGTGTTTTTGGGGCTTATTCTATCGTTTTGGGCTTTCTTTGTCACGACAGTTGGGTTACAAGCGGCCGTTAACAATTTGAGACTTTGTATGGGGAATAAAATATCGTCGATCTCGAACGTTAAATAAAACTAAATTTCAACATTTTTTTAGTGAAATGAATAAAACTAACTTACCTCTTGCGTCTTTGTGTGTTTTTTGGGCTCATTTCATCGTTTTGGGCTTTATTTGTCTTGACTGTCACTACCTTCATAAGACGAAGTCAAGGCTACAGACCGTTTCTGGCTGGCGATTCGAACTTGTCTACTCGAAGGCGGTTTGCGGCCAGAAAATCCATCCTATCGCAGATTTTTTCAGCCAGAGGTAAAGTTCTATGATCTCCACACCTTGTAAAATGTTCCCTCGCCAAATATCCCCGCGCATTTTCCTGAAAATGAGCTTTTTCTCACTCCATGTCCAAAATCCCTTCTTTCGGCAAACGCTCATGATTTTGAAAATCGACACGAGGCTTGGGTCCGAGATCAAATCTCTCTCGACCGAGAGTGGTACAGTCAACTCATGTACAGCACTTACCCCATCCCGACAGTGGCATCACGCACAGCACTATTGTATCGATCAACCAATGACAGAGCGAGGCGACCCGACGGGATACGGGAGATAAACAAACGGCTGAATTTGAATTTTTGACTGTACCACTCTCGGTCGAGAGAGATTTGATCTCGGACCCAAGCCTCGTGTCGATTTTCAAAATCATGAGCGTTTGCCGAAAGAAGGGATTTTGGACATGGAGTGAGAAAAAGCTCATTTTCAGGAAAATGCGCGGGGATATTTGGCGAGGGAACATTTTACAAGGTGTGGAGATCATAGAACTTTACCTCTGGCTGAAAAAATCTGCGATAGGATGGATTTTCTGGCCGCAAACCGCCTTCGAGTAGACAAGTTCGAATCGCCAGCCAGAAACGGTCTGTAGCCTTGACTTCGTCTTATGAAGGTAGTGACAGTCAAGACAAATAAAGCCCAAAACGATGAAATGAGCCCAAAAAACACACAAAGACGCAAGAGGTAAGTTAGTTTTATTCATTTCACTAAAAAAATGTTGAAATTTAGTTTTATTTAACGTTCGAGATCGACGATATTTTATTCCCCATACAAAGTCTCAAATTGTTAACGGCCGCTTGTAACCCAACTGTCGTGACAAAGAAAGCCCAAAACGATAGAATAAGCCCCAAAAACACACAAAGACGCAAGAGGTAAGATAGTTTTATTCATTTGACTAAAAAAGTGTTGAAATTGAGTTTTATTTCACGTTCGAAATCGACGATATTTTATTCCCCATACAAAGTCTCAAATTGTTAACGGCCGCTTGTAACCCAATACCGGTCTCTCTCGAAGGTCACGTCCCGACTCGAGAACCATAAATAATTTATAAATTCCTCGCTTTCTCGAGGCGTGAGCTTGGGCTGCCTGTGGTTTATCCAGTTGGTTTGCCTAATAAGAGTGCCAGTCTCAAGTCAAGTCTTCCCCACTCAGATGTGTAGTTATCTATAACATTTGGTATGTTACAGCATTTTCCTATTTCTTAATTACTTTAGGCCTCTAGAATTAGTTTACTAGCTTTCTATTTTTCTTAGTTCTGTAGCAATTATTCTTATAATTGGCCGCACTTTCAATAGCTTTTCATTTAGATCTATTTATCCAGATTGACCTTTAGTCTCGCCCAGCATGTTACATGTCTGTTAGTTTGTTTTGCTTATTTTCAATAGCTCTAGTTATGTTATTCGCTTACCTTAATTCCTTATTGTTAAATACATTTGTTGCCATAATCCCAAATCCATGTTTGCAAAGATTAGTAAGTTTCAAACACGTTTTTACTGTACTTGAATCAGCAATTTCATTACATTGCTATTGAGCAATCTGTAACTCGAGCCTAAGTTGTCAGCTGTTATGTAACACTTCATGTAGTATTCACTAGTTTTTGACAGCTTTTGTCACGCAATTTCCTGTTTTATTTTGCTTTGTTTTGGTTGTTATTTCAACCTATTTTAGCATTGTTTTCAAGCGGTTTTAAGCCTAGTTTTCTAGCTTTATTTTAGCATTATCTTATTTGTTATAATATTCCTTGCTTGTAAATATCATTTAGCTTATTGTAGCTTGTTATTTTATTTCTTATATTCAGTGTTACTCGTTCCCGTTTTTTTTTCTTGATATTTTAATTCAATAAACTCGTAAATCTTGGCTCAAATCTGTTGTTCTTGCGTCGACCGTTTTGGCCGTCTTACATTTTGGTGTCAGAAGTGGGATTTGAGCAGTTCTTAAGTAGAGTTTAAAACGGGAACGAGCTAACAACTAACAGGATGACTACAGAAGACCAGCTAAAAGAACTCAGTGAAAAGTTGGCAGCCTTGGAACAGCAGTTGCAGGGACAAACTGGTGCTGGTACCTCTGCCGGTGCCTCAAGCTCAGCCCCCAGCCAGATCACTGTGAAAGTTCCTCGGGAAAGGAAGCTGCGAAAGTTTGCTGGAAGCCGGGATGACCATGCCTTAGAGGACTAGATCCTTGATGCAGAACGTGCCACCGCTGGCCATACGGATGCAGATGCAGTGGATTTCCTTGTGTACCACCTGGAAGGAGCTGCCAAGGAAGAGGTCCGTCTCCGCCCCCCTGATGAGAGAGCCACTAAAGCAGCGGTTTTCGAGATCCTTCGCGGCGTATTTGGAGAAGGGCTCACCTCTACCCAGGCCCTGAGGAAGTTCTTCGAGCGGCGACAGAAGGAAAAGGAGAGCATCCAGGAGTACTCTCACGCCCTTATGCTTCTTCTCGCCCGTGTTGAGCGCCTGGACTCCGATGGTGTTCACGAGAAAGACAAACTCCTTCGGGACCAGTTCCTGGAAAACCTGAAAGACCCGCAGCTTCGAAGAGATATCAAGCGTTGGGCAAGGGATCACCCTACCAAGACCTTCCAACAGATCCGCGAGGAGGTCCAGCGCTGGGTAGACGAGGACAGTACCCCCAGAGAAGAGCTGCTGTGCGCGAGGCGACAGCAAGACACCCCCCTTGTGACGAGACTACCTGCGATGAGGTCAAAGGTTCAGCTGATCTGCGGAAGGTGGTAAATGAGCTGGTGGCAGGACAGAAACTTCTAGCGGAGAACCTCCAAAAGCAGCAAAAGCTCCTCGCAGAACAGATGAAATCTCAACAGGCGGCTCTGGAAAGACAGCAGCAGGCAATCTCGCAACTGTCGATGTGTTCTCAACAATGGTGGCAGCCTGGGTGCTATGGTTGCGGTTCAAGGACTCACATACGGAGGGACTGTCCTAACAACCGACAGAACCGACGGGGCGGCAGCAACAGCCAGTCGTCTAACAAAGAGCTGCCAGCGTTAAACGAGAAAACTCCACGGCAGTGAGCCATGCCGTGGAGGGGAAAAGTGGTGGCTCCAAACCTCTGAAAGAAGACGAACGCACGCCGATACACATGGTCGGAGGTACCCCGACAGTACAGGCAAAACTTGGCGGTGTCGACGTGCTGTGCGTGATAGATACGGGTTCGATGGTGTCTTTCGTCACGGAGGAATTCTACAAGAAGAAACTCCAGCCAACCTGCGGGCACGTGCAAGAAGACGGGCAAATGTTAACCCTGCGTGCCGCTAACGGGCTTGAGATTCCGTACCTGGGCTATCTGAACCTGACGATAGAGGTTGATGGGGTGAAAGTACCCAGCTGTGGTGTACTGGTCCTAAAAGACACCCCTGCCACTACCAAACAGAGACGAGATGTACCTGGACTCCTTGGTACCAATGTTCTGGCGCAGATTCCCCAGTTTGGTGCCCTGCTTCAGCAACGGCCTAATGCCGAACCCAGAACTTCAGGTGAATCTAACTCTGGTTTTGTTCGAGTCGCTGGAATGTACCCTATCCTAGTCCCCTCAAATTCAGTAGCGAGTGTAGCTGTCACTGGTCCAGCCTGTGGTCCTAATGCCTTGGTCGAGCCCCTCAGTGTGCCAGTACCAGGAAACATCCAGGTAGCAAATACCCTGGTTGATGCCTCTAAGACGTGCTTCCTGATCCAAGTAGTGAACCCTTCCCCGAAAGATGTATGGCTAAAGCCCCGAACACGCCTTGGAACGGTACGTGGTACAGTTAAGGTGACCAGTGGAGAGCAGCTAAAGTTTGATGTACAGAGCGATGCAGTGATAGTGTCCTGTCCCCCAGGAGCAGAGCAGCAGAAGCCTTCCCCTCAAGAGCCTGACAGCCCCGTGCATCCCCCAAGAGAACAAGATCTCCCCGCAGAAATCAGTTTAGAAGACTTCCCAGGAACCCCAGCCGAGAAGCAAGAAGCATTGCGAATCTTCACTACTTACTCAGACGTGTTTACCAGTGAAGGAAACAGCCTCGGCAGAACCACAACAATCCAGCATCAGATACCGACATGTGATGACATCCCAGTGAACCAGCCCCACAGACGTATTCCCCCGAATCAGCTAGCTGAGGTCAAGCAGCATCTACAAGATCTGCTAGATAAAGGTGTGATCAGACCCAGTCAGAGCAACTATGCCTCCCCCATTGTCCTAGTCCGGAAGAAAAATGGTGCCCTACGCATGTGCGTGGACTATCGCCAGCTCAACGCCAAGGTGAAGCGTGATTCGTACCCCCTACCAAGGATAGATGAAAGCCTGGATGTCCTGGGAGGTGCCAAGTACTTCTCCACCATGGACCTGGCCTCTGCATACAACCAGGTGGAGGTTCACCCTGCGGATCGCCACAAGACAGCCTTCACTACACCCCTGGGACTGTTCGAGTACAGCCGAATGCCGTTCGGTCTTGGGGGTGCCCCTGCGACGTTCCAGAGGGTTATGCAGACCATTTTCCGTGACGAGATGCTGGAAATTCTGATCGTTTACCTGGACGACATCATTGTCTTCAGTCAAGACATCCAGACCCACCTGCAGCGCCTAGAGATGGTGTTCCAGAAGCTGAGAGAGCATGGACTGAAGGTCGAAGCAAAGAAGTGTCAGTTCTTCCGCCCGAAGGTGACATACCTGGGACATGTGGTGTCTGCTGATGGCGTGGCCACTGATCCTGCCAAGACAGAAGTAGTGACGAACTGGCCTAAACCCAAGACCCTAAGGGACCTGAGATCATTCCTGGGCTTCGCCTCATATTACCGCAGATTTGTCCCACGCTTTGCTCAGCTCGCAAAGCCCCTGCACGAGTTGGTCTCCAAACTGTATGAAGGTGGCAAGCATGGAAAGCAAAGGACCAAGTCCGTTGGAGGTGATTGGAGCCCAGAGTGTCAGAGAGCCTTCGACAGCCTTAAACATGCATTGACCAGCCCACCAGTGCTAGCCTACCCCGACTACACGAAACCCTTTATTGTTGAAGTGGATGCCTCCAATGATGGTCTAGGAGCGGTGTTGTCGCAGGAACAGGATGGAAGAGTCAGACCAATAGCGTACGCAAGCCGTGGCCTTAGAGGAGCTGAGAGAAATATGGAAAACTACTCCTCCAGGAAGCTGGAACTCCTAGCTCTGAAGTGGGCGGTATCAGAAAAGTTTCGTGAGTACCTGATCTCCTCCACCTTTACAGTACTGACTGACAACAACCCTCTGACGTACCTGCAGTCGAAGTGCAAGCTAAAGGCCGTCGAGCAGAGATGGGTGTCCGAACTGGCTAACTTCAATTTTAGCATCAAGTACCGAGCCGGGAAACAGAACACGAACGCTGATGCACTAAGTCGTCTTAACTGGGAGAAACCTGAAGAGTGTGATGTGGATCATGTGGAAGCAGCATTGGCGTCATCCCTTAACACTACTGCTGTACCCGAGTCCGTACGAGAACAGCTTCTCCAGTCAGCAGTGTTCCTAACAGAGAATCCAAGTGTGGTAGCGGAGCAGTTAACAGTAGATCCCCCACAGCAGTACAGTACCAGTCCAGTACCTTCCTGGGACCCTAAACAGTTAGCCAAGTTACAGAGTGTGGATGCAGCCATAAAGCGCCTAATTCACTATCGTGCCATTGGTCGCAAGCCATCGCCAAGAGAAAAGAAGGCAGAAACACGTGAAGCAAAACAGCTTCTAAACCAGTGGGAGCGTATTGTAGAGAAGAAGGGAGTTCTCTACCGCAGTAACTCTGATAACCATGGCAACAAGCACCTACAGCTACTCCTACCCTACAGTCTCCGTGACGAGCTCTTGAAGGGTGTCCATGACCAGTGTGGCCATCAGGGATCAGAGCGAACAGAGCAGTTGGTACGTGAACGCTGTTGGTGGCCTGGACTACATGACTATGTCAAGAAGTACCTATCAGAATGTGAATGCTGTGTTGTAGCGAAGGGACCCTACCTGCCTGTCAAGTCGCCAATGTCAAGCATAATCGCATCTAAGCCCCTCGAAGTGTTAGCTATGGACTTCACCCAGCTCGAGCCAGCATCAGACGGAAGAGAGAATGTCCTGGTCCTTACAGACGTGTTCACTAAGTTTACAGTCGCTGTACCAACACGAGATCAGCGAGCCAGTACTGTAGTGAAAGCCTTAGTGCGAGAGTGGTTCCTTACATATGGTGTCCCTAAGCGCATTCATTCAGACCAGGGAAGATGCTTCGAAGCAGAGGTAGTACAGGAGCTATGTCGAATGTATGGAGTTAAGAAGTCCAGAAGTACGCCTTATCACCCTGAAGGGAATGGCCAGTGTGAGCGCTTTAACCGCACCTTACATGACCTTCTTCGCACTCTCCCAGCTGAAAGGAAAAGGAAGTGGCCCGAGCACCTTAAAGAGCTGTGCTATGCCTACAACGCAACACCCCATACCTCTACAGGGTACTCCCCCTATTACCTGATGTTTGGAATTGATCCGAAATTGCCCATCGACCTCCTCCTTCCCAATGAGCGAGAGGACCAATCAAGCAACAGCGGTGAATGGCTTTCTCTACACCAGAACCGTTTACGCGATGCTCATCAGCAGGCTCAAAACAAACTTCGAGCAGAGGCTAGCCTCCGCAAGCAGCAGTTTGATCGCCACAAACCAGTCAAGATTGATATCATCCCCATTGGAGAGAGAGTCCTCACTCGTAGCCACCCCCAAGGGAGAGCTAAGATACAAGACAAGTGGAGCTCTAAAGTTTACAAAGTGGTTAATCGTCATGACAATGTCTACGAGATTGAGCCTGCAGATGGTCAAGGAAACAGCAGAACTGTTAATCGTGCAGAACTCCAAGTGTGCCCCAAGCCTAGACCCCTGTTACCCCGAGTGCCTAACAGACGAAACCGAGCACCCCTTCCTAGACGTGGTAGTGTGGTTTCAGATGACTCCTCAGACGAAGACGAAGACATCTGGATTGCTCTTGATGCCCTTCCTGAACCTGTGCCATTACCGGCTGCAATTCCAGAAAGACCTCCGCTTCGTCGATCTGCGAGACTCAACAAGGGACACCACAGCAACCCTTATCACCAACCTAGGAATGTAACTCCCTAGAATTACCTTAAGTAGTGATAACTTACTTTCAGTTAAGTTTGGTTTTTATTGTTTAATTTTTATTGCTCGCATGAGGACATGGCAAGCAAAAGCAGGGGGGAATGTGACTAGGTCACTTTAAGTTCACTTTTATTCCAAATTACTTTCAAGTGATTTTTATTCTTCTGGCAATTATTACTTGGTTGTTTACCTAAATTTCTCTATTTCCTTACACACCTTATTTTTAACTATGTGTGTTTGTACTATTCCCACATATTCCTTCTACCTAATTCCTGTTGTGTAGGAGTGTTTAGGAGTGGTAAACATCTGTTTCCTTTACACAAATCCTGTACTGTAACATTACAGTTTTATACACCTTTTCCTGTAGGTAATTCCTGTATTTGTAGGTAGTAAATTCACTCCTTAGCCTTATTTGGTTTGTAGTTATTTTTGAATTTCCTTTAAATCTGTTATAAATTGGCAACCACTTGCTCAGTAAGTTCAGTTTATCCAGTTGGTTTGCCTAATAAGAGTGCCAGTCTCAAGTCAAGTCTTCCCCACTCAGATGTGTAGTTATCTATAACATTTGGTATGTTACAGCATTTTCCTATTTCTTAATTACTTTAGGCCTCTAGAATTAGTTTACTAGCTTTCTATTTTTCTTAGTTCTGTAGCAATTATTCTTATAATTGGCCGCACTTTCAATAGCTTTTCATTTAGATCTATTTATCCAGATTGACCTTTAGTCTCGCCCAGCATGTTACATGTCTGTTAGTTTGTTTTGCTTATTTTCAATAGCTCTAGTTATGTTATTCGCTTACCTTAATTCCTTATTGTTAAA
Source organism: Siderastrea siderea (assembly GCA_964030785.1). NCBI lineage: Eukaryota > Metazoa > Cnidaria > Anthozoa > Scleractinia > Rhizangiidae > Siderastrea > Siderastrea siderea. The sequence goes on along the minus strand of OZ034969.1, from coordinate 15,775,261 downwards.
TACATTTGTTGCCATAATCCCAAATCCATGTTTGCAAAGATTAGTAAGTTTCAAACACGTTTTTACTGTACTTGAATCAGCAATTTCATTACATTGCTATTGAGCAATCTGTAACTCGAGCCTAAGGCCCGGTTCAAACGTCGAACTTTACATGTGCCGAATCTAATTGCTATTTGGGTCGACCTAAATAATTAAGTGCGACAGTTGATTCAGACGTCGACCTTAATCAGTCGAACTTAATTCTCCAAAGGAGCGGTAAACAGTCATCAGTGGCGCAATATCTGGTCTCAAAAAGCACAGAAAAACAATTAACAGGAAAAAAAAGCTTTCTTTTATTGTAGTTGTAATATTTAGATATCACGGTTTAAGAATTCGTTCGCCAAATTTCGGACAAATACAATTTCTATCGTTTTTGTTATATTCTGTTATTTCAGAATAGCTATCCACAAAAAATAACAAGCGAAAACAATTCGACTTTCATGCAGTCCGTTATAAGTAATGATTCTTGTCGATAGCGCGTTTACAGTTTGCGCGGCCCAATTCTCTTTTTAATCAGATGCAAGAACGTTCAATGCATGACTGGTCACGGTATAATAGGTAACTGGTCGTGCTTAGCGGTTTTAAGCCAATCACTAGCGCTGTTATATTCAGAAATACATTAACGTAATTCATGCATTAGGTTCGGCACATGTGAAGTTCGACGTTTGAATTAAAGTTGAACTTTTGCCGTTCTATTCGACTTGCCCAGTCGAATAGAACGGCAGGATCGACCCAAATACAAATTTGTCGAACTTAATCGATTCATACGTCGAACTTTACATGTGCCGAACCTAATTATTAGGTTCGGCACATGTAAAGTTCGACGTTTGAACCGGGCCTAAGTTGTCAGCTGTTATGTAACACTTCATGTAGTATTCACTAGTTTTTGACAGCTTTTGTCACGCAATTTCCTGTTTTATTTTGCTTTGTTTTGGTTGTTATTTCAACCTATTTTAGCATTGTTTTCAAGCGGTTTTAAGCCTAGTTTTCTAGCTTTATTTTAGCATTATCTTATTTGTTATAATATTCCTTGCTTGTAAATATCATTTAGCTTATTGTAGCTTGTTATTTTATTTCTTATATTCAGTGTTACTCGTTCCCGTTTTTTTTTCTTGATATTTTAATTCAATAAACTCGTAAATCTTGGCTCAAATCTGTTGTTCTTGCGTCGACCGTTTTGGCCGTCTTACATAAGGTTTCAGGAACTTTTATCGTCGCCGAAATTCAATCCCGTCGCGATGACTTACTCTGAGGTGAAGTATGTTCCAGTTGATATGGCGTCCATACAAAACGGATTAGGAAAGTTATTCATCACTAAAACTGAGCCTTCGTTGTCGATTGCACAAGGCAAGGGACTGACGGAGGGCACACAAGGCGAAGATTGCACTTTTCAATTATCACAAAAGATTCACAGGGTCAGACAACTTACAGTGAAATTGACAAAGTCATTGTTGACATCCAATCACTGCAGACCGGAAGAGTCACGAAACCCAGCATAACAGATTCAAAAGATGGCTGCTATCAAGTAAAGTACAAACCCGAAGCTGCAGGAGAATTCAGTGTGTCCATAACAGTAGGAGGTGAAGCAATCAAGGGCAGTCCCTTTCAGCTGAAACTGAAAATAATTTTGCCAAGATCAAATGAGAGAAAGAAAGGAAAACGAGAATCAACAGGTATGTTTTTATGTGTTTAATTAGGGGTGACAATAGACAATAGACAAAAACGAGATTCTAACCGAACTGAATGAAATTAATATATAACATGACCCATTTTTCTTGAAATGTCCTCGCAATATTATTTCAATTGGTAACTTCGGGACTGTCGCTTTTTTCGGTCATAACGCCCGCACTGCGTCAGTGGAATTACCCAAAATTTAAATGAAAATGGCGGACAACATTTCCTGTAAAAGACTGAGAATCGACAAAACATAAAAAAACAACGTCAGATCTAACAATTTTTTAAACTTGCTAAATTTGAAAAGTATTCTTATGTTGCTTGTTATCATTTTGTTGAAAATGTCCCCGCGTTTCGTTTTTGGGTATCAAATATTGTACCGCCAAAGCCCCGAAATAGGACAACAGAATGCTTGTGGATGTCGTACTGTAGAGAATCGCAACCGAAAATCTATCACTGCTAAAGAATCGGTTGCCGACATTACACGATGAATAAGATCTGCTTTGTCATCTACTTACGAGATCTTGCACATGAAGCAAGAATTTTGACATTTCGTTCAGTTTTGGCCGGTTAAATTAGACCATACACGAAGCATCCATCACCACGGTAAAATCCGCAAAATTTGCTGTTTTCGACCTGCAACATCTCCGCCAAAATTATTCTAACGTGCTGTAAAAGATCTCTCTGGAAAGCTTTCTTCCTCATCTAGTCTGCTGCTAAACAGTAATCTGGCTGAGCCCCTCTGTTTTACTACTCCCTTTATTGCGTGCTTATGAGCTCCAGCATCACCGAGGGGAAACAGCAGCGCATATCATTGGATGCAGCCCAGTACCCAGGCTTCTCTTCTCGCTCACACGACTTGGCGCAAAATTTCATGACGTCACCGAATGGCATACCGCCAGAACGCCTAGCGGATAATGCCAAATCCAAGATGGTGCTGTCTGATTGAAGGCCTTGCAGCTAAATTCAGGAATTGCACCGACCTGTGATTGGAAGTTACAAATAGCATTAGTCACACGCTGGTGGACACGCGTTGAAAGGAGAAAGTTTCCACATGAATATTTCCCAAATCTCAAATCGTTCTATTCATTGAAGAAACTTTAAATAAACAAAGTGCTTTCGTTACCAGTTGATGTTAATTCTTTCTTCTGTAAAAGACGCGGCAAAAATTGCCAAAGCTGGACACATAACAACTACCTTTCGAGAGTCATTGCCGAGATGAATCACTACAAAATCAGAATGAGGGGCTTAGATGTTATCGTTTTTGTTCACTCCGAAACAGTCGAGGCTCCTTGGTGGATTTTTCTTCACTCCGGCTTCGATATCTTTCTTTTCAATGCAAATCTTTGCCGGTGCAATTCCTGTTTTCTTCCAACTCGTGTGTTATTGATAGGAATTGCACCCGAACAAATCACCGGTCGAAACGAAAACGAACATGAAAATTTACTTTCTGCTAATGAAGAGCAAAAGATGTAGAAGATAGTCGTCGCGCAAAATATTGTAACGAAACAGCTATTTTAGAACTATTCTGTACGAGCTCCAAGGAAACGTTAAGATTACAAATAATTAACGTAGTTATGTAGGACGGTTATATCGCGAATAACCAACGTAGTATACACGCAACACTAGGTATAAAAGGAACTTACACGTTGTAACGGTGGTTTTTGGTGCACTGATCTTGCACTGTAGAGGAGCTGCTGAGTGTAGTAATAAACGGTTTTTTGAGAGCTGGATTTGTTGTAGTCGTCGACCGACGTGGCGCGTGGTACATTTGGTGTCAGGTGCGGGGTGGATCGCCACGGCCGAAGTCAGCAAAAATCAGGTCAGATCGTTTGTTTTGGTTGTTTTGAGTCTAGCTGAGTGCGGCTGCTGTTCTTGTTTGCAGGCTGCACAACGAGACATTGCGTAGTTAAATTTGTTGCTGTTGATCTGGGTACTGGACCCTGTAGTAATAGTAGAAGCAGTTGTTGTTGTTGTGGAGGCTTGTTTTCTTCGAGGAAGCTTGCATTTAAGTTGTAGAGTTAGCTTGAGTTCAGAGTTTGTGAGTTTGGTTGCTGGCGTGAGCCGGGTGACCGTTGCAGTTAGTTAGGAACATTGGGATATTGTTGATTTAGGATGACAGCTGCTGAGGAGAGTTATAGTGAACTGCGACCAGGCTCATTTGTGACGGATCCGCATGTTGCATATTGTGACGATTTCGGCATCAATAACACAGCGACTCCGGAAGGGAATTTTTCGGCTTCAGTTGGCCGTGAGTCTACGGCGTCGTTTATATCGGCAATTCAGGAACTAAGTGAGAGGCTCCTGGCAAATAGCGAAGAAATGGAGCGACGGATGGCCGAGAAATTTCAAGCACAAATCGACCAACTCAACGAGAGAATATGGCGACTCGCGGACCGCGCGGGGAGTGGAAGACAACCGGAAACGGAAGCGCGCGCGTGCGAACCGGAAATTGGTCAGAGAGGAGATCGGAATCGCCGTTTTCCCGAGAAACCGTTAATTAGCCCGGCGCCATTCGATGGGAAATCAGCATGGGATGACTACCGAGTTCAGTTCGAGTTAATTGCAGATCTCAACGACTGGGATGAGGCGACCAAGGCCAAAGCGATTCTCGCTGATTTGGACGGCTAGGCGAGGAGAAATTATCGGGCGCTCACGGAGGCCTTGTCAACGAGATTTGGCAACGAGGGTCAAACACAACTTTTCCGCACACAGTTAAAACATCGTGCTAGAGGAAAGGATGAGTCTCCCCCCGAACTCGCACAAGCGCTACGAAGACTGGTACGACAAGCTTATCCTAGTGCATCATTGGCCATCCAAGACGTCCTGGTCAAAGATCATTTCATTGACGCCATAACGGACTCGGAGATGCGATGGCACGTAGTCCACAGTCTACCGGGGACGGTGCAAGAAGCCCTTAATATCGCCACTGAGTTGGAAGCTTTTCAAGCGTCGGAGCGACAGCGTCTCAGGCCTGGTCGCATGGTGACGAATGCCGTTGGAAGCCAGATTGCTGGGAAAGAGGGTGAAAACGTTGAGCCTTCAGTTGGCCAGATTCTGCAAGAGCTCAGGAAGGAGAGAGAGGATCAAAAGCGGGTCTTGGAAGAATTGGTGAAGAAGATCACTGGACCCGCTCGGCTGGAGAGAGGAAGTACGTGGCGCTCGGAGTCGGGGATAACAATGCTGGAATTGTGGGGACCCTGGTCATTTTTCTCGTAACTGCCCAAGGCGCCTCTCGTCAGAACCTCGCTCAAACCAGGAAAATGGAGACGGACCGAACTTGAGGGTCTAAGTTCGGTCCAGCATTGTCAAGAAAGGCCCCTTCAGCCCTTCAGAACTGATTCCCTCCGGGACTCCCAAGCTCAACCGGGACTCTACGTTCCGAGTAAAGTTGGCGGGGTGGACGTACCGCTACACCTGTACTGGTAGACACTGGCCCCAATATAACCATTTTGAACCCAGCTGTCATGGACAAATTGGACGAAGCTACAGGACCTACAATAGAGCCCGTAGAGAATCGGATGGTGCTTGCGGATGGCAGTGCGAAACCATTTTTCGGGAGAGGAACCTTTGACCTAGAGATAGAAGGTGACCGAGCCAGACATGAGATATGGATAGCGGACATTGAAGTGGATGGTATCCTAAGCATGGATTACCTAAGAAAGCACGGTCGCAATATCGGTCCAGGGCCAGAGGGTGACCTAAAACTGTCTATTTCTAACCCTCAACAAACAGAACTGAAGACATCTACACAAACTTCAAACAAACTTCTGTGGAAACTTCGCCTAGCAGCCACCAGTGTTACAGAGTGGCCGTACTGGAGAAGGTAGTGATTCCTGCCAACAGCGAAATGGTAACGGCAGCAAGGGTGTTAGATCTGTGTGAGGAAGATGGTGTTGGGGTTCTGGAACCGACAATGGAATTTGTCCATCGCAGCAAACTTTTAGTGGGACGGACTCTCGTGAGTATGGGGAACAGCTGTATTCCCATTAGACTCTTCAACCCCACTTCGTATCCGAGAAGAGTCTACCGCAATACTGTCGCTGCTCTTTGCGAACCAGTGCAGGAAGTGCAGAATATGGGTGACGCAACAGGAACAAACGTGCGGCTCGCACAGGTTTCCCAACCACGAGAATTCGAGGAGAACGCAAAAGAAGAAGTTCAAGGAAAGGACTTTCCCCCTCAACTCAGTGAACTATTGCGTAGGAGTACAGATGGTTTGAACTCAGCGCAGACTGAAGCGTTAACTAACTTGTTGATAGAATATCAGGATATCTTCGCCACTACCTCGAGTCCTCTGGGTCGTACGAACATAGAAAGCCATAAGATTGACACAGGAGATACGCGGCCCATTAAGCAAGCCCTGAGGCGCCTTCCTTTCCACCTCAAGGAATAGGCAGAGGAATAGATGAAGAAAATGTTGGCTAAGGGCGTCAGTGAGCCGTCATCTAGTCCCTGGTCTTCTCCCGTGGTCCTGGTACGAAAGAAGGACGGAACCATTGGCTTTTGTGTGGACTATCGCAAAGTCAACAGCGTTACCATTAAGGACTCCTATCCTCTGCCAAGAATTGCCGATTTTCTGGATGCCCTGTCAGGTTCGCAGTGGTTCAGCACTTTAGATTTTGCGAGTGGGCATTAGCAAGTGGAGATGGCATAGAGTGACAAAGAGAAGACTGCGTTCTCCACGAGTTCTGGCCTTTATCAGTTCTGCGTCATGCCCTTCGGTTTATGTAACGCTCCAGCCACATTCGAGAGATTGATGGAGAGAGTGCTTGTTGGGTTACCCTGGGAAATTTTGCTTGTCTTCCTAGATAATATCATTGTGCATGCCGCAACCTTTGAGGAAGAGCTGAACCGACTCCGACTGGTTTTCAAGCGACTAAGAGAAGCCAACTTGAAGCTGAGCCGAAAGAAGTGTTTCCTTTTTCGACGACGAGTGGCGTTTTTGGGTCATATCGTGAGTGGTGTCAGCACGAACCCAAGTAAGACAGAAGCCATCCGCTCCTGGCCAACCCCACACTCTGCAGCAGATGTTCGAAGTTTCCTGGGTTTGGCTTCATATTACCGCCGATTTGTCCATGAGTACGCTACCATTGCTAAGCCATTGCACGAATTGACTGAGAATGGAAAGAAATTTTCTTGGACAGAGGACTGCGAGAAGGCATTCCATATTCTAAAAGAGAAGCTTGTCTCAGCTCCGATTTTAGCGTACCCTACTCGTGAAGGTCAGTTCACTCTTGATGCAGATGCAAGTGGCGTGGCAACCGGTGCTGTCCTCTCCCAGGTTCAAGCCGGGATTGCAAGGGTTATAGCATATTTCTGTAGAGCGTTGAAGAAGGCAGAAAGGAATTACTGCGTCACTAGTCGCGAGCATCTTGCTATAGTAGGAGGAGTACGACACTTTCACAGTTACCTGTATGGGAGGAAGTTCCTTGTCCGTACTGATGATGGAGTGTTGCGGTGGCTGGTGGGTTTTAAAGATTTGGAGGGACAATTGGCTCGCTGGTTAGAAATTCTTGGCACCTACGATTTTGAAGTTGTGTATCGCCCTGGAAGCCGGCATGGAAATGCAGATGCCTTGTCTCGACGGCCAGGAAGCGCTGATGAATGTTCACACTGCGAAAGGGTGGAAACCAACCAGGTGTCCCAGGAGGGTTCATTTTGTGGTGCAATCACAAGGAGCTCCGGTCGGCAACAACAGCACCATTGCACCGGACACACAGCACCAGACACAACAGCACCATCTCAGAAAGCAGATACTTAGTTGAAGGGGTTGACGAAGGGGCACTTACCAAGGGAGCAACGTTCAGACTCCATTTTGTCCCACGTCATACGTTGGTTAGAAGCAGGGGAAGAGCGCCCACCGTGGGAACAGGTTTCATCTCTATCTCCCGAGTTAAAGGTTACTGGGCGCAGTTCAAGAGACTTGTCCTCAATGATGGAATCCTGTATCGCAATTGGGAGGAAGCCAACCCACAGCAGGAACAGTGTCTGAAATTAATTGTTCCTAAAAGTCTCCAAGGAAGGCTACTGGTTTCTCTTCATGACTCAGTGACTGCGGGGCATCTTGGAGTGAAGAAAACCCTTCATCGTGTCAAGCAGAGATACTACTGGTGTGGAAGTACCCGTGATGTCAAGGAGTGGTGCCGGACGTGCACGAAGTGTTCTTCTCGACGGAAGCCGCAAAGGAAATTTCAGGCCCCTGTGCAAATGTACCATGTGGGAGCACCTCTTGAAAGGATTGCGATTGATGTTTTGGGACCTCTGCCGGAAACAGAGCAAGGAAACCGGTATGCCTTGATAATAATGGACAATTTTTCGAAGTGGACTGAAGTCCATGCCATGCCGGACCAAACTGCAGAAGCTGTGGCACACATCTTGATTAAAGAGGTCATTAGTAGACTTGGCGTTCCCTTATAAATACATACAGACCAATGGCGCAATTTCGAATCCGTTTTGTTCAAGGAGGTGTGCAGACTTCTCGACATTGACAAGACCCGAACAACTCCTTTACGACCACAATCTGATGGGATGGTAGAAAGTTTCAACCGCACACTGGAAGCCATGCTGTCAAAGTTTGTCAAAGAAAACCAACGGGATTGGGATCGCTATCTTCCCCTTATTTCTATGGCATACCGATCAGCTGTACATGAGAGTACCGGTTATACGCCGAATGAGCTGATGTTTGGAAGAGAGATTCGACTTCCCATGGAGCTCATATTTGGTGTTCCTCCTGGAGACAACACACCGCCCATCTATACCGAGTATGCATGGAACTTGAAGGAACAAATAGGGACTGTACACGAATTTGCTCGGGAACATCTACAGATTGAGAGCCAACGACAAAAACGCCTGTATGACCATCGGTGCAACCACAAACCTTACAAGGAGGGGGAAAAAGTATGGTTGTACAGTCCGCAGAGCAAGAAGGGATTAAGTCCAAAGCTACAGACCCCTGGGATGTTCCTTGGGAGATAACTAAGCAGATCACTGATGTGGTCTACAAGATTCAAAAACATTCCTGGGGAAAGCCCAAGTTCGTGCATCATGATCGCCTAAAACCTTATCAGGAATCGAGTGGCCGCCAGTGACGCTAAAGTGCTAGTAGGATGTACGTGCACTAACCAAAGTCCTAAGGATAGTGAGCATCAAATGCATTAAGAAGGAACACTAAATCAAGTTGATAGCAGATGAAAGCCTTCTGCTTACAAGTAAAGGACAGTTGTTTTCTTTATTTAATTATTTAAGTTTCGTTATTTAAGCTCTTACGTTGTCATTGAGAGGATATCCGAAGAACATTGATGACTTTATCGTGGAACTGTTGTTATTTCTTATTGGGAATTATTGTTTATAGTTGAACCCTTTGATAAGAGGGTGCATCGCGTTTTGTTGGGAGGGGGCAAATGTAACGAAACAGTTACTTTAGAACTATTCTGCACGAGCGGCAAGGAACCGTTAAGAAACGTAACGAAACTGTTATTTTAGAAGTGTTGTGCACGAGCTCCAAGAAACCGTTAAGATTACAAATAATTAACGTAGTTATGTGGGACGGTTTTATCGCGAATAACCAACGTAGTATACACGCAACACTAGGTATAAAAGGATCTTACATGTTGTAACGGTGGTTTTTGGTGCACAGATCTTGTACTGTAGAGGAGCCGCTGAGTGTTGTAATAAACGGTTATTTGAGAGCTGGATTTGTTGTGGTCGTCGACCGACGTAGCGCGCGTTACAGTATGTTAATTCGTACACCAATAAAGACGTCAGAAATAAAAAGCCAAATAGGAGCTGCCTTTTGGTTTGGGCAGGAGCTCCTGACTTGGGTAATCTAGCTATCAACATTATCTTAACTGTTTTATCAAAGTACGTTTGAAGACTCAAAGCAGCCACACATAATTACAAAAAGTTGCGCTCCATGAGGGGGCAGGGGAAGTACCTTACGATATGTTGAATGGCACCATCCCTACCCCCCCCCCCCCTTATCATAAGAGTTGGAACCGACGGTTAACTATTAAAGGAAACCTTTATGTTTCTAACGCGTCTCAAAGAACAACGCAATAAAGGAAAGAGTGGTTGCTGGCTGAGTTTCTAAATACGTTTGACGTTCAATGTTTTATAAAGATAACACGGAATGTAAGTAGACGACTTCTTTTTCAATGCTCTATTCCTAAGAAAGGTTGTTTTTTCTTTGTCATACCTTACACAGTGGCCAAGAACGTCCTGAAGCATTGTCAGAAACTTGAAGGATCAGAATTGAAGCTTCAGCAGTTCATACCAAGAGGATCTCCCGAGGTAAATGAACGAAGACTGATAGAGCATGAATTTTCGCTTTTTTTTTGGAACCATTCTTGAAAAAAAATCCAGTCTTGTGCAATACATGTGTCAAATTGAACGAGTAACAGGTTGCATAGCGATTATTCTGTTTGAAAGAAAAAGCACGCACCCTTTTAAGTCTTACTTTATCAGTATCTGTTAACACCACTTTAGCGTTTTCAAACCAGCTGGGCTACCACAGTAGATGGAAACAAACGAAATGTCTTCATGAACATTCCATGTTTCCGTATGCGGCTTATCACGTTTCATGTTAGATGCCCTCGCCCGGCATTTGATGCGATTTCCATGACAACTTGCCGTAGTCAGCTCTTATTTGCACATTTGGCTGAAGGGAAGCACAGGTAGTGAAATATACAGCTTCCCATACAGCACAAAAGATATATTACCAGGCCTTCAACCTCACATTAACCAAAAGGCAAACTAAGGTACTTTATTAATTACAATAAGTTAGTATTAACTATACCACCAATTCACGTCAATCTTTTTCCGTAGGTTTTTCAGCAAGTAAGGGCCCGTGTAGACTTTTCTAAGCTGCACCTGACTCCTCTAGAATCTGAGAACATTCTCGATGCTCTAAAGGAAAACACGCAAGTGGAACATAGCAAGGGATCCAAGAATCTTATTTTATCTGGGACCTTTAGCCAGATTGAAGCTGCACACAAACTTCTTCAGTTCCTTATTAGTACCAAAGGAGGGAAAGGAAGCGTTTATTATGGTGGTTATACAGTAAAGACCCAAGGGAATTCTTCCCGTGGCTTAGATGAACTGTCCAGTGTTACTTCTAACATCACAGAACCAAGCAGCTTTGAAGTCCAACCGCAGCTCATGAAACTACTGAAACGGGTGCACAAGACAGATCTTCAAGGCATAGAAGAAAATTTCGGAGTGGTGATCTTTTTTAATGAAAACGCATCACTGGTACGCATTAATCCAAGGAGAATGTCAAACGGGCAGAACCGTTTTCAAGAAGGGTGTGATGCTTTCATTGATCTCTACCAGAAATTCTATCCGAACATAGGGCGAGAAGTAGTTGAACTCACAAATGAAGCCAATGATGCACTTGTTCTCGAGGCAGTTAGCTTTGTCCAATCTAAAAGTCCTGTGATCGTTGAAAAGGTAGAAAACAACTTAGTGGTCTACGCAGAGAAAGCTGTCATTAGCAGTTCAGTACATGCCTTGAAGGAAACACTTGGAGTAACGAAGGACAGTGGCAGCAGAAAGACCAGACGCGGTCAAGGAAATAACAGTCGTGATTCTCACGAAGGTAACGAGGCGCTACAGCAGGGTCGATTTTCATTGTCAAGGCATTTAAACCAAGTCCTAAAGAATGGTGTAAGCCTATCATTATACCAGGGAGATATAACTGACGAGCGAGTAGATGCCATTGTCAATGCAGCTAACGAGTGGCTTCAACACGGTGCTGGAGTGGCTGGTGCCATAGTGAGTAAAGGGGGTTATGAAATACAGGATGAATCCAATTGTATAACCAACCGGCAAGGGCCGCTTAATGTAGGTGAAGCTGTTTATACCAGTGGAGGCATTCTTCCTTGTCGCTACGTGATACACACCGTTGGTCCGAGGTGGAGGGAACATGGAAGACAGAAGAGCATATCCCTCCTTCATCAAGCTTGTATGAAAAGCCTCCGTCTTGCAGCGCAATTAGAGCTTTCTTCCATTGCTTTTACAGCTATCAGCTCTGGTATTTTTGGTATCCCCAAAGACATCTGTGGTCAAGTTATGTTTGAAGCTGTGGAAGAGTTTAGCTCAAGTACAGACGCCGAATTTAGCGTTCTCCGTGATGTGCGCATCGTCATCATTGATCAACCAACGATCAACGTCTTCCGTGAAGAGTTTGTGAAACGCTACCATTTCCAAGAGAAATTGCCAGAAACAGTGACTAACTGAGGACGTCCAGGTGATGAAGAAGGAAAAGACTCACGGTGTTGTGTGCGTCGTTCTCGGTGATGAGCCAACGATCAATGTTTTCTGTGAAGAGTTTGTAAAAACGCTACCGTTCCAAATTGAACGGCCCAAACTGAAAAGTGACCACAAGATAATATGATTTTAGGGAGCAAACACCCCTGCCTCGTGACAATAATTTTATATCTATTATAAGCTTAGGCATCACGTAGCCTCCTGCACAAAGGGCAGTTGGACGTGTCATGGCCTGCGAGCAGGCTCACCTCGTGTGTTATTCGCGCGGATATCTTGCCGGCGAGAAGCTCGCTGCTTCACTCGTCGATTTCCGCCGCAAAGATACTCGCGCGAATAACACACCTGCTCGCAGGCTAGACGTGTCACGCACTACTTCTCCACGAACGTCTGCTCAACACATCGGCAACTTTCGTTCGAACTGCTAGAAAAAAAAGAAATACATACAGTGTGCCTAACCATAAACTGCAAGCAGTCGTTTAAGACTGCTCGCAGCCTAGTCTAACCATAGTGCTCGGCATTCCCACCTTCAGCTGGAACCCATTCCTCCGCTCGGGGCCTGTTTCAGTGGAGGAGGCAGAACGTATGCGCAGTAACAAAAGGAGGCACATTCCTTCAATTTCACTTGCAAGTGGGGGGGGATTCAGCCTACCCTCCGGTATGAATACGGTTAACTTATCTTGACCTCATAACCACTTCCTTCGGACTGCTTCGATGCCGATTTTGTTCTGTGGCTTGTGTGATAAACAATCATCATTTTACATGCTACCATGCCTTTTTTTCTCTCGTTCCAAGGGACGGGAAGAAGAGACCGTGGGAATTAAAGCGATTGTTGACCTATGTTGAAAACATAGGGTCTTAGCCAGCGTGAAGTTTTTCGCTTTCTATGTTTGTTTGTTTGTTTGTATGTATGTATGTATCTATGTATTTTTGATCCGGGGGGAAATCTCATGTGAGACGGGCGGGAATGCTCGTCGGAAAATTTAAATTAAAGCTATGCTAAAAGAGACGGAGAACGCGAGACGACGTGCATCCAGGCACCTTTCACATGGGAGTACACCCCCCGGGGGAATTTATGTGGCACTATGTGGCACCAATCAGATTGAGGCTACTAAGCTAAGAGTACATTCTACCAATGAAAGAGCTGGTTAGAATCCGCTTACTGAAGTTGAAGGTCAGACAAGGTTAAGCTTACCGGCCATGTCGAATGTACATATGGGGACGGAAACGATCAGCGCAAATGTGCTTTTCTACTTTTTCCTCTCGAATATTATATTTTCAGTAAAGGCTTGGTGTAGTGGAATTGATGGTAATTTTCTAAAGCTATTGTAAGGGCAGGTAAAATTGAACTTTGTCGTGGCCAACGGTGGAACGTGAGTACTTGACAAAAACAATTAACATCGTTCCAAAAATAGAGTTGTCGACGAGAAACTGTAATTTAATTTGTTCTTTTATGATTTGTGTTATGAAACAGCTGTTTTGGTTATGTATCTTTTAGCAAGATGTTGGTTGAAAAGATTGTATCTGTACTTGATACGGATAATTTTGACTGTACTTTGCAAGGTGTTTGAAACAGCTTTGTTTAGTAATTTGAAATTTATAGCGACGTGTTTATAAGATTGCAATTTGCATAAATTTGCTTGTTTATTCAAGCGTGTCAGTAGGTTTTTAAACCTGTTTTCTCTTCCCAAAATGCGGTTTAGTTTTAGTTTACGATGTTGTGTCCATGATTTATATCAGTCATGTCCACAGATTTTCCAGCCGACATAGAAATGATTTCTTTCTTGGTTTTATCATATACGGGAACATATTGTTTTTTAGCGACGTGTTTAAGATAGCAATTTGCATAGATTAGCTTGTTCAAGCGTGTCTGTAGGTTTTTAAACCTGTAATGTATACGGTAACATAGCGAGTTCACGGTACGCTCAAGCTCGGAAACTTCGTTAACTGCAAAACCAAAATGTACTTTTGAATCGTCTGGCAAAGGAATATGAAATACTCCCAGAAGGTGCGAATCTTTCTGTCGAAATTGTTCGAGAATTCCTTATAGCGGGGCATTTTTTGGAGAACTCGGCAAGCTGCTGGCCATGTCATCTTAACACGACAAAAAGTGAAAAGTCCTAAAAAGTACAACAAATCACAGTTTACTTAAAGAAAACAAAATACCAGTCTGCGTAGTCTGCATGGTCTGCAGTGTGCACAGTCTGCAGGCTACGTTTTAACGTGACCGCAATGACTGTCCTCTCCTCAAATTATTATCTACTACACTTGTTTCTTTCACATCTTGTTGTGAGCTCGATTTATATTCTTCAGTAATATGCAGAAAATCATTAGTTGACCTTAACTGAGGTTTCAGTTTTAAATTTAATTTGAAGTTTTTATGCAGTCGTTTTGTTCTAGTGTCAGTTTGACTTTTCAGCCTATAGCCTACTAGCCCGATGGTTGCTCTATCTCCAATTTTGGTCCAACTGGGTTTTTAGCAGGATGTTGTTTTGCATTCCAAGGGTATTGCTGAGTAAACGAAAAAGCTGTTTTAGGCCCAATTCAGACGCCGTACCTCTCATGGGCCGTACCGAATACATTTTCGCTCCTAGGTCGTATTTAAGTGGCAACCTTTGCCGTACCCTGAGATTTTGGCTTGCCTAATTGAAATCTGTCGAAAAAACTCATTTGGACACCTTACAACTGCCAAAAAACTACGCACTACTTGGTACGACACATGGGAGGTGCGGCGTCTGAACTGGGCTTTATGCACTCAGGTGCTATAGTAGAGGGGGGAAGTATTTGCAAGAATAATCGCATGTTGTTTTGTCGTCAGAGTATGTCTTAAAAATCGCAAATAAGCGAGGATAAGACTTGTCATTTCAACATAGGTCAAGCACGCAATGCGTGCCTATGTTTTAAAACTCGGCCTCGTCGGACCGGGCGTTTTTTCAGGGCCCGGCGTTTATTTATTTTGAAAGGCATTTTTCAGCCATCCATTTTTGACCTATGTTGAAAACATAGGGTCTTAGTCAGCGTGAAGTTTTTCGCTTTCTATGTTTGTTTGTTTGTATGTATGTATGTATGTATTTTTGATCCGGGGGGGAAATCTCATGTGAGACGGGCGGGAATGCTCGTCGGAAAATTTAAATTAAAGCTATGCTAAAACAGACGGAGAACGCGAGACGACGTGCATCCATGCACCTTTCACATGGGAGTACACCCCCCGGGGGAATTTATGTGGCACTATGTGGCACCAATCAGATTGAGGCTACTAAGCTAAGAGTACATTCTACCAATGAAAGAGCTGGTTAGAATTCGCTTACTGAAGCTGAAGGTCAGACAAGGTTAAGCTTACCGGCCATGTCGAATGTACATATGGGGACGGAAACGATCAGCGCAAATGTGCTTTTCTACTTTTACCTCTCGAATATTATATTTTCAGTAAAGGCTTGGTGTGGTGGAATTGATGGTAATTTCCTAAAGCTATTGTAAGGGCAGGTAAAATTGAACTTTGTCGTGGCCAACGGTGGAACGTGAGTACTTGACAAAAACAATTACATGTAACATCGTTCCAAAAATAGACTTGTTGACGAGAAACTGTAATTTAATTTGTTCTTTTATGATTTGTGTTATGAAACAGCTGTTTTAGTTATGTATCTTTTAGCAAGATGTTGATTGAAAAGATTGTATCTGTGCTTGATACGGATAATTTTGACTGTACTTTGCAAGGTTTTTGAAACCGCTTTGTTTGGTAATTTGAAATTTATAGCGACGTGTTTATAAGATTGCAATTTGCATAAATTAGCTTGTTTATTCAAGCGTGTCAGTAGGTTTTTAAACCTGTTTTCTCTTCCCAAAATGCGGTTTAGTTTTAGTTTACGATGTTGTGACCATGATTTATATCAGTCACATCCACAGATTTTCCAGCCGACATAGAAATGATTTCTTTCTTGGTTTTATCATATACGGGAACATATGGTTTTTGAATTTTTTTAGCGACGTGTTTAAGATAGCAATTTGCATAGATTAGCTTGTTCAAGCGTGTCTGTAGGTTTATAAACCTGTAATGTATACGGTAACATAGCGAGTTCACGGTACGCTCTCAGGTACGCTCAAGCTCGGAAACTTCGTTAACTGCAAAACCAAAATGTACTTTTGAATCGTCTGGCAAAGGAATATGAAATACTCCCAGAAGGTGCGAATCTTTCTGTCGAAATTGTTCGAGAATTCCTTACAGCGGGCCATTTTTTGGAGAACTCGGCCAGCTGCTGGCCATGTCATCTTAACACGACAAAAAGTGAAAAGTCCTAAAAAGTACAACAAATCACAGTTTACTTAAAGAAAACAAAATACCAGTCTGCGTAGTCTGCATGGTCTGCAGTCTGCAGGCTACATTTTAACATGACCGCAATGACTGTCCTCTCCTCAAATTATTATCTACTACACTTATTTCTTTCACATCTTGTTGTGAGCTGGATTTATATTCTTCAGTAATATGCAGACAATCATTAGTTGACCTTAACTGAGGTTTCAGTTTTAAATTTAATTTGAAGTTTTTATGCAGTCGTTTTGTTCTAGTGTCAGTTTGACTTTTTAGCCTGTAGCCTACTAGCCCGATGGTTGCTCTATCTCCAATTTTGGTCCAACTGGGTTTTTAGCGGGATGTTTTTTTGCATTCCAAGGGTATTGCTGAGTAAACGAAAAAGCTGTTTTAGGCCTAGTTCAGACGCCGTACCTCTCATGGGCCGTACCAAATACATTTTCGCTCCTAGGTCGTATTTAAGTGGCAAACTTTGCCGTACTCTGAGATTTTGGCTTGCTTAATTGAAATCTGTCGAAAAAACTCATTTGGACACCGTACAACTGCCAAAAAACTACGTACTACTTGGTACGACACATGGGAGGTGCGGCGTCTGAACTGGGCTTTATGCACTCAGGTGCTATAGTGGAGGGGGGAAGTATTTGCAAGAATAATCGCGTGTTGTTTTGTCCTCAGAGTATGTCTTAAAAATCGCAAATAAGCGAGGATAAGACTTGTCATTTCAACATAGGTCAAGCACGCAATGCGTGCCTATGTTATTTGTTTTGCCAAGGACTTACGGGCACTTCAAGTTCGTTTGAAAATTTTCTTCCCACAAAATTTGCTCACCTTTCAGCCTGATCGCACGTTAAATTGAACATCTCGATTAGACAAACCATCTTGACTGAAAAGAAATATAAATCCTCCATTACTGGTGTGACAAATTGTAGTCCCAGTGATCGTAGAATGTCGTTGAGAAACGTAAAATCAAAGAAGGCATGTTAATTGTTTTGACTTTGAGAGTGACGATTTTAAACACTAGTTTAAGGGGAAATTCTGCTTGCGTAAATGTATCGTACTTCTAGCTTTTTATTAATAAGGAAGTTGCAAACTAAAAACTGAGTCAATAATTGCTCTTTTACAGGAGACTGCAGTATTAATCGGCTAGCGACAATTTTTTTTATTGGTGAAACGAGCTGTTAACTTTCTCTTAATTTTCAACGTAGCCACGCGTAGCCGTTCCCTCCCCCGACCGCGAGGAGAAAACGCTTCTCGGGGGGAGGGTACGGCTACGCGTAGGCTAGTCGCAAAGGGGGCTAGGGGCCGCAATCGGTGACCACACGGCCACCGCTTTTTAGCTGCGGTTTCTGCTTGCATGAAGCAAGTAAGAGTTACAAACGACCACCCGGCCAAAACAATAGGATAAACCACGGCACTTTTACTTTTCCGAATCTCATATCTCTGAAGGGATGCTTCTACTAGACGTCACTCGAGGCGCAGACAAACAACTTACAATGCAGGGCTAATAAAATGGAAAAGCGTATAGGACAGATTTAATTCCCAATATTTCGACTAGTAGAACAAGTCTTCTACAAGGCTAGAATAGGTGTAAAAAGAATTAACAGCTCTTAGAATTTGAATAGACAATGCTAGTATCGGTAGGTGGCTAAGATTGAAGTAATCAAAATGGCCCTATCAAACGGTATCCGATAACAGAGATATCTGAAATGCATAAGTACAAAGGATAAGCTGTATCTTGAACGTTTTGCTTAGTAAAAGTCAAATAGCCATCTATGTTCAGATAATTAAGTTACACGTAATCTAAGAGAATCTTGTATTCTGGATTCTGGTATGTGATCGCGGTTTCCGATGTGTGTCCGTATTTCATAAATCCACGAAGTCCGATTTCCAAGAGTATTGGGATTGCGGGCTCCAAACTCGAAGGAAAATCCTCTGTATTAAAAAAGACAATTAAATACATGTATATTACTAAAGGCTGTCCAATTTTTAGTGTAAATTTGCTGGCTAATCCCTTCTACAAAATATATCCCTCCCGCCCCACCAAAGGAAAAAAGAAAAACAACTGGGAAGAAAAAGTTGCGCATGCGAAAGAGGAAACTCAGAAATCAACAAACCACACCTACGATTTAAACCCTCCGATAGCGTGGGATTAGACCGTGAGGTCTCTCTTGAAGCTACTCTAATGGTCCAAGGTCTGAAGCTGCATCTCCGCTAGGGAAAATCTGCATGAGCTGGACCGTAACAGTTGCATTTGGATAGATATTGACTTTTGACGAGTGGAAGTTTCCCCTGAACCATCTCGATAAGACCATTCGATAATTTACCGAAATTGCCTCAACAACTTCCTTTCCGCCTCTATTAATTTATGTACTTCTCTTGTTCCTCGTCCCGAAATTGGTAATTAAATAAAAACAGCACAGATAATAGGACACGAAAACGCCTAAAAAAGTACGACGCATCTCGTGGATTGCTATCGATTACTAGTATCACAATTTTTGCATGTCCGAGTACATTTTGCTTCCTTTCTGACAAGAGGGACTCAGTTCGTTGTACTAACTAAAAAGACAATTATAGACACAATCAAATGCGTTGAAATATTTATTTACTGAGATCAACTGCAGTCACTAGAACATGCTAAGTACTGGTCGATACAAATTCTTCTTTATACGATATCACCGAGTCTAGCACTGATAAAAAGCAATGACTTGACTCTATAAACACTATAACGATAAATTAAACACATTCTAACCTGTACTTTTTAATATAATTGTCACCGATGCTAAAATTATAGTTTACAGAAATATTATATTAAAATTTTATACTTAGAAGGTAAAACTGTTACTTGCAAGCACATACTTAAAAACCATTAGAATCTTATTTTTAAAATACAAATGTTGGTGAACTATACAGGAACCCGTTACTTTACTAAAAATACAAAGTGTCAAAAAAACAATAAGTTTCTACTTTGATTGACATAAATAAATCAAGCTGAGACCAGCGACATCTCTGCTTGTACAATCTGTTTCGACGTTAAACTTCCCAAAACAACAAGGAGAAGGCCCTCTCTCCTCCGCAAAGGCCTCCTACAGTCGCGCTGGGTAGAAACGCACGGAGGCTGAGAAGAGGGGAAAATTAAACGCGTGGGGAATGCTGGGAGTTTCCCCGCGCTCCCGTTTTATATCCCCTCCAGCGCTCCCGCTTCACTCTTTTTTCTTTCACTCGTGTTTGCTAACAGCAGCCTCTGTGGAGGAGAGAGGAGAAGGACTGTGTAAATAGAGAGTAGAAAAACAGGCTAAAACAGGCCCCAGTTGTTCAAAAGTTGGATAGCGCTATCCACCGGATAAATCTCTATCCAGTGGATAACGCAATTGGTTTCCCTAAGACGTATCCACTGGATAGTGATTTAGCCGGTGGATAGCGCTATCCGACTTTTGAACTGGGGCCAGGATGGCAAGATTTGAATGTGAAAGCAGAATAGTATGACCTAAACTTTCTCTTTTCTCTGCTTTCGGCAAAGTAAAGTGAGGCTATAAATGACTTTATTGCTCTTGTTTTGTGACTCTGCTGTTCATGTTCCTTGTCTCGCCTTAAGAAGTTGGCTTGTGACAAGTCTAGTTATGCATTAGGAAATGATAATGATGATGACGACGACGATGAGAAAGGTGGTAAGAACCAAGCAGATGATTATCAAGGGGTTATTCTCAAGCCTTCTAAGCAGATGTTTTTCTGATAACCCACCTTTGTTAACTAGGAGAGCGAAATCTAGAAGAAAGTACAAGACTATGGATGGGGCGGTGAGTGAGGGTTGGGTTAAGTAATGTAGGATGAGGGAAAAGAAAAATATTTCCACACTTTCTTGCAACCTCCTCTAAACCACCCCTTCTTTTGCTTTGTGCTCCTCCCTAACTTGCTTTCCCAAAAGTAGAGCTCAGACTTGGTCAACACACAGAAAAACTGAGGACTGTGAAAAGTCTCCCAGATGACCACCTGGCTAAGCTTGTTTGGCTATGATGTCTGTGCAGGTGGCTAAATATTGTCTACATGATAATAATAATAACTTATGATAACAACTGTCACATATCACTATATTCTTAGAACAAACACTAAAGGAAATGTCTGAAGATCACTAAGGAAAGTTGATACTTTCAGTTTGGGAGAAAAAAAGGAAGAAAGTGTCTGTCTGGGACGGAACAAATACTTATCCCTTTTAACTTCCCCCCCCCCTCCCCCACCCCACGCCCCCCTCCCCCCCCCCCCCAAAAAAAAAGAGAAAAGAAAACAATAATATACGTAAATACATGTGTGACTAAGTTGATAAAAATATTATAATAAGTGACAACAACGTTGTGTGTCAAGCGTGATTGTTCAGGGTGTAGGCTGTACTTAAAAAGACTGGGTGAAAATCACATTAAAGTTATAGGTAAGATGACTTTCCTTTTCTTTTAAGGACAGTCTGGAGAAAAATCATCGTCATAGCAAAGTTGGCCTCCTTGTTCACTGCTCTCAGTTGGACCCATAACCCGTCACACCCACACAGGGCATAACGTAAGTGTTACGGCTGTGAAATACATGTAAGTGCCACAAAAGAGCTAAAAGTAACACTTATTATGCCTGCATACAGAAATGCAAAAGTTGATGGAAATGTTATTGAGAACCCTGCTTGTAGGTTATAATGACTAGCCACGCCTAGACAATCACACCAAACAGACTCTAGCCTGTGTAGCATAATTTCAGTAGGTTCTTCTGCATGTTCAAATCATTTTTCATTTTTGGCCACACGAAAATTGGGGGAAGGGTGAAAAATGGGAAAAGTGGGGACTGGCCTCATTTTTGTGCTGCCCAGAAATGAAAAATACTTCAAATGTGCAGAAAAGCCTACGCAAACATTGCTACACAGGCTAAACAGATTGGTGACACTCATACCACTTACTACAACACCGTATACAGTCCAGGGAACTGATGAGATTTTTCAAGTATTCAATCACCCTGGCATATCATCTCCAACAATATCCATATGCTCAGCATTGGAAAACGATTTGATCACCACTTGCTGTTTCTGTTTACCAACAAAGTTGTGACAAGCCTGCAAGTTGCGAATATTGACCGTCCCATCGCCATCTCCAAATATAGTCTTAGGATATGTATCAGGAAACTCATCTGCCCCATAAAGAAACTTATCAGGGATGTTTACACCAGTGCCATAGAGACAGTACAAGGGTACATTTGGGGAAAGCGGGTGAGTGTTACATGTAGTTTTGACCACCGACGAGGGTCACTAACAGTAACAACAAAACCAACTGACCTCTTCAGAAACCCAGAAATCTTTGCTTGGCATCAGAAAAGCTGAGCTTTCATAAGTTCTGAGAACAGGCCTGAGATTCAGTGGTTCCAAAACGACATGCGGCAACCCCAAGCTCCTGCCGGATGCATATATAAGCATTAACTTACCTGTACCTGCCCAAGCATCTGAGATGGTGACCCAGACTTTGATGTGAGTGTCTTTCCAGTCCTGAGACATCTTGCTGAGAAAGTGACGTGTCTATGGGCAGCCTAAGCCATGACAGACTAGGACCACGCTTGTTTTATTGTTTTTGATGTAGGTGTCCTCAATCAGAGCTTTTAAATTGTCAAAGTACTCTTGAGCAGAATCTGCAACATAAGTAAAATGAGCAGAAATTTGATTAACCAGTTTTCTTATGCAGACAAACCTTGGTTCTTCAAAGGTAGACCTCACCTTTGAGCCTGGGGACAAAATCCTAATGTGTGACCATTCAAATGAAAGGTCTTAAGCAGTACTTTCTTGTGGTACCACTTGTTATGTTGAAGAAAGTGTTCCACATGTGGAGTGTCTGGATTACCACTAAAGTGCGACCACCCAAACGAAAGCTACTAATATAAGCTGCAATTCCTCTCTGGTGCTTTCTACACTTGCACAGCTTGGAAGAGCACTTTGAAATGATGTAATCCTATTGTATGGATTCTGAAGATCAATAAAAATTCGTTGCTGCTGTTTATTATAATACTAGTTATGCAAGGTGGTTCTAACCTTTGAAACCTGCAAAATAATTTATGATCACTCAAACCTAGACTGCTAGCAGTCCCTTTTTGAATC
Organism: Siderastrea siderea; assembly: GCA_964030785.1. Lineage (NCBI taxonomy): Eukaryota > Metazoa > Cnidaria > Anthozoa > Scleractinia > Rhizangiidae > Siderastrea > Siderastrea siderea. The sequence goes on along the minus strand of OZ034969.1, from coordinate 15,752,864 downwards.
ATTAAAAATTTATCAATGATAGATTTATAATTAGTAGGTTAATAATTAATAGGTTACGATAAAAGCCTATGACCGTTATGGGGGAACCTACAAAAAAAATTATCGTCTGGTTACTAACAGCACGGTGAAAACCTCCATCCCCCAGGAAGGGAACATATATTTTGGCTTGGCAGGTGTATTACGGGGGTGAGGGGTAGGGGGTAACGGGTGAGGGGTAGGGGTGAGGGGTGAGGGTAGGAAATAAGGGGTAGGGGTGAGCAGTAACTTACAGACAGGATTATATAATCAAAACATTACCCTTCACCCCCGTGATAGACCTGATCCTTGTTCGTTTGAGAGAAAACGGAGCTCGCACGGCTCCCGGTGCAACTAGCCCGGCTCCCGTGTGGGGTGGGGGGTTCATTCTTTCTTCAAAGTCTGTTTTTGTCAATTCACCACCATCTACCCGTCGCCGGCAATTGCAGTTTTACTTTCAATTGATTGCTATGTCTTCAGAGAACTTTTGCGAGGAGTTTCTTTTTACTACCCATAGAACCTCTTGTCTCTGTTACTTAATAAAACGCATTGTGCAGGATAATTCTCACCTAACGTCTCACTCCCTGGCTTGTTAAGCGGTACTTTTCCCATTTTGTTAATCGCGCTTGGAGGTCTTGAGGTTTCTTATCTCATTGCTTCGGACAAATCCTGTTCCCGGTTTGTTTCGAGTACATGTCCATTTCAATGTTAGCGATTACATTCTTCCTTGCTATTGATGCTATGTCTTCGGAGAACTTCTTTGAACTTCTTGTCTCTGTTATGTAATAATATTACAAAACGCATTGAGCAGGATAATTCTCACCTAACTATCGACCTGCCCCGCCACAGTGGAAGTGAGATAGCGACCAGAATTCCCATGCAGAATTACTATTAACTTGCAGACTATTTCGGACTTCTTCATGGAAAGAGATCTGAAGCTCATTGGTGAAAAAGCAACGAAACCCCTTGACGAGAATGGCATTCGCGACGGAATTGAAAAAAAAACGTTTTCTCATTAAAAGCCAGTCGTCATACACCCCCTACACAGTGAAGGCTGTATCAAACGCTGGCTATGTATGCACTAGCCAGTGCTTAGGATACATCCGGGGGGGGCTTCCTAGTAATAGGCTAATGGGGATGTGCCGCTGGATGGGGTGGCATTTTCACGACTGGATTGAAACGTAAACGGTCTGAGTAAGAATTCAGTTTTTGATAACAAATTACAAAATTGTGATTTTCTTCATCAATTTCATGATAGTGAAGTCTTAATTATGTCGGAAATCTGGGGTTCAGAGTTGAATGAAATACCTGGCTTTGATATCATTGCCCTAAGCCCTCCTAGAAAACTCAACACCAAGAGATCTGGTAGATCCTCTCGTGGTATTTTAGTGGCTGTAAAAAGACCCCTTACACAATATTTTTCACTCATAAAACAGACATCAAATTATATTTGGATAAAAATGGATAAAAATATTCTTCAGTTAGATAAAGATATTCTATTATGTTCATGTTATATTCCACCAAATCATTCACCTTATTTCGACCCAGATGTTTTTCCAAATTTAGAAAATGATATTAACTTTTTTAAAAGAGATTATTTTGTAGTTTTGGCAGGTGATTTTAATGCCCGCACGGGTGTAGAACATGATTTTATAAATTACGACAGTTGCAATCTTGCGCCAGGGGGTATTTCTCCCCCAACCACAAAAATAGCGCCCAGGAAAAGTTTTGATACACACGTTAACGATCTAGGAAAACATCTACTTGAAATGTGTAAATCCCTAGATTTACGAATCCTGAATGGTAGATGCAAAGGCGACTCGCTTGGACAAATAACTTTCCATGGAAACCAAGGCTCAAGTACGGTTGATTATATTATTGCCAGTCATGAAATTCTGTATCTTTTCGAAACTTTAGTAATCCGTCAGCCAACGCCATTTTCAGATCATTGCCAATTAATCACATGGATAAAAATTGACTCGTCATTATTAACAAGTGATGAGGAAATTCTTGAAGACGACTTCCTCAGCCTTCCAAGACAGTTTAAATGGTCCCCCGACTCTAAGGACTCTTTTATTTCTGCACTAAATTCCGTTGAGATAAAGCAACTTATTCATGATTTTGAACTTTTAAATTTTGAGCATGTAGGGGATATCAACATCCTCGTTGAGAAATTTGTGAATATATTAGAAACTGCTGCAAAGCAATCGTTAAAAATTGTAAAACAGAACAAAAAATCAAAACGTAACTCCCAAATTTGGTTTGATAACGAGTGTAATCGCGCCAGGAAAAATTTACATCGCCTTTCCCATAGAACGCATAAAAATCCTTTGGATGAACAAACCCGACTCGACTATCTCTCATCAAGAAGCCAATACAAACAGTTATTACGAAAGAAAAAACTCCAACACCGAGATAATAAAATTGATGAACTAATTAAGACTAGAGATCCACTGAATTTTTGGACCAATCTGAAATCTCTTTCGAATCAAAAACAAACCTCACTTGACTCAACTATTCCTATGCGCAAACTGTATAATCACTTTCAGCAATTACATTCAACACCAAATGCAAATCTACTCAAGAAACAAGAGGAAATAATCAAAGAGTTAGAACACAAAAAAATAACACTATCGCAGCTTAATAACCTAAATAAACCTTTCTCTGAGAAAGAAGTTAAACAATCAATCAAAATGCTTAAAAATAAGAAAGCAGCTGGTCTTGATCGAATAAGGAACGAAATGTTGAAAAGCGGAGCTCATTATTTGACAACTTCTTTAACAAAATTATTCAATTTCATACTTAGCAAAGGAACATATCCAGATTCATGGTCTACTGGGCGTATAACTCCTATCTTCAAATCAGGGAATAAATCTGATCCCTCAAATTATAGAGGCATTTGTGTCACTGGTTGCTTAGGCAAATTATTTTCCGTTGCCTTAAATAATAGATTACTTACCTACCTCCAAGACCACAATTTAATACATCCCTCTCAAATTGGTTTCCTCAAAGGTTTCCGAACATCAGATCACATCTTCTCGCTAAGGACACTTATTGATAAATACGTGACTAATGCAAACAAGGGAAAATTATTCTGCTGCTTTGTAGATTTTCAAAAAGCCTTTGATTCTATTTGGCATGATGGTTTGCTACACAAATTATTGTCCAAAAACATAGGTGGACAGTTTTATCATTTAATTTCTGAAATGTACTCAAAGACTAAATGTGCTGTCAAAAATGGTAACAAGAGAAGTTCCTTCTTCGATTACAACAGAGGTGTGCGACAAGGGTGTATCCTTTCCCCTTTATTGTTCAATTTATATCTAGATGAATTTCCACACTTGCTAGAATCTTCACGTGACACAGATTCAATTACTTTACCAAATGGACTCCCTGTTAACTGTTTATTCTATGCAGATGATCTAATATTGATATCAAGAAGTGCCGCTGGTCTTCAAAAGCAACTAAACATCCTCCAAGATTATAGCGAGAAATGGTTACTAAAAATTAATCTTAAAAAGACAAAAACATTAATTTTCCAAAAACAAAACCGAAAATCAACACGTGATAAGTTCTCTTTCTTTTTAAATGGAATTCCAATTGATAAAGCCTCACAATACAGTTATCTTGGCATTACCTTCAACACAAATGGAAGTTTTGCTAATTCCAAAAAAGTTCTGGTCGAAAAGCCAGAAGATCGATATTTGCTTCGAAACGTTATCTTGACTTTAATAAACTACCCATCAAAACGTGCAATAAACTATTTGATACTTTATTTCTTCCCATCCTTTTATACGGTTCCGAAATTTGGGGAGCTTACAATAGTATCAACTTCAAAAAATGGGAAAAAGACCCAGTAGAAAGACAACATACACAATTCTACAAATGCTTTCTTGGCCTTAATAGAAGAGCACCTAATGTGGTAGCCCGCAATGAAACTGGACGACTCCCTCTTAAGTTGAATATCTTATTAAGAATAATTAAATTTTGGATACATCTTGAATCTCTCCCAGAAAACAGTATTGCCAAACAATGCTTAATCATTTCCAATCAATTGGCAAATGAAACAAAACCCTCTTTCATGTTAACAGTTAATGAAATTATTCATAATTATCTAGACATTCAAAAACAATCGCATAGCAAAACAATTCAAAATAATAATAATATACCAACAATCAAACATAATTTACAAAAAATAAAATGCCACATCACAACCAGTTTAAAAAGACACCAACTGGAGTTTAATAATCCGCTCTAATAAGAAGTTATGCTTCTACTCTATATTTAAAACAGATGTTAGTAGATCTGATTATTTAGAACAAGTGAAGAATCAAAAGCATAGACGAGCTGTAGCTAAATTACGATCAGGCAATCACAGTCTTCGAATCGAATCTGGGCGACATTGTATACCTAAATTACCCGAATCTCTTAGGATTTGTCAATATTGTCACTCTAATCAAATAGAAGATGAAATCCATTTCTTATTTCATTGTGATCGCTATAGAACTATTAGGCAACAAATAACAAGTGATATTGCACTTAAATATCCGTTAGTTAATGTTCTGAACGATACTGATAAAATTATTTTCTTGTTTAATAATGTTGATTCTTTCATCTGTAAGAAACTAGGTTATTATATCTATGAAGCATTACGTATAAGAGAAACTTGTAATCCTATTTAGTTTATTGTTAGAGTATGTAAATCCTTATATTGTTATCCTAGGTAATACCATTTCATATGGGAATACCAATAAATAAATAAATTGTTGTTTTTGTTTTTGGCATTTTTAATAGGAGCTAATAGAGTTACTAGAATGGGGTCGCACATTTGCGGGATTTCAGGGGTAAGTAAATTCCGGCAAGTAGGGAATTGGGGTATATTTGCCTAAAAGTGACTAACATGGGGTCTATAATTGGCTACAGAATAGACTATAATGGGGTAGGGGTTCGGAGAGGCCAGCGGCACATACCCAGCAAAAATTGACCCAAGTATCCCCTCCCCCCCGGGGAGGGTACAAGTCAAGAAAACCGTGCGCCTACACTATTGCGGTGGCTTCTCGAGACAAAAGTGTCCCAGACTACTTAAACTGGTACATAAGTCAAGAAACGAAGGGTAACCTAACAGCGCCAACAACATTCGCTGTCAAAAAAGTGCCGGCGCCAAAAAAAACTAGTAAAAGATGTCGCAAGAGGTCACCGGACATCACAAGAGCGAGTTAGGGGCAGAGAACAAAGACGCTGGGGGAGATGATGGCAAGCAAACAGGGCACACAGTACACTACTGAAGCCTCTGCGTATTACAATTCGCAAGAGCAGGCCTGCTTTATAGCCCTTGGTGACGCCCTCGACTAGCACACCATTTGAGCTAATTGAACGAACGAGTCGAGTGAAAAAGTGCGGCGGGGGATGCCAACGAAATATTGGAGACGGTCCGGACAACTTCACTATAGGGGAAATTGATAAGAATTATTGTATAAGACACAAAGAACATGATTTCGTTTGGATCGAGAGTCAATCAAGGAAAGTACAAAAGTTCATTTGATAACAAACACTACCACGTCTATTCAAATTGTGTCAGAGGAAGAACCCAGAGTTTGAACCGAGTAAATTATTTATTCAGGACACTTTAGCAAGTGAAGACATTAACACTTTGATGGACAGGCTTTATAAACTATGTTGAGTTACCCAAGGAAAGTACACTCTCCCTACACTACTCGGAGAAATACAGTCCAAGCGTGTTTTGTGTTTTGTTTTCTATTTTTAGTTACGTGTTCCGAGAAAGAGAAGAAAGGAAGAAAACAAAGAAATGATAACCAAAGGAACCATTCTCCCGCCTGTATTTTTTATTTGTACTGCAAAAAATCCTATTATTAAATCACCAGAGAATCAATCTAACAGTAAACTGGTCTTTAATGTTGAATGCTTTGGCAGAAACATCATGACGTGGTACCGTAGCAGCGGCGGATCCAGGCCTCGGTTTTACGAAGCCATCCTAAGCTAGAATGTGTCTTCTAGTATAGTCGCACAACAATAGGCTACAGTTAAGAGACAATACTGACGAGATAACTTAACTTGGGACGCCTTCGCCTTCGTTTAATTTGGAAAGGGGGAGGTCCAACGTTGTGGAAACTGCTTTAAGGTCAATCATTTCCAGTTGAAGAAACACAGCAGCAAACTGATCCTTGAGTGATGGCGGAGTAAGGAGCACGCTACTGACCGTCTGCTTTTCAACGATCTTAGTAAGCAGCACATGGCCGAATTTGCTTCCAGTTCCATACGAAAACGTAGAAATAGATCTTCTGCAAGTTCTGCAGGCGAAAAGTCTGTGTCTCCTGAAGCCAAAAAGCTGAAAGACTTCGAAGTGACTTCGAACGACAAGAGTGACTGTGATCACAAAGACGAAGGCATGGAGGCTCTCGACAAGATAGGAGCTATTGGGGAACAACTTAATACTATTCTCGACAGGCTGAACAAACTGGACGTCATCGAAATATCCATAAAAAATATTGAAACAAACCTAGCGAACCTTAAAGTTCGCACTGCGAAGCTTGAAGATTTCGAAGCGGGAGCCAGAAAGGACATTGAAGATCTTAAGAAATCATGCAGTTTCAACGGCGACAACCTCAAAGAATACAAGGAAAATGTAAAGAAGATACTTGACGAGCAGAACCAAAAGCTCAACCACAAAATTGATGACCTCATCTCAAAGAATCTCTACCTTGAGTCGTACTCCAGAAGAGAAAATATCAAATTCTTCAATATTTCTGAAAATAGCGACGAAGACACTGAAGAAACCCTAAGAAATTTTATGGAACGAGAACTCGGTTTTCGCAACGCTCGCAGTGTCGAGATCCAAAGTGTACACCGCCTAAATCGAAGAAACGACACAGATCCTCGCCCTATAATTGCCAGGTTTCTTCGTTACAAAGATGTTGAAGAAATCTTCGCCTTAGGATGGCGCCTTGAAGGGACAAACTTTCAGATCTTCCGCTATCTTCCACGGGGGATTATCAAACGTAGGAAGGATCAGCTGGCAGTTTTGAAGAAAGCACGACGAAACGGCATGAGAGCTTCCTTCAACAGAAGTCAGCCTGATAAGCTATATATCAACGGAGATTTCTGGCCTGTTGGAAAAGCACTTGAAGGAGATGAGTAACTGTGTCGTGTCTTAATTATCTTTATTGACTAACTTACTTACTATTTCTCCTTGATGCGGGCGGTTAATGATGCCACGCAATTATACAAACCCTACTTCCTGCTTCCTAGCCACTAAAGACTCAAACCGATTAAGGATTTTTGAACACTTTTTTTGTTTTTCTTTTCTTGCTTATTATTATTAATAATTTACTTATCAGCTTACTAAGCTTAACCTAGCGAGCCCTTACATGTTTTTATTCCAATCTTCGCTTATCGCTTCATTTTTCCGGCGGTTTCTGCCAATTCGACTCCATTGTTACGAATTCCTATTCTTTAGCTCAAGATTTTTGTAGGAATATTTATATTTTTAGTGCGTACTATTTACCTTCTCAGAACCCTACAATTCGTTATTTAGATCTTTATGCAAACTACAGCCATGCAGTCACAATACTATTGTTGCCTGACAGTCACGCCTTGCAGTGGAATATTATTATCTCCTATTATTTCGTTTTTTTTGATTATGCAAAAAAGATAATATAATCACGATAGCTTCTCTCAATGTACGGGGCCTAGGGAATAGCGCTAAAAGAAGAGAAACTTTTCATTGGCTGAAATCTAAAAAATTCTCTATTTATCTGCTGCAAGAAGTACATTGTTCGGAGGAAACGTCACACCTTTGGGCCTCTGAATGGGGCTACAAAACTCTCTTCACCTCTTTTTCTAGCAGCAAAGCATTCTTTTCAATAACAACTTCGATCTTCAAATTATGAAAACCTATATCGACGCTTCGGGCCGGTATATACTATGTGATTTAAAAGCAAATGGAAAAAACCTAACCTTGGCAAACATTTATGCCCCAAACGAAGACGATCCAGCTTTCTTTAAATGTCTTTCAAGGAGATGATATAATAATTGGAGGCGATTTTAATCTCGTCTTAGATGTAGAGAAAGACAAGAAAGGCGGCCTTGCCAAAACGCATCGCAATGTGCAGAAAACCATTTACGAAATATGCGAAAATCTTGACATTGTCGATGCTTGGAGAGTTTAAACCCAGATGCCAGCAGGTACACTTGGTGCCAACCGCGGCCCGAGATTCACTGTAGGCTAGATTTTTTCTTAGTAAGCCAGAGTTTCTTAGGCAATACCAACACAGCTGATATCCTACCCGGCTTTAAAACCGACCATTCCATGATTACATTAAATATTACCTTACATTCCAATCCATAGGGACCTGGATTTTGGAAACTTCATACATCACTTCTATCCGATACTGAATACAACGACCTGATAAAGCAAACGATCGCACAAATACAGGAAGAATACAAAAACGACGAATCGATAAACCCTGCTCTACTCTGGGATATGATCAAATGATCAAACTTAAAGAGTTCGCGAGAAATCTCTTAGCTTTGAAGCCGCCAAAAAGCGTAAAACCACACTCAAGGAACAGGATTTAGAAAAGAGAATAGCTTTTCTAGACAGAGAGCTAGAGAGCTCCTCCACCAGTGCAATACAGAGATTGAGCTTAGCAGAACAACTGGAATCATGTAAAAGCGAATTAGAGCAGATAATTCGATGGCGCACCCAAGGTGCAATCTTAAGGTGCAAAGCTAAATGGTACAATGAAGGTGAAAAGAATACCAAATATTTTCTTAACCTTGAGAAAAGGCATTGTAAACTTAGCACGATAACTCACCTTAAAATTAACGAACACGAGTCCGTCACCTCAGACAGTGAAGTGCGAGGCTTTCTATACGGAGCTTTACACTTCCCGAGGAACTACAATACCACCAGTTAGTGAATTTTTTCAGCTAGAAAACAACACTGTACTGAACCACGATGAATCAACGAGCGGCGAAGGGCAGTTAACAGAAAAAGAGTGTCTAGAAGCTTTAAAAAGCATGGATTCCGACAAAACCCCCGGAACTGACGGCCTCCCTGCTGAATTTTACAAAACTTTCTGGACAGATTTGGCTCCTATTTTGACCAGTGCACTCAACTATTCACACAACACGGGAACACTTTCAATCACGCAAAGACGCGGAATTATTAAACTTATACCGAAGAAAGACGCTGACCCGCACTTCATCAAAAATTGGCGTCCACTAACTCTTCTCAACTGCGATTACAAACTAGCTGCAAAAGCGATAGCAAACTGAATAAAAACGGTTATCCCAAAGCTTATAAACAATGACCAGACCGGCTTTCTAAAAGGAAGATTTATTGGTGAAAACATAAGGCTAATCGATAGTATTATAAAATATGCTTCGGAAAACAACACTCCAGGTTTGCCGCTTTTTGTAGACTTTGAAAAAGCCTTCGACTCACTTGAGTGGTCTTTTATCGAGCGCACGCTTCAGTACTTTGGTTTCGGACCCTCGTTAACCCGGTGGGTCAAAACTTTTTACAAAAAATTGAAAGCTGTGTTTTGAACAAAGGATGGTCGAGCAATTTTATTGAACTTCAAAGAGGTGTTAGGCAAGGCTGTCCTCTTTCTCCATATCTTTTTATACTATCAGCGGAAATCTTAGCCAAAGCCATCAGGTCTAATAAGAATGTTAAAGGAATCTGTGTTAACAATACAGAAATTAAAATAAGCCAATACGCTGACGACAATACCTTCATTCTTAATGGCACCAAGGAGGCTTTGTCTGCCACTCTTGACACGATTGAAAGGTTTGGCAGTGTGTCCGGCCTCAAACTCAATAATACAAAGACTGAGGCCCTGTGGATCGGATCAATGGCAGGGAAAAAGGAAAAACTTTTCCCCGAAAAAAATTTTAAATGGGCAGAAAACAAAGTGAAATTCCTTGGCGTTTGGATATCTACTGACCCTAACACCACGTTAAATTTGAACTATAGGGAAAAAGCGGACAAAATCAGAAATGTTCTAAGCTGTTGGAGATATCGAAGATTAACATTAATGGGAAAAATTCTGGTTATTAAAAGCTTAGCAGGATCGCAACTTACGTACATCTTAGCACCACTCGCGACAAATCACGAAATTATCAGGGAGATAAACGATCTTTTCTACAGTTACCTCTGGAATAACAAGGGTGACATAATTAAGCGAAGTGTTATTATAAGCGAGTATGAAAAAGGAGGTTTAAAGATGGTTGACATAGCTACGTTTAACAAATCCCTTAAGACTACTTGGATAAAAAATATCTCGATGGCTCTAACCACGGGAAATGGAAAGAATTTTTCGATTTTGAACTGCGAAAATACGGAGGAAAACTAGTTTTTAATGGTAATCTAAACAAACGTGATACGTTGAAAACGATACTGGTTCAAAATACATTTCTCCAAGAACTTTTAGAGATATGGTCAGAAGTTAATTTTTGCGACCAAATAAGAACTGAGCAACAATTTCTTGAACAGCCCATATGGCACAACTCGCTAATCGGGATAGAAGACAAACCAATTTTTTATAGACAACTTTTTCCTTGCGGAATTTCCAAGATAACTCACCTAATGAAGGACTCACGTAACTTCCCCTCCCTCGAAGAGCTTATAAACGCTTACAAATTACGTGTTATGCCTTTGAAGTATTTGGCCTTATATCTGCACTCAGACACCATTATAATGCAAATTTTCCTAAAGAACCTAGTGACACAGACAAACCAAGTGCTTTCCTCGAGACCTTTGTTAAAAGCGACAAAGGAAACAGGGTGGTTTACAAGAAGCTTCTCTCTTCCAAAAGCTCTGCTCCGGTGAAAAGTCAAACGAAATGAAAAAACCTCATTGTCTGTGACGGATGGATCAATGATTGGGGAGTGGCATATGGCCTGGCTGCTCGCTGCACTAAAAGCACAAAACTTCTGAACTTCCAATACAGATTTCTGCACAGAATCCTACCTACAAATGTTCTCCTGACAAAAATTGGTTTAAAACAAGATCCAAACTGTACTTTTTGTAGCAACTCCCCCGAAAGCCTGATCCACCTCTTCTGGTACTGCATGAATATTGAGACTTTTTGGGAAAACTTGATCGAAAGTCTGAAAGAGTCTAAACTAGTACCGAGAAATTATCCAAAACAGATCACGGTATTTCTGGGCCTGAGGCCGGAAACCTCCACCTTTTCACTTCAACTCAATTTTTGCTTTCTTCTAGCAAGACACTATATATGGTGCTGCAAGACCAGTAACAAAACTCCACTTACAAAGTTTTATTATGGTCCTTAAATCCCAGTTTTACATAGAATCCTATAAAACTAGAGAAAACTCAAAGAAGTGGCAACCTTTATTGCCCATTCTTACTACTAACTACTCAAGTAACTTAAGGCTTGGTTGTTTTCCCTTAAACGACCCCCAGCAGAGATTTTTGAGACCTTCCGTTTTCTGTGGTTAAAATAACTTATCCCAACCATACCAGTTTCATTTAATAATCGTTTGACTTTTCTGATCAAATGAAAGTCTTTCTAGGTATCACGTGACATTTCTTGGTTGATGACGTCACAGAACGTGTTTTTTGAAATGGGGAACGTTAGCACTTAAAAATGTGGAGAACTTATGTCGTTAAAATGCCCAGTAGGACCATGCCAATGTAGCTCCGCCTTTTAAGGTGGTATACCTCATTTATATTTGAAGATATTTTGACATTTAGCATGTCACGTGACCTGTTTTCAAAAATTGACCGTTTCCATTAACACATGGACACGATTAAAAGGCGGACTGATGAAGCATATACTAACAGTCATTGAACAAGGAAGCAAAAATATGAATATCAGATAGCTTTCTGTTCCCCATTTTCAAGTAAACATTTCAACCGTTATAAGTCATTTTCAAGTCACGTGACAAAAACTTCCGGTGAATAAGTTTATAAAATTACTAATAATAACGATACCAAACCACTTGCCAAGTTTCAGGAAGAATGGACAAATGTTTCACCTTCAGATAAATATGTGTCAGATTACCAGCCTGGTCAAGCCTTAATATACTTGACTAGCCCAGCCAACCCTGCCGCTGCCCACCTTCCTGCGCTTTCTTCCCATGGTCCACAGAACATTGAGGAAGCTTTCTTTTCGATCATGACACCCTTTTCCACTGCAGACGACCCTTTCACGACTGGCTGCATTATTCTAAGTAATTTTAGATTCTGGAGTCTTTCTGTTTTTTCCCCTTTTTTAATTCTATAATTTTCTATAATTTCCGTTTACTCTGTTTTTTTCCCAACGGTTATTGTGTAACTTATATACTTTTGTGTAACTAACTGTGTAACTAATTGACTCTTTACTGTTTGCTTGCTTTGTAACTGTTTTTTTTGTTTTGTTAATAAAGTAATTATTTAATTTAAAAAAAAGCAACCTGATCCTTACGGCCGTAAGGATCAGTTTGGTCCAACATATTACACCTTTTGCAGTCACTTATTGTCTGTTTTGCACAAGAACAGAACACCAGCGCTTTGCCCGAAACTAATTTTATCTCGGGTCACTTATGACGTTATAAGAAAAGAGTAACAAGAATGTTTCTCGTACGTTGTCCCTAAGAACCCGTTAAAGGGCATTTTGTTACCGCTCACCCCTTACCCCTTACCCCTTACTCCCTACCCCCACCCCTAACCCTATCCCTTACCCTCCAGCCCCTACCCCTTACCCTTTACCCCCTACCCCTCACCCCCGTAATAGACCTGCCGTGCCAAAATCATCTTTGCTAGACCTAGACTGTATAGGGGTATAACAAGCAATGGAACTAACAGGCTATAACCCATTCAAATGCTATAGAAAGGTAGAAATTAGAACTTAAAAGCACCTATATGTTCCCCCCTGGGGAGGGGGGGAGGTTTTCACTCATCACCCTGCTGGAAGTAGCCAGACGAGAAAATGTTTTTTAACGGTCATCGGCTTTCATCACAACCTATTAACTACTAACGCACTAATTATTAACCTATTAATCCAGTTTTAATAATTTTCAAATTTTCATTTCCAGCCTTTAGATTAAAATATAGGTTGACCCCCGTAAGCTATTAATTATTAAACAAACATAGAGTGAAGACCCTAAAATTTGCCCTGACCTGCGTCCTCGACTCTCCAGTGTCGATGTGTTAACCACTACACCACCAGGACGACCACGCTAGAACGCAGCCGAATTGAAGGTTTCATGGCTCATGGGACTCCCGAGCAAACTTTAGTGCATCGACATTAGAAAGTCGAGGACGTGGGTTCAAATCCCGCTCAGGACAATTTGGAGCGACAATTTGTGTCCACACCGGGTCGTAGCTACTACAATTGGAACACGACCATAACGAGCTTGGCCCTCCCCATTGGGGCTTAATTTTACCGGTGTCCAGTGTCGACCGTGGTCAAACGGGACTATCGTGATCCTCACGGATCCATGGCGGCCTATTTTGTGATGCTATTATGATTTTGCGCAGTGGCTAATTCTTTGGGAACACGAGGAATGTGCAACTAGTTATAAGGAAATCCTTTGGATGTCATCCTTTTATCAAGTTGATAAGTCAGAATAGGAGCCCGAATTATGTTTGTGCGTAAATTCGAGCAAATTTCGAAACGCTTCGAGCGGTGAAAGTGGCTAAATCGAGCCAAATGACTCCTTCCTTGTCATTGTATTATACATGTACTAATACGCTGTAAAGTAAATGGACCTAAAATTGCTCAAAGTGCGTTGTAAGGATAGCAAACAACACCATGTAATGTTTCACGAACTTTATTCAGTTAGTTCGCTGTTAGGTATTGCTCAAAATGTTCGTTTCGAAATCCCATACAAAGTCTTATATTTTGAAACGCCATTTTTAATAATATTCAAATATTATCATGCTTGGATGTCCTGTGATATGAACAAGACAGCTGACACAGACAGCTGACAAGACAGCAAATATCCCTGTGCCTGCTCTCAGAGGGCAGAAATATCGATTGAAGTTAGGGACAAAAACGTGAAATTCAGGGGTTGTTTCGTCATTTTTTTCCTAGGCGTTCTCCGGAGACCTCGTTCGGTGACCTCACGACATTTCGCACCAAGTTGAATCGAGTGAGCGGGAGGAGAGCGCCTGGGTACTAGGCTGGATTTTATCTATTCAGCTCTTTTGCATTCTTTTTCTCAACCATTGTGGCTTTACGATAGTGGAAACGAACCAAATAGAAAAAACGAACGCGAAAGCGTAGCGCGATCGCCTTTTTTAACTTTCCTTCTCTTTTTACCCCAGGCCCCTCAGCGTACACTTTGAAACCCGACCAACACTCAGAGGCCCTGGTTATAAGCGTGGGTGGAATCGTAATAGAAAACTTCCGCTTTTCCAAGAATTGTCGTGCTTTTAATATCACGATCTTTATGTCCCCTTCTTTGTTAGAAACCATGGCTAAAAGTAGAAACTTTTTCGAAGACGTTAAAAAGGAATTGGAATGTTCTGTGTGCCAGGAGCAATTCAATGAAATCAACGAACCCAAAATACTGAAATGTCTGCACACTTTCTGCAAGAACTGTCTCGAAGCTTGGTTGCGCCAGCAGCGTGAAGGAGAGTTGAGTTGTCCGACGTGCCGTCAGATTACAGAATGTCCTAACAGCAACATAAACAGGCTGCCGTCCAACCTGTTTTACAAGCAGATGGTGGAAATTGTGGAGGCTTACAACGGACAAGGACAAGAAGATTCACCACATTGTGGAAACTGTGAGGAAAAGAAGTCACTGAAGTTTTACTGTTCTGATTGCAACTGCTTCTTGTGTGACGAATGCGCCAGAACCCATATGAAATGGAAAGGTTTCAGAGGCCATCATGTTAAAGAAATTGGAAACTTTGATTCAAGCGACGTGCAAGATTACGCCCGGAAGGCAAACATTTGCAAAAAACACAGAGATGAATTGAGGTATTTCTGCGACAAATGCAAAATTTGCATCTGTCGCGACTGCGCCATTTTGGAACATCAAGACCACAACAAAGTCTCCTTTGAGCAAGGACTTGAGAAGAAGAAATCAGACATTACAAATAAAATGGAAAAAGTTGAAGCAGTTGGCAGGCACCTGGAAAACCACAAGGAATCCCTGGAGAAGCGAAGAATAAGAGTCGAGTACAGCATCGATCAAGCGACTAATGAAGTCCATCGAGTCGCTGAACACTGCATAAGTTTAATCCGGCAGCATGAAGCAACCATGACCAAAGAGCTACTCGAGCGGAAAGCAAATTTTCAAGCTGAACTTTCAACCCAAATGATTGACTTAGACGGGAAACTGGTGGAAATACACAGCGGCTTGGAATTTGGCAAAGATGTTGTCGAACGAAATAACCTACCCGAGATTTTAAACGTCGAAGAATTACTAGAAGGAAGGTTTCAGGAACTTTTATCTTCGCCGAAATTCAATCCCGTCGCGATGACTTACTCTGAGGTGAAGTACGTTCCAGCTGATACGGCGTCCATACAAAACGGATTGGGCAAGTTATTTGAAACTAAAACTGAGCCTTCGTTGTCGATTGCACAAGGCAAGGGACTGACAGAGGGTACAAAAGGCGAAGATTGCACTTTTACGATTATCACAAAAGATTCGCAGGGTCAGACAACTTACAATGAAATTAACCAAGTCATTGTTGACATCCAATCACTGCAGACCGGAAGAGTTATGAAACCCAGCATAACAGATTCAAAAGATGGCTGCTATCAAGTAAAGTACAAACCGGAAGATGCAGGAGAATTCAATGTGTCCATAACAATATGGGGTGAAGCAATCATGGGCAGTCCCTTTCAGATGAAAGTTAAAGAACGAGCGTCAAAAGGGAGGGGAAAAGATGGTGACAGCAATAGCAGAAAGGCTAGACGTGATCTAGGAAATAGCAGTCGTGATGCTCATAAGGATGACGAAACACAACAGGAAGAGGCACACAAACTTCTTCACTTCCTTATTAGGACCAAAGGAGGGAAAGAAAGTGTTTATCATGGTGTTGATACAGCAAAGTCCCAAGAGAATTCTTCCCATGGCTTAGATGAACTGTCTGGTGTTACTTCTACCGTCACAGAACCATGCAGCTTTGAAGTCCAACCGCAGTTCATGAATCTACTGAAACGGGTGCGCAAAACTGATCTTCAAGGCATAGAAGAAAATTTCGGAGTGGTGATCGTTTGGGATGAAGACGCATCACAGGTACGCATTAATCCAAGGAGAATGTCAAACAGGAAGAACCGTTTTCAAGAAGGGTGTGATACTTTCATTGATCTCTACCAGAAATTGCACATAGGGCAAGAAGTAGTTGAACTCACAAATGAAGCCAATGATGCACTTGTTCTCGAGGCAGTTAGGTTTGTCCAATCTAAAACTCCTGTGATCGTTGAAAAAGTAGAAAACAACTTAGTGGTCTACGCGGAGAAAGCTGTCATTAGCAGTTCAGTACATGCCTTGAAGGAAAAACTTGGAGTAACAAAGGACAGTGGCAGTAGAAAGACCAGACGCGGTCAAGGAAATAGGAGTCGCGATTCTCATGAAGATAACGAAGCGCTACAGCAGGGTCGATTTTCATTGCCAAGGCATTTAAACCAAGTCCTAAAGAATGGTGTAAGCCTATCATTGTACCAGGGAGATATAACTGACGAGCGAGTAGATGCCATTGTCAATGCAGCTAACGAGTGGCTTCAACACGGCGCAGGGGTGGCGGCTGCCATAGTGCGCAAAGGGGGCCGTCATATACAACATGAGTCCGATCAGATAAAAAGCCAGCGTGGGCCACTAAATGTAGGTGAAGCTGTTCATACCAGTGGCGGAACTCTCCCGTGTCACTATGTGATACACACCGTTGGTCCAAGATGGAATGAACATGGGAGAGAGAAATGCATATCCCTCCTTGGCCAAGCTTGCATAGAAAGCCTCCGTCTTGCAGCGCAATTAGAGCTTTGTTCCATTGCTCTCACAGCTATCAGCTCTGGTATTTTTGGCATGCCAAAAGACATCTGTGCTCAAGTCATGTTCAAAGCGGTGGAGGAGTTTAGCTCAAGTAGAGAAGCCGAATTTAGCACTCTCCGGGATGTGCGCATTGTCATCATTGATCAACCAACAATCAGCGTCTTCCATGAAGAGTTTGTGAAACGCTATTGTTCCCAAGGGGAGTTGCCAGAAACAGTGACCTACCAAGGCCGCCCACCTAATGAAGAAAGAAAGGCTTCACCAACAACAGACGCGAAAAACGAACAGTTTCAGTCTAAAAGCCACAGATCACACGATTCAGTGAATCAAACAAAGAATACCGGTGACAACCTATCCCACGTAAAACGAAATCGAAACGGAGAAGTCGAGTTGTCAGGCAAAGGAGCTTTCCGAGATGAGGAAAACAGCGATCAGAGTTCCGCCCCCGATAGTATCAAGCAGGTGTCCCCTTCTTATCGAACTTCTGAAAATGCAAAGGAGGCAAATGTGCCTAAGACTGTAAAAACAACAAAAGAGGAGGAAAATGGAACCAGGCACGCATTGAATGACAATGATTCGGTTCCTGTTGAAAGTTTCAACAAGGCAAACAAATGTACGGCCACTAAACTGCCATTGGGAAAAAGAAGAGTAAACATTCCTGCTACTCTTCATAGGAAAGAGAGATCAACACCCAGTGGAAGCATCCATTTACAGGAAAATACTGCTGATTCTGCCGAGAAAGGAACGGACGTCATTTCAAAAACTGCCACCGCTACAACTTCGCCGCCTGGTCTTACCGTTACGGAAGAGGGTAAAAAACTAGCAAATCAGCTCGGAGAACGAGTAAAAGACGATCGAAAGCCTGAAGGGGAGTTGCCTGAGGATGTGAATGAGGTAGAGCAAACTGACCCCAGCAGCACATTTGTGCAGGAAGTCAGCCAACGTAACAAACAGAATATTGGTGGAGTTGACCTCAATGAAGAATCCAAAACGAAGACCTCAACAGATCACAAAAAAAAAGTCAATCAAATGCCAACAAAGATAACGCCTCTGGAGACAAGTTGTCATCTAAAGAACAGCCTGCATGTACAGATATGGGAAAAAAACACAAGAGAACCACTTGTGAGATCTGCAAGTGATCAGAGTTCGAAGCTCCGGACTGTCAAAAATACAGAGACCGTCATGCCATACCGTGAAGGGGCTCAGAAAGAAGAAGTACCAGGCTTAGTGAGCAATACCAGAAACGATGGGGTGATGTCGCCACAAGATCCACATGGGAAGATAACGAAAGAGATGCAGGCAGTGGTCGAAGGCTCAGCTCAACATGGATCAATTACAAGCTGCCCCAAGTTGTCGTCTGGTTACCTGGCTTTACCTCAAAGCGTCAATGTAGTAGATGGAGAGGCTACGGGAGAAAGAAAGGATGTCGAGAGCAGTACAAGTCAGGCTTCCGGCACAGGTACACAGTTACAATAAATTAAATTTGCTCAGCTTATTACGTTTTGTTTGCTTAATTCTCTTAAACATTTTTTAATAACCCGTCACAGCAGATCTATTTAAAACATAAGTATTTTGCGAATTTAGAAAAAAACTGACACAAATGTAGCATTGAATTGTTTTTTTTTTTGCAACAGTCTCAACAGGCTAAAATGGCAATGTGTTCAACTAGTCTTAGCCTAAGCACAGTAGCGTGACCTCTATTCTTCTTGCTTGGGATATGTATGCGCTCAGGCTACACAAAGGCTGCCCACAATTTTAGTAATCAACATAACTCTGCCGTATCGCTGTGTTAGCTCAGTCAGGAGCCCTGGCTCAGTTCACTAGGGCACCAGAATCTTTAAATAACTGTGTGGTGAGATCATGATGGCTGTGCTCAACATGTTGTGTCAGTTCAGATGGTCGGATATTGGGCGGTGATATTTTAAAAGCTGTTGGCATTGTCTCCTACACTTTGTCACAGTTAATTAGCAGGGGACGTTAAAAGGACCCACATCACCGTCTAAAAAGAATAGATGACACTGGTTTTGCATGAACCAATCAGCTGGGTTAAGTCATTAATCTACTATACTATCCCCAATTTTAGATCCACCACCACTTAACGAGATGCACCGGAATGATCTTTCAAGGGAACCGCAGTGCTTGATGTGCATGAATTTAAACAAAGAGCCTGTTTACTCATCACAATGTGGACGTGATCACTACTACTGCAAGTCCTGTGTAAAATTCTTTCTTGAGAAGACGAAGATCTGTCCGCAGTGCGAACAGGAAGGTCTTTCCCAAGAGAATCAACCCATTGGGTGCATGAGCTGGACCACGGGTAAGCAGTGTTCACTCCCGGGGTACGAGGATTGTGAAGTTATTGTCATCTCCTTCAGCTTTGAAGACGGAATTCAAGGTAATTTTACCCCTCTGTTGGTTCGGCAAATCTATCGGCAAAACAGGTACCCTTGATAAAAGGATGTGCCCTCGGTTAGATAGGCATGCCTACAACTGCTTTACAGTGGGAAAGAGAAAGTGCAATCGAACCCTTTCTGCCAGTTACAAATCAAGAGTTGCCATTTTTTATTGGGCATTAAATGTAACTTTTTTTTGTAAAGGTGTCTGTTTTAGGTGCATAAATGGAGGTTTACGTGCGGCATTTTTTACGGAAATGTTTAATAATAATAATAATAATAATAATAATAATAATAATAATAATAATAATAATAAAAATAATAATAATAATAATTTTTTTTTTTTTTTTTTTTTTTAAATAATAATCCTTTATTGATAGTCGTAGTGAAAATACAATGGACAGATAAGAATAAGATGCTAAGAAATTACAATCAAATTATTAGTTTAAAAAAAATTTTTAAGAAGTAAAATTCTTTTCTTAATTCTTAATTCTTCTTCTTATTGTTGATAATAATGATAATCTGCATTAATAATAATAATAATAATAATAATAATAATAATCCAAGGGGAAATTACTAAATAAACTTGGCGCTAAAATTGACAACTTTTTCGGACCAAGGTTCTAGTTTTAAGCGAAAGGATATATAGAGCATGTTTCCTCATCATTGCATGAGAAAAGATTGGAAAAAGGAACAAGAAACATGCGTCACCCTATCCATGCTATCGTGTGGTCCATAATTTCTGAAAATATCCATATTTAATATATATATTTCTTACAAACTTAATTAGTTAAGAATGCCAGTTGTTTTCACATCCGTAACTGTATTTTGCCATGTTAATGTTAGCACTTCTGTCCGTTTGCAGGTCCAGAACATCCCAGCCCAGGACAGCCTTACAGCGGTTTATTTGTCACAGCCTACCTCCCTTTCAACAAAGATGGACAAGAAGTATGCAGTCTGTTAAAAAAGGCGTTTGACGCACGTTTGATGTTTACAATTGGAAAGTCCCCCGCTACCAGGGAGGAGAATAACATGGTGTTCAATGGCATTGAACTAAAAACGAGTCAAAGCGGAGGCCCTGCCAAGTAAGCTTTTCCTATATAGCTTAAATTATTTCAATCCGTTTCCTCCCATAGCCTCATCTCAAGTTACTCAACGTGCTTACAATTTGAAGCAGATTTTCCGAGGGAAATAGTGTTGTGTTCCCAAGAATCTCAACGTTTCCTGAGTGGAAAGTCGCGGGAAACATCGTGATTCACGAGAAAACAAAACTAACAGTGGTAGCTGAGTTCCGTCTCCATGCCGCTAAAGGATGTGATTTCGCCTTTGATGTCTGTGTAAGATTGGCTGTCTTTTCTTAGACTTCATCACAAAATGCTGTAAGAGTTGACAATGCATTTTTTTGTCACTTGCATTTCTTGTTGTGGCAGCTTTTATGATAATTTTTTAATAAGTTAAGAGACTGGAAAATGTTTCCTTTTAATTATCGGTGGCATACGCGTGCGTTTGCTGAAAAATCGTCGATACAAGCTTTCAAAACAAAACAAACAACGACGCACACAGTTTTCCCACCTTTCACTTCCGCAAGACAAGAGTACACAAATAACAACCTTCCGTCACGATGTAATCTCATGTTTGCCTTTCATAAAGGCACCAACTTGGGTTCTGGAATTTAATGTGCCCTCTCGAATAAGACAGTTTTGAATCCGTTTAATCTAGAACGGGATACATTTTTTTTATCCCACCCATGCAACATTTGAATTTAGTCGTCACCACGTGATCATGAAATAGCGATTGAGAACACGCGTTAAATTCAACAAAATTCTTGCTACATAACAAAGAGCTTTAAGCATAACCATTTCGCTGGAAACTACTCACACACTCACTCATTGATTTACGCTGTAATTCGTCTCTCCTCGATAGGACAGAAGGCCACCAGTTAGAAGCTCTTAAGAATTTTTTGTCGTTGCTTGTTTCACTATTGAGGGCCCCTCTTAAGTTTAAATGGGCTTAAGATGGCATATTTACTTTTAGTGAATACCAAACCAGTGGATAGCAGTCTGCTGGCTACTAAAACGCGGAAATGTATCTGCTGTCCACCTCTTTGCATTGTCCTGGATTTCGCTTGCGAGTTTTTCTTCATTTCTGAGAAAAAAACAAACTATTTGTTGATGGCGATCCACTAGTTTGGTAAGAACTAAAACAATTAATCACCTCAGTGTCAGTGAACACTGGTAGATACCCTTTAGGTACTTACCTCGCACCTTCGCGGCTCGGCAAGTATCCATCACTCGGTCACGTCCTCTTCGGTGATTAACTGTTAATTATAAATTCGAAGCTGCAGACAGGGCAAAAAAAAGGTGGTAAGCGGCTGACTTGTTAAGGGCAGTTTGAGTTAATGTCAGCGGCAATTGTGAGTGGTAAATAAGCAGTTCAAAAAGACATTACAACAAAGTTTATTGTCAGTAGTGGACCAGGTCATATGATTCTCTTTTCTCTTTTGCAGTTATGGCTACCCAGACCCCAGCTATCTTGATCGAGTAAAGATCCAGCTCGCTGAGAAAGGAATAAAATAGCTGCACCAGTTATGCATCAATAACTACCATATGACAGTTTTAAATGAAATTTTTACAGGCTTTTTAAGGCCCTTTTTCACCAAACTCGTTAAGACTGCTGTTACGATGTACGTAGGATAGTACGTCTTACAACAAAGTAACTTTGATTCGAATCTTACACCTACAGTGCAACCCCGCTAACTCCAGCTACCAAGGGAAGCAAAAAATACCGGCGAAAAGAGTTAGCAAGGTTCGAGAACGGGGTTGATCTTGAATTCCACGTATTATGTTAATATTTATAAGGTATCGACGTTTTATTAATATTCAATCACAATCGCGAGTGATTTCGGTAAACTTACGAGCCCGGTTACAAGACTGTGTACTGCCTGCGAGTTTGAGATTACTGATCGACATTCTAAAAGTGGAGTTCGAGTAACCGAGGTATATTTCATCCAAATTTGAATTAGGGAAAGTAACAGTTGTTCGAGTTAGTGCTGGCCGATAGTAAATGACCGTGGTAGAAACTGCGGAAATCGTTTTTTTTTTCTTCGAGAAAGCGGGGAGTTTGAGTTGAAAGTCAGAAACCTTCTAGCTGGCGTCATTATTGTGAGGCTGGCCTTATTCTAATAGCATTTAACTATCAGGGTGCGTCATGCGGTTTTGTTTTGGTCTATAAATTAAATTCCATATAATTAGTCTATAATCACAATTGTTCCCAAGACTAATTTAATACACAAGTATGTACATTTGCAAATGAAATTAGGCGCTTTTCGTTTAAACTGTTTGCAAACGTGAACATAATTTTCTCTTCGATAGGGACCCACCAACTAAAGACTCCCTTTCTCCTTCAGTGTTGTCTCCTTGCTCCATAAACCTGGCCATCTGAACAATCCTACTGGAGTGAAGTATGGAGATGAACCAGTTAAAATGGAAATGTCAAAGCAAATTTTATAGTGGTAGAAAGCAAAACATTAATACCTACAAGTGTAGTGTGGATTCTGAAATCTTCTCTCGTGTGTTTTAAATCGCAAAAACATTCGTATGATTCTTAGGTATACGTTATGTACAAGACCAAGACCACATAGTGACAACAGCGCTAAAGCTATATACTTGTGCAGTCGAACTTGTGGCAAGCGAATTCCCAAAATTAAATGGCTAGCCTAGGAAAACATTGTATTCACTTATACTGTTACGTGGTTTGCGGGAACTGAAGAGAAAAATAACGAAGTTAGGTCAGTACTAGAGGTTCGACTATAACGAAGCACGCACGAACGCACGTAGAACGTCCTAAGGTGAATTATAGGAAATGTTTTACGAACAGTAAGGAGAACAGAATATGTAGAAGTTAGACATGTCGTTGACCACGGTCCTGCTTTCTACTCTCTCCAATTTGAGTGTCAGATAAATTAGACAAAAATGAATTCACACTAGTTCTTGCTTTTATGGAAAGTCTGAATAAGGAAAAGCCTTGGTCAGTAATTTAACTGACTTACAGTCATTTGTATTAATTTGTATATCTTAGATGTGTCTACATATAGCTTTATAAGGCCATCCCCATTTTTCTCCGTTTAGCGTCGTCCGACCGACCCAAATTTTCGCGCTTTCAAAAAAATTTATGTTATGAAGAAGATAATGACGTAGTCAAACATTTTTTGACCTTTATTCTAAAAAAAGGAAACATTGTTTTTGCAAATACAGATTTATTGACGGCATTTCTTGACGCTGAATACCAATTTCAACCTTAACCACCACATCGATCTTGTCTTCCTCGACCTCCATTGCCGCCATGTTGATTTTGAAACCATATCTTGTTGTTTCCAGGCTCCACGGCAAAGATGCTGAGGTACCGGGCCTCCTAGTTCCCGATAACCTGAGTCTCAGGCTTCTCCTTTTTATCCTTTTTTCCCTTTCGCTCGCCAGGGAAGGCCTGATACTCAGGTTAAGTTCCAGACTCCTCCTGATGTCTTGGGGGGGGGGGGGGGCTTTTTGGGGGCCTTTTTTTTTTAATCCGACCCACCGACCCAAAGTCAGGAAACGCAAAAAAAGGGGATGGCCTTATGTAAAGCTTGTACAATTAAACATGAATAGGAAACTGCCTGAAAATGGACCTTTCTTCCCTTATTTATTGATTGATTGATAAAATTTTACTCTCTACATAAATAAGTGAAAATCGCAATCCATACTTAAAATCTCTGTTAGATTGTTTCGTTCGAAAACATCTTTGCCTGATTCCAAGCTGCTGTTTATTTCCATGGTCAGTTTCCCGTCTTTGCCAGAAAAGGTAAAACAATATTGCAAATTATACCAGCAGTTGCTATAATATCAAGTACTAGTCAGAGTAACTAGGTTCAATTCAACGCCTGCTCTATCTGTTCAAGTCACTCGTATATCAGTAACTGGATCTGGAACTTTCGCCTCCGGTTTCCGTGGTATGAAGTGCCTAGAGTGGTGCTTTTATCCCCCCTCCCCCACCCTCAAAGGTAGACTATTCTGCACAGGGTTCCTTGTGACATTTTCTTTGGTTTACCAGCATGAGAAGTGCACATGTCGTGTCTACAAAAACAACTAATCATACTGTGTTGTTTTCTAAGGCATGAAATTTTACTCCACATTTTCCCAAAGAAGTACCGTAGAAAGAGACGCTGGGGTAACCAACAAGCATCCCAGCCATTTATAATTACCGAATGCTCCTAGTTCAAAGATGGCGTGTGGGTTGGCTATTATCTCTGTGACTTCGCGTTACTTTTTGTGAGTTTACTTCTCTTAACTTCACTCTAGCTAGATGCAACTTGCGACCAGGCCCTCTCACGTCCTTAGTAACGCCTCGTTTCTTTCTCTCTTCTCCCTGGAAAAGAAAAGCAGCTGATCGCAGGTTAATGACAATGCGTATTTTGTTCTTTTCCTTCATTCATTTAATATGTATTTATTTACTTTTTTGGTTAGTGAAGTATGGACCCCACCCCTGCGCTAAACAGGATTCAGTTTACTTTAATTTGTGTTTTGGCCATCTTAGCTTAAGAAGAAACAAAAAGCAAACCGCCATGATAAACAGAAGGAACTATAAAAGCATTTCTGCAAGAAAAAGGCTTTATCTTGACGTTTCGTATGTTCCAACATACATCTTCAGAAGTAGTAAACCGTTGAATAACAACAGACATTTGAGTGAAAATAAGTAACTAATTATAGAAACAAAAGAAAACAAATAGTAGAAAAATTTGCATATGAAAGGAAAAACATGCAAACTAAAAAAGGTAAAGTTTTTCACTGCTGACATTTTCATTTTGGGAAGGTTGTAAATCCCTAATCAACAGAGTCTCCTTTATCTTGCAATGGGTGTCCGACTGTCCTCTTGCCAAATTTTCGAAATGGTCCCATTTCACGTTATGACCAGTTGACGTGACATGGTCGGCAATAGCAGATGAGTGATTGCTACTCGTAATGGATTTGAAGTGCTCCGTTTCCCTGTCATGCAATTTTCGTTTAGTTTTACCTATGTAGAACTCCTGGCAGTCCCAACAGCTAGCCTCATAAACAGCCCTGGACATTTGAGCACGGGTGACTCTGTCTTTGTAGGGAAAAAGAGATTTAATACGATACTGCTTTGGAAAACAACTCGAAGGTCAAAGCAGCCGTAGAATTTATTGATGCAAGCAATTTATTGATGTAATTTATTGATTCAGTTTAGTCCGTGTCAAATGTACCATAAACAAAAACATCTTAATGACAATGCGTATTTTGTTCTTTTCTTTCATTCATTATGTATTTATGTTTTTTTTGGGGGGGGGGGGGTGGTGAATTAAGTACGTACCCTTCCCCTGCGCTAAACATGTTTTTTTTGGACTGTGTCAAATGTACAATGTACCATTACCGGTAAAAAAACATCAGTGTAAAGCCTAGTCATGAAAAGCTGTCGTACCATCCTTAGCTGGTTCTAGGCTTTACGATAGTGGGAACGGGCCAAATAGAAAAAAAACAAACGCGAAAGTGTAGCGCGATCGCCTACTTGTTATTGTTTTCTTTCTCCTTTTACCCCAGGTCCCTCAGCGTACACTTTTAAACCCGACCGACACTCAGAGGCCCTGGTTATAAGCGTGGGTGGAATCGCAAATAGAAAACTTCCGCTTTTCCAAGAATTGTCGTGCTCTCGATATCACGATCTGTATATTCCCTTCGTTTTTAGAAACCATGGCTAAAAGTAGAAACTTTTTCGAAGACGTTAAAAAGGAACTGGAATGTTCTGTGTGCCAGGAGCAGTTCAGTGAAATCAACGAACCCAAAATCTTGAAATGCCTCCACACTTTCTGCAAGAACTGTCTGGAAGCTTGGTTGCGCCAGCAGCGTGAAGGAGAGTTGAGTTGTCCGACATGTTGTCAGATTACCGAATGTCCTAACAGCGACATAAACAGGCTGCCGTCCAACCTGTTTTACAAGCAGATGGTGGAAATTGTGGAGGCTTACAACGGACAAGGACAAGAAGATTCACCACATTGTGGAAATTGTGAGGAAAAGAAGTCACTGAAGTTTTACTGTTCTGATTGTAATTGCTTCTTGTGTGACGAATGCGCCGGAACCCATAGGAAATGGAAAGGGTTTAGAGACCACCATGTTAAAGAAATTGGAAACTTTGATTCAAGCGATGTGCAAGATTACGCCCGGAAGGCAAATATTTGCAAGAAACACAAAGATGAATTGAGGTATTTCTGCGACAAATGCAAAATTTGCATCTGTCGCGACTGCGCCATTTTGGAACATCAAGATCACAACAAAGTGTCCTTTGAGCAAGGACTTGAGAAGAAGAAATCAGACATTACAAATAAAATGGAACAAGTTGAAGCAGTTGGCAGGCGTCTGGAAAACCACAAGGAATCCCTGGAGAAGCGAAGAATAAGAGTCGAATACAGCATCGATCAAGCGACTAATGAAGTCCATCGAGTCGCTGATCAGTGCATAAGTTTAATCCGGCAGCATGAAGCAACCATGAACAGCGAGCTACTCGAGCGGAAAGCAAATTTTCAAGGGGAACTTTCAGCCCAAATGACTGACTTAGACGGGAAACTGGTGGAAATACACAGCGGCCTGGAATTTGGCAAAGATGTTGTCGAACGAAATAACCTACCCGAGATTTTAAACGTCGAAGAATTACTAGAAAGAAGGTTTCAGGAACTTTTATCGTCGCCGAAATTCAGTCCCGTCGCCATGAATTACTCTGAGGTCAAGTATGTTCCAACTGATATAGCGTCCATACAAAACGGGTTGGGCAAGTTATTTACCACTAAAACTGAGCCTTCATTCTCGATTGCACAAGGCAAGGGACTGACTGAGGGTAAACGGGGCGAAGATTGCACTTTTACGATTATCACAAAAGATTCGCAGGGTCAGACATCTTACAGTGAGATTGATCAGGTCAGTGTTGATATTCAGTCACTGCACACCGGAAGAGTCACGACACCCAGCATAACAGACTCAAAAGATGGCTCCTATCAAGTAAAGTACAAACCGGAAGATGCAGGAGAATTTAATGTGTCCATAACAGTAGGAGGTGAAGCAATCGTGGGCAGTCCTTTCCAGTTGAAAGTGCTGAATAAACGCGTGACCCTTTCATTACAGCAAGGAGATATAACTGACGAGCGAGTGGATGCTATTGTTAACGCAACTAACGAGTGGCTTCAACACGGAGGTGGAGTGGCTGGTGCCATAGCGACTAAAGGGGGTCGTGAAATACAAGAGGAATCTAATAGGATATCTAACCAGCGGGGACCACTTAAAGTAGGTGAAGCTGTTTATACCAGTGGAGGCATTCTTCCTTGTCGCTACGTGATACACACTGTTGGTCCGAGGTGGAGGGAGCATGGAAGACAGAAGAGCATATCCCTCCTTCGTCAAGCTTGTGTGGAAAGCCTCCGTCTTGCAGCGCAGTTACAGCTTTCTTCGATTGCTCTAACAGCCATCGGTTCTGGTATTTCTGGCATGCCGAAAGATATCTGTGCTCAAGCCATGTTCGATGCGGTGGAGGAGTTTACCTCAAATAGAAACGCCGAACTGAGTACCCTCCATGATGTGCGCATCATCATCATTGATGATCCAACATTCAGAGTCTTTTCCGATGAATATGTAAAACGCTACAGTTCCCAACTGGAGGCATCGCTTAAGTGAAAAATGACTGACAACAAGGTAACGTAGGTTCGTCTCCTGCTGGGAGAACTCGGATTTCATTTTTCGGAGGATGCCTGTGTCGCTCAATTCCAAATTTCCGTGTATTGGCTCATGGCTCTTAACACAACAACTGCGATAAACGGTGGGGTGAAGCACTCTAAAACATTGCACCTCAAAGGCATGCGTACAATAGCGAAAATATCGTAAACAAAATAGCAACGTGATTTCCAGGTGAGAACTAAAAAATTAAAATGCAAAAATACAATCTGCACGCAAAAACGAAATTCTTCGAAATTCCTCGCAAGATAGAATGCCACTCGGCCTGCGGCCTCGTGGCATTCTATCTTTGCTCGGGACACTATATCCCATAGAACACTCGCGTTCATTGTCAAACCCTTAAATGTACTTCCCTTGTTTCTCGTCCCGAAATTGGTAATTAAATAAAAACAGCACAGATAATAGGACAAGAAAACGCCTAAAAAAGTACGATGCATCTCGTGGATTGCTATCGATTACTAGTATCACAATTTTTGCATGTCCTCGTACATTTTGGTTTCTTTGTGACAAGAGGGACTCAGTTTGTTGTACTAACTAATTATAGACTCAGTCAAATGCGTTGAAATATTTATTTACTCAGATCAACTGCAGTCACTAGAACATGCTAAGCACTGGTCGATCCAAATTCTTCTAACGAAAGTATCGAGTCTAGCACTAATAAAAAGCAACCACACTGACTCTATAAACACCTCTAAGATAAATTAAAAACAATGTAACCTGTACTTTTAATATAATTGTTACAGTTGCTAAAATAACAGTTTACAGAAACATTATACTAAAATTTTATACTTAGAAGGTAAAACTGTTACTTGCAAGCACATACTTAAAAACCATTAGAATCTTATTTTTAAAATACAAATGTTGGTGAACTATACAGGAACCCGTTACTTTACTAAAAATACAAAGTGTCAAAAAAGCAATAAGTTTCTACTTTGATTGACATAAATAAATCAAGCTGAGACCAGCGACATCTCTGCTTGTACAGTCTGTTTCGACGTTAAACTTCCCAAAACAACAAGGAGGAGGCCCTCTCTCCTCCGGAGAGGCCTCCCACAGTTGCGCTGGGTAGAAACGTACGGAGGCTGAGAAGAGGGGAAAATTAAACGCGTGGGGAATGCTGGGAGTTTCCCCGCGCTCCCGTTTTATATCCCCTCCAGCGCTCCCGCTTCCCTCTTTTTTCTTTCACTCGTGTTTGCTAACAGCAGCCTCTGTGGAGGAGAGAGGAGAAGGACTGTGTAATTAGAGAGTAGAAAAACAGGCTAAAACAGGCCCCAGTTGTTCAAAAGTTGGATAGCGCTATCCACCGGATAAATCTCTATCCAGTGGATAGCGCTGTCCAACTTTTGAACTGGGGCCAGGACGGCAAGATTTGAATGTGAAAGCAGAATAGTATGACCTAAACTTTCTCTTTTCTCTGCTTTCGGCAAAGTAAAGTGAGGCTATAAATGACTTTATTGCTCTTGTTTTGTGACTCTGCTGTTCATGTTCCTTGTCTTGACTTAAGAAGTTGGCTTGTGGCAAGTCTAGTTATGCATTAGGAAATGATAATGATGATGTTGACGACGATGCGAAAGGTGGTAAGAACCAAGCAGATGATTATCAAGGGGTTATTCTCAAGCCTTCTAAGCAGATGTTTTCTGCAAACCCACCTTTGTTAACTAGGAGAGCGAAATCTAGAAGAAAGTACAAGACTATGGATGGGGCGGTGAGTGAGGGTTGGGTTAAATAATGTAGGATGAGGGAAAAGAAAAATATTTGCACACTTTCTTGCAACCTCCTCTGAACCACCCCTTCTTTTGTTTTGTGCTCCTCCCTAATTTGCTTTCCCAAATGTAGAGCTCAGACTCGGTCAACACAAAGAAAAACTGAGGACTGTGAAAAGTCTTCCAGATGACCACCTGGCTAAGCTTGTTTGGCTATGATGTCTGTGCAGGTGGCTAAATATTGTCTACATGATAATAATAATAACTTATAATAATAACTGTCACATATCACTATATTCTTAGAACAAACACTAAAGGAAATGTATGAAGATCACTAAGGAAAGTTGATACTTTCAGTTTGGGAGAAAAAAAGGAAGAAAGTGTCTGTCTGGGACTGAACAAATACTTATCCCTTTTAACTTCCCCCCCCTCCCCCACCCCACCCCACACCCCCCCCCCCAAAAAAAAAAAGAGAAAAAAACCCAAAAATATACGTAAATACATGTGTGACTAAGTTGATAAAAATATTATAATAAGTGACAACAACGTTGTGTGTCAAGCGTGATTGTTCAGGGTGTAGGCTGTACTTAAAAAGACTGGGTGAAAATCACATTAAAGTTATAGGTAAGATGACTATCCTCTTCTTTTAAGGACAGTCTGGAGAAAAATCATCGTCATAGCAAAGTTGGCCTCCTTGTTCACTGTTCTGAGTTGGACCCATAACCAGTCACACCCACACAGGGCATAATGTAAGTGTTACAGCTGTGAAATACATGTAAGTGCCACAAAAGAGCTAAAAGTAACTCTTATTATGCCTGCATACAGAAATGTAAAAGTTGATGGAAATGTTATTTGGAACCCTGCTAAGGTAGGTTATAATAACTAGCCACACCTAGACAATCACACCATACAGACTGTAGCCCGTGTAGCATTTCTGTAGGCTCTTCTGCATGTTCAAAGCATTTTTCACTTTTTGGCCACACAAAAATTGAGGGGAGGGTGAAAAATGGAAAAGTGGGGAGGGGCCCCATTTTTGCGCTGCCAAGAAATGAAAAATGCTTCAAATAAGCAGAAAAACCTGCTCAAATGTTGCTACACAGGTTAAACAGATTGGTGATACTCATACCACTTACTACCACATCGTATACATTTTTTGGTACCGGGAAGGACATACCGGTATGTGTCATCAGTCCAGGGAACTGATGAGATTTTTCAAGTATTCAATCACCCTGGCATCTCCAACAATATCCATATGCTCAGCATTGGAAAACGATTTGATCACCACTTGCTGTTTCTGTTTACCAACAAAGCTGTGACAAGCCTGCAAGCTGCGAATATTGACCGTCCCATCGCCGTCTCCAAATATAGTTTTGGGAAATGTATCAGGAAACTCATCTGCCCCATAAAGAAACCTCTCAGGGGTATTTACACCAGTGCCATAGAGACAGTACAGGGGTACATTTGGGGGATCATCAAACCACACTGGTGGGACCTGTCTACTGATATTAATGCCATCAGGGTATCCAATGTCAAGGAAAAACTTGTGTAGGTTACTCAGTGAGTAGTTTTGATTGGCTGTTTGAACAATTACCTAAACGAAAAAAGAAAGAGACATCCATCAATCGTGTTTTCCTAGAATGAACAGGATTCTCAATTGAAGGGCTCCATAGAAAAAGGCACAACTGATGATTAGGCCTTGAAATGTAAATTCCTTCGACATGGCTCTCACTACTTAGGCACACAGGTTGGTTATCATGAATATGCAAGGACAGTCTTTTGTTCAAGTTTTTGGTCTCAAAAATGGATTGCAGTATTGTATTAAAAAATATTTCACCTTTAGCTCTTAATCCTTATTTTAATATTCCTTGGGAAATCTTAAACATGCTCTCTTGAACCTCACAATCTCTGGCTCCTCCAATACCTCACAATCTCTGGGTTCCTTCAACATAGCAGATAGCAACAGCTTGTGAAACAAAGTTTTCTTCTGAGGGTTGTTTGGTTGTTTCCAGCATCACCTAATATTTGCCTTCCAAATGGGGCAAGTATTTTGGTTCCTTTTTTCCACTTTCCATTATGAAAAAAAGAAATTCACTCTCCAGTGGGGCATCTGCAAGCAGCTGAGTGCCAGTTTTGAGCACTGATGAGGGTCACTACAAGTAACAACAAAACCAACTGACCTCTTCAGAAGCCCAAAAATCTTTGCTTGGCATCAGAAAAGCTGAGCTTTCATAAGTTCTGAGAACAGGCCTGAGATTCAGTGGTTCCAAAACTACATCCGGCAACCCCAAACTTGTGCCAGATGCATATATACGCATTAGCTTAGCTGCACCTGCCCAAGCACCTGAGATGGTGACCCAGACTTTGATGTGAGTGTCTTTCCAGTCCTGGGACATCTTGTTCAGAAAGTGATGTGTGTATGGGCAGCCTAAGCTATGAGAGACTAGGACCACACTTGTTTTATTGCTTTTGATGTAGGTGTTCTCAATCAGAGCTTTTAAATTGTCAAAATACTCTTGAGCAGAATCTGCAACAAAAGTAAAATGAGTAGAAATTTGATTAACTAGACTAGTAAGTTTTCTTATGCAGACAAACATTGGTTATTCTAAGGTGGACTTAACCTTTGAGCCTGGGGACAAAAACCTAATGTGTGACCATTGAAATGAAAGGTCTTAAGCAGTACTTTCTTGTGGTACCACTTATTATGTTGAAGAAAGTGTTCCAACAGTGGAGTCTCTGGATTACACACTAATAAGTGCAACCACTCAAATGAAAGCTACTGAGCGGCATTTCCTCTGGTGCTTTCTACAATTGCACATCTTGGAAGAGCACTTTGAAATGATGTAATACTATTGTATGGATTCTGAAGTTCAGTAAAGAATTGTTGCTGCTGTTTATTATAAATACTATGCAAGGTGGTTCTAACCTTTGAAACCTGCAAAATTTTTGCAATCACAAAACCAAAGCTATTCAGCAGTACTTTTCTCAGGTGCTAAGTTTATTACCGCTGTGTGGAGATAAAGTGGAACACCTTGGCCAGGGAAATACACTCAGTGATTTTAAGTGAACACTGGAAGGGATAGATCGGACAGCCCTTGACCGAATCTGGTCATCTGTCAGATGGGGGCCTGTGGTTAGGTCTTATGTAAAGCATACGTAATCCAGCAGAATCAGTCTTTAAAATATCATGGTCCCTGGTGGTTGTTCTCAGTGATGTAGAGGTTTAGCACTAGGGTCATAGTTACTGCATTTATCAGAGCTGCGTTCGAATCCCAAATTTGCACTAGAGAATTTTTTCGAACAAAACACTTACTACAGACGTAAATCTTGTTCAAGAGACTTAACTTTCGTTCTAAGGACCTTTCGACAGATTTTATTGAGTGCTGACCAAGAAGGGCTCTCTGATCGATCCCAACAAGTGCCTACTGTGATTTTAGAAACTCATCATGTTGAATGGTGAAAATTGCCAGGCAAGCCTTCTACTGCAAACTAAAAAGTGATTTTTGCCAGCAAATCACCATGACAAGTGAAATGCTGCCAACTGGCATGTCAGATATTAATGAGTAATTTTTGTGGGCATTCTGCAAAAATGGCCAGCAATTGCCTAATGTGCATGCTCCAACAATAAGAACAAAAAATTGCTAAAGAACACTCCTGACCATTTTTGCCTTATACTTGACCATTCAAACAAAAGTTATTGAACAGTAAATTGCTCATGGTTGTCCTCTAATGTTTTTCAAAACTAGTTTGTCAACTGGTTTGGAACTTGTTTGTTGTTTATGGAAGTGAAACCGTTGCACAACATTTTAATCAAAAACTCACTTGGTGCATATCTGAAGTCAAATGGTGCCGCTCGTAATGACACACCATCCTCAAATCCAATTTTTATTAAGGCATCTACCATCTTGGCAAAATATTCCCCAGGGTGATATAAGGTTGGATCTAAATAAGACACAGCCTTGGTTGAGCCAAAAAAAGGAACCTGCACTTCTACACCAGGAGAATTGCCCATCTTTTGCGAAGAGGTATTGTAAGCAAGCCTGTTGAATTAACAGAAAAATATTTATGAGAATTAAACAATAACAATGAACCTAGGTTTCAGAGTTTAAGCTGTGATGTAAATCATTGTGCAAAAGTTAATGTAACAACAGATAAAACATATTAAACACATTAATTTAAAAATAGCTCTTTTCTGTTTTTCAAGATTGTTTTTGGACCTTTGGATCTTATAACTGAATTTTTGAGTGACAGAAAAGTTTAATGAAAAAGTATCTTACAGACTTAATTCCTGTCATTCATGTTCTCCCAAATGATCTCAAGGAATTGGACCGCAGTACAACAGTGCTAGATTGTATATAGGCCCATTGTATAGAGTACCTGCTCCTATCATGGTTGGGGTGGCATTTTGTTCCCGACTGTCTGAGTGATCAAAATAAACATCTGTAAGGACACATCCTTACGTAAGCTAGGAAGAAGAATTATTTCCAGCATTGGCACTGACTGCAGGGCTAAGAAAAAAAAAACAAGAAAGTATCAAAGCTCACCTTATGTTGTCAGCCCAGCAGTCAATAGCCTCTGGTAACAAAGACTCCACACTCAGCCACAAGTCAAACCATGAGCTTGACGTCTTCTCACACCAGAAGTGTGGCACAGAAGGTTTGTTGATGCGGGCCTGTAGCCGACTTCCACCATCTCCAGGAACTATTAATGGAAAAGGGAAGAAATGGACCAATGTAAATAAGCTTAATGTAATGCAACCAGCAAATTACATTACACCATAAGATACTGTACATAACTGGCTGTGCTTGGGATTCAGCTGAAGTCTACCCTGCCAAAGCCATCAATGAATGTATAAACCAAAACCAGATCAAGAATGCTGGTTGGTGGTTCTGCCACTCACTCGCGTCCGGCTTTTCAAGGGTGAGCGCAGGCTCATTTCCCAAAATTGGCTGGTAATCGAGCCCAGCAGTTTAAGTTCAGCTCTCTCTCTCTCTCTTTCTCTCTCATTTCATTTCACCTCTTTAGATGTTTTCTCTTCAACATCCCTTATGCATTTTTCTGTAAGACTAGCTACTTTCATTCACAAGCCTCGCATTTGAAGTTGAAACCAGCGATAAAGGTATTAATTAAACAACAAATTCAAAAATTAAGCAGCAAGGATGAAAAGAATACACACACACACACACACACACACACACACACACACACACACACACACACAAGAAAAACAGCCTCAAATTGCCAAAGCAAAGAATTACGCACAAATGAGGCTTGGGACTGTTTTTTTAAAGGCCTATTGTATAATAAGTATTAGTATAATTTTAATGCTACCCGGTATATATATTCCCCATGCTACCCGGTGAATATAACATTTCAAGGTGCGGCTGCTAAGCTAAGCTACTTTTTTTGTGTGTTGTTTGTCACGTTTTAGCTTGTTTTAGTTTACTTTTTGATGTCCAGATCTCAAAATTATACTAAAACAATTATTCACTTCAGGCTCAGTAAATATTGGTAAATATTTACCGAGCCAATTTGCCAATATTTACTTCGCCTTTAGCGAATAATTGTTAATTAAATATACTACATAAGTGAATAATGTTTTTACGTACTCTGATTGGCTGCTTAGTCTTGGGATAGCATTGTTTTTTACCCCCAATTAAGTTAATTCTATTCAATTGCATTGTGCATCCTTTCTGTGCATCATTTTTTGCATGATTAGCGTGCGCGTGTTTGGAACTCGTAGGTTTTCTATGAAAACTGAGCTGTTCAGAGAAATAAATGGCAGTTTTCTCCTAAATGAGCAAGGTGACCCCCATTTTTTAATACATAAGTTTAAATGGTATACCATCGAGCACAACATATTGCGATTTTAAGAAAAGTCAAAAATTCTGCTTTGAGATATTTCTATTTACAAGCCGAAAGGGACACGTCTCTAGGTACAGCAGGGTGTGTACGCATGCAGCAAATTCTTTAATTTACTTCATATCCTTAATTCCGTTTAACTATTTAAAAACAGTATACAGTGCAAGATAAATGTCTATTTTGTTGAACTGCTCCAATTTTTCAGTGCAAGCAGTGGTGTTTTAAAGAAATTATGGTTCTCATTTCTGATTATTAGGGTTTCTCAGGAAACCTTCCAGGTCATATAGTTGCTATTAATGGCCATCCATATTGCGCGAAAACGAGCACGGTGACCCCTATTTTTTTATTGCATTTTTTAAATGTTCACGACATAGTTACAAATTGGACCAAGTTTTAGGAAATTTTAAATATTCCTTCTATTTCAATGGATTCACCTTAATGTACCAGTGGTCTGCTAGAGCAAATTTTTGCCAAAAATAATAACAGTTTTTAAAAAAAGTTCCAGTATAAAAGGAGAAACCCTCCCCAACTTCATACCGCAGTTGCACTGGAATGTGACACGCGAAAGGTGGTCAGGGGCACCCAACGACAATTTTCGGGAAAATATCTGTTCGGAAGACGATTTGAGATCTAGAATTTTCGGAACATTTGTTGTAAAATTTCTTCCTTGCCTGCCTCTTCTAGGATTTTCGAACATCTAAAATATGGTATTATTGCCCATTTTTTAACGGATTTCTACCCTTAAAAGGTCACCTAGAATTTTCGGGAGCCTTTTTCTGGCTAAAATTTTCGAAAAGGTAAGTTTTGATCCCTATAATTTTCGGATCACTAGACTTTCAGCTAAGAAATCCGAACAGATGAAAAGTTTTTAGGGGATAAAAATACGCCTATATCTACCATTTAAATACTAAAATACGTTCAATAATGCTAAGTTAAGTGGTTTTGAACTATATTCTCGTTGGGTGCCCCTGGGTGGTTAGTTGATTAAGGAGATGTGCAAGTATGAGCTACAAACAGGCTTTAAATAAAGATAACTTTTCCCAACATATTCGGCACGAAATATGCCCATGAAATGCTAAAAACACTAAAATAAAAAACTAAATATCCTGACCAAACCGATAGCAGTTTGAAATTGCTGCCATCTTGTAACAATGTCTTAATTACTTGTGCTGTCTTGTCCTTGTTTTTTTCAGCGGTGAAGGAAAACCTTCACTAACCAAATATGAATTCTCCAAGGTGTTCTCACAAGTGAATATCAATGTCATCTCCTGTGTGCATAGGATATCGGAGATCTGTACTCTACCGAGGTTGATTGACAACTGAGCTGTATTTAATTTACATTTATGATGCATACATATACCTTTTGCTTTCCTCCTAGGGGTAAGGCCAAACTAGCCAAGCGAGTTTAAGTCACAAAGGCAAATGCTTAAATTCAATTAAAACTAATAAATCAATGTAGATTATTTCTCACCCTGCGTCATTGCGTCACATGTTTATCATAGTCCTGGCTTATAAATTGTTTACGTCGTTTTAAGATCCAAATGATGCTCATTCCCAAAATGATCAGATAGTAATCTAAATTACAACCATTTAAAACGTCTCTTCACGAATTTGGTGAAGCAATTCTTTAACAGCATTTCTTATGATAACATTCCACGTAACACTATCTTGTGCATTTAAGGCTAGCGCTTAACAGGAAAATGATTTAAGCCTTCCAAAGGTTTACTTGTCGATTGATCGGCTTGGAAACTCACCAATGATAACTGGGATCTTTGCACTCAAGACAGCCAAATTGCAGAGGAAGACAACAACAATTTTAAGGTTGAACATCACTGGTTTGTACGTGTAAACGGCCAACGGCACGCCGCCGGTCGAGCGCCACTTTTTCTTCTTTGCAGCGATCCCTTGAGCCAGTGGCTTATAAGGTCAGCGGCTATTGTCACGGTAACCATTGTCACTCCCCTACACACTCCTCCCTGTTTTTAGCCCCTACTCAAGAAGCCCCTGAATGCGCCTTATTATTTATAGACGATGGGCTCCAGGGGTCCGTTTCTCGAAACTCCCGATAACTTTCCGGGTCAGCTAATGGTAATTATTGGTGCAGACTTACTGAGATGCTTCATGAAATTATAGAGATTAAAATTTTGCTTTCAAAATCAGTTAATTGGATAATCGTATAGCTATTCGAGAATGCTGTGCACCTAAAATAGTTTTCGGACCCGAAAAGTTATCGGGAGTTTCGAGAATCGACCCCCTGGCGCGTAAGAACTCTCGACAGTTGCTAAATTTCTTTTTTTATGATTTTAGACAAAACACTTTCTTTGCGGTGAAGACATTTAAACGCCGCGGTACTAGACATGGCATGTGGTGAACCAATGCGAAAGTTAAGAGTTTCGTAACATGTCCACCAGTTCAGTAGTCTGCGTCGCAGACGAAACTAAACCCTTGTAGCTTGTTAGCCGAGGGTTAGATTACGTCTGCGACGGAGCCTAAAGTTGTACGAGCAGAAATGTATAAACTATGCGAAACAATGTAAAACAAGCACGCTGAGATTGAAGAGGGATCTAGCCGAGGGTTAGATTACGACTGCGACGCAGGCTACCGGATCAGAAACCTTCAAAAGTCCCAAAAAGGGATTCAACCCCCCCTCCCTCCCACTACTACCTGGGATCTATTTCGGACCTGGTTCAGTAAATATAAAATACTTGAGATTCTGGGACAGAACCACAGTAGACAGAACAAAACAAAACAAAACTTTAAACGAAAAACATATCCCAGAACGACCTGGAGAGTACTAAAGAATCGCCTAATGCCGGATCGCGGTTAGAATTGACGAAAATAATGCACAAACCAAGCTGAAAAATTTATTAATTATTTTATTTATTTATTTATTTATTTATTTTTTATGCACGGAAAATCATCAGTACAAATATGCTAAAAAGCTATTATAAAAATATCCTAATATTATACGCTACAAAAATCAACTGATTTATATGATTGCCGTGTGGGAGCCTAGAGAAGAAAAGACAGCTTTCGCCCACTTTTTGAAAACCCCCAGAGAGTTACATTCTCTAATTAAGATCCTGTGGCAGAGAATTCCATAAAGCAGAAGCTGCGCTTCAGATACCCTGTTCTAGGCTTAGGCATGATAAGTTTATATAAATGATTCTCAAAATGACTACTGCAGGGACTGATCAGACAACGTGAAAAGACGTGTGTTACAATATTTCGACTGGCCAATACCAGTCTTCATCAGGTTTATTAGGATAAGTTTGATGAGTTTGTTTGTCTTGAGGAACGCGCAAAACTGTTTTCGAAAGCTTTGCGGATAAAATAACGACACGACAAAATGATGGACAGAGAAATCATTTTTGAAAAAGATTTTCAGAATCCTCTTAATATTCTATACAAGCAGTGGTAATTTCGTAGCTTTTGAGTTGATATTTGTCCTATTTTGATCTCGGCGAAAAGGCACTAATTTTTGCGGGTTCTAATTTTTGCGATTTTTCCGTTTTTTTCGCGATCCGCAAAAAAAAGTTCCCGTAAAATAAAATTACCGCAATTTTTTTCCGCAAAAATTTACTTCACCGTAGAAATTATATACAAAAATACTGGTTTGGAGGAGAAATTGCTATAGATAACTCGGTGGATAATACATCAAGTGGTACTCGGCTCTAGTTATTGTCGATCCATTGTAATAGAGTGACATCGATTAATATGTTTTACGTTCTCATGTTTTATCCGTCTTTCTTTTGCATGTGCTCAAGTAAAAAACGAAAATGTTATCAGTTCTATTTGAACGCGACTTCCAGGAAATCGCAAAAATTGATTCCCAGCAAGAAAAACCAGTCTTTTCCAATCGCAAAAATTAGTTCCCGCAAATCACAAAAAATCGCCAATCCGCAAAATTAAGCTCCCGCAAAAATTTAGTGCCACGCCGGCGGTATGTAAATATGTTAAGACTTGAAACCCATGATGGCCTTGTGCTTTTGTCGGTTGGAAATCAACTTTTCCCACCCAAGTGCGTCCAGAAGATCAAGAGAAGATAATTTCGCAGGTATCGTTCAGTCACGTACAAAACCTAAGGAAATTACCGGGGCTTCCCGTTTCAAATCCCCCATCTCTCCCACTTTGGCGTCGCCCGAACAGGCGCCGAAAGGGGAGGGGGAGACATTTTACACAAGTGTTCATCCGGCGTAAAATTGAGCGGGTAGGTATGATTGTACGAAGAGTTGTCCACATCACGTTTCACGGAAACTAACGCAATCATTTCTACATCACGTGAATGTCATTTCGTTATCTTTCACAACATTTTATTCGGTGGCTACAAAATCAGATCTCTTGACAAATTAAACTAAATTCACGCTTGACGGATAATAAAAATGGAAAATCGTGGCTCAAAACAGAGGACGGCTGAAATTCAGCCTACAGCAGAAGATAACAGCCTTCCCCCCCCCTCCCCTTCCCTACGAAAAAGGCTAATCAGGAATCACACGAAAATGCTCCTTATACCACCCTCAGCAAAAAAGAATGAGAACGAAAGGCCGTAAAATTGCAGCAGCGATGTGAGATGAAATTCTGACAGGGGCTAATTGCCCGAAGTGCGACATAACAAAAGTTTTGAAATTCAGAGTACGGAAACGATATGCATACACCCTCTAACAGGGCCGTTTTTATTTCATAAAATCTGTAAATCTTTCGTAGTTGAAAAAACTGGAAGATGTTTAATATTTCCTAGGATAACGAAAGGAAATCATATCACTAACGGTTTCGCTAACGAAACATGAAGACAATACAGGTCAAACGAGGACGGGTAGGGTCCCCTCGGACCGGGGGACTCTGGTGCCTCTTCACA
This sequence comes from Siderastrea siderea, assembly GCA_964030785.1. Taxonomy (NCBI): domain Eukaryota; kingdom Metazoa; phylum Cnidaria; class Anthozoa; order Scleractinia; family Rhizangiidae; genus Siderastrea; species Siderastrea siderea. The sequence goes on along the minus strand of OZ034969.1, from coordinate 15,712,297 downwards.
CATTGATCACGTGGTCTTCACGCCTGCGTACTAGCAGCTAGTGGGGACTTAGCGTTTTCTTTGTCCTTCACTTTTCTTCGGAGAACGACACTTAGAAAAATTTCGTGCTATTTCTAGCCGCAATGAACGGAGAAACCACTGAATATCTCGCCCAAGTAAAACACGTAAGAATCATCTTTAAAAAATAATTCGATGAAGATTTCTTTGGTGAATGTTACTGTGTTGTCTGTCGATTTTTTCCATGCTTCATAAGAGGCTTTGTGTCTAAAGAGCAATATTTCTTGCAGTCGGCGAATGAAGAGGTTGTATCTGAAGATGATGACGTTCCTTTGGTGAGTACCGCTTCACTTTTCTTTCGGAAATATTTTCGTTGTGTAAAATCTGGCCAGTTTTTAGAAATTCCAGCTAGAGTTTGTGAAACAATTGTTGCTAAATTGAGATGCAATGGAGTTTTTCTTTTATTTTAGACGCAGAGGAAACAAAAGCCGGCCGAGAACGAAGGTAAGCTTTTCAGATCGACCGCTCATATTCAATCCTCTGAATCAATCCTTTCCTACCCAAGCTCGCTTTTCAGTGATTTATTGTCTTGTCTCCGTCCAATTGAAGGTCTTTGTAGTTTTTAGCACTCATGTTATTGTAATCAAAACCAATATAGAGAATGTACCTTTCTCTATATTGCGTGAACAGGTTAAGTCTTAGTTGAATTTTTCTTTGAACACTGGAGCACATGTAATAAGCGTTTAATCTGGCCCCATTGCTTGGCATGCAAGCTATCTGCCCCTGCCCATATCGCCAGGAAACTAATCTTCTTCCCTCACAAATCAAGCAAGCGATCATCTTTATTTACGTCTCAGCTTTTAAACCGGGAAATCGACAGTGAAATAGATCGGATCCTGGTCTTGCGGCTCACGCGAGGCCGGGAAGTGCTTATTTGAACATCAGAAGTCATCTCGGTGTCGACTTCGTGTCCATTTTGCCGATCGATCGTAATTGTTTCCGCCGCATTTGTTGCTATTGAGTTTTGCTTTAGAACTATTCACTGTTTAGAAAATCAACACGTTAAATGTTTCAAAATTCATTTATATTTCTAATCCATCTTTCCGTGAGAAGAGTTAGACTTTGTAAGGAAAGACAACGCTTTACGTCTTAAGCTTTGAACGGCGCTGGCAAAGCGGATCACAATTGAAAACTTCCTAACCAGAAAAAACACGATCACTGTATCACGATGCCTTCAACTCTTAATTCTGCAGGGCCCGACAAGAAAAAGATCAAGCTCGCATCCTCGCACGTAAGTTGTCTTTTGATAATTCCACTCACCAAATCTTTCAGTAGGCTTCACCAGTTTAGCCGTGAATCGTTGTGCGCCATAATAAAGTGTTTTTGATTCGGTTTCATTTGGTTTTATGTCACGAATTTATCATGTGTGTTAACTCTCTGTTCTTTTTTCCTTCACGCTGACTCGATTTGAATCGCTGGATTTGCTGATTTCACTGCACATAGAATGGTGAAAGGTAAGCTCCATAAATCTGCTTGGTCGAACGGACATTTTGTTTCTTTTGAACACTTGAATGCGGTAGCTTTGTACTGGCTTTCGGTGTAACAATGGTTCCTTTCGGGGAGGGGGAGAGTTGTTTGTCATAAAACCAATTTTCACTGTTCCCTTAGTCTTCACTCAGGAAAATTGTTCTAATAGTTTCTTGTTTTTACAATGTTAAAATTAAGCTTATCTTTCATACAGCTATGGTATTGTTTTGGTTTATTTTAGGACAATCCCTAGCTGTTAATTTGATTTTCACCAGAGTGAGGAAGGGCTTCTCCTGTTCATAATAGGCATTCTTGGAAATAACTTTTCAGAAATTCACAATTTTAACAATGGACACCTTTATCCCATTTACCAACTCAGTTTCTTCTGTTCTGTTAACTCCTTAAAATCTTCCAAGTAGTTTTCCAAATTTTATCACCACAAATAAGATATTCTAGGCATTTATGACAAAAAGCAAACAATGTTTCAGTGTCCCCAAGAAACCATCGTCAAGATCAAAAAGAATCTTTATGTAAATGCGGTTAAAATATGTCAAGTGCAGTTGAAACATTTCGACTACATCATTTCAGCTGCAATTTTAGTGTCCTGATGACACTGATGTAAAGTTCAAACTGACATGTTGTTTCAACTGTTATTATCATATTTGCTGTTGAAACATTGTATAATTATTTTTTCAACTGCAGTTTTGGTGTACTTAAGGACGTTCGCGCGAAAAACTTCTACAATACAGATTTTTTTCATACTTTGGCTACAGTCAGATAATGAGTTACCTATGTCAGAAATGGAAAAAAATTGGGGGGTCACCGACTTCGTTTTCGAAATAAAGCGCGTCAAAAACTACCCCAATTTTGACAAATCGGCCCTCGTAACTCGACATGGCCTCAGTGCTTGTTAGTTGAAAAATATTAAAAATGATTCGCTGTAGACCCACTTTCTTAGTCAAATTTTACCTAAGTGGGTCTGTTAAGTAAACAATTTGAACCGGTGTCATCCTTTTAGTTAAATTCAACCTCTAAGATCGACTTTAACGAACACCGTGCAGCTTCAATAATAGTAGAATTCGATGATGCGAGGGCAGAAAAGTTGAAAAAAATTAAACTTCTACAATACAGATTTTCTTTAATTTTTCACAAAACGTAGATAATCGACAAAGAAAGTGATCTATCAAAAGAAAATATGGGGTCACCGAACATTTAAGAGAGTTAAACCCGTGCATAGATATTAAAGTGGCCACTAGCGCTATATATCTCCACATTTCTTCAACAGCGCACGCGCTCAATGCATGACGTGGCATGACATCACGAAGTTAATTGCGTGCGCAGTAAGGATGCGCAGAAACAATTGGCGCGAACATCCTTAAGGTATCATGGTACCCCAAAATTGACCATGTTTTCGAAAAATACACTTCTGACATATTTTTCAGATAGGTATTATTCAAACCTGTCTTTTACAAAAAGTTTCAAACAAAAAGATTGTTTCTATGCAAAGTTATGGACGAAAAAAGATTTGTGGCATTAATTTTCTCTAATCATGTGTTGACAGTCATCTGTCAACAATGCTGAAAATAGCATGTGACATAACAGGGCCCCGATGTTTTGACACGCGAGCAATTGTGTAGCAGTTCCTGCTTATTTCGAGTGTGTTTACAAAGTGGCTTCGATCATATCTGTAAAAAAGAGAGAGAGAAAAGATCGAGCGTTGAGGAATTACTTGCGCTTCGTGACTCCTCACTTGTCAGTGTGATAAGCTTTGACTGCCAGCTCGCTTTTCTTAACACAAATGGCGAAAAACAATCCATCCATTTAAATTCCATAACATTTCTACAAAGCCAGATGTATCAAAGAATCAACTTGGCGCAAAAGACGGCATGTCCAGGAAAGTACCGAATTTGACTCCAGTAATAAAGAAGTTTATTTTTTCCCCAATTGCTCGCATTTCTGACAGGATGTTCTCTCTTAGATCGTGAGCCGAACACGTGGCGGCTTCTTCGCAGATTTCAATGTGCTTTCCTTTCGCCTTTCCTTTCGTCTTTCAGGTCCCCGCAGCTTGGGTACTCTTACCCAGTTCAAATGATGATGCCTTCGGCATTTTACAGCCGACGTGATATCATGACTTTAAAATTTCCGTTTATTGCATTTGAAGACCCTTTGAACAGCATTCGTAGTCAACGAAAGTCACTTTCCAACATAAAAACACCCCGAATTTGACGCCATTCATGTCGTTATGTTTGTGCTATTGTTGTAAGGCGGTAAGTTGAGCCTCCCCTCTGTCAACCGCAGGTAATTATCCTGACACCTAGGTGTTTTAATCTCGTCACACCGGAAAAAGTTTCCAAATCATATTTTGGCTTTTTTCTCAAAACCAATTTTTCAAGGAATTGGGCGCACTTTTTAAGTTCGCATTCAGCGAGTTTGCAACCATTTTAGCTCGAATTTGGCGACAACGTTGCCACATAATTTGACACCAAAACCGTGCCTCCGATTTTTATTTTTTGCTTTCATTCAAAAGTTATGAACGGTAAAAGAAAGAGGAGAGGTGTTTCTTCGAACTTCAAAGTTTAACTGAGTGCAGAAAATAAACCAGGCCAGATACAAAAATTCCGAGACACGGTTTTTGAGACAAAGGGGTGAAGAATTCGGCGCGATGTTCGTCTTTCTCTCCAGATCATTCTCAACTGGAGCGGAACCGATTTTGTGAACGATGTACTTTTTAAAAACGTAGTCTCTATTTTCGACACAGTTGTCTTTTTTCTTTACCTAAATACGTTTTCGTAATCTTCAATTATTAAGCTTTCAGAAAATATATAGTTTGTTAGGGTCCTTGTGAAACGCCTGACGCTCAAATGGTGAAAACGCAATGTTGTCATTTGGGGTACCGTGATACCTTAAGACACCACTGTCATATTGGTACTCCAAGACATTTTTTTTGTCATTGTCATTTTTATATACATAAATGACAGTTTGAACTAAAAAATAAGACAAATGACAGGTTGAATAAAACAATTACATCGTGAAACCTGGCTTCTCTGAAAAAACTGGGAAAAATCTCCATAACAGTGCTTTTTTCATTCCCTTGGTTACTTCCAAAATTAGTGAAAGTCCTATTTAAACTTAGTGCTATGTACTGTTTGAGCTAGCTGCTCGTGGGTTTTCTTTGCCTGCAACACTTTCTCACTTGCTCAGGTACCTAGAGTTCATTCTAGTTTATAGATGTTTATAAGTTTAATGTCCCAGCCATCGAGCAAGTGAACACAGATAGGCACTTATAAAAATCTGCTTGTTCCAGATGACCTTTAGCCCAAATATATCAACATGCATGTTCTCTTCACTGTTCTTCACATATTAGTAAAGGTACTGGTTGGGAGAACTTGATCTAACATCAAGACATTCCATTTTTGATGACCATTTCCTTTATTCTCATGACCTGTACATGTATGTTTGTATGTTAGAGCTACTGGGAAAAATAATTATAAGGAGAAATTAGATGCTTAACACTGCTGGGGCTTTAGTGGTATGCGTGTACATCCTGTTTATGTTAATTGTCATGTATATTTTTTCACTTGAGGTCAACACACAATCAGGCTGTACCAATTAAGCTGAAAGCAGACATAAAGCTGAACCAGGGCAAGCCTCATGTCAATTCTGTGGTAAAACAGGAGCCAAACAAATCACCTGTGAAGAAATCCCCTTCGAGTAAAAGCCATCATCCTCCAGGTGTTGTTATTAAGAGGGAACTGACGTCACCGGTGAGTTGTTTGTTTTTTACTGAGTCGTTTTAGTCATACGGAAACAAAACAAAGTTCAGAAAGAAATTTATGTGGTTACATCTACCTTGAGGCACCCTTTTGTGAACTGGTGAATTGAGCTAAAAGTAGCTGTCACATTAATTTCTGCTGTGATATAGAAAAAGAGTGGTTTCATTAGTAGGTGGCTATTAGTGGTAACTGAAGGGCTCGGTGGAAAAAGGGCGTAAGCGATGATTTGAGGTTATAATCAAAATTGGTGCTATTCAGCTGAACATTGGCACACAGGCTGGTTTTCATGTAAGGAACATTGTTATGCATGTATTTCTTCACCTGAGATCTTAAATTCAAAGAATTAGCACATTACTTTTGCTTACAAATTTTTATTGAACTGAATTCACTCAAGTGAAAGATGAATGATTTCTTTTCTCTGCCTGAACTAAAACAAAAGAATTCAACCTAGAATCAGCTGACCTGTTGTTTTCTTTGCATCAGTTTTAAGCAAAAGTAATACACTAATTCTTTGAATTGAAGCTCTCAGGTCATGAAATAAATGCACAACAATGTTCCTTACACAAAAACCAGCCTGTGTGCCAATGTTCAGCTAAATACCTCCAATTTAGATTTCAACCTCAAGTCATCACTTACACCCTTTTTCCACCAAGCTCTTCAATTGTCTGAGACTGGTGCCTACTTTTGATAGCTCTGACACTACTTCAAAAGTTACTGAATTCGTGGAATTGAAAAAAGGAAGAACACTGAGTTAGGTTAGCTGACAAAGTTATCCATGTTTTTATTACTTTAGAGCTTCTGTCAAGTGTAAGTTCAGTGCAGAAAATTCATTGATTTCTTCACTTCTCAGGTTAAACAATTCCATGCTACTTCCGGCCACCCTGCAAGCGATGATGATGATGATGTTCCATTGGTGAGTTGCATTATTTGCAAGCTAGCTCATGAAAACAAATACCAACTTCAGGACTGTCAATAAGGGCTGGGGGCTAAGGATTTTCCCCAGCTATAAAAGTTCTCAGTCCCGGCAACTTTGATAGATAAAATTAGTTCTAACAATGGATTGTTACCAATAGAACTGTTTTCCCTGGCTATGTTTTCTGCTACCTTTTCTACTTCAAAAATTAGTGCTCAAGAATCCTGCAATTGTCTAAGTTATAATTCTCCCTTGTAACATCACTTGAAGAATAACAGAGAAATTTTCACCGGCAGCTGTCACAGAATGTTTTGTAGTTGTAGTAGGCAAGAGGGGCTTGCCCTCTACATGCTAAAGGAATCCAATGTGAAGTGCTTTGCAAATATTTGACTGTAGGCAGCAAAATTGTTGGCATATATTGAAAGGGCTGGCACACTAGTGAAGATGCCAGCACATGCAAAAGTCACCTGCAGTACAGAAATGCACTGTGCAGATAGGGAGATGGAGAGAGAGAGAAATTACTGACATTTAGCTACAGCCTAACTTCAGATTGTGCATTAACCTCACAAGGACTATCCTTCAGTGGAAAGAAGATATGCCCATAGGCTTTTGTATGGTGTTATAGTAGTTACATTTTAATAGCAGAATATAAGTGGTTTATCTTGTAAGTTAACTGATCATAATTTTGTTCTTTCTTCAGGCTGCCAGGGCCAAACCCAAGTAAGTTTACTCATACATGTGTTTCAAAATAATTCATTATATCAAAAAAAATTAATTGAACAATTTTGTTTGCTTAAGGGGCTCAGTCACAAAGATTTTCACATTTCTGGGTGAAAATGTGTTGAAATTCAAAATAAATATGTTTTCTCCTATATGGAATGCTCCTAGTAGCAAGAACAAATGGTAGGAAGAATAGTCAAATGATTTCTAATCAGTTTCTGGTAATTTTTTCAAGAAACAAGGGAGAAAGCTGAAATATTTTCAAGTTGCAATCTGTTCCCATCCTAGGCATTCCTAGTGAAACACCACACTCAATTATAGTATCAGAGGACTGGGAGAGTTAGTTTAAACAAAACTGGACCATTATTTTGGGTTTCCTTTGATTTAAATAATGTTTTTTGGCTCTTTAAAACATAGTTACTTGAGGGACTGGTTGTGAAACCTTGCAAGTTTCAAAGTCCAGAACAAAGGTGCTGCAATTTGTGTTGAAAATTCTACGAAAGTGCACAATCTTTTGTTTTACGATCACACACTATGGCTGAATAACTTAACAGTGACATTTTTATTGGTTCGTTGCTCATGCAAAATTCAAAACCTATTGTTGTTTGTGCAAACGGTAACAAAAACATGAAACAAAGGACTTTGCTAGGCTTCATAACCAGTTTCTTTTATTAACTATGTTTAAAACAATCCTGAAATTTGGTGACAGAGCCCCTTTAAGGTTCTTCCATCCTGTCTGTCCTGATCATTACAGGCATCCAGTGACAAAAGTGCAAACTGAGCCTAAAAGTTCCCCATCTAAACCAGCTCAATCAGCATTGAACAGTACATTTGAAGAAAAGAGCATTAAGAAACCTAGGCCTGATAAGCATGATAAAGTGAAAGATGGCAAACCAGTGAAGATGGAGAAAAAGGGGGACAAGAAATCGGATGGTGTTAAAAAGCATGACTCTGTGAAGAAAGAAAAGAAGGGAGAGGGAGCAAAGGCCACAAAGAAACATGTGGATAGTGATGATGATGATGAACCTTTGGTGAGTTTCTTTTATTATTAGTATTTAAACATAATATTTTACATACATTACATACTACACTGTGGTTATGTTCCTTAATGAAGAGTAATTTATTATTTACATACATTCAGTGCTTTCAATAAGCACCGACGACCGACAAAAAGCATCTGCAAATTTGCTCAAAGAAGTTGGCTACTATTTCCCCTAAATTGAAGTAATTAAAGAAATATTTATTTCAAACCTTGTTGATACAGTCAGCTACTCTATTCAAACCAGCTACCCACTTCAATTTTAATGAAACTCCTGTACAGTATTTGCTTTCCTACTAACACACACCACACTCCATTCATACATTCCTAACAACACATGCTAGAAGTTGACATTTATACTGAGGATAATTTATTGCTATTATTTTAACAAACTGCTTGCAGAATGATTACTTACTACACTAACTGTATATGTCACCTACTACTAGTTACTTACTTGCTACAATATAAGACATCTAAAAATACCTAAGGATATTTAAATTGTAACTCTGTTGCAAGTTTGTTTTGGTAATTGATCCTTGGATGGCTTCCAAGGATCAATTAACACATTTATTAAGAAAAAAATAGAGGAACAAGTAAAGGAACATCATGGGTTTGTTTTGTGTTGGGGACTCATATTTTTTCTTTGTACCATGATCATGACCTACTAAATATACCAATTGAAGGGCCTGGTGGAAAAAGGGCGTAAGTGACGATTTGAGGTTAAAATCGAAATTGCTCCTATTTAGCTGAACATTGGCACACAGGCTGGTTTTCATGTGAGGAACGCTGTTGCGCACTTATTTCTTGACCTGAGATCTAAAATTTGAAGAATTAGCGTATTACTTTTGCTTAAAACTGACACAAAGAAAACAACAGGACCGCAGATTCTAGGTTGAATTCCTTTGTTTTAGTTCAGGCAGAGAACAAAAGAAATCTTTCACGCATCACTTGAGCGAGTTCAGTTCAACACAACTTTTCACGCAAAAGTAATACGCTAATTCTTCAAATTTTAGATCTCAGGTCAAGAAATAAGTGCTCAACAGCGTTCCTCACATGAAAACCAGCCTGTGTGCCAATGTTCAGCTAAATAGGAGCAATTTCGATTTTAACCTGAAATCGTCACTTACGCCCTTTTTCCAGCGGGCCCTTCAATTGTACTCTTATGTGCGCAGAACAAATTTTTGACCCCACATTTATGCATCATGACAACAACAGACCTTCAATGAAGTATTGATCGGATTTCACTTATGTGTATCAAGCTTCACGTAGAACTTCCCTTGGATTCTTCTTTTTCATCTGAATATAATATTTATGTCGTCTAGATGCAGTTTTTTTTTTCATTTGTAAACAATTTCCTTGTTACCGGTAGTTCTAACTGTTATATTTTCTCCTTTCATGTTGTTGTTGTGGATCATTTGGTGACAGGCGGCAAGGTTTGTACCTGTTGGAAGTTATAATTTCTTGAGTAAAATAACAAGATTGTTTTCTCTTGTTACGACTATACCACTGTGATGGTAGTTATCTTTTTGTTCAAGAGAATTTGTTAATTAACCCTTTAAGGTATTACGTACGGGTAAAGGTCCCAAAAAAAATTTTCTTTTTTCTTTTTGCTTATTGTGCAGTTTATGTATTTTTATGTTGTCATTTACAAAATAACGGCTCAGTGATCGCTAGTTTCTGATAATGAGAGGTTTGAAATTCATCGTTAGGTACACCATTTTGAGCTGCCATCTTGGAGTTTTGTAGACTCCCTTCTGGTCTCGCGCACGGCTGGATGTCTTTGAATCTACCGTGGCCAAGCGAAAGGAATTGAGAGCGAATGAAAATAGATAACGACAAGCTATATAAACCAGAATACTAACCAACTCTTTGGTGGTATTTTGATATCTCACACGTTAGAAAAACGCAAGTTTAGTTCATCATCAGAATACCAGTGTAATGCACAACAAGATGAAAAGTGTACCATGCATTCATACAGCAAGGAAAAGTTGACAAATCAAATGAGAAATGTCACAATGGCTGGTCACAGCTACATCATACTTCAAGTATTACCCATGCACGCAAACTCTTCTTTCATCAGAGTCTCTCCATTATTATTAAATGGGGTGAGATCTTTAATCTTTGGTCATGATGTGGTCCACACAGCTCAATGTTTCCCTGATGAACTCCTGATATTTACCCAATGCCGACATCATAACTACCTTGTGAACAGATTTTCATCTGATATTAATTACTCTGTTGCATCTTTGAAAGCTTTAGAATCTCTTTCAGATGAATGAAACTGTGTACTTCTTGCACTCTTTAGCTTCTACGCATACGAGCCAGCCAGAATATTACTGAATATTATCATATCTACATATTTGATCATACGAAAATGCGAAATCAAACCGAGTTCTTTTGGGTGCTATAAACGCGAGAGAACGCCAATGTTTCCATAGGACATTTCAATTTCCGTTTCACAGTCCATTCAACAAGAAAAATTCACTTGATAAGTGAAGGAAAAACTGTTTTGATTGAATCTCTTGCACGGAGGAAACCAAACACCTGCATGGTTACTCGATAGCTACCTCAAACACGCGCAACATATATGCGTAGTGGCTTGTGTGCATCATTACTGCTGGCAAAAAGATCGCAGTATTATTGTTTATCGTGGTTGCTGGGGACTCTGCGACTGTTTGATTTTAGGACGCATTACACCCTCGAAATATGCCATTTTCCATGTTTCTTCCACGAAATGAGTGTCCCAGAAGGCAATGCAACTTGTAACACAGAAAACAAACATGGCGGACTTGAATTGAGCAAACGAAAGTGTAAAGACGTGCAAAATTCGATGGATTATAAGCGCGTGTGAGGTGAAAATAGGAATATTTTCCACGTATTTCAATCAATTCTGCTGAAAGTTTCCAGAATTAACAAACACAAATGGAGCTATTTTGCCTGACTTAGCTGCAATTTCTTGTTGCATCAGATCAATGTTGTGGCTTGTCACATGCCTGGTTTAGAGATCTTCGATTTTTTCCCATAGGATTTCCACCTGGATGGTGGTTAAGTCACACAAGGATCCTTTTTACATAGGTGTTTGATATTGCAAAGAATAAAGCTTTCAAAAAAAAACAAAGAAAAGAACATAATTTGTAATTTGAGTGACATTTTTAGGTGTTAATTTTCACACCTTTCTGACAGGAAATTGACATTTTTGATTTCAAATTCGGATTCTGCGGAAAAAATAACAAAGTTGATAACTTGCTTTAAAATTGGTTCTTTTTGGGCATATTTGACCCGTAAGCACTACCTTAAGCCCTAATATGAAGATGTGTAATAATATTATTCTCCTTACTGTTCTCCATACATTTCTTATGGAACTAGTGAGGAGAATTTGTCTAAATATCAAGACATCTTTTGCTTGGTGATCACTTCCTTTATTCTCATCACTTGAGTGTTTGAGCAAGTAGTGATAATGCAAAAAGAAATTTCCATTTTGTAACTATTAGGGCAGAGTTAAGAGTTAAAATGTTATAATTTGCACAATTATTTGATAGAATGAACAAGACTCCTACAAGCAAGAAACAAGTGAAAACAGAAGCTTCAGCCTCTGTAAGTACTTTTAATTGTCATGTCATCAATCAGACATTTTTGCCCTGGGCTGTACACTTGAGGTAACTTTTTAAAAGGGCTGGTCAAATGAAAATTAGAATCAACACAAGCTTGGAAATGTCAACTTGCACTGAACGCAGATTTAAGGACAATGGCTCGAACCAGTAACTCCTATTTTCTCTGCGCATTTACATATCGTAGATTTGGTTCCTCCGTGTGCTCTCCTTCCAGAAAGACATCGTTTTTATTTTGGCGAATGGATTGAAACTCAATCAATAGAATTATTTCTCAGTTCTTGAGCGACATCTCCTGTGATCGTTTGGAGTACAATCTTGATTGCTAGCAAGGCCTTCTCAGTAAAAGTAAATTGAAGCTGATCAATGGACTAAGAGTAGTTCCTTTTTCAGGACTCTGAACAATAAGAACTAAAAATTGTCTGTATTTTCCATGTGAACATTGTCTGCGTTTCCATGTGCAGGCAATTTTCACGTATGCTTGCATGTTGTTTTTGCTCAATTATCTCTGAGTGGAAAGAGGTACTGTTTTTTATCTACTGTAGTCTAACTGAAGTGCTTTCCTGAGTTGGTCAGTTGTTAGTCAATCCGCAAAGTTAGTTAATTTGTTAATTGTAAATTATTTATTATGTACATGTATTCACTCAGTAAATGTATAATTTTTTGAGGACATTTGTTTCTTCCATTTTCCAGCGAAAGAGAAAGAAGAGTGATAGTGACAGTGACGATGGCGAACCACTGGTGAGTGTTAGATATTGTGTATTTAAAATGGATGGCCAGTGTACATGTACGTGTACATGGGACACTTAGTAGTTTATTGGGTCTGGCTGTAATTATCATCTATCAACTTTATTGGTCTCAAAATTTACAATAATAATAAAAAAAAAAAAGGACCAAAAAGGAATTGCGCGAACGGGAGAATAATGTTACCCATGCGAGGCGCAACCCTAAAAAACTAGTATGGTGATAAAAATCTTAAATTAAAAAAAAAAATACAATAAGTCTAATTAATTACTTATAGTTAAAAATTATAGTTAAAAATCTAATTATTACTTATAACTATAGTTAAAAAACAAGATGCAGATAATATTAGTCTCAAAAATTAAGAGCGGTGGCAAGGGCAGTTACGGAAGAGGAACCAGGTGCAGGGCATGTCAATATCATAGGTAGTGTCCAGTGAAGTAAAATAAGTGGTGCGCAGAAAAAAATACAATAAGTATCATACTCCACTGGCTTATGGAATAACAGATGCATCTGAGAGAGAAATAAAACTTCTCACACTTCTTGACTGTTTTTTAAAATTCCCAAACTCCAAACAAGGGAGAAGTTCCCCTTTGTGAAATGTCCCAGGATTTTTACTTCTTCAAATGCATGAAGTACATGTGAAGGTTGTGTACATTACACTTGACAAAGCATGCATGTACTGGTAATGTAATAAGGTGCATGTTTTTTGGCAGTGCAACGAACTTGATCTGGCTAATCATTATTAGGTTTTTGAACAATTTGAATCATTTTCCTCCTTTACATGTATTTTGAAATGAACAAAACCCTCACATTATTGTAAAACATATCCCTAAGGGTACATTTGTGCATAGCTTGTCAAAGCATGCACTTAATATATAATTATAATAATAAGTTGCATTTAACATGGCAGTACAATGTACAGTGAACTTGATCTGACTAATCATAACACACATTTCTTTGAACATTTTACGTAAATATGTAAATACCATTTAACTATTGCTTTATTTATATACATCTAAATTTATTTCATGTTTTATTTTAATCCCTTTTTTAAATTTTTTTACCGATTGTATTAGTGGACCTTTTTATTTCATGAGAGCATTTTCAATAATGAGCTACAGCTCCTGTGCTCTTCATGGGTATATAAACTATGTCTATATCTATTATTTTCACCCCTTCATCAACTAAAATCAACACCATCTAACGTACCGTAAAACAGATCTGCTGGAGTGCATGCATTCATTTTGGATTTGGTTTTCAGGCCAAGACCGCCAAGAAGAGCACTCTAAAAGCAGGAAAGAAGGTAAAGAAGGAAGACAAGGGTGGTTCAGCAAAGAAAAAAGTGAAGAAGGAAGGAAAAGAAGATAAATCAGTCAAAGAGGTGAGAAGCCATCTACAACTGAACTTCCACTTTCCACTGTCAACAATCATGTCTTGCTAATTTTCACTGCTACATTTTCTTGTCCCAATCTTTTGGACACTTCAATAAAAGTGGCCCCCTTTACCTAAAATTAGTTCAACTTTAAAGGGGTTACGTCACAAGGATTTTGCTATGTTAGGTCAATTCTGTGCTAAAATCATTACCCAGTGCCTTTACTCAAACACAAAGTGCTCCTGTAATACTACGAAGAAGATATCAAATGAACTTTATCAGCGACAGCTAACCATAATAATTTTTTTGGTGATTTTTAAGAACATAGCATCAAAACTTGAAAAAATTGGCCATCGGTAGCAACAGATGACAGGAAGCAGTTTCAGTGCAGTAAGATAGGCTTAAATAACAAAGCTAGACCATTATTTTTGGAATTCAATTGATGCGAAGACACTTAAAGCTTTAAAAAAATACTAAAATAGCGTGACACAGTCCCTTTAACGAATCAATTTTGCCACAACTTAGGGTTGAAATGACCCCCCACGCCCCTTAAAAAATGTTGTGCGATGGGCAAACTGCTTTTGGAGGGGAAAATCATCATCACAGGGGATGGGAGTATTTTTCAAGAATTTCCCTTGGCACCTGAAGGTGTCCCAAAATTATTGATGGAGATTGTAGGTAGCTAACGCACTGAACTCCATCTTTGTGTGCTCATTGTGTGCTTTCATTTGCTTAAACACAACATTACCACTCTTAAAATTAATGACAATGTAAATCATTAAATTTTCTACAAAAAGGTCTTCCCACTGTAAAATGTTTGTTTGTTTGTTTTGTGTAAATCATTAAATTTTAAATTTTATACAAAAAGGTCTTCCCAAGAAAGGCCACTGTAAAATGTTTGTTTGTTTGTTTTGTTTGTTTTGACTATTCATTTATATATTCTTGGGCTTACAATGTTGATTCAAGGGCCTGCTCACTTTCCAGAAAACTCAAAGGAAAAAAGCTTCAGTTTCAGCTTTTACTGTCATGAGTTTGATGCCTACTTACTATATAATTATATAGATACCATAATAAAATTGTGTGCCATTATTTTTTTGTTACACAGGAAAAGGGAAAGAAGAAGAAGGAAGAGGAGAAAGAAGTTTGGAAATGGTGAGGTTTTTTTCTTAAATGTTACGTACATATGTGTAGGTGAACTCCTTTGAATTGATAAAATATGCCGTACCTGTGAATTTGATTGAACTCAAACAGATGTGCAAAAGGGTACATGTCAGGGATGTCTCTGACAGTCTGTAGAAAGACTAAGCAGGGAAGGGTGGGTAGTTCACATCACCAGCCCTTCTTTACTCCAACATACAATGTAAGTGCATCTAAACAGTGCTTTTCCAAAACAAAACTAACTTTTGCAAAGTAAATTTTACAGTTAAATTTCAAGAATTTAAAAACCTATAGTGCAGGAAGTAGGTGCAGGGGTTTTAAATGATGTTTTACTTTTACAAACTCAGCAAATATGACCTATGCTCGCCACGAGTCTCACAGTAGTAGCTCAGTGGTTAGAGAATCTGACCGGTGTACTGAAGGTCATGGGTTCGATTCCCGTCGGGGACTGAGATTTTTTCTTTGTCCCACACTCGCGACATGCTGAATATTCCATCTTTTCTTACTTTGTAATTGTACTTTAATTTATTTAGTAATGTAGTTTTAACATTTATCACCCAGGTGGGAAGAAGAACAACTCCCTGAAGGTGTAAAATGGTTGCACATGGAACATGAGGTAATTATTTGTCAGTTACGTATTTTCATGTTGTTTTTAGCTTGGGCCACAGTTGAGTGAGAGAGGGGAGAGGGTATTAATACGAGAAAATAAACAGTTATTCCACCCAATACCTGTCAGTGAGTGAGTGGTTTGAACAAACTTCATTATTTAGTACCCCTAGTATAGATGTTGTGGTTCAATTTTATCTTTGTTTCAATTTTTATTTTCCTTTGTTTTTGTGTGTGGTAATGTATGATAATGAGGTAAAAACAAAGGAAAGTAAAAATTGAACCGAGGAAAAACTGAACCACAACATAGACCCTAATGTGCAAGTGGGGTGTTTCATGAAGTGTTTATTGTTTCTCCAAGATTAGAGCATTGGGAAGTTGGAATGGTTTTCCCCAATACGTATTCTTCATGACATGTTGCACATCACAGCTTGTATCATTTGGTCCATGCTGGGTTGATCGATTCATTTGATGCACTTGCTAAAACCATTTTAGATTAATTCATTTACAAGTTGTCTTGTATTTCTGCTTCCAGGGACCATATTTTCCACCTCCATATGAACCCCTTCCTGATGAGGTCAAGTTCTATTACGATGGTGAGTGTGTGTTCAAGACAAACACAATTGTTTCATATTGACCTAGGCAAGTACTGTAGTTCCAAATGTTTACATTTATAAATTTATTTGTTTATTTATGGCCATAGTTTCATTGTGGTATTTCCTTTCATATTCGAGAGAAACTCTGGTCCCATAATATCTCTCCACTCAGATGTGAATAAAAAATTATTTGCACTGGTGATTCATTAACACATTGACCCCTGAACCGCCCGTAACCGCCCTTCTTTAACCACGTCCCTTGTACCACTTGTGACATCATCAGTTTTAACGGTCCTGGACCCCTTTGACAACTACCTTGTGTGGGGAGATGAGATCTTTCAAGCCATACCCAAATGAGCGCGATTCAGTCAAACAGACCAGAGAAAGACGCAAAAAACTGTGTAACTTTGAGCAGAAAATTCCAATGAAAATCTTGTCCCACTACCCACTGGTACTTCCTTCAAAAAAAATTCACGATCCTTGAATGTTTTGCAAAATCTTTTCCCACCAAAAGGTAGCCTAGTAAATGCCCCACAAAAGAAAAAAAAAGGGGGGGGGGGAAGAAAAGCAAAAGAAGTGGGGAGGGGAAAAAGCAAAAGGTAAAAGACGAAAGGGCAGCGAAACTTTCTCGAAAAAAAAACTATCTTGAAATTTTGCTTTCTGCGCATGCGCGAACTTTGAAAGCTGTAATTTGGCATCAGGAACAAAAGCTAGTCCAGTGCTCGACTTGTAAACAACGCTTTGGACAGTTTGGATTCTTTTCGGCTAGACAGCGGCCTAAAAACGGCTTGACTCGCTTCGAAAGGCATTTTTTGGCAAAATGTCAAGGAGTCAATGGGATAAGGAAAGCTAACTCAGTCTGGGTCACCCTGCAGTGGTCCTTGTTGCATCATGCTTCCCAAACTGAGACTGAATGATAACACTTATTGGTCACATAAGATTCGAGGCAAATGAGCTCGGCAAAAGTTCTGTGCAGTCATCTAGAAGGAATAAATTTTGAAGTCAGGCAAGTAACTTTTTTTCTGCTCACCTGCCCAACGGGAACAGAGCTGGGCACACTGTTGATCAACTCAAATTACTAACGCAAGCCTGCTGTCTTGAATGCCATCGCTCTGTAACTTGCCACAGTGCACATTAGATCACACACTGACATCACACGTCTAAATCCAATAATATTAATCATATTAAAACATGACAGAGTGCATGATTCCATTTGTCTGTTTTTTTTTTTGACCTGGGCAAGTGGAAAATTGGCTGAAGGAGAAAATGTTAGAGCTGCCTATCCCAAGGGCCAGGCAGGCTTAATTTCAAGTTTTTGTGAGCTCTTTTGAGCCCTTGTCTGTGCATGTTTCAATTTTTGGAAGCGAAGTATAATTAAAATTAATATATGCTTTGTCTTTATACAGGAAAACACTTGAAGCTAAGTGTAGAGGCAGAAGAGGTAATAACACCTGTTTAACTCCTCAAGCCACAATAGTGACAAGTGTCTAATTTCTCCTTACAATATCACTATGTGATGAGACATACAGGTCAAGAGAATAAAGAAAATGATCTCCAAAGATAAATTCAATACTCTAACAAATGTTTCAGTTTATAGCAAGAAGGGTGTCAGTTGAGAAACTTAGAGCACCAAATAATATTTAGTGCTAATTTAAAGTAACTCAAGAAGTTCATTGGCTTTACTTTAAAGAGTAAAACTTTCAGTCATTTTGGCATGGTACATCAAAGTAATATTTTTCAAAAAATTTCCAAATGATGCCTGGGCTGTATTTGTTTCCCTTTTGGGGAGTTCATTCAGGTCAATTAAAAATTGTTTGTAACAGCTTAAACCTCTTGCTATATGTATTTTGTGTTCATAATAAAGACTTACTCCAATAAATTTTATGGTCAGGTGGCATCATTCTATGCCAGGATGCTGGACCATGACTACACAAGCAAACCTGTTTTTAACAAGAACTTCTTTGAAGACTGGCGGAAAGAGATGACAAGTGAAGAGCGGAAAATTATCAAGGATCTTACTAAATGTAACTTCAAAGAAATGCATGCTTACTTCGTGAAGGTACATACATTCCTTTCAAATTAGATTTATTGTCCTGTGTGTCAAACATGTCTTTGTGACTTTAATGAGTTAAATGTGATATTGTTTGGTATGCAACTCCGGGAAATGAAAGGGATACATCACAAACGACATTTATTGCATTGAATTTTGTTCTTAATCTGTAATTTTATTTCTGTGCAGAAATCAGAGGAGAGAAAAAACTGGACCAAGGAACAGAAACAGGAATTGAAAAAGGAGAATGAGAAAATTTTAGAACAGTATGGCTACTGCCTGATGGACGGCCACAAACAGAGAGTAGGAAACTTCAAGATTGAACCTCCTGGTTTGTTCCGAGGGCGTGGTGACCACCCTAAGATGGGAAAACTCAAAAAGAGGATCATGCCTGAGGATGTAATCATCAACATTGGAAAGTATGTGTGAATACAAATTTTGCCAGTGTCATCTGTAGTTCAGTGGTGTTAATTAAGTCATGATTGCTATTTAACAATTTACGTGACTAAAATTAAATCTAAAGTGTTTTATTCCTTGCAGGGATGCCAAAGTTCCTGAAGCCCCTGAAGGCCACAAATGGCAAAAGGTTACTCATGATAACAAGGTAAAAAAATTGTTATTTTACCCTCTCACTCCCGAAAAAGATGTCATTATACTGTATGCCCAGTGTTTGCTAAATTTGTATGATATTTGGACACCAAAAGATCATGGAGCAATCTGTACATTAGGCCTGGACAAACGGATACAACTTTTACCATTATGGTACAGATTATGGGGCTGGTTTTACAAATTGTATCCTTT
The DNA here is from genome assembly GCA_964030785.1 of Siderastrea siderea. Lineage (NCBI taxonomy): Eukaryota > Metazoa > Cnidaria > Anthozoa > Scleractinia > Rhizangiidae > Siderastrea > Siderastrea siderea. Next base: position 15,693,393 of record OZ034969.1, on the reverse strand, counting down.
TGTCTGTATTGGACAACCCTCACATCCGCCCAGTTCCCTTCCCCCTTGGTCTTGACAGTGACAGGTTCTTAACAGGAGCAGCAGCATCCAACTTACCTAAAAATCAAACGTATGAGTGAGTGAGTGAGTGAGCGAGTTAGTGCGTGCATGCGTGCGTGCGTGTGTGCGTGAGTGAGTGAGTGAGTGAGTGAGTGAGTGAGTGAGTGAGTGAGTGAGTGAGTGAGAGAGAGAGAGAGAGAGAGAGTGAGTGACTGAGTGACTGAGTGACTGAGTGAGTGAATGAAAAATTAAAGAACAAGTTCAGACTTGTAGAGAACAAATGCAATCAACATAAATAGGATAATTTTTATATGTGTTCTTTTAAGGTCTCGTGGCTGGCTTGTTGGGTGGAGAATATTCAGGGAAGTTACAAGTATGTCATGTTGAATCCCACATCAAGGTTAAAGGTAAGAGTCCTGAAAATGGAACCCTTTATTTCAGTATTATGGAAAACTTACCAAAATTATGGATTTTAAGCAACATCTGTCATAAAATTTACAGGGTGAAAAAGACTGGCAGAAGTATGAAACAGCACGGAAGTTAAAGGTAATGATAAGCCTTGATGGTGTATTAGTGGAAACAAACAGTGAAGGACATTCAGGGTTATTTGCAAAGTCGAACAAATACCGCAAAACAACTTTAGCACACCAGAGTCTTGTGGAGCTTATAAAATTTTAGCAAGAAACAATCATGACCACATTGTGCCCCCGCTAATAAGAATAATAATAATAATAATAATAATAAACACCTTAATTTCTTTATGTCAAAACTGACTCTGTTATCAAAAGGAGCCCTGGCAAACTAAACTATTACAATTGCAAACTACCTATCAAAACTTTAAGATTATAAAAGGGAAGGAGGAAAAAAAACAGATTTCTTGACAAACGCAAAGACACACTTGTTTCTACGACTTTTAAGCGTATTCCAATTTAAAACTTGCATAACATACACCAGTCGTTTGCTTGAACCACTAGGCTTACTGGGAGACTTGGGCGAGCTAGGTCATATTTAACACAATGGGTGTGTAGATTCATTGTCACAAATCTCCTGCACACTACTAGGATTTGGCAGTGCTGAAAATGCCCTGTGGAATGACAATTAAATTGGTAAAGAAATAAGAAAGATGTAATTAAATGTGAAATATTAAAGCGATGCCCCAAATAGTGACACAATTTGATTGCACTGTCTGTACAGGACTGCGTCAAGAAGATAAGAGGGGACTATGAACAGGACTGGAAATCCAAAGAAATGAGACTACGACAGAGGTCAGTTAACAGCATTACAGTTCTTCAGATGGGAAAACAAGTACATGAGATCGAGTTTGAGTACAGCTTTTCAAACATATTCAGTACAGTAGATTATCGTTTGTCACATTAGTCCCATACCTGGAGCCACCCTCTCTAATGTTGAGCAACGGGGAGGAGTTAGGGTCCTGAAAACATCATTGCCTTGGAATTGAAAAGCTGTACTCGTACTAACTGTCATACTCTCAGGCCCAATTCATACGCTGTACCTCTCATGTGCCGTACCAAGTGGTACGTAGTTATTTGGCAATGGTACAGTGTCCAGATAAGTTTTTTCGACAGATTTCAATTAGACAAGGCAAGTGCTTATTAGCCATACGACCTTGGAACGAAATGTCTTTGGTACAGCACATGAGAGGTACAGCGTCTGAACTGGGCCTTATTATTAATATGCACACAACAAAAGGACTTCAAATGAAAGTTGATGTCAAGGATCTAGATTGTAGCAAGTAACAATTTGACTGTTACTGTTAAAATACTGTTTTATTACCATCAAACATGAAAAGCATATCTTCCACTCAGATTCTCTTCCAGATGCTAATTTTGGAAGATATGGTGCAGGATATCAATGGGGTAAAATCTACCAGCAGATTATACAACTTACAGTGATCATGGCAAACTTGTGTGTGGTGCAGGAGAGTTTCTTGTAAACATGTCCACATTTGTTGCCTTCACATAGCAGAAAATTGTGTTTGGGAAATGTGTGTCATTTCTTTTGTTTAAGGATGGTGCCTCCTTTTGGTACTGCGCATACATGTACGTTCTGTGCATCTTGGATCTGGTCTGAGATATTCGGGTTTTTAAAGGAATTTCCCCACTAATGTAATGGTATTTTTGTGCGGTTTTAAGACTATGTGGAAAAAGCAGCTTGAATTTGGAAAGAAAATGCCGTACATTTTTTGTATTTAATAGCTTTTTAAGAATTATGGTTGCTTAATTATCTCTAAAAAATGTGTGGCTACCCACATTTTTCTTTTTAGATTCCAATAGATCTTGGTAAGATCTGCTTTTTCACCATAGTCACAGCCTTTGCAAAAATATCTCTGTATTAGGACCCACCATCCTTAAATGTCGTCTAGGCCTTGTCAAGATAAATGTTATTATCTCATATCTTCTATAATGTTTATTTTTCTCTTTTCACAGAGGGGTTGCACTTTACTTTATTGACAAGGTAAGTATCCATGATAAAGCTTGTGGACTCCAAATAGTTCTTCAAGGACAGGCACTTATCAGGGCATTTGTTTCTTATTGTCATAACAACTGACAATGTAAAAGCACTTAATGAACAATGATAGAAACGAAAAAATTAAGGATAGTTAGAATATGAGACCAGAGTAGTCATTTTCACCATAGGCTCAATGCCACTATATTATTTATATATTGGGGCACTTGTTTTAAAAAAAGAGGCATTTATGCGGTTGATAGGCTTTGCAGTTTAAGGTTGCTTATTGGGGTACAATGCACTTATTAGTGAGGGGGGGGGGTGCTTATTAGCAAAGCTGCACTTACTGGAAAGAGGATGCTAACATCGAATAGTTACAGTAGATATGTGGATGTCTCCTAATTTTTTGTACAGTTGAATCAAGAAAGGTCAACTTTGGATTTCTATTGACCTATGAGAGACTCAAAATAGTGTGTCTGATTTGGAACTGATGAAAAGGGGATTCATAAAATACTGTGGACATAAAAGGGAAATGTTTGTTTGGAAGAGTGGCCACTGAAAGAGATGGAACTGTTTTTGGTTTTGTGTAATTTTGTGGGAAAAACTTTGATCAAAACTGATTGGGATTTCAATTTTCAGCTTGCTCTTCGAGCTGGACATGAAAAGGATGAAGAAACAGCTGACACAGTAGGCTGTTGTTCACTAAGATTCGAGCACATCAGTAAGTATAAACTAGTACAGAACATTTTGTAACAATCAACTCACTTCAAAACCTTCCTTTGTTTACATATTTAGAGAAACAAGGTATTATGATTGAATGTTTGTTTATTTGTCCTTTTTTGTTGTCTAGAGTTACACTCAGAATGGGAGGACAAGGAGAATGTGGTCGAGTTTGACTTCCTTGGTAAAGACTCTGTCCGATACTGGAACTTTGTGCCTGTAGAAAAGAAGGTAAGAGAAATTAACTTCCCACTCATTTCTGTTACTCTCGTTTTGCATTTTTATGGGGGCAAAAAGATATTTTTGCAGGGATAGCCTGCAACATAACTTGAAGCTTTTGCCTCTTGTAAATATTTGGTGGTTAGATTAGGGGTGACTTATCTCAAAAAGTACATAGGGATTTGCATGGGAAAATACGTAGTTATTTAGGGAACATACCTAGGGAGTGAGGAGGAAAAGTACATTTTGCAGTGATGGGGAAAGTACATAAGCATTTATGTGGGAAAGTGCACAGGGATTTGCATGAGGAAAATAGGTAGGGATTTACCTGGTGGGAAGAGTAGGGAAAAGTACATAGTGATGGGGAAAATACATTTAAGGATTTACATGGAGAAGTGCGTAGGGATTTTCCTCCTGGGAAAACACATAGGGATTTACCTGAGGAAAGCAAGTATAATGTATAAGGATTTACCTCCTGGGGAAAGTTAGTAAGTATTTACATAGAAAAAGTACACAACAATAGGGAAAGTACATAAAGATTTACATGAGGAAAGTACGTAGGGATTTACTGCCTGGGGAAAGCACGTAGGGATTTACATAACACAAGTATGTGGGGATTTAGGTTGTGCTGTACCCCCCCCGCCCCCCCCATGTCTGCACGACCATTGTCAACATAAAGTGTGAACAGTATAAAGTGCTATGAATCTAATATTTTATGGCCAATTGTGTCAAGTTTTCCACAAAAACAGTTTTTTGCAAGCCTATTTCTTTACAACTTGTT